>JAUTXW010004204.1:2967500-4167500 GCA_030620095.1 Kuschelorhynchus macadamiae | reverse complement strand
TTAATTTGAAATTCTGGATGTAAACTAAACATACAATATGGGTGCTTCTATAGTTATATTAATTACATAACAGTACCACTTCTGTGTGATTTTGATTGAGCATAATTATTTATGTTTTAGAGAATAACCAACAGTAGGTAATTCTGTTACACAATATTGTCGGATATGATACACATACTGTTTTTAATTATATTAGGTAAATCTTTTCTTTCTTTTAGTTCTTGATAATTATTTAGATAATTCTTGATCAATCATTCATAATTAAATACTATAAATATAACACGATGGATTTTTCTTATTAAATAATCAACATATTAGGAGCTTTTTTAATCAATTCTGGAACTAAGAAATTCATCTGAGGTCTTATGTTCTAATATTTATAGAATATATTATATTAACATATTGCATTTTGATTTAATTTTCTATTTTCTGCTAGCACTAAAGAAGCGACAACTGTTTCCACTGTTACTTTTTAAGAGTGTTTACGTATTTACTACTAATAATCCTACTAAATATCAACAAACACTTAAAGTTACATGTTTTTAAGTATTATATTTGTATTTGTTACTGCGAATAATACTTTTTAGTAATTTTCCATGTAAAGTAATTATATAATAACTACTATCAAGCAACTACTTAAGGAATTGACACCAAGGTCGTCATTTCTTTTCCGTTACGTAATAGTAATTATCCAAAGTTACTGTTTCTAAACTGTTTACTAAATTACTACTTTTAAGTATCAGTACCTTCTTGAACTTTGCAGAGACTACTCCTTTACTTTCAAATGCACTCCTATAACGAATTACTATAAAGTAAAACGAGTCGTTGCAGAGTGGAAAAAGTTATCGTTTACTGCTACTTTAAACGGGCTATTACCAGTCGTTATTTTTCTGTTGCAACTTAGAAGTAAGAATTATAATAATTATTTACTACAAATAAACTATTACCTCCTGTACTTGAGGTTCCGGAGATAGGGGCGCTGGTACGAGATTCGGTCGGTGATTTTATATGGACAGTGGCAAAAATAAAGTAACCAATTTTTGATTGGTTCGGCCATATTGCTGCTAAAATCGTTTTGTTTACTTTTCGCCTACGTGGGATTCTTATGAGGTTTGTTGTTTCAGTATCTCATTTTACTAGTTTTTATGTTTTTTAAAACGAATATTGATTCAAACAAGAAGTTCTCAACCACTGACTATATGGAGAAATGTATTTAAGCTTGGTTCACCTGTTTTTGCTTATAATTATAACGTGTTTGTGATGAATGTGTAAATGAGTATGACCGTAAATGTCTTAAGTTTAAGTTTACTCCAAGAAAATTTATTAAATATTGCACATTATTATATTTTGGTTTTATTTTGCTATAAAAGACAATATTGTTTCGTGTCTTAGTGTATGTTTGACTTCATTCAGCACCTCAATTTGAGGTAGAAGCTCTCTAAGATTAGCATTACATTACAGAAACTTTATTTTGTAGGCCTTCTTCAGTACATATTACATTACTAAATTCACTTGGCAGACAACTCTCATTAATCGCTTGCACAAACATTGCTATTTGTCAATAATAAGTGACAGTTGCGTATATGTTTAGCTTTAAAACCTATTTTACGCTTATTTTATCCCCAGGTGTGCAGCTAATGCAAAATAACCTCAAAATATTGGATTAGAGCGAGTAACTACCAAAAGGCACAAAGCACCATATTAAAACAAAAAGCAGTTTTAATGAGAGATCTCAGTCGATATAAGCAGTATATCTGATCTTGACTAACTTTCTGGGAAGTCCCACTCACCTTGCCAAACTTTGGGGAAAAACAAAATCTCAAATTCTACCCTCTAGATATTAACATTAACTGAATATAAAACGTTTGTAAATTTATTAAATGATAAGTTAATGTGCAATGTAACAATAACAACATATGCCGAACATTGTTATATAGTAACAATGCTTTTGATGAAAACTTTGAAACATTACATACAATAAGCAAGAATAGAAAATTGTTCCTTTTAGAGTCAAAGGAAATTCATGAACGTAAAAACACCCAGTATCTCTTTAGATATTTTGAACCTATTTTGTTAAAAATGTTCATCCAGATGTCATTTAGGGCTCTCGTAGGCTATAAACGTATTTACCTAAAAATATGTTTTTGTAAAAATCAAGCTCATTTAGCAAATTGTAAGTTTGTCTGTTGAAGCTACTGTGCTAGCGAAACCTGTCACAAGTTGTCCATAAAAGTGAAAATCTAAAACACTTTAAAGTGTTTTATTTACATTGCTTTTTATTTTTACATTTTACGCAATAATGTTAAAGATTCCCAGTCGTATCGTCACATTATTGTTTCATAAAATTCCTTCTGAAAAAAAATGCAATCTTATTCTTGAATAATACGAACGTCTAGATTTAAAAGTTCGCTTAACTATAGACATCTAACATTTAACTTAAATAATTAAAAAATTAACAAATCTAATAATTAAAAATATGAAATGCAGTTTCTTGGTTATCATAGTAATATAGGACAATACATCTGCCTACTTTACTTTTTATGAAATATTTAAATATTGAATATTTTTAAAGCTCATTTGAACAGGTAAATAAATAAAGTCTGATATTCACGCGGGTGTTGATTAATCAGTGTAAAATGTTCATTCTACCGCAGCCAATATCTTGAATGGTTATTTACCTTACTAGGTTAAATCAAGTTTGAATTCCTTAATAGAGTCCCGAAATTCTAGAGCTTGCTTGAATTGTAGATATGATGGTTTAATAATTAACCTAATTGTATATCAGTGAAAATTTTTATTAATTTATTAAATTTTGTCGATATAGGTAGATACATGAAAACTGTATATTGCGTCTCAGAAAAATTGTTACTACTTACCAAAGAGTTAAAAAAAAATATTTTAGTTTTTTAGATAAATTTTCTTTTTGCCTGCCTAGTCACTAGAAGGCAGATAAATAAAATCGGTAAATTTCCTTTACAAGGAACTACTCTCGTTATGATTTCTTTTTCCATTTGTTAGGAATAGTGAAGTGTGTTAGAATTTAGTTCAGTACATAGTACACAATATATATGTATTACATATACTGTTTTTTAAAACATTTTTATTGGGCGCTATTTTGTTCTATCATATTGGATTCCTACCAATATTTTACCATTTGCTTTCTACCTATGCCACACTTGACTTTTGGGCATAATTTAAAATACATTCCATAAGTAGTTTTCACATTGACACGTGCCGCCATTTTGTTACGTCATGGTGAATTAGTACCAGTTTATACTATTTTGACATTTAATTTTTCTGCAAGATTTAAAGAAAAATATTTTTTGAGTTGATTTTTAAAAAAAATTGTTTTTTGTTTCGTCATTTTAAATTCGTACCAGAACTGTACCAGTTTATCTTTATATCACACTTAATTCTTGTATAAAAAATGAAATTAATGTAATATGTAGTATTTTCAGGCTGCACTTAATTCTTGTATGCAAAATGAAATTAATTTTATAAGTAGTATTTTCAGGCTGATTTTTTAAATGATTTATCAGGCCGCCATTTTGGTTTAATATCAAAATGTTACCAGTTCATTCTTATGCAACACTTGATCTATGTGCAAAAATTGAGATGAATTGGATAATTAGTTTTTTAGTAATAATTTCTTTAACATTGTTCCGCCATATTGGATTTTTACCAGAGTCTAGGGACGCTAAAACTTGAAGATATGTAAAACCTGAGATGGTGATTCTTTTTACGATTATACACATTTTATTTGATCGCCATTTTGTTCCGCCATCTTGGATTTGTACCAAAATTTTACTAGTTGATTCCAACATAATACTTGGATGTTTGTGGAAAATTTGAGATAAATTGAAGTGCTTTTTTAATAATAATTTTTTTAACATTTCACTATTACCAGGTGGTCATCTCCATATGACCGTTAATTTTTGATCAACATTCAAGTCGTTCCAGTATGCTATGCCGCGACTGACATACAGACAGACCGACAGACGGACCGACGGAATTGATAAAACATATTTTTTGGGATTTAGGGACGCTAAAACGTGAGGTTATGTAAAACCTGTGTGGGTGATTTTTTTCATGATTACAAACATTTTATTTGGCCGATATTTTGTTCGGCCCTCTTGAATTAGTACCAAAATTTTACTAGTTGATTCCTATAACACAATTAGTTAAGGCACACAATTTGAAATCAATCCATTAAGCAGTTTTTTCAGGCTAAATTTTTAAATATTAAGTCGCTATTTTCTACCGTCATCTTGGATTCATACCAAAATATTACCAATTGATTCCAACATAATAAAGTGCGGTGGTGTCCCGTCGTTCTTTAAATAATATTGCACTCTTTTTGACTATACGCACTTCATATAATTAAAAAAGGTAACTATGCTTAATGAACCTTTATCTATATTTGTCTGTTTTCTTTCGTGTACCGCAATTCTATATCTCTTTTGTATTGCAAAAACGGCGAATTTTCGAATTTTAAAATGATTTAATTTTGATTTTTCTTGATTTTTCTTGAGTTCTGTCATTAACGGTTCCCGAGCTACTGCCTACGTCCACTATTATTGGACCACCCAGTATAGTGATACACGATTTACAAGTTCAGATTTTACAAGGGCAGCCAGCATCAGATCCAGTGAACGAGATTTATCAAAATTTTAATTTATGCAGTTCGACTTTTGGCTACTCGGGTATGCCAAAAGTGGCCGTCCGTCTCCGTTTGTCATATTACTTTATACAGGGGCCGTCATTGTGAAGTACTATACAGGGCGTTTCCTAATTGCGTGCTGATGTTAAAGGGGGTGTTTTTATGTCCTAAAAGTCCTAACTTTTGAGATACAGGATGGTAAAATTTAAAAAAAAAACTTTTTTTTTCATCCCAATTCTGATGCTATTCTATGCTTCTATGTATTAAGGAGTATACGGATTTATCCAGGTTGTGTATGTGTGTGTATAAATTTCACACAGTTATTAATCTATAATAGCATCAGAATTAGGATTTAAAAAAATGTTTTTTTAAAACCCTGTATCTCCAAAGTTAAGACTTTAATATATATTAAACTTTTTTCTTAAAAAGGTCCGAGAAACACCCCCCTTTAACATTAGCACGCAACTACATTGATGTGCTAATTTTGAAAAAATATGTGTTCTGTAGTTTTTCAAATATTAATTGCCGTCGTCACTACTTGAAGATCCCCGTGTGATAAGTAAATCATCAATAACCGTTTCAATTTTGCCACCTACTTCCCAGTATTTATCTTCAGTAGAACGAACATGTTTAACATACGATTTCCAATTTTCAGCCGATATTGAGTCAATCGCTTCAAATGTTATTTTATTTAAATCTTTAATTGAAAGTTCACCGGTGTTGCGCTCTCGAATATATTTTTTTACCCCTGCCCACGCAAGTCCAATAGGATTGAGGTCGCACATGTATAGAGGCAGCCTTAAAGGTGAATGACCGAGGTTACGTAAAGACCGTCAATTTTATACTTTTTTTTTCTAGGCTTGTTGGCTGATGTTACTTCATATAATTGATATTTTTTCCAGGTAGGAAGCTTCTCGAGCAACCACTTTTCAAAACTATCTCTATTCATCTGTCGATGATAGTCTCCAGTTGTTAGTCCCGAGCGAAAAACTAAAGCAGCACCTGGAACAAATCCGGCTTCTGAACCAGCATGAACTATAATAAAACCACTACCAGAGCGGATTCCCTGAACAACACCTGTAACGCTTTCACTTTGCCAGCATTTGTTTACTGTCATATCATTATCTACCCAGGTTTCGTTTAGATACACAATATTGCGTCCTTCTTGCCTATATTGCGTTACAGTTGATAGATATTTCACTCGCCATTCAAAAATATTTCGTCTCTCAATGAGCAATTTTCGTTTATTTTCACACTTGCGCCAAACAAAACCGTTTGATCGTAAAAGCCGATTTAAGGTTTTATACCCGTACGGAAAATTTATTTTGTTCTTTACAGCACGAAGTAGGGGTTTGCAAATCGGAACCTTCTTTAAGTTTATATAAAAATCCTCTATTGTTCGTCGAATTACTTCAAAAACACCATCGCCAATTTTATCTTTGTATGATAATCGGGGTCTTTTTTTACCAAGAGATTTTAAAGGTGAAGTAGAACATGAGAGATCATTATGTTCTCTTCGAATTTTTCTTACACTACTTTCCGAAACACCAGTGTAAAATGCAGCGCGTTCTGTTCGATTTTGAATTGGAATAGTCAAACTATTATTTTCAGCTTCTCTAGTACAGGCCTCTAAAATGCTCGCAATAACTTCACGTGCACCGCTTCGAATTGTTTTTCCTCTGTTGCTCCCCATCGTTACTTCGAAATAATAATTCAAATTCAACGCAACGCATTTATATAGAAATGAAAACAAATGCTCGAAATGTATAGACGCCACTGGAAATAGCTAGAACCTCCTAGCGGCAAGTGCATGGAGACTCTAGGCACATCCCAATTACAAGTGGACCAGTGCGAAATTTACTAAATCCTCGATTAATTTTACGTACCGCTTAGCTGGCGCACTTTATAGGTGAAGCGGCAAACTATTACAACAAATAAAATAACATAAAATTTATTTGCGTACACAAATTTTGCTTTTCCGCTTGCTTAAGACTATGAACCTTCATTTTAAGGACCGCCCGGTTTTCTTTCGTGTCTCGCACTTTACTTGATGTTTGTGCAAAATTTGAGATACATTGGATAAGCAGTTTTTTAATAATTATTTTTCACATTTGACTAGGCCGTCATTTTGTTTCGACAGTTTGGTTTTTTAGCAAATGTCACCAGGTCAAATTCAAAATTTGAAGTCATTCGTATAAGCAAGCTATGCTGATATTGATAAAACATATTTGTTGGCATTTTGGGATGCTAAAACGGGAGGCTGTGTAAAAACTGGGAGGGTGATTTTTTCACGATTGCAAACATTTTATTTGGCCGCCATTTTGTTCGGTCCTCTTGAATTAGTACCACATTTTTAGTAGTTCATCCCTAGACCCCAACCCCATAATTAATCCATTAAACAGTTTTTTCAGGCCGAGTGGGGTTTAATTTTTGGCCAAAATTTGAAGTCAATCGGTTAAGTAGTTTTTTAGCTATGTCGCGAACAGACAAACAGACAGACGAACAGACAGACGGACCGACGGAATTGAGAAACATGTTTTTTTGACATCTGGGGACCTTGAGACGTGAAGATCTGAAAAATCTCGGAGCGTGATTTCTTCACGAATACTATTTCTTCCTTTTTACGGGAAGTAAAAATTAAGGATAAACCACTTTTATGCGTATTTAATGCAATAATTTATAAATTTACATGTCTTCATAGTTAGATGAGACATTTGGTTGGTGGATTTAAATCCCTTTGAAGGTAAGTTATGTATGTTATGCTAACAGTCGAACAATTCGTTTGGATTTGTGATATTTGACGGTACTCCAAAATAGGACTTTAAATCTTCCCAAATAATCCCCGTTTTTCGTCTCAAAAATAAGTTGAGAAGGCGATAGTTCTCACATAAAAAATTCCAGAAAGCTTGATCGAAACTATTTTCAGGGTGTAATTAAATTAGAAGCTTTTTGCATCGAAGGAATTGTCTCTTTCCTTCACAGTATGATGAGAAGAACTATTATCTAACTAAATTGCGACACCACAGGTGTGATTTTGGAGCGAAAGTCCTTTAAGTTAAATTGCTCTTAGGTATAAAGCCCGAATTATGAAAAGAAAATTTGTCATGATTTAAAAAAAATTTCGGATGTAATTTATGAAAATAATTTTATGTATTTTCGTTAACACAACTTTAAAGAACATTACCTAAATTAATGACGTTCGAAAGCATCTGTTTTATTGACTATAAAACATTTTTTTGTAGTTATAGACGTATCCATGGCTACGTGATTATTGTCATAAAAAAGAAAAAGCTGCTGTTATTTACCTATATATTTATGAGTGGGGATATAGCTTTTATGTCATAAAGCCCGTGTAAAAATAGTGAAGCTATTTAACAGAAAAAGCACTGGAATGTTTTCAGTATCTCAGGTGCCATAATAGAATAACATTTACGGACGTGATAAATTATTTTGCAATTAAAAAAAATTCATATTATTTTAAAAATTAAACCACCCTTTTCCCTGCTTTTTAATTTTTATTAAACAACGGTTGAAGTGTTTAGTGAATATATTCGATACATGAACTTGTCTTATTAAGGGGGAACTGGATCGTTTGCAAGCCTTCCGCCTCTGCAATATTATGTTAAAGCTGTAAGAGATATTTATTAGCTTCATTGTGACTTAATTAGGGAAATATGTATAGTTGGGCGCTAAATACGATTTTTTATGAAAAAATTAAAACTAGGATTATAAAACAGAAGTAGATTTGTCCATTTTCGACCATTTTTTGACCACTTTTTGACGCAAATGCGGTCGCATATAATTTTTCTCTCCACAAAATGGCTCTTTTCCGCCTTGCATTGATCCTTTGTCTACGTAACTGCAAAACTTGAAATGGTAAATCGTACTCATGTCTTTGTATTTCTACAGCGCGTGAACCCTTTTGAACCCATTTTTAACCGAAATGTAATTTAAATTACCTATACACAACACATTTTTTTGGAGTCGGATGCGCAGGAAGTTTTTTCTAATACGTAGGTACCATTTCATCTTACTTTGAACTTGACTAGACCTTGTCGCTGATTTTTCACTTTTTGCGTGCAGTTCTCCCTTAAGAAATTAAGAGCTCCAGTCCGGAAGCGAATGTTTGAATTAGAAAATAAGTGGTTTTCTAAATCCTCCATTTCAGTTTTATTTTATATTATCTAGGATCCAAAGAAGAATTTAAGAACAAGGACTATTCGCCTAATTTATAATTTTATACATTCATCTTTTAGTTAAATTTAGTTTAATTTATGGACTAACAATTGCAAACAGGATGGTATTTTTGTAATGTATTTTTTAAGAAATTTTTTTGAATTTTGAAATGGTTTCTTCTTACTGCCATTGCAGATTGTATAGGAAATATATTTTGGTTTAATTGAATGTTTCTACAGTTCTCCAAATAAGTTAGTTTAATACTATAATTTAAAAAAAATTTCATCACAGCACACAACTGCCTTAAAATTGGCGATACCAACAAAGCCATTGTAAGTGTCGGATTAAGTTCTCTTGGAGTCCGGGGCTATTTTAACAAAAGGGGCCTCTAGAATCAAAAGCCACTCAAAACCTAACCAAAAGGACTAATAAACATGTAGAAATATAATTTTATATTTATTTGCAGAACCAAAACAGGATAGGTATTAATGAAAAATATTTATTTTAGCGCCAAATTATGAATAGGCTACAGGGGCGCGCTGCTATCACCCAACTTCCAAAATATCACTCGAAAGTTGCACTACTGTGACTTGTCTAATGTTTGTCACTGTTGAGGAATGGCCTATTAATTTATATAATACAAGTTATGTGTATTATACAGGTTTATCGCTGATTTTCAAAAAAATCCTCTTTTTAGTGAACCCCTAAATAACGATACGAAAATACCCTGAAAATTTCAAATCTCGACCTATTATACTTTTGGTTGTGGCTGTACGTTTATTATAAATCTGTCAGTCAGGACAAATTCTTTTATTATTAAATATTTATAATTATGCTTACTTCGCTGTAAACTTATGACACGTTCACTTTTTAGCTGGCTGACCCGGCACCTAGCTCAACTCTAAGTAAATACACGTTGACATATTACATTATTACTTTTTGTAGTATAGTAAAAATTACCGTACGTTTAGATGCTCTACACAAATATTTTCAAGTTAGTGAAGACATAATATGTATGTTGTATATTTGTATCAATCAATTAATCAATAATAATTCGGAATATACACTTAAACACTTTTACGCTTTACTAAAACAATAAAAATCTCGATCGAGTGCATAATTAGTGCGCCATCTCCCACCTATCAAACATACCATATCACTTATTAATAGAGTAGTGTAGTATATGATATGATTGAGAGATGTCGCCATTGAATCTGTAAAATTACAGTGACTTTATAAGGACAGTGGCAACAATAGGATATAGTCGAATACGGTCTTATCGGTCTTGCGGGTCCAAAGGTCACCAACATTATGAATTCAATCAGAAAACACAGTAAATACCAAAATGTTGTGTGATTCTTTTATCGAGCTATTAAATCTCGATGGGCTATTTACAAGTATACAGGGAGAAAGAAAATAGTTTGTTTTTATTATATTACGCAATGTTATTAAGCTACCCACTTAATATTATTTTATATATTAAATGCCGAGAGACTAAATAAGAAAATTCGCTAAATATGTATTTGGTTAAAATTTTTTGGTTGGCAAAAACAAAAATACACAAAATGGCAAGCGTCTTAATAAAGTCGGAAGGCGGTTCGAATCAGTGGAACAATCAGAATATGCTCTGTTTATACAGCCACCTAATGAAAATGAGATTTTTTTATCAATCACCAAAAATTATGAGCCCTTCTTGACCTAAAAATCTAATCATCTATTTAAATGCGGGCCACCCCCGTGCAAAGAAAACTTGTTTTTACCGATTTTTATATATCAAATTTTGTCTTATAATTAAGAAAAAAATTTACTTATTTTAAACACGCTTGAAAATTGGAACAAGTATTCTATAATTATTTATTTATTGCCTACAAAATTACAAATGCACTAAAAAAGTAAGCAAAAAAGGGTGTCAAATCTAATAAAAATACTTTTAAATTAAAATTCACTGGCTAATGTTCCAGGAGCCATTGGCAAAAGCTCTGAGAATCGGTATAAGGAATGTACAGAAGCGTGTCCACGAAAAAAAACCTAATTTACTTCCGAAGAAGATTAAGAAATATACACTTAATTTACAATGCAAAAATGGGATATTCATAATGGAATTTATGATTTATACACGTCAAAGACTAATATAATCCTTCAGAAACTTTTTAATATTATAGACTAAAAATATCATTGGTGCTATTTCGACATCTAGAACTCGTTCTCAATTCCACCAATCCCATATTAATTTCTCCGTATGTTCCACAGATTTCTTCCAGTACTCCGGCGTAATATAACTTAATGAATCTTGCCAAACAATTTGCACTTCATCTGATGTAAGACCATCGTTCACGTGTTTTTCGTAATATGATTTTGCCTCAGTCCATATTAATTCGATTGCGTTAAACTGGCAATGGTATGGCGGCAGTCGTAAAACCCATGTCCATTTTCCCGTAATATTTCATCTACGGCATATATTGTTGGTTTTTTAATAGATTTTGCCATTAAAAGAAGTTCTTGTTTCAGCATATTGGGTAAAGGATTTTGTTTTTGTTTTATTAGCCAGTCATAAATATCACTTTTCTTCCAGGATGAAGTAGGTTGTTTATTTAAGATTCTTGAATGATAAGATGCATTGATCAGAATGATTTAAGATGGAGCATCTAAATTTGGAATCAGTTGTTTTTTAACTACTTTTCAAACAGTTCACAGTTCATATTATCATGGTAGTTCATACTTTTGGATGTTGAAGAAAACAGTAAACTTGCACCTGGGAGAAATCCTGTTGAAGAACCTGCATGTAAAATGATGAACCGTTTTCCCGTCCCACATCCCTTTTCCTCTTGATACTTTTTACAGACTCGTCCTGCCAAGATTTCAATCCGCTTCCATTAGCAAATATCCAAGTCTCGTCTAAAAGTACCACTTTTCTAAATTTATTTTTAATTGTTAGAATAAGGTGGGAAATATGTGTACCTAGAGTATGTTCATTTTAATTTATTGTATTTTGAGGTGTCTTTTGTTTACTTCAGTATTTAGCAAATTTAACCATTTGTTATTTAAAACTAACGGAACAAGATGCTACACAAGAAAATACAAAAAATGTTATTTATAAAATTCCGTGTCAATGCAATAAATTTTACATAGGTGAAACCTCTAGGCCATTAGCCAATAGAATTAAAGAACACCAAACATATATAAAAAATAGGGAATTTCAAATATCAAACATTTGCCAACATGCACTAGATAACAATCATAAAATTAATTGGAATGCTTCTAGTATTTTAGCAAAAGAACCATGTTCCAAAAAACGTAAAATAAAAGAAAGTGCCTCAATATTATTAAATAAAGATAATTGTTCCGTTGGTTTTAATAACACATGGTTAAATTTGCTAAATACTGAAGTAAAAAAAGGACACCTCAAAATACAATAAATTCAAATGAACATACTCTAGATACACATATTTCCAACCTTATCCTAACAATTAAAAATAACACCTTTAAATTAACATTCATTGACATTTTGTCAGAGATTAGCCATTCTGGTTATATTTCTGATACGAAACATAAGAAATATTCTGCTTTGTTTTTTATTTGTAAATTTGCTGAAGACGGGGGTAGACTTTCCCCCGAAACGTTCAGAAAACAAACATTTTTCAGTGTCGTTCTTCGGGTACCTTCATAGTGGACCCAGAATTTAAGACTATCTATTGATTTTATATAATAATCAGCCGCCATGATTCAAATATATAAAGAATCCAAATTTCGATTTTTTCATGGCTTTTGCTATTGCGTTGAGATTATTTATCCGTATAGATACTTTTTGTTGTTTTGGTTTTAATTTAAGTTTTTTTTCTCCTCTTTGTTTTTTTTTGTATTATGTAAGATATCCTTTATAAGTGCTCGCCCTGCTTTGTAATTGGGATTTTGTCCCGTAAAGCAGGTATTTGTATAAAGCCCTTGGGTGCCCCTCGTTTTGCGGGGCCCAGGGCTTAAGCCCCAAAAGCCTGCCGTTATTCTGGCAGTGGTCATTGTCACTATCAGATTATTACATGGTTGCCGAATGTTGCATATCTGTTTAGAGGAGTTGAAGTTGATTGGATATTAATTACCTATTCTACGATTCTTTATAAATATGCCAATTGTTATAACTAGCATTTCTTCTCACATTTCAGTTCGCTACTGTTGCCTAATTTGTGGATGAAAATTAACTTCTGACAGCATTGCCCGCGCCTGAGTAAATATAAAAGTTTTGCGTCCGATATTATATTTATAAAGATGCTTCACTTTTCGGTTATAACTGTTCTAATCCCCATTTATAATTATATTCTGTTATCTTTGATACAAAAGGATGCAGCATTTTTATCAATGTCATAGTCATAAATTAATTTTATCTTATGACGCATATATGACAGCAATTATACTATCTACTACTAAGTAATTAGAACCCGGCATTTTGGTAATTTGATCCATAGAAGTCTATTATCTGAAACTGACAAACTATTCGCATAATATTCAGGCAGAACTGATAGAGGCCAGAAAAATAGTATAAAAATTATTTATCACAAACTATAAGAAAAATGACTATGCAAATTGTTCAAGTGCATCTAAATAATGTAATTTTACAAAAATATCTTAAAAAAATAATTGAGGAAATTAACAGTTGCTTAAAGTGCTAAGTAAAAATTGAATTTTTCTTCTATGCTAAAAAATGGAAACACGAACAAAGTTATTGTCACTGTTAGACTGTTACATGGTTGCCGAATGTTGCATGTCTGTTTAGAGGAGTTAAAGTTGATCGGATATTAATTACCTATACTACGTTTCATTATAAAAGAATATTGAAAGCTAATTGTTATAAATAAATTAACTTTTGACGGCATTGGGTTGCAGCTCTTTTATCAACGTCAGAGTTATTTATTAATTTGATTCATCGAAGCCTATGAAACTGATAATAAAAGGTTGCGCTCTAATATTCAGGCTCAAGAATTATTTGATTCATCGAAAAATACTTTATTCTTAAAATATTCGGGAAGATATTCGGTTATATTTTGAATGGGGTCTATAAGCTTTATTTCTCAAGATATCAAACAATTTTATACACAAAAGTTTTAGGATTTAGTCTGAATCGTCAGAACTTGTTATCAAAAAAAAAAATGAACATCGCAAATTGGGAAAATGAGCATCAGCTTTGTTATTTTAAATGGAACACCCTGTATATTTTTAGTTTATTGAGAAGAGCTTTTTCTCCTGATTCCAAAAATGAATAGTTTGTCTAGCTCGCTGTAACTATTATCCCATAATTTTGAAAAAACGTGGAAAAATTATCCGCTCTGGCTTAAGTATAGTAGAAATAATAGAAATCTTTGGTTTCAATTGTTTTTACTTTAGAATGACCGTTTCGTCACCCACTTATCAACTTGTTTTAAAATATTATGAGCTTTGCCTTGGAAAAGTAATGGGCGGCTTTTAATTCAACTGTTTTGCTTTTCATATATGGCCGTTCTGTCATTAACTCATATACCTACCTACTTGTCGAAAATAATAATACCTAATAATTACTATAATTATTATTGAAATGATAGGAGAGATGTTAGCATAAGGAAATGAAGGAACAAGACTTTTGGTATTATTTTATATTAAACAAGTTACAATAACGATATCTGGAGAAAACAAACAATAAACTAACAAATAAAAAAGTCAAATCATTAGGAATATTCATTATTAAATTTAGTCTACTTAGCCGCCTTGATTCAATATTCATTTCTGTAATAATTCTGAAAATTTGCGAGATATGGCTTTAAAAGTGAATTTGAAATTATTTTGATTTAAATTGTTAATTTCAGCTTGTATTTTTTCGGCTAATTCGCGAATAGTGGTTGGTCTATTGTAATATACTTTATTCTTAAGGTATCCCCATAAAAAAAAAACGATAGGCGAAAGATCAGGGCTATTCGCTGGCCAATTTATGGGTCCCTGTCTTCCTATCCACAGATCATATTTGTTGTTTAGATATTCGGTAGCTCTTCTAAAACCTCATCGATCTAATCTCGTAGAAGATTTAAATACCTTTGGCCATTCAAAGTATTCTCTATTACTACAGGCCCCAAAACTCTGTTATCTATCATACCGCACCAAATGTTAATAGACTTCCGATCCTGAATTCGCACAATTTGTTTTTTATAGGGATTTGTGGTTGTCCAAAAATGTTTGTTTTTTCTATTAAACATACCTGCTGTGGTAAACGCAGCCTCGTCGGTGAATAAAATTCTCCTACAGATATTAGGATCATTCTGTATTCTTGTCAACATCTCTTGAGAAAATGCGACTCTTTGTATTTTATTCAATGGAGTTTAATTTTGTACCGGTCTAAACCTATAAGGTTTATACTTGTAGTGCTTCAAGGTTTCGTAAATTTTCCACCTTTTTTTATTTAAGTTTATCACTGTGTAACAGTTTAATTTTGTTATAAGTGCATTTCATTGTATGATTAATTTAATATTATAATCTACTACTTTAGTATTAAGTTTAGTGATTAATATGTACGCTTTGTTGGTTTGATTTACTTAGATTTTAGTAGTTTTCTTATTAGAAGCGGTTACATTGTTCATATTTAAGCGAAATATAAATTCAACACCTTTTGCAGCAAATTTCGGTACACACAGTGTCATCTCTCGATAAGTAGTTAATTTTGTACCTATATCTGAACTCAAGATATAAAGGAATAATTTTCAGTAAATGGTATAAGTTTAGCGTTCGTTCATAGATGTCGCCAAAAAAAATCAGTTCAAATATAATTGTTGGATTTATTTAATTTTGCCGAATTTAATAATTATATACTGTATAAGAAAAACTTCAAATAGCACTTTAGACAAACTATTTATTTCCCATATATTTTACAGAGTAGATATAAATTAAATTTTATTAATTTTGAAAACCTGTTTTCGAGTCCTTTATACAAGTCTTGGGATTTTCGTTTTCCTTGACTAGATATGCTGCATTTTTAGATTCGAGCGTGTATTTTGTATAACTCTTCTGTCGCTGTAAAAAAAACCAAATCATTAGTACCCCAATAAATTCTTTGATATAATTCTTTGATATATAGTAAAGTAAAGATACTATATATACACCACGTCATATTTTCTCTTAAATCTACATTTTATTATTCGTGTTCCTTTTTGCTGTAAATATGTAACATATAGTTAGACATAAATAAACCAAAGGTATTTCTCGATTCAATATTAATATTCTTACCTTTTTTTTCTGAGACTATATAAACTACAGCCTTCTTATAATTTCTATCAATGTTTGATGTTCCGAAATTCAGATCGACTTTTGTTTTGTCCATAGTTGCATAATTACTTGGAGCCTAATATAAACTGAAATTTCGTTACGTCTGCGTCTGATGCATTTCCTAAAATAGTTAATAATTGTGTGAATAAATTCCTATTTTATGGTTAAATAATGAGTTTATACAGTTGGGAAAATTCTATTAAATTAAACTCAACTTACGTTTCATTTTTATGGCATTTAACTACTCCTGCATCAGCACATCATTTTTTTTGACTCTTTGGGTACTCTACTCCAGACTAATATTTGACTTTTTTGAGTGGTCCTTTTTCATTAGTACTAGAGTAATTAATTAAATATTATTTGTTTATTTACATTTCCATTTCGCCTTGGCGTTGCTTTTAAATTTCAGGTTAGTTGTTTCTGTCAATGTTATTCCATATTAACTTATTCTCGAAACCCTCCATCCGGTACTTCCTCATATTAAGAGCGCAGGCATCTTTTTCCTGTTGCCAAGTGTATTCCTGCATTATTTCCTGTATCTTTCTCAACCAATGGAGAGTCGTTTTTCTTGTCTAACATGTTAATCATATCCTTGTTTTATTCCGTCTATGTGCTCTTTTGGCAAGGTTGTTAGCACCTGACATATTCTAGCCAATGGTATTCCGCCACCTTAGTTAACCAAAGTTCTAGATGGAAAGGAAGCTGGGGGAACACATTTTTCACTTTTCTGGTCACCTGCAGATAAACCACAGGTCTTCAGCGCGGGTCTGAGGAAATAATCCAGGAAAATCTTGGAAATTCGTTAGCGGGATTTTTCCTCAACACCGCAATAGTTTTTCGGGCCCATTATAGTTTGCACTGTGAGAGTTATTTTTCATGCTAGAAAATCTCTCTAAGAGAGGATTTGACCTGAAGATTGGACCAGACCGCCATTTTCCGTGCCCTTGTACTTGGCACGTGAAACCACCTTTTGACTAGAACTGAGTGACCCTATTGGATAGGTAATTTGCTTTAATATCATTTATCCTGAAAAGGGGATATTTTTTTTTTCTGAAATTTTGCATGATTTTCAATTTCGTAATTTGGTAACTTTTCTCATTTTTTTTTGGAATTAACTTTTGCTCGGGTGAGACAATTATTTTTTTTGATGCAACAGGGGCTAGTTTTTATATATTTTTTTTCGAAATCTTAAAAATTAAATGCAAGTGTAACGAATTCATGGGAAGATAATTTTTAGTTTGAATTTCGTCGAACATCTTTTACCCCAGTAATTTGATTAATTTTCCTATTATATTAATCATATTTTGTGGATCGTAAATTGGCTCTATTTTATTTTAAAATAAAACCACAATATTTAAGCAGCTTGCATAGTGTGATTTGATTACTGCATTCGTTCTTTTTAATAGATAATAAACAGATTAATAAATGGCTTGCAGAGGTTTTCAGTAACAATTAAGTATGACGTAAATTGCTTTTCTTTTAGTTTATGGTATTTTTTTTTGCATTTTGATTTGCCGCTGGAAAATAATTAGTTAAATAAAACCCCTTTTTTAAGCTGGTTATATTAAAATTTAAATATATTTGTGCCTTTTGATTTTTCTTATTGCTGCCTTATTATATCTATATTTTTTGTAAGTATTCTCACAACGTTTCGCTTAAATATTTGCTATTCTTCAGGTGTATACATACCTTCTTTTGTTAAGATTTTGCTATTTTTTTTTTCATTTTATTCTCATTTCTATTTGAATTGGCCGAGGTCAGTCTAAATTTTCTATTTATTTTATACTGGAAATTGTGATAGTAATCGATTTTGTTACACATTTATTTATTGTAAATTGAATTTAGTTATTGGAGTCAGTTATAATAATGTGATTATATTTTTCTTACCCAACGTTTCGATTAATTTTAGGTCATCATCAGGGCCTAATTTTTTTAAGTATTAGAATTATTTCTACTTTATTATGCATCTCTAATTTAAATCATTCAGATTCAGTCGAAACCTTGTATTTATTTTAGTGTTAACGCTGGTTATTGAGATTGTATTTGATAAAGTAAATTTTAGAATTCTCCTTTTCGATCTTAGTTTGTATTTGTTGGATTTATTGACACAACGTTTCGACTGAATTTTCGATACCCATCAGGGTATTTTGTGCTTATTGATGGTATCTTTAGTGATTTCATTTTAAATTATTTTATTGTATTTTTTTTTATTTTGTTGCTTGCGGTTTTAATTTATTTAAAGAAAAGTTCTGATTAGTGTCTTGAAATTAATTAAATATTTTTTTATACTTCTCGGTAGGAATAAATTTTTAAAATTAAATTATTGTTCTGACTGTTCAGTTCATTTTGAATCAGTAGAAACCTTTTGGGGATTTTCTTGAGTTAATTAAAATTATTTGGGTTTTCGTTATAGACTTTGAATCACTATGAAAAATTCTAGAAAATTTTTGTTTTCATAGGGTTCAAGTCAGGGGCCAACTGTTAGTCACGGTCCTAATTTCAAGTCAGGGGCCAACTGTAAGTCACGGTCCTAATTTCAAGTCAGGGGCCAACTGAAAGTCACAGTCCTAATTTCAGTCAGGGGCTATTTGCAACTGCAAGTCACAGACAATTTCAAGCCACAAACTTAACTTCAAGACTCGGGACTAATCCCATGTCACGGGCCTAGTTTGAAGTTAGGAGCTGCTGCTGCTGCTGGATTTGGTGACACTTATTGTTTACTTTTTTTTCTTTATACCGTAACTGATAACATACTTATTGTTTATTGTAGTAACAGATAAATAGATTTTTTTTTCTTAACTTCATTTGTGTGTTTTATTTAGCTCACTCTTTTTCTTTTAAAGTATCAAGAGGAAACAAGTGCCGCGAAGATCAAGGGGCTTTCCAATTTAAGCCGTTATAAATTGGTGGCGCTCATTTCTTTTTTTTTTTTCGTTTAAGATTTCTTAAGTTTTCCCACGCCCTACTCTCCGGGTTAATTGAGCTAGGGCATCTGCATTGCACGCTCTGTTGACCACGAGCTGTAATCTTGATACCATTTTGTGATCGAAATAATTTAAAATTAAACAGTAATAATAATTATTAAATAAGAGCGTAGCAATCTTGCATCTTGGTTTTGAGAAAATCCAGGGTGACAACTGCGTCTTCGATAGATCGTTCTGGGTCTTTTACAAAAAAACATAAATTATATTTTCTTGAAAACAATAATAATAGGTTTAATTTCCCTACCTTCAAAATATGATAATACTTCCAAATCGTTATCTTCATTTCTAGTGGTTGTGATCTTTTTTTTAATCAAAGTTTTTTTGTTCTCAAAATTCTTCACAATGTAATAAATCGTAGATATTGAAGGAGCAACTAAATTAGGATACTCTCTCCTGTATTGATTTCGTGTTTCACGATAATTATTTACACGAAAGTATATTTTTAAAATATTGGCTTTTACTTGATCAGTAAATCCCATAGTTTTGAAAATAAGGGCAAAAAAGTGTCTAAGTAAGTGATGACAGAACGGCCATATTGAAGGAAAAACATAAGAACAATAATTATTGATTTCAAAGCCTCCCATTATTTTTCCAATACGCCACAGCGGCTCATATTTTAAAACAAGTTGATAAGTGAGTGACACAACGGCCATTTTGAAGTAAAACAATTGAAACCAAAGCTTTCTATTATATATACTATACTTAAGCCAGAGCGGATAATTTTTCCACGTTTTTTCAAAATTATGGGATAATGGTTACAGTGAGCATAGACAAACCATATATTTTTGGAATCAGGAGAAAAAGATCTTCTCAATAAACTAAAAATATCTTCTATTTTTATAGCAATTTTTTTTTTTTATTTAAAATAACAAAGCTGATGCTCATTTTCCAAATATCCGATGTTCATATATTTTTTTTGATAAAAAATTCTGACGATTCAAACTAAATCCTAAATCTTGAGAAGTAAAGCGTATATATCCGGACACCCTATACATATTTCAAAACACTTTGGAGATGTGTCCTGTGGAAAAGCATTAATTAATTTCCAAGAAAATTGCGACAAAACCCTTAACTTTGTACAAATATAGCCGAATGCTAGATGTGGGTGCAAAATATCGACCCTGTAACTTAATTTGTTACCGACATATGACTATTTGTTTATCTTTGGAGGGCACTGTTTAAACAACAATATCGCTGCAAACGACAAGATACAGAAACCTCTATGAGAGCTCTGTTTCTTCGTCGTGACTAACCTCTCAATGTACAATTATGTTTATTATGGAAGTTTGGAAAATAAAACTTGATGATCTCAAAAAACATATTTTCTTTTTAAAATCCAACGTTTTAAATATAAACATCTATAACGTTTTTATATACAAGGTAGCCCATCCCATAGCTACCAATAAAAGTTTTGTGGAAAAAAAACTTAAACACGTCAAACTTGATTGTCTTGGGGTCAAATTTTGAAGCAAAATTCCTAGCCGTCTTGTCGAAAAATGGCGAAATTACATCGATTTTATTTAAAACGAAATAAAATTTGATTATTTTACTATTGCCTGTCGTTAATTTTTACAATCAAACATTCTTGAAAATTATTTGGGCAAATTTTATAGGTTGGATCTTGATCTTTACGGAAAAGCCGTCGTTTTTTCTATAGCCTGGCTTATCGATGCTGCATGTGGCTTTATACTCTGTTTACTTGGCAAATTTGGACGAATTCATGCTGACTTGCACAGCCATTATTACTTAGACTGTGATTGGGGCTTGTTCTTAGTTTTTTTGTGAGTAAAAACTTTTTTGTGAACCCAAAAATGAGGTAATTTTTTTTCCAAGATATAGTCAATTTTTATGATATTACCCAACGTTGAGTTTTTTAAATGGGACACCCTATATATTTTTAAATAATCTGGTTTTGCTTTTTTAAGAGATTTTTAAAAACATATAAAGTGTTTCTAAATATCCGTCAACAGTCGGCGATTTTATTGTGAAGCATGGGCGGCGTGATAGAATAACTTTCTATCATCAACTTATTTTTGTAAAACAGATTAAATATTAGTACTTTTTTTTATCTGATCTGGTCAAGGGATGGGTCCGAAATAGCTATGCTAAATGGAAAAAAATTTATACTCCGTAAATAAATCGCATAGAATGTATTTTTATGGGTTTATGGGTATAGAGATCATTCCAATTGTAACCTACTTGATAATATATTTACTCTACAATTACACAGAGGGGAAAAGGAAGCGGATAAAAATTTCAAAGTTTGGTTAAAGATCGAGCAGGGTATATGTCATTTTGGAGGGTATCGGATATATATATTTCAATTTTAAACCTTATTTGATTTTGAGGGGTTGAGTTGAATAGTGGCTAAAAGTCAAATACTTCGTAAAAAATTGAATCGTTCAGAGAGGTTTTTGAATTTGCATATTGCATATTTCAAATCACTCTGATGACTGACAGACAGATAAACGGATCGACGGAATTGATAAAACATATTTTTTGGCATCTAGGAAAGCTAAAACCTTAAAATATGTAACCTGAGAGACTAGACTGATTTTTTCATGGTTAAAAATATTTTACTTGGCCGCTATTTTGTTCTGCCATCTTGAATTAGAACCACAGTTTTAGTAGCTTATCTCTATAGCACAATTAGTTATGGCAAACAATTTGAAATCAGTCCGTTAAGTAGTGTTTTCAGGCTGGATTTTTAAATATTTCATTAAGTTGCCATTTTGTTCCGCCATTTTGTATTCGTATAAGAAATTTACCGGTTTATTTCTACATAATACTTTATTTTTGTACAAAATTTGAGATAAGTTGGATTTTTGAATAAAATTTGAGGTTGATCTCACGAGTAGTTTTTAAGCTATGCTGCGAACTGACATACGGACAGACAAACCGACGGAAATGATAAAAAGTATTTTTTTGACATCTAGGAGCGCTAAAACCTGAAAATATGTAAAACGTGTGAGATTGGTTTTTCCACGATTACAAATATTTTATTTGACTGTCATTTTGTTCCGCCATCTTGAATTCGACCCACAGTTTTACTAGTTCATCTTTATACCATAATTAGTTATGGCACATAATTTGGAATCAGTCCATTAAGTTGTTTTTCAGGCTGAACTTTTAAATATTTTATTAAGCCGCCAATTCGTTCCGCCATCTCGGATTCGTACCAAAACTCTACCAGTTGATTTCTACATAATACTACTTGATTTTTGTAGAAAATTTAAAATAAGTTGGATAAGTGGTTTTTTAGTAATAATTCTTTTAACATTTCAACAAGCCGCCATTTTGTTTTGCGATATTGGATTTTTACCAAAATATTACCATGTCATCCCTATATAACCCTTAATTTTTGACTAAAAGCTCAAGTCAATCTGATGAGTAGTTTCTAAGCAATGTCGCGAACTGTCAGACAGACAGACAAACCGACAGATGGACTGACGGAATTGATAAAACATTTTTTGGCATCTAGAGGAGCTAAAACCTAAAAATATCTAAAACCTGAGAAATTGTCGAGTAAAAAAGATTTTACGAGTTCTTCTTTATACCACAATTTGAAAATGAAATTAAGTATTTTTTTCATGCTGAATTTTTAAATATTTTATTAAGCCGCCATTTTCTTCCGCCATTTAGGATTCATACCAAAATTTTATCAGTTGTTTTCTATATAATACTTAATTTTTGTGCAAAATTTTAGGCAAATTGGGTAAGTAGTTTTTTAGTAATAATTTTTTTAACATTTCACTACGCCGCCATTTTGTTTTGCCAGATTCGATTTTTACTAAAATGTTACCAGGTCATCCCGATATGATCCTTAATTTTTGACTAAAATTTGAAGTCAGTCGGTTAAGTCATTTTTTAGCTATGCCGCGAACAGACAGTTCGACAGACAGACCGACGCAATTGAGAAAAAATGTTTAGCTAGGGACCCGGAAACGTAAAGATCAGAAAAAATCTCGAAGGGTAATTTTTTCACGATTACAATACTTTCCTTTTACAAAGTAAGTAAAAACATTGAATAGAATAAAAAGAAATTTTTTCTACGGCATTGACACTGACCCGAGTTCTCTGAACAAGTGCAGGCGACGCAAATATTTTAAAATATATCTTTTTTGTGCATTTTTTGTTAAATCAACGTCTCCAAAAATCTAACCAATTGAATTACGGATATAACCAATCAAAGTGCTTACCTCTAATACTCCGCCCACAAATTTTATAATGAGTCCACGTTGACTCTGTCACGATGGTCCGCTGTTTGTACTTGGGGACCTGTCAACTGAATAAAAATAAATTTATTCGATATAAGTGGTGTAGCAAATTTTCCGCTATCTCAATTGACTTTAGATAGATTATAACACTATATGTTTATTTTCATTATTAAGTCCAATATAAGCACTTTTTATATTAATAAATCAAAAAATCTTAGTTGGCCATGTGGACATTTGGAATAACAAAAGTAGTATATGTCAGAATAGCGAACGTCTTTGCTGTATTTTTCCTCGATTTACGTTAAAAATTTAACGTCACATTAGACTTCTCAACTATGGTAGATAATCAATATTCGAATATTATGAAAAATACGACATGCTCGTCACTTATTTCCAGTGCGACGAAAACACAGATGAAGTTTTGGAACTGTATTTAAACAGGTAATATTATAGATATTTATTTCCGTTAGGTGCTATTACATTACTTGTTTATATTCCTGCGTGCCTCGTCCTTAAAACAATTCGTACTCTAATAAGTCACCTACCGGACTTGTAACGTAACCTACTTTTGTTAAAAAGGTGGCTAAACATATCAATAACGTTTAAAAAGCTTAGTTTCTATATATAATCGATTACATGGTCCTAAGTTTACAAAACGATATAACATTTAGCTGATATCACGGCTTTTTTAACTTTAAATGCAATTTAATTCTATTGAAGTTCTTTAACGCTATATGATTTCAGAAAAGTTCTTTTGATACCATTCCGGGTACAAAGAAATCCTGCAACTGCAAAGAGATCTCTTTAAATCCTTTCTTCAGAAATGTTTTCATTTGAGGCCGGCAAATACTCGTAGTAAGCACTTTTTAATAAAGCAAGCATAACATTGTTTATTTTTTTAAAAAACAAACTTTCTTGTTATTGAATTTCACAACTGGATTTATGTCTCTTTTGTGTAGCAGTTTTTTTATGAAATCTGGATGGCACTTTATTACCCTTTTGTTTATATACAATGTGTCTCTGGATGGACGTAACTATACCTGTAAAAGTTTTAAGAGAAAATTTCATTTTTCATAAAAAGTTTTGCTTGTCTTGAAACTTCGAAAAGTATTATTGGAATGTAAATTAGTTTTACGGGTTGATCAAAAATTATAAAACTATGAAACTATCCAGAGCGTAAAGTACCCTTTGTAAGAGAAAAGGATTGTATCGTGGAAAACTCCCCTCTCAGGTTTTCACAGATCCTCACGTTTTAGCGTTCCTCAGTTCAGTCGGTATGTCTGTTCGCGGCATAGCTAAAAACCTGAATAGCTAATTGAATTCAAGTTTTGGTCAAAAATTAAAGGTCATATGAGGATAACGTGGTAACCTTTTTGTAAATATGCAATATAACGGAATAGTGAAATGAATTTACTAAAAAAAGCACTTATCCAATATACCTCAAATTTTGCTCAAAAATCAAGTATTAAGTGGGATTCAACTGGTAAAATCTGGCTACGAATACAAGATGGCGAAAAAAAATAATGTCTAGCCTAAAAAACAACTTATTAGATTGATTTTAAAATGTGTGCATGAATTAAGTGTAATATAAAGACTGGTAAAATTGTGGCACGAATTCAAGATGGCGGAACAAAATGGCGCCAGATAAAATGTTTTTAACAGTGAAAAAATTAAATTCTAAGGTTTTACATATCTTCACGTTTTAGCATTTCTCCTTGCCAAAAAAAACATTTTTTCTCAATTTCGTCGATCTGTCTGTCTACCTAATTGACTAATTTCTGGCAACATTTTGGTAATTATTCAATATGGCGGAACAAAATGGTGGCCTGGTAAATTCTTAAAAAAAATATTATTAAAAAACTAATCATTCAGTTAACCTCAAATTCTGGATAGAAATCAAGTGTTACATAGGATATGTTGGTACAAATCCAAGATGGCGGCCTAATGAAATATTAAACAATGCTTGAAAAAATTACTTATTAGATTTATTTAAAATACTGTGCAAGCATTAAGTGTGATATAGAGACAAACTAATAAAATTATGATACTATTTCAAAATGGCGGCTAAATAAAACGTTAAAGAAAATAAACGTAAGAAAATGTTTTTATAAATTCAATTTAAATTTTGCACAAAAATTAAATGTGATATAGGAATAAACTGGTATGAATAAAAAATCAGTGTAAAAACTAGTAATATGATTTATTTTAAATTATGTTAAAAAAATCAAGTGTGGCATAGGTAGAAATTGTATTGTAAATATTGGTTCGAATCCAATATATAAAAATGTTTGAAAAACGGTATATATATATATATATATATATATATATATATATATATATATATATATATATATATATAATATTAGATGTTTTCATTAAAACACACAAATATTCCTGCTAGTATACATCCGTTCACTACTGTCGTTCTGAAAAGAACAGTTTTGCTGACGTTTCGCCAAAATCACATTTGGCATTTTTATGCTGAATGAAAACACATTGTATTTTTCCATCCGTGAAGGAGTAATATATATATATATATATATATATATATATATATATATATATATATATATATATATATATTATTTATATATATACATCCAGATTTCGTAAAAACTGCTACACAAAAAACATAAATCCAGTTGTGAAATTCAATAACAAGAAAGTTTGTTTTTTAAGAAAATAAACAATGTTATGCTTGCTTTATTAAAAAGTGCTTACTACGAGTATTTGCCGGCCTCAAATGAAAACATTTCTGAAGAAAGGATTTAGAGAGATCTCTTTGCAGTTGCAGGATTTCTTTATACCCGGAATGGTATCAAAAGAACTTTTTTGAAATCATATAGCGTTAAAGAACTTCAATAGAATTAAATTGCATTTAAGGTTAAAAAAGCCTTGATATCAGCTAAATGTTATATCGTTTTGTAATCTAGGACCATGTAATTGTTGGTGACTCTGGTATTGTTTTGTGTATTTATTTTGTCACTAGTTGTACTCGTCTTTCAACTAGTTGACTGTACTGATGAAGACCTTAAGACAGAAACACGCGTCTATGGTTAGCCAATTTATTTACACTGTTCTTAAATCATACTTTATAGCAAAAGTTTTTATTTTTCTTGGGTATAGGTTTGATTAATGAAACTTATATTTCTGCAACTAGCTCGTCGTTACGCTTCTTGTTTAAAGCATTTTCAAGAGCATTTTATTGCAAGCCTAAAAAATATACATTACACATGAATTAGTACTTTTCAACAAATATCCATAATACCTAGCTATTGAACAATTATTTAACTAAAATATTTTTGTAGTTACAACATTTAATAGAACAACTATAGAGAAAATATTAAAATAAACTTTATATGTACCTTACCTTGGAAACGACAATATTATTTACAGTAACAATTTTGATGTTCTGAATGTTTTAACCGATGGGCTAGATCTATATAAATTCCGTAATTATAAAAACCATTATCTTGATTTTTTTTATTTCATTAAAAACCTATGTACTTTGGTATACAGTGGATGGCTGAAAACATGTATAATTGTTTATTTACAGGTGTTATTTAAATTGAATTTTAATGTTTTAAAAATCATTATATCATTTTAGGTTATTTTTTTTATTATTAAATTTAATTATTATTTAATTAGGTTGTGATAAATTTGATTTAGATTTTGTATGTCATTTTTGTCATTTACTGCATTCTGATTTTTCTTTATATGAATCATTTCGTTAATTGCTAATTTAGGATAATTTCTGTCTTGACTTAAAATTTTTGTTTCGGAAAAGTTGAATTCAAGTTTTTCACTTTTTCGTGTTTATGTAAGGCCGTGGAGGCGTTCTTTGTATATGTATGACCGTTTAACCGATTTTCTAAGTACTCTGTGGTCATACATATATGCTTTTTAAGACAATGTATGCAAGGTATAGAATAAATTACATTTGATTTTTTCTTTTCTGGAATTTCACTTCTTAGAGGAGTGTATAAATTTGTTAATAAATTATGTGATTTATGATATATAATTATGTCATATTTGGATACTGTTTTTTAATTTTTCTGACAAACCATCTGTGTATGGCATTGAAACGTATTTAGTGTTGTTTGTGATGGTGTGTTTGCTATTATGTTTCTGGCTATTATAGAATTTATGTTCCTTGTTTAAAAATTCGTTTAATTTGTTTTACAGGAAAATGGTTTTTTTCTAGGATGTCTTGAACTCTTTTTAGAATATCTGGTCTAAATTCTGGAGAAGTGAGAGCAATAGCTCGATCAGTAAGCCACACTATAATTATAACACTGTTTTTTGACTAATAAAAAACAGCCAAAAACAGTTTTATAATTGGGCTAACTGATTGAGCTATTGCTCTCACTCCATTTGTTCTTGATTTTTGGACAACCTGTATAACTAAGAGAGATAACGACATTGGCCCTTGAAGATATTTAAGATCAAAATGTGTCAAAATTTAGATAGCCAACCTGTAGTTATCATTTTAATAAGCTGACAAGTTAATTAATTCAAAGCAGCAAAATAAAACAAAGTTTTCCTCGGCCCGTTAAAAAAGTGCTTAACTCAAGTATTTATCTGCCAGGAGTGAAAAGACTTCTCTAGATAGAGTCTAAGGAGACCGCTTTGTACTTTTAAGGTTTCATTGTTTCCGGAATGGTATCAAAAGAATCCTAATGAAATCATAGACTTAAATCGCTTAACGTCGGTTTTACAAAATTAAACTCCGCTTTCCTCACAAAAAAGCTTTTAAGAGCTAAAAGGGCATGCCATCAGTTAAATGTTATCTTACTTTGTGATTTTAGGGCTTAGGAAGAAACTAGATTTGAAATTTAAATGTTAAAATTATTGGTCCAAAGGGAGCCCTAAGCTTATTAACATAACAAGCCATTCTTCGATAGGAATTTATATCCAGCTTTTCACTTCAGCTGGATAGTAATCAACACCGAGATAATCGCTCGACCCAATCCGATAATACATATCGGGTTTGCTAATATCTTCGTCTGCTTGAATGCGAATATTATGTCAGTTTCGGTTAATAGACTTCGATGGTTCAAATTAACAAAAGCCCATGCACTAATTACATTGACTAATTCACTAAGAAGTTTTATTCGATGAAGAGCTATTTTATGTTAGAAAACGCATCATATTGACAAAATCAACATATTATATCGTATTGTAACTATCAATTTTGACCAATCACTACGTCAGGCAGTTTTCAAGGAGAATAATTTCGTACCAACAATAGAATATAAATAAATCTAATAATTCTTGTAATCTAGAAGTAAAGTTATATTAATCAAATAAACTTGTGGCCTCAACTGAATTTCCCGTTTTTAGTTTATTATTATTTTTTTTTATACTTTACCATCGTCCTATTGTAACACTCACTTATTTTACATTGTATTACTTATCCTGAGTATTTTAACTGTATTGATCTTGAAATATGTATATGTGTGTGTATGTGTATGTACAACAATATTTAGACTTTATCTACTGCCTTTATTATAAAAAATGTTAAATACAAAAGTAGGAGGTATTGTCCAAAACCGCTATAAAATAATTTTTATTGAAACAAATGAGCATCGCAAATAATAATAATAATCTTTATTAATAATAATAATAATATTAATAACAATTTACATAGATTGATATACAGTCATTATTATGGTGTATACTAGCATAAACCTTTTTTTTTTTTTTAAATATTGTACCTAAGTGGGGCACTCGTATGTACCATTTGTTTAAATTTGGCTACAATATATTTTTTATTTTATACATAGGAGAATCAATTTACTGCCGAGACAATACACTAGAGTTAACATAAATAGAAATTAATTAGTAACTAATTGAGAACATAATAATTATTTTTCTTAATATCGTTATTATTACTTGAATAAACGTTCAAATATTTTAAATTACTTTGCTATAAATATCTTGCATTCTTTCTTAAACCTATTTACATTTTGAATGGTTCTTATATTAGCTGGGATTAGATTAAATATTATATTTTAGGTCCTAAGTAGGTTATAGTTTTTAAGTTTGTTATTAAAGTTTAAGGGAATAATCAGATTTTTGTTCAACCTTGCACGGGTGTGATAACAATGGCGAACATTGTTTTCTGATAATTGGTATAATGAATTGTGCTACTGCTATTGTATATAATGTTCTAATGTTGCATACTTCGGCGGAGAACAGCAAGTCCGAGGGATATAATCGATTTTCGTTAAGTATTACCCTTAGTAAATATTTCTGAACAATAATTAACTTGTATAATGCATTGTTATATAGGCCTCCCCAAACAACAATGCCATACTTGATCAACGACTCCACTAGTGCTTTGTAAATAATAATTAGTAAGTTTATATTTAAAAATTGTTTGAGAATATAAAATTTACGAATTAAACAACGTATTCTTTTTGAAAGATATTCTATATGCGGGTGCCATTTTAGATATTGATCAATCATTATCCCAAGGTACTTTATTTGAGGAACCTCATTTACTTTTTGATTATTTATATTAATGTATTTAAATTCAGGCCTATTTGCCTGTGTTAAAGAGAAAGCTATGTATTTTGTTTTATCAAGATTAAGAGATAGTTTAAAACTGTCCCATTTTAATAAGCCGTTTGTTACTTATGGTGTTATTAAGTTTTACCACTTGATATCTATTCGACAAATAACTTGGAAACAATTTCTATCCAGTCCCTCTGACACCATAATTCCACATTATGTGAAGAAGCCTATGGTGGGGGACTGTATCAAACGCTTTGGCCAGGTCAATGAATACCGCGGCGCATTTTTTCCCATTGTTCATATTCTTAGTAAGTTCAGATATTAATGTATGCATAGCATCATCTGTACTACATCCCTCGATGAAACCGTATTGACGATCAGAAAGAATATTATTATCTTTAAAATACTTAGCCAATCTTAATTTAATACATTTTTCTAATAGCTTTGCAAAGTTGCTTATTAAGCTTATGGGTCTATAATCTTCAATTTGGGTTTTTAGATCACTCTTATAAATAGGTGTTACTGCTGAGTGTTTGAAATGAGAGGGCACGATTCCTGTTGCAAGGCTAGTATTAATTATGTTTAGTAAGGGTAAAGTAATTTCTTTGTGAGTTTGTTTAATTAGTTTAGATGATATTCCATCTAGTCCCGGAGAACAAGAATTTTTTAACGAGTTAATATGGTTAATTAATTCGTTTTCAGACACAGGAACCACGTACATTGAATTTTGCAGATTAAATTGTATGTCAGTAGGCCTTGCTGGTGTGGGAATCCTGCTTGCCATCTCTGTTCCAACACTCACAAAGTAGTCATTACAGTGATTTGCCATTTCTATTTAATTTTCAAAGTCCAGGCCCTGATTATTTTTTATTTTAAAAGAATTAACGGATACTGTTTTCTCATAGGTCGCTTCTTTAATAATTTCATATATTTTTTTTTATGCTACTCTTATTCTTTTCAATTTGAAGTTTATAATACTCATTTTTGCATTTGTTGATTAGATTATTTAAGGTATTTCGATATTGTTCATATTGAGTTTCTAGATCAGCACTATATTTTCTTAACAAGATTCTTTTCATCTTGTCCCTTTGCTTAATAGATGTAATAAGTCCATTAGTTATCCATTTTTTAAGTTTTTTATGTTGTTTAATTGTTGCATAGGATTAGGCAGTTGCGTTAATTTTTAATTTATTGTATATAGTTATAAAATTATTTGTGGCCGATTCTGGATTCGTGTCATTCAAAACCAAGGACCAGTCCTGACTCCTCAATGAGGTTTTAAATTGATCTAGGTTAAATTTATCTGTCTTAATTTGAAGCTCCTTTTTACTATGTTGAAGGTTTTGTTTTGAAATATCATTAAATAAAACTGGGCAATGATCATTTATATGAGCATCCAAAATATAAGATTCTAAACTAATTCGATTTGTTTTCAGATTTTGTTTTACGAAAATATGGTCCAGGCATGTGCCGCTATCAAACCTGGTAGTAGAGTTTATAAATGATTTAAATCCAAACTGTGACATTATTGATAAATACTTATGCACATCTTTATTGTTGTCTAGTATATTGATATTTATATCTCCAACAAAGATTTCAAAATTATTGCTCTTATTTAAATTATCAAAGAATGTTTGGACATCACTGAGAAAATCAGTTACTGGTATTGGAGGTGGTTTATATACAGCTGTTATCCCAAATTTAATATCTTTCATTGTACACACAATTGAAAAATCCGCATTTATGTGATTTTTTACGAATATTATGACACCGTCATTATTATAAAATAATTGGTAGCCTGGAATATTACATTGATTTGTTGAAGATATTTTAAAAGTTTCGCTTAACACTATTATATCATTAAAGTCTAAGTGAAAAGTTTCCAACATTAATATTAATTTATCAATATTTTTATATACACTTCTAATATTAGCATGTAACAAATTAAAGAGACTATTATTCTGGTTAATCTTAACCTGTAACGATTCACTATTCACCAATTGTGTCTATGTATTATTTTCATTTTCTAGAGTCTGAAGTAGTAGTCTGTTCTACTTCTAATAAGGTCCAAATGATAATTAGTCGATGGGCATGCTGGATCAGACGCTGTATGATCTGTTTTATATTCGGTTTTAAACTTGACTTTGACATTAACACAGTTTATGCATTTTTTTTCTTGTTTTCTACAATCACTGCTCGCATGATTATTAGCGCAATATTCACATATTTCACTGTCCCCGCATTCCGTACTCTTGTGATAAAAACCTTGGCATTTAAAACATCTGTTTACACTTAAATTTACATATACACTAAGTCTTTCCCATTCCATAGATTTTTTTTATAGTCTATTAATTTCCAGTATAATCCTGGTGAACACTCAAAGAATACAATTGAGTTGTTCTTGTTTCTTTGCTTTTTAATGTGTTGTATTTTCATGATGTCATCATTGTTTATCCATTTATTTTGCTGTCTTATAAGAAATTCTAGCTCCTCAGAATTATGTTCTCCTCGATAGCCTACTATCTTCATTCTGGGAAGTTTTAATTTTGGCGTTTCTATGTTGTAGTTATCGCCAAGACTATTTTCTGTAGCCTCTTTTAATATATGAATATCTTCTTTATTCATACATTTAACAATTACATTTCCCTGTTTTGTTTCTCTCAAATTTTTTATGCCTATTTTTAATTGATGTAACTTTATTTTTTGCAGTAAGTCACGTTTCGTTTTTTTTGATTTTTGCTTTAGTTTGGGTTTTATTGTTACAGTAGCAGACTGTTGTTTCTTGTCTGAATTCTTTTTATCAGCGCTAGATTTTAGCACGGTTGCAAACGTTGGTGCTGTGTGATTTGTTCCTTTGTTATTTTTTAGGTCAGTTTTCAGCTCATTAACTTCTTTTCTTCGAAATGTCAGTTCATTTTTCATTTCTTCTATTAATTCATTCATACATGGTATTTTAAGCATACATTTTTTGCAATCCTTACATAATAAATTTAATACCCTTTTCTGGAGAGGCATACATTTTATTTCTGATGCTGATAACAATACACAATTTTTATGTAGTGGTTGCACACATAAATCACATTCATAATAAGATTCATCATTTTCAATTGTTTGTTTACAATTGGCATAGTCATTTTCATTCTCATCCATTGCAAAAAAAAATTAAAGCAAAGTTACTAAAAAACATAAACTTCGTATTTTTTAAATGGGACACCCTATATATTGCATTATATTTCGATGGAGAATATTTTTCTCATTTCAAAAATGTATAATATGTCTATGTTTGTGGATCAGTAGTTTTTGAAATATTTGCCTTTAAAAATCCCGATAATATAAGATATGGGTTTACGAAATGATAGTTGCCATGGCCAAAAAACAAAACAAAGCGGAAATTCAGACGTCTTAAATATGAATTAAAACTTATTTAGACGTCAAAACGAAATAGTTTAAACTGTAAAATGGGTTATACAGAAGACGAAAAATTTGACATTGTTCGCATGTTTTACATAAATAGTAATATTGTATGGCGTAAAGTCTCTATGAACTTACCAATACGTGCGAACGGCAGCCAGTCATCTTTTCGGAGAGCTGTAGGTTGCAGGTTCTCGGGTACACCTTTCGAAATTAAAATGGGCGCCACCTAATTGACTGTGACTCAATTAGGAAGAAATCTATATTGATATTTAAATGCAGACAAAATAAAGATTTGGAGGGCTTTTCAATAAAACACTATATAAAGTGCAGACTGTCAAATTTTAATGATCACCTTGATCTTTTGTTTTTTTTTAAAAAAAAGTTGTTTTATAAAATAATGTTTGACATGTGAAGCTTACATTCAAAAATTCAATTAACATGAAGATATAAAAAAAATAAATCAAGAAAATGTAAAATATATAAAATATATCAAATTTATGAAATGTGATAGAACGTTATTACCATTATATCATCAACCTATGAACATCTGGCGAAATGTCATGTCGCAAATATGAACATATGAAAATTAAATTAAATAGCGCACAGGGAATCAAAAATTCATGAATTTTCTCTTACACTGCCGCAAGGAAAAAAGTTATAAAAATATAAAGTGTTTCGCCAAGGCTGTTTTACAAAAAATAGGTTACTTACTTCCTTTCTGCTACCTTATATAAAATTCATAAACATAAAAACTAAGAATTAATTCCTTATACTCTTACAGGAAGGAACTCCAAAACCATTGTAGAACTCTTGGTTTATGTACCCCAAAAATTACACCATAAACTTGAATTCTTAACCTGAAACCCTCTAGTCATCTAGAGGGCTCCTTCGACGTCAACGGTCACCAATAAAGGGAATTTCCAGACATCTAGAAAGGCTTTTCGAGGATCGACAGCCAAAAACAAAATTCAGGACGCCATTCACGTGGTTGATCAAATGTGGAACCAAACAAAATGGGACCAAAATTTATGGCCAGATGATGTCCATAAATAGGCCTTAGACTATCAACAGCATAAAATAATTATTTATGGCATACTCTCAGTACTTAAAAAATTGGTCCATTAAGGCACTTTTATAAAGCCGGACACATGTTGCACCTCTAAGGAGAGCCAATAGAAAGGGACGAGAAAATCAGTTCCAGAAAATTCAAAGAAGTTTGACATTCCCCTCCATCATTCTTCCTCACTTCAGACTTATGCCAACCTAATGCCATAAAATAAAATAATATTTACAGTGGAGTTCACTGCTGGCGCCACTAGTAGAAGGGAGTAAGAACCCGATAACATTCGGTGTCCCCGAATACAGCTGGCGAATTGCTCCTGAGCAGAACCAAAATTATGACTTAAATGAAAAATCAGACACTGTCAAAGCTGGCTGGATGCCGAAAAATAAGAAACTAATGAAACCATAGTGACAGAAGAGAAAGGCAGGCAAATTCCGAATATTTATAAACAAAGCAAAAACAAATTTCTTTTGTCTTAATTTAGAGAAGTTGAAAATACTTTACAAAATGTAATCCAATGAATTATGAATAAAACATATTGAGGTATGTAAAATGTAATTTACATAAAAGTCTTGATATTTTAAAGGTTATATTTAACTGCAAAGTTATAATGTTCAATTTTGTTTCAGATTACTAATGGGCTTAAAATAATGAAAAACCATAAGCAAAATGTCTGTTTAACATTCCATACCAAGCAAACATAAAGAAAGGCAGCTTGGAGAGATGAAAACAAAAAGTTATGTCAACTGAAACTTTCTAATAGTTCGAGTGTTCTCAAAGTCTTAAATTGATATTTACAAGAAAGAAGAGAGTAAATATGTTTATCATAATTCATGTGAGTGAAATGGACTGAAAGAAGAAACCAAAAAAACAGAATATTTTATTGTAAATGAAAAAATTGTTATTTTCATTAATAAAGAAGGCCTTATATCTTATGAACTAAAACTGATTATAGATTCAAACTATGTCACTTTCAATAGTAACACCCTATTAATAAAGATTTTATTAACTTTCTTTTATAAAATGTATGATATGTAAATTTGGAAAAATCCAACTCGTAGAGTTATACGACAGGATGGTGTTAGAACACCGTGTAAAAATCAGTAACTATATAACTAGCCAAATTTAGTAATTGCCTCACTGTTACTATAAACTAAATAATTATACATAAATTTGAAAATGTTATAATTGTTAGTAGAGCCCAAGCAGAATATCGCCGTATTTCTCAACTAAATCAACCTTCTATTACACCGAAAGATGCATCAAATAGCGCCAGTATTTTCAAAGGACAACACGCACTATGAATCAAAACAATGGTGAAAAGTTGCAAATATTATTACTTTTTTAAGGTTGAATATGTGTTATTATGAATTACTTATGTAATTTTAGACATTCTTTAACAGGAAGCAGATACCTACAGTTTCTAGAAAACGATATAGACAATCTTTTAGATTAGGCATCAAAATGGCGCGCCACCTCATAATCCTATTTATGTAAGAGAATACTTAAATGAACAGTATGACGAGTGAATTGGAGCTCATGGAACTATAAATTGGCCCCCGAATAGTTCAGATCTGACGCCGTTAGGCAGTTTTCTCTCGGGGTATTTAAAGAAAGAAGTTTATAACGAAAGAAAAAATAATTTAGAGGATTTAAGCGAAAGAATTGAAACTATTATTAATTTCTTAAATGAGAATCCCTAAATTATTAGGAATGTTCAGCTTAAAGTCGGTAATGATTATAGAAAATGTGTTGAAAATGATGGCGGTCATATTCAACAATTGTCAAATGCGCACCATAATTATTGTAAAATGCATTTTTCCAATAACTATTGCTAGTTCTGCATTCGTGTGATCGTGTGGTTCTGTTTAATATCGTAGTGATTACCGTAAATTTGTTTTAATGTTGATTTGTTATATTTTTTTGTCATTTTTTAATTATAGACAAATATTAAATATTTATATTTAACAATATTACTGTTTTAGTTAAATATGCGAAGTATGATAAATTTTTCCTCTTCTATAACCTATTTTACAGATTAAACTATTTCTTTTTGACATCTCTTCCGCTTTGTTTTGTTTTTTGTCCATACCAATGTGATTTCTTAAACCCAAATCTGATATCGCGATTTTTAAACGTAAATATTTCAAAAACTACTGAACCAAACATAGACATATTATAAATTTTTGAAATGAGAAAAATATTCTCTATCGAAATATAATGTAATATATAGGGTGTCCCATTTAAAAAATACTAAGTTTATGTTTTTTAGTAGGTTTGCGATGTTCATTTGTTTTAATAAAAATTACCTGCGGGCGGTTTAGGACAATCCTTTCAACTTTTGTATTTAACATTTTTTTCTATTTCTTATAATAAAGACAGTAGATGAAGTATAAATATGGTAAAACACCCTGTACATGTATAGGTGTATGTATATGTGTATGTGTGTGTATGTATGCATATATATATCAGCAATTATATAATGCATCCCTGTTTTTCTAGTTATACAGTTAACTTTTAACATATTCTTCGTATCTTAGTCCTGAGGAGGGCACAAATTGGTGCTGAAACGTCGGATTTGTGATAAAAATTTATAAAATTTATCCAAAAAAGCTGTTATTATTTCGTTTGATGAATACAAATTAGTGGACGATAAAATCAACCATAAAACAACTATCCCTCGTGCATCTAATTTTTCCTATAGAAAAAATGGAATCCTCGTTTCTAAGAAATTTGTTTTCAGAAATAAAACAATGTCCAAACATTTTTGGAACTATTAGATGTTTCAGTAAACTCACTGACGTCGAAAATGTGCATATGGGAGCAATTTTTGAAATGTCTAAGGTCCGAAAATATGAAATACAGAAATATAATCTGAACGAAACTCTGGTCAGAATTACAGTGGGCTGCGCATTTAACATGAAAAAAAGCATCACTTTTCTATTTCTTGTTCTTTTTCAAATTGACTTAACTTTTTTAAAACTCATCTTTTTGGGTGGCGATTTCGAATTTTTAAAGCCCGTCATTTTTACACTATTACAAATGTTCGATAAAGCCTTACGGAATAAATTGCACTTTGGTAAAAAATATACATAAAAAGAGTTAAGAAATATACATATAAAACAGTGTTAGATAATCACAAGGATTACCATAGCTCTGGAATGAAGAAAACCAAAGTGGACTGTATGTTTAATGCGCATTCAAATATTGCATTTAAAATAAATCGTTAATAAATAAATTTAAAAATATGACAATATAAGACGCGTTGGCTTTTAAGTATAATCCAAAACAATAACTAAATGAATATTTCACGCACTACAATGAAAACTCACTTTACGTCACTGAGCTGGACTGCCATTGACTTGTGTGCAATTCAATTACGTACTGAGGATCCTGGCGGCGGCCAGGGGGAGGATAAATATGCGTACTTCCATTGGCTGGCTTCCGACGGAAACGGGGAGTCTAGTACTAAATGTAAGTTTTTACAATGCGAGAAAAATTTATACTGTCATAGTAGACATTGTCAACAAATGTATAATTACAATAATAATATAATATATTATAATTATACTGTTCACAAAAATTAAAAATGTCAAATCACAGATACCTCAAAAATCATACTTACTATCAAAAAAGGTTATCACAAAATATACGGGATAAACAATAAAGTAGTGTAAATGTTCAAAGCGTTTGACAAAAATAAACTTTACGCATCTCCAGATATTTTTGTTAATTTTTCAAAGTAGGATTAACAACTAAACATAAAATTTGGCTATCACCATACTCATTACTCGATATCTTGAAAACGGCTTAACTGATTTTGATTATTTTTTTAGATGTTGAAGTATTATTTCAATAAGTTTTTCCATGACCGAAGCGTGTTTTTTTAGGATTGCAGCTTTTAAATGTAAATAGGCTAACAAGAAATAAAACGAGGGTAACAAGCACTTTTGTAAAGTAAAGTTATTCGTATCTCGAAAGTCCTTCAAGTATCTTGAAAAAAAAATTGGTCTTCGCTTACTGGGTCCTCGGATTTAACTTCAAAGTTAGCCATAAATAAGATAATACAGAGTATATCAAAGACAGAAATTAAAACTCACGTTTCATTAATTCTCGAGGCTAAATGGATGCAACCTAAATGATGAAAAACATTTTAGAGAATACGTAGTTTTCTTTGTTACCTAGTTACCTACAGAGTATTGTTTTCCTTCGTTACTTAGGTTTTCGCATTACTGTTACTGTTATGTTATTGTCGCCTTGGCCTCTAAACATACTCCAAACTTCAGTTCTGACTAAGTTTGGTCCAGTTCTAAGGCTAGATAATGTGTGAAAGGGGGAAAACCAAAAGTAGCAAGTAATATTGCATTATTGTTGTTTAGAAATTATTTAGCGATGCAGTTAATAAGCTGTCCTTTATTCAAATATAATATTGTTTTCATAGTCTATTCGATCAAACCTAATAGTTTTTTAATACCATTTTTTAATCTTATTATTCATTTCGTCTGGAGAATACGTATTAATTTTCTTATTTGACAATAACTTGAAAATGAATAAACATACTCACGCGTTGATCTCGTCAGAGCTTCGGTCTTTTTTTACTCTTCTATTACTCTTGGATAAACTTGTAACAAACAAATCCATTAAGCCAATTTGTGAAAAACTAAAGAGTCATTCGATCTCAATCCTAATATGGCTTGAAATTCTCTTTTAAATAAGCCTGAGCATATTCAATTCGGACAAAGTTTCTGGAAGATATAGCGATTTAAATCTTTCGTAAGTCAACAGCGCCCTTCATCCTTGTTATGGTTGATATGACAATAAGTTTAGAACCAAAGTGATAAGAAATTAACAAAGTTTTTAATGAAGTTTTAAAAGTTATACCTTGTTCTGGGAGTTAGAGAATTTTTGAAATCTATTATCCATCCTCTCTACTGCGCCCCCTTGCCAAAAATTTAGAAACTTAAATATATTTCACCTATTCTTGGCCTCTTTTGTTACACTTTTTTTTAAGGACTTTCAAGATATGGATAGTGAACGCCCTTAAGTTAACTTCTTGTAATTTCAAAAAATTTATTTCTGAAGAAAGTTTATGTCATGAAAAATCTTTTTGAAATAAGCCTTTATACCCGTATCTACTAAAAGGTTTAAATTTAGACCAGGTCTAACTTGACAGTTATAGGTTTAAGATGACATTTTCAACAAATGAATAAATAATTTTTTTAAATGTCATAATTATAAAATGACAGTGACATAAGCGAAACATTTACCGGCGAACTAATGTCTATTCATCTTAAACGCAAGTAACGCGTAAACAAATCAGTATCAGGTGAACAGTCTGACACAGGATTAATAGGCAGGGCCGTATTCTGTTTAAAATAAGACAATTTCATACAATTTTAACAAATAATTTGATGCTTTTCAAAAACAATTTTTTTTAAATTAATAAGTATATTACTTACATGAAACAGCATTAGGTGGAAAATATATTAGTCGAAAAATTTTTATATACAAACTAGTCATGTAACCTGAAAAAAATACGTTTTATTAAAAAAACCTGTTTTTTTAGAAAAATAAAACAAAGTGGTTTATTTTTTTTTCAAAAATATTGTTTTTTTTCAGAAACGTTTTTTCCTTAATGGAAAAGAGTGAACCTCAAGCAAAAACATTTAGCAACTTTTTGAAATTATCTTTATTTAAAATAAAGGCATTTAAATACAAACAAAACTTAAAACTTGTTTCTAAAATAAAGATACACGAGTATCTATGAATATTAAACTAAAATATAACTAAAATGGTATTTTCATTATAAGAATCAACGTCAAAAAAAGAGAAATTGAAAGAGAAATCAAAAACTATAATCATTATTAATTTATTATTTATTTATTTTATCTGCAGTCAGAATCAACGTCAAAATACCTCTTGATTAAATAATACTATTTTCTGTTATTTTTTGTTAATCCTAAATAAATTTCAATGAAAAACGTAAAATCACTTTTTGTTAAATCAAAGCTTACAAAAGTCAAAGCTCTTTTAAATGCGCCATTTTAAATCCTTTAAATTTAATGATAAATTTGTATTTAGCCCCTATCATATAGAGAGAAAATTTTAACTACTTACTTACCTAGATAGAGAGAAAATGAACCCAAAAACACGTTATTAATTTATTTTTGACCGTTATTAAATTTTTGATTTTTATTTTTTACTGTCAGCTGAAATCAAATAGAAATCCGTTTTTGTCCGTTAAATTTTTAAAAAGGATTAACAAATTTATAGCTAAAAAACGTGTTAGATAATCACAAGGATTACTGCAGATTGGCGAAATACAAAGTGGACTCAAATATCTAAATATTCTTGATTAAATTTAAAAATACTATTTTCTGTTATTTTTTGTTAATCCTAAATAAATTTCAATAAAAAACGTAAAATCCTCTGGTATCGAATTTTTGTTAAGTCAAAACTTAAATAACAAAAGTATATAATAACCATAATAACATAATATATTATAATTATAAATACTGCTTATAAACTTTTAAATGCGCCATTTTAAATCCTTTAATTTTAATGATAAATTTGTATTTAGCGACCCTATCATATAGGCTGATGGATGACAGAAAGTGCGTAAAAAACGAATCAAGTTTTAATAAAGCAATAATTTTAACTACTTACTTACCTAGTACCGTATACACAACCTACATACCTAACCTAAACTAACAGAGGCCAGAAGAAACGATGGCAAATACTTTTGAGATGAAGAAGAACAATAGTTTTTAACAAAAATAAAGCACATAATTGAAATGCGTTACGTTTGATTTTTTTAAAATGACCAATACTGTAAATTTTTGAATTTTTACATGGTTTTACTGATCAGCTAGAAATCAAATAGAAATAGGGAACATTTTGAAAATTCGTTTTTGTCACATAGTTAAATTAATCTAAAAAGGATTAACAAATGGTAGGCTCTATCTTTTTGTTGAGCAGTGTAGATAAAAAAAAACTAGAGCATTGCTCTTTTATAGTACTTTAACTGTTTAATAATCAGATTAATAGAGAAAAAATCGGTATAGCTCACAAAAGTGCTTAAGATGGTTATCTAATTATTAATATAGCTTATTATATTAATAAGCTTAGGAAAAATTTACTGAACAATTAATTTTATTTTCCCAATTTATATATTAAAAGGTTTATTTTAAACTTTTAATTATTTGATTCCAAGAGAATAAAAAATTTGTTACTTTCAGCTTTTGCTAGGTTTTTTAACGCTACAAGCATTTTCGTGATTAAACTAGGGTTTAAATTTGTAAAGCCGCGATAAACGTTAAAAACGTTTAGACCTACAATTTCATTTGGATTATTCTGAGAAAATTCCGCGAACAACATCAAAACCTTAGAAGTACAAAGCAATCTCATTAAACCCTTTCTTGAGAAATCTTTTCGCTTGAGGTAGGCAAATTCTCTTGGAAGCTGCTTTATAATAAGAAGAGAATATTATATCATATTTTTTTTGATAAAATACAGTATTTTTTCTTGACATTTTAACATGCGTTTTCGATTTATCGTATATTATTAATTGTGTTTAGAAATAAGTTTGTTTGGACAGATTCCATTAAACATTTTTTAATGGAGTTTAAAGAAATGTTTGGGAGAAGTAAATTGTCGTTTTTACTTACAAATAAACCTACCTTAAAAATTCTAAGTAAATGTGCTTAACACTACGGGGTGTTAATTACATATATCGATAAACTTGAGTAGGGGAAAGTAGTGATCATTCGGCATGTTTAGTAAAAGTAGGTCAAAATTCTAGGAAATATGCTTAGGTTACAGTTTTTTTTTGTATGTATGCTATGAATATCGGGCGACTTTTGTCACTTTAAAGATTTATTCCGGCATTTTGTTTACTAATAAGAGATATTTAAAAAAAGGCGAGGTGAAAACTTAATCGATCCCGCAAATGTAGCCATTTCAAAGTGGACAATTTGTGGGTCACATGGTCTGTCATTCTGAGGTTATAGAAAAAACGAATACATGAGTTCTGGATTCCCTGTAATCGACACTTACAGTGATCATCCAGACAAAGTCCATATACAATATATGCAAAGTTACAATGCCTCACATAATTGCTTTTTCAGAGAATCGCCCAAAGCAATTATCTCTTAAGAGAAAATATTGATTTCTGAACGACTCTCTGAAGCTGAGTTTTAAACCTCTCAGTTCGAGTCAAAAAACACGCCTAGGTTTTTGTACTTTACTTTAGGAATCACCACATTTCCCATCTTAAAAGTAAGAGTATTGTTTGCCGAATGCCTATTTGGTCCAAAAAACAGAACCGCTGGTTTAGACGGGTGTATTTTCAAACCGTTGACTTGCCATTAAGTCTTTGCGAAGCTTGAGGTGCATTAGCTTTTTCGAAGCTGTGAATGTCACAACACGTAACAGCGCGATCCTTGTTAAATGTATAAATAAGAAATAACAAACGCCCTAGAATAGACCCTTGGGGCACCTCTTTGGTTCATAACTTGGTGATATATGATTTTTTTAAACAGTTTTAACGCAATGGATAGCAAACTAAGTTTTTAGTCCCAAACAGCCTTGGCGTTAGCAACCTTGGGAAAGGGCAGAACCAAAGCGGGTTTTTGCTCATCGGGAAACACAGAACTTTCTATACAGATATTAATAATATGCGTTAGAAAAAGCAGAATTACAGGGTAGCACAACTTAATAATTTCTAGAGATAACCAATCAGACCCTGGCGTATTTGAATTCAGATCCTGTATTGCATTTAATACGTCGGCATTCTTAATGACAAGCAATGAAAAAACATTTGAGCAAGGGTGTGCCAGACGAACTCAGATTTCTTATGGTGGTACACGTAATCAATATACACCTTTTTTTATTGCGCACAGCTTGGGTGAAAAAATTCCTCATTTTCTCATATGCCAACCAGTCAATGGCTAAACGTGTTTTTTATTCTTTGATAATAATTTATTTCGCTCTTTTTTCGTGATTTTTAAGATGTGCGTGAACTATGGTGACTTGGGTCACCATAGTTCACCCAAAGAGAATCATATTTTGTGTCAAAAAGTTACCTGTTAGCTAGTAGTAGGAATATCGAAAATTGAAGCCCAATTCAAATATGTTAGATCATATTTGAAAGCTGCAACGGTAAAGTTTCTATAAATAACAATTTGTGGCATTATTCTTTTAATTAATATTGCCTTAAATACACATAGAGGTGTAATATAATAATGAAAGGAACACACGGGTAAGCCACTATTTAAGTACTAAATGCGTGTATAGGATAGCTGTCGGGAAAAATAGCTATTAGTATAATAATAGATCTAAGCATAACATCTCAGAAGTGGAATACTTTAATTTTCAACATTATTTAAATATAAAGTTTTATACAAGAACGTTAGCCGACGCACTCCATGTGGTTTCGATGCGCCTTTATACATTTAATTGTTTCATGTCTGAAATATCTAAACTTAATCGAGTCATATAATTTAATTTTAGATTTTATTAAAATAATCTTATTTAGTAGGGTAGTACGAACATTTTTTTTATTATAAATTTCCCAAAAGTATTTAATCGGCATTTTAGAGAAATTAAATTTGAACTAGTGGTCTTCGCTGGGACTTGAACCCAAGACCGCTATGACCGCTGAGCCAAGGAGATCATGAGCTCAATGATCAACTAAGGCAATAATTTTACCAATCCAATTTTATCTTAGTGGATTATTGCAAACAAACTAGACTTTTACCAACCTGTTCAGCAAGCATGCTTTCGTAAGAGATTCAGTACTACCGACCACCTTCAAACCTTACGCACTTTCACTGAAAAGTGTACAGAGTATAATGTCCCCATCCATCTTGCTTTTGTGGACTTTGAAATATGGGTGATTCTTCAGGTCATGAATGATGCTAGGATTGACTCTAGATACTCCAATCTTATCAAGTATATTTACAACACTACATTACAAGTCAGGAATGACGATGACACCATTACCGATAAGATTCCTATCCAAGAGGCGTCCGACAAGGGGATAGTATTTCTTTGAAACTTTTCACTTTAACACTTGAGAATATTTTCAAAAGGCTGCCATGGCAGAACCAAGGAGTAAACCATGATAGAAGTCACTTGCGTTTTGCAGATGACATAGTACTCATTAATAGCTACGCTGCAGAATTAACCACAATGTTGGAAGAACTACATCAAACATCGAGTGAAGTAGGATTGAAAAAGAATCTGTCAAAAACAAAACTGATGAGTGAAGATCAAATCCAAGTGAGCATTGACAACCATACTCTGGAAAATGCTATGGAATATGTCTATCTCGGTCATAGAATAAAGATTGGAAAGAAGAACCAGATCTCAGAAATAGTAAGGAGGGTAGGACTCGGTTGGGCTGCTTTCGGAAGAATGGCTTAAACACAATGACTCTCACACAAAAAAGTGCTAACAAGTTAAAAACAACTCAAAGAGCTATGGAAAGGGTCATGCTCGGAATAAATTTGAGAGACAGGGTAAGAAATACAGAAATAAGAAGAACGAAGGTGACAGATATTGTGAAAAGCGAAGCCCAACTGAAGTGGAGATGGGCTGAGGATTTGGCATGAAGAAATGGACGAAAAGACTACTTCAGTGGCGTCCTAGGCAGATGAAAATAAATATCGGAAGACCTCCTAGAAGATGGCACGATGACTTAAAGGAAACAGCTGGAAAAAACTGGATGCGAATAGCCGAGGATAGAGAAACAATTTGGAAGAGGCCTACAGTCAGAAGTGAATGGAAAATTGTTGATATCATCTGAATGCATCGCCCACATAGAGTGATTTTAGCCGGAATCCGAAGCAGATCTCTGAATAATAATATCAAGCTTGACCTAATTTCAATAGATGCAAGCGGCTGTTTTTTGTACCGAATTTTTTTGAAATTTGTGTTTTTTGACTTTTGAAGCGCTTCAGCTCAGTAACGGTAAGTCGTAATGAGCGCATCTTATAGATAATTTTAAATGTTTTCCATGTTTACCTATAGTTGGTATTTTAAAAACAGTTTTGAAATTAAATCTCAGCCTTCATTTCCCACGGAAAAAACAGAAGAAATTTGACGTGTTTCCTCGATTATTAATAGTACTATACGTTTTTGAAATATATATATATATATATATATATATATATATATATATAGTTTTATATTTCTCTTCTTGAACCTTACAATTTATAAATATCAAGTACTTTCTTGGGATTAGGTTCGTGGATTGAACAAAGAAACTTTAATTGACGTTTCGCCTGTCCATTTTAGGCTTTTTCAAAATATTTAATTCTGCACATCTAAAAATTAAATACAAAAAGTGTATATATGTAAGTTAATAAATAAAAAGAATTAGGTATAACGGCACGCACTAAAATTATTAAAACATTTATTTAAAATAGTACAGTACATACCTTGAGAAAGATGTTCTTTTACCTTGCTTGGCAGTGTGGAGGTAAGTGATACACTGGTTAAAGAATTCTATTGTTTTTTTTTTTTATATATATCCTTTAGTTTTTTTGATTATATTAACAATGTAGAACTATTTGTGGATACGGGTTGTTTTAAAAGTATTTGTGTGAGTCTGACAGTATACAGTATGTATTTATGATTGATGGAAAATAGTTTATAACAATTGAATTAAATTAGATTGTGATATATTTGGCTGAGATTGTCAATGTCTTTCCGATCGTTTACTGTATTTTTTTCTTTTTTTATCTCGACCATTTCTTTGAATGTCAGTTTATGGTAATGTTGTTCTTTTGATAAGACCGTTGTACTCGAAAAATCAAATTCATGTTTCATGTCTCTTTCATGTTTATGTAGTGCTGTGGAAGCATTTTTGTATATTTATGCCCATTTAGTCTATTTGATAGGTATTGTGTGGTCATGCCTATATATTTTTTTTGGGCAGTTTAGGCAGGGAATGCTGTAAACTACGTTTGATTGTTTTTTAATTGGTGTCTGACTTTTTAGTGGTGTATATAAAGATTTAAGGGTATTGTTAGATTTGTGGCATACGGTTATGTCGTGTTTACCGAGAATGTGTTTAATCTTTTCAGAAAGACCTTCAGTGTATGGTAAAGATATGTATGTAGTTGTTTTATTGTTGTCATGATTATTTACAATATGTTTTGTGGCAATGTATAATTTTTGGGTTCTTCGTTTTATAATTCGTTCGATGGCTTTTAATGGGAAATATTTTTTTAAGAGAGTATTTTTAACTTTATTTAGAATGTCAACTCGGTATATAGGTGATGTTAGTGTTAGTGCACGGTCAACTAATCCTATCATCACGGAGTTTTTTTGACATTTTGGGTGACTGGAATTATAATTAAGGTAGCGGGAGGACCAGGTTTTTTTTGGTGTACCACTTAGTTTTAATGCCATTTGTTTTGTGGTCTCTTATTAATGTTAAATCCAAAAAGTTTATAGCACCATCATTTTCTATTTCGGAAGTAAACTGCAATTTTGGATGAAAATCGTTAAAGAAGGAGATAATTTCCGTTGTTTTATTTTTTGGTATGGCTAATAAACAATCATCCACGTACCTTTTAAAAATAATATTGGTACATTGGCTTTTTGTAACACTGTTTCTTCTAGATATTCCATTACTATTTGGGCTGCGGTGGAAGAGATTGGTGAACCCATTGCACATCCGTCAAGTTGTTGGTAGTAATCATCTTTGTATTGGAAATAGTTGTTCGAAAGAATGAGATCTATCCCTTCTATGAATTCTGGGCAGTCTTAAAGCCAGACAAAAGTAACAAGACTGTAATAATGAATACCATTGATTACAACAACAAAATTAATGCACTTCTTGATGACAAAAACACATATAAAAAAATGAGATTTGATTCGACGAAATCTCTTCAATCCAAAAATAAATCGTTCATAGAAAAACTGTTAAAACGTAATCACATATCCGAAAAAGAAGCCAAATCATTAAAAATACATAATTCTGTTCCACCAAAATTCTATGGAATGCCTAAACTTCACAAACCCGACATTCCTATGAGACCCATTGTTTCCTATATTCAGTCACCATTCTACAAACTTTCAAGTTTTTTATCAAATTGCTTATCAAAAATTACAGGCAGAAATGATTATTACATTAAAGATATATGAATTTAAAAAGTTTATATATATATTATAATACCATATAATTTCCAACTCATCTCTCTAGACGTTATATCCTTATATACAAACATTCCGACTAAACTTTTAAAACAAATCATTAAACAAAAATGGAATCAGATAAAGAATCACACAACACTCACTTGCACAGAATTCATAGAAGGGATAGATCTCATTCTTTCGAACAACTATTTCCAATAGAAAGATGACTACTACCAACAACTTGACGGATGTGCAATGGGTTCACCCATCTCTTCCACCGCAGCCCAAATAGTAATGGAATATCTAGAAGAAACAGTGTTACAAAAAGCCAATGCACCAATATTTTCTTTAAAAGGTACGTGGATGATTGTTTATTAGCCATACCAAAAAATAAAACAACGGAAATTATCTCCCTCTTTAACAATTTTCATCCAAAATTGCAGTTTACTTCCGAAATAGAAAATGATGGTGCTATAAACTTTTTGGATTTAACATTAATAAGAGACCACAAAACAAATGGCATTAAAACTAAGTGGTACACCAAAAAAACCTGGTCCTCCCGCTACCTTAATTATCATTCCAGTCACCCAAAATGTCAAAAAAACTCCGTGATGATAGGATTAGTTGACCGTGCACTAACACTAACATCACCTATATACCGAGTTGACATTCTAAATAAAGTTAAAAATACTCTCTTAAAAAATCATTTCCCATTAAAAGCCATCGAACGAATTATAAAACGAAGAACCCAAAAATTATACAATGCCACAAAACGTATTGTAAATAATCATGACAACAATAAAACAACTACATACATATCTTTACCATACACTGAAGGTCTTTCTGAAAAGATTAAACATATTCTCGGTAAACACGACATAACCGTATGCCACAAATCTAACAATACCCTTAAATCTTTATATACACCACTAAAAAGTCAGACACCAATTAAAAAACAATCAAACGTAGTTTACAGCATTCCCTGCCTAAACTGCCCCAAAAAATATATAGGCATGACCACACAATACCTATCAAATAGACTAAATGGGCATAAATATACAAAAAATGCTTCCACAGCACTACATAAACATGAAACATGAATTTGATTTTTCGAGTACAACGGTCTTATCAAAAGAACAACATTACCATAAACTGACATTCAAAGAAATGGTCGAGATAAAAAAAGAAAAAAATACAGTAAACGATCGGAAAGACATTGACAATCTCAGCCAAATATATCACAATCTAATTTAATTCAATTGTTATAAACTATTTTCCATCAATCATAAATACATACTGTATACTGTCAGACTCACACAAATACTTTTAAAACAACCCGTATCCACAAATAGTTCTACATTGTTAATATAATCAAAAAAACTAAAGGATATATATAAAAAAAAAAAATCAATAGAATTCTTTAACCAGTGTATCACTTACCTCCACACTGCCAAGCAAGGTAAAAGAACATCTTTCTCAAGGTATGTACTGTACTATTTTAAATAAATGTTTTAATAATTTTAGTTCGTGCCGTTATACCTAATTGTTTTTATTTATTAACTTACATATATACACTTTTTGTATTTAATTCTTAGATGTGCAGAATTAAATATTTTGAAAAAGCCTAAAATGGACAGGCGAAACGTCAATTAAAGTTTCTTTGTTCAATCCACGAACCTCATCCCAAGAAAGTACTTGATATTTATAAATTGTAAGGTTCAAGAAGAGAAATATAAAATATATATATATATATATATATATATATATATATATATATATATATATATATATATTTCAAAAACGTTTAGTACTATTAATAATCGATGAAACACGTCAAATTTCTTCTGTTTTTTCCGTGGGAAATGAAGGCTGAGATTTAATTTCAAAACTGTTTTTAAAATACCAACTATAGGTAAACATGGAAAACATTTAAAATTATCTTTTCATATCTGGAATTGTTTAAAATCCCGCCCTATCAACTATTTTTGCTTGCTTATTGCCAATCTCGTATTTACACAATGAGAACGACAGATTTATTGCAGTCATTGAGTCAGAGCCATTTTTCGTGAAATGTTCTGTACGATTAAATATTCACTGTTCTAATACAAGCTACATCGAATTATTTCCGATACATTTCTATCATTGTCATGGTAAAAGCTAATAATTCTTTTAAACATATGTTTTAAGTGTATTTATAATTCATAAACAACTAATTTGACGCGACATTTATTAAATTCACTTCGTTGAACGACGCCGGAATTTAAGTTATTAATGTTAGTCACGCAGAGCTTGAAGTGAAAAAAATCCGTTGAAGGATCGAAGTTTTTGCAATTAAGTTGTCCCTTGGCACCTTATGTCCTCCCTTGCCGACTTAACGAAGACGACTGATGAAATTAATTTAGTTTTAGGCATCTACGTTCTGTTCATTTCTCATAAGTTGGACTGGTAAGTGGGCTGTATTAATATTCTCAGGTCGAAGGTTGAAAAAAAAGAGACTCAGTTAAAACTTGCTCTTAAAACTAAAAGCGTGTTTTGTTTTTACTTTGAATTAGACACATTGGATGCATCATATAGAGGCTTAACGGTATGTTCTTGTGTATGTAGTCTTTAGAGTGTGACGGCACACGGGAATCTTGATTGCGCGCCAAAAAAATTGGGATACTTAATTTTAAGCATCATGTTTAATGTGTTTTATTTTCGAAACGAGAAAAGATATTGAGTTGTGGTTTTTAGGCGTTTCTTGCAAATTTTGTTGGTTACTAACCAGTTTAAACATACAGCTTACTTTAGGTAAGAACTACACACATGGAAAAAAGTTAGGGATAATGAAAAACGGTCGTTTTTGCAAACAAAATATATTATGTATACTTGGAATAATTAAAATATTGCCTTTATAGCCTAAAATTATATTATTTCAAAAGTGATTTCATGATAATAATACAAAATAAAAATGACTACTGAATAAGAAACATGGTGAAGTCAAGGCATATGTTTTTTAGTGGATTTTTGAAACACCCATAAAGCATAGCATAAACTGCCTGCAATTTTTAAACTGTAAACCGGTAACTTTGAAGCCTGATTTTTTAAAAACATTTTGATTTTTGGATGATCAACGTATCTTTTTTTTTTAAGAAAATACAGCAATATTAGTATGGTGATGTTTTACCCGCAGAAAAGATATTGAGTTTAGGCGTTTCTTGCAAATTTTGTTGGTTACTAACCAGTTTAAACATACAGCTTACTTTAGGTAAGAACTACACACATGGAAAAAAGTTAGGGATAATGAAAAAATGGTCGTTTTTGCAAACAAAATATATTATTTATACTTGGAATAATTAAAATATTGCCTTTATAGCCTAAAATTATATTATTTCAAAAGTGATTTCATGATAATAATACAAAATAAAATCGACTACTGAATAAGATACAGGATGAAGTCAAGGTATATGTTTTTTAGTGAATTTTTGAAACACCCTGTAGCATAAACAGCCTGCAATTTTTAAATTGTATATCCGTAACTTTGAAGCCTGATTCTTTAAAAACATTTTGCTTTTTGGATGATCAACGTATCTTTGTTTTTAAAGAAAATACAGCAATATTAGTATGGTGATGTTTTACCCGCATCTCTATTATGCCCATAAAAACGGGACATCTAGAATGCTTTGAAATTTGAAATATCCCGGCATGAAATATCATCACAGATGTCATTAGTATTAATACTTAGAGAAGTGTTTTTATATTGTGCGAAATGGTACGAAGGCACTTAACGATAGGCAACGCTAATGTGCTACAAGCTGGCATGTGTCAAGCAGATGTTGCAAATACAGTTCATATTTCACAAAGTGTGATCAGTAGATTAAATAAACGATTTCAAGAAACAGGTGCTGTGTCTGAAAGACCTCGCTCTGGAAGACCGCTATCTACCACCAGAATGGAGAAATGAGACTTATTGAAACGACATCATAAATGATATCGTTGAACAAGACAGGTACGATTTTGAACATAATTTTATATTTCTGGATGACAAAGCTCGCCCGCATAGAGCTAGGATTGTACTCATCCAAGAGAGCCAGACTGATCATTTAAGATTACCAGCAAGATCACCAGATCGTAATGCTATAGAAAATGACTTGGAGGTTCTGAAAAGAGCCATTCGTTCACACCATCACTCATCGAACACTCTACAGGAATTATGAAACATTTTACCTATTATATGTGATCAGCTACCGCAAGACGCTATTGACAATTGCATAAGGAGAATGCCTAGATGTATTCAAGCAGTGAGAGAACACAAAGATCTTCATATAGAATATTAGTTTTTTATGTGTTTCTTTTTTCCATTAAGTTAATCCCATTTTTTTAGTTTTGTTGAATAAAATTTAAAATTTTCTTTATTACTACCCTCCATGAATAAATTTGTAAAATTTGTAAAAGAGATGTTTTTCTAACTTAACTTCAACATCAATTACTTCTTGCCATATGCACAATAATCTATGCTAGATGATGTTTCTACCATTTTGAAAAAAAATCAGTAGGCCCATTTCGAATGGAATTTTTTATATTCACATTTTTATGGGTGGGTAAGACAAATACGGGTAAAACATCACCATACTAATATTGCTGTATTTTCTTTAAAAAAAAAAGATACATTGATTATCCAAAAATCAAAATGTTTTTAAAGAATCAGGCTTCAAAGTTACCGGTATACAGTTTAAAAATTGCAGGCAGTTTATGCTACAGGGTGTTTCAAAAATCCACTAAAACACATGTGTCTTGACTTCACCTTGTTTCTTATTCAGTAGTCAATTTTATTTTGTAATATTATCATGAAATCACTCTTGAAATAATATAATTTTAGGCTATAAGGGCAAATTTTTAATTATTCCAGTTATAAATGATATACTTTGTTTGCAAAAACGACCTTTTTTTCATTATCCCTAACCTTTTTCCATGTCAACTCTATACATTTGTCAAAAATTTAACTTTTCCCAAAATTTACAAAAACAATTTTTATTTTATGTTTGTTATACTAATACAATCCTTAGTGAAATGCAAAAAACAATTTGCCAGAAAAACTTTTTTTTGAAAATTTTATTTTTTCACATATCAATCCGTAATTTTTTAAGAGTGTACAGAGTATTTAAAAAAATTGATCCATCATTTTTTTGTTTCGGAGCTTCCATTTTAGAAACGAAAGATTTTGAGGTAAGTGTTCATTTTTTTGATTAAGGGGTACTATATACGATCTGGGGGATGGGAATATCAACTTATGTTTTAGTTATTGATTGTATTTTTGATAATATGGCTATGATTACTTTAGAGTATATGATTTTTGAAATTAAAATAAAAAATAAAAAATATGCGTTTGTTGTTTTTTATCGACCACCGAATACGAACTTTAATGTTTTTATTTCAGATTTTGATAACATTTTGACTACTTTATAATCCTTCTTTTGATGGATTGTTTTATTTTGGCGATTTTAACGTTAATCTTAGGAATATTAATAACCCCCTAACTGATTTGTTCGATAATTTAAATTTGTTTCAAATTATTTAGCGATAATTCGATAGTTAATAAAAGTGATGTCGTTATAGTGGGCTATAGATGTTTTAAATCTTTTTTACCGCTAAATGATATATTGTATGTACCTAATATTGATAATAAAATTCAGCTTCTTAATGATTTCCTTCTAATGCTCTTTGATGTTCACGCTCCATTTCATGAAGCCAGAATAACGAAGCCCAGAGAAATTTCATAAGTCTAGAAATATTGATGATTGGAACAACTATAAATATTTACGTAATTTTACATCGTCCATGTTTAGGAAGGCGAAGAAAACATATCTTGAGTCACAGCAAACACAACACAGCCCTCGCAATACCTGGTCATCTCCTAGAGATTTGAATGTTGTCCCAACTAAAAATAATTCGATCCCAAAAGTATTGCGCGACCCTAATGATATTAATAACTTCTATGGTACTTTCCTACAAAGCACGTCGGACTGTAATGAGAAGGTCAGCTTTTGTAATAATAATAAATTTAATCCACCACTTACTTTTAGATTTAAATTTTCTGAGAGTGCGGAGGTGAATCGGATTCTTAATAGTATCAAAACAAATGCGACAGGTGTTGACAACATATCTCCGATGATGCTTAAGTATTGTAGTTACTATATTGACAAGTACGTTGCGCACTGTTGCATAGAGGCTGAATATTTTCCAAATCAATGGAAAACATCAATCGGCAGACCTCTTCCAAAAACATCAAACCCTACTAATTTTAATGACCTAAGAGTTATAACTATTTTACCAGCTTGAATCCTGGAATATCAATGTGGCTTTAGAAAGAACTCCAGCACTACCTCAGCGTTGATAAAGGTTATTGATGATATCATTAGAGCATCTGACAAAAAGCTTATTACTTTTCTTATACTTTTAGATTTCTCCAAGGCTTTCGATACCATCAATCATCGACTCATTGTTTCAAAATTAAAATATTATGGTTTTTTCCAGAATCCTGTGCTCTTATTAAATCATATTTGACAGACGGATATCAAAAGATTTATTCGGATGACTGATTTTCGGATCAAGTGCCGATTTTGTCTGGATTACCACAGGGTTCAATTTTGGGTCCATTGCTTTTCCTAATGTATACCTCTGATATTCTGAAATCTGTAGAAAATTGTAGAATTCAGGCATAAGCCGATGATACCCAGATTTATTTTTGTTTCGATGGAGATGATTATCTGGAGTGTCAGGAAATAATTAATAACGACTTAAATAACTTTTACCTTCTCTGTCGTGATCATAATTTACATTTAAATCCTACCAAGTCGTGTTTCTTATTGTTTGGTAATAAACATAAAATTACCTATCTTAGCCTGTGGTAGACTCAGCAAAAAAATCTAGGTGTTGGATAATGACCTTAGATTTCGAATACATCTCAAAATATAATTCAGAGAGCGTTTTATTCCCTAAAGCTTCTTTATACTAATAGACACATTCTCCCTTTTCAACTCAAGAAATTTATATGTGAATCGTTGGTTCTATCTCAGTTTAATTATTGTGAATTTGTTTATGGGTATTGCTTGGATGTCGCTGGTAAACATAGGATACAGCAGTTACAGAATGCGTGCATAAGATTTATATTTAACCTCAGAAAGCTTGATCAAGTGTCACTAAAACTTCAAGAGATAAAGTGGCTTAGGATGGACTTTAGAAGAGACCTTCATTTCTGTTCTTTTATTTTAAAGCTAATAAATGACCCAACTTCTCCTGCTTCACTCAAAAGCCGCCTTGTGTTTCGTTCAGATATACACACTGTTAATGTTCGGCAGTTGAATAGGTTGACAATGTCTCACCATCGTAGTGCTTTGTTTCGGACATCTTTCAGATTTAATGTTGTTAATCATTATAATTCATTGTCCAACGAGTTTCTCCATTTAAGTAATTCTGCCTTTAAGTACCAATATAAAAAATATCTACTAAATATTCGAAATAGTAACTAAGTGTATAAATATGTTTTCCTTACGTTTTTGTCTTAGCCTGTGTACCGGATCTTTATCTTTTCATTTATTGCTTTTATTAAATGTAAAATCATATATTTAGTTTATAAATGCGCCATTTAATAAAACTTAAGGTTTAAGGTTAAGGTTTTCTGATTAAAGTTTCTGGATCACCCTTGGTTCAGTGGAGTAGCTTAAAGCTAGATTGCGCCAGGAGTTGAACGACATAATAACTCGGAGTTATTATATTCTAGAAAACTATGTATATTTTGATTTTTGCATTGATTATTTATTACACTTACCCCAATAAAACTGTTCTTACGAAAATTGCATTCACCTATACACGAGAAAATACAATCACGAAAATACATCACATCACTGCGATTGCATTTTCCCAGGACTGATTGCAGTTTCGCCAGGGTGATTTTTAATAGAGTATATAAAAAATCATTTGACTAGAAATGACTTTGGTTCGAAACTACAAGAAAAAAACACAAAGGAAATTACTCGGAAAAAAAATTAATGATGTCTATGTCAAAAATAAAAAAATAGGCGTTACAGTCATACCTGTCTGGTAAAAGAAACATCTTGAGTACGGGAGGCATTCAACTCTTTGTGCTACAGACGAGGCAAAGCTTGCGGAATATTTGAAGGTTAATTATTTTGAGCATTTGCATAAACAGTTAACTGAATTGGATCTACTGGAAAATCCAGATTGCATTTGGAATCTGGACGGACTAGCATTTGCACCGACCCGTCAAAAAGTAAAATAGTAGGAGAAAAAGGCATATCGTGTTCCTGAATAACTGCTGGCAGTAGAAAAGAAACATTAAACATGTAGCTGCTGTTAATACAGCAGGTCAAAAAGCGCTCTCCCTTGAGAGGATACAGTTGGTGCCAGTTGGCTTCCATCAAAGGATGAAGAACCTTGTCTAAATATGACATTCGCAGCAAGTCCGAATGAGGATAACAACTTATATTTGGTAGAATTCCTTGAAAAAGTCTATGTATTGTTAGTGTGTGGCGGCCATTAGCATATGTTAATGATAAAGTAATAGAAGTAAGAAAAAATCGGTATATTTCTTTACCCGGAACTTGCCTCGTTAAGATTTTTTTCTATTTGTTAGGAATAGTGAAGTGTGACCCAATTTAGTTCAGTACATAGTCACAGTATATATGTGTTACATATACTGTTTCTTCATTTTTGTTTGTTCCATTATATTGGATTCTTACCAATATTTTACCATTTTCTTTCTACCTATGTCACACTTGACTTTTGAAATTGAAACCTATATTATCAGTCTTTACCCACTCCGCTGTCTCACAGTTTCGAAACTTTATGGTTGCATCCTCAGGACACAGATTTAATATCCTACATGAAACCATTTTATCAGTCTTTACCTGCTCCGTTGGTCTGCAAATATTTCCTAGTCCCAAAAAATACACCAACCTAACAACAAGAAGATCGTTAGCGTAAACTATTTAGAACCTTAATATGTGGGAAATATCTGCAACGGAGTAGATAAAGACTGATAATATGGGGTTCATCCAGGCTATAGAAACTATATGTGTCCTGAGGATGTAACAATGAAATTGCGAAACGTCAACTACCTAAAAATATCCTAACCAAATATATGTATATATATATATATATATATATATATATATATATATATATATATATATATATATATCATAATATATATATATATATATATATATATATATATATATATATATATATATATATATTATGATTTCAGGGGCCCGAACTTCAATTCTACCTTCATCATTTCAATTTTTGCACATTGTAGGGTTCATTCTGTATGAATATGTATAGATGGCGATTTTTATATGATATTAATTAATACAATACGATTTACGATAGTAAAATTTTAAGAACAATGTCACCCCAGTACTTGTTTATTTTATTAGGGAAGTCGAACATTTTAACTCATTTTAGGCCTCGAAAACTTTGAGCCTGGCCTTTTCAATAGAACTTAGAGCAATATTCTTAAGCCACAGGTATTCGTGGTATGCCCAAACATGAATGTTTTTATTGTACTTAGTACTTAGTTTCCGTCGACTTCCAAAAAATGAATTTTCCATGATAAAATAAAATATAATTTTTTACTTTTTGAGAGTGATTTTTTTACGATAATAAAGCTTAAAAAACTTACCTACCGGGTGTAATTGAGATTGCTGTCCGGCTGCCAAATAATACACCACTGTAACATAACAACAAGAGGCTTGTTAACGAAAACCATTTAGAAACTTAATATCTAGGAAATATCTGCGAACCTACAGAGTAGGTAAAGAGTAATAATATGGGTTTCCTGCAGGATAAAGGATTTATATGTGTCCCGAGGATGCACAAATTAAGTTCCGAAACGTCGATAGTTTAAAAAAAAAGACTTTTTCTTTAACCCCAAATAATACACCACTCTAACAATTTTTTTTAACATTGCTCAGCCATATTGGATTTTTACAAAAATATTACCAGATCATCATTATATGAACCTTAATTTTTGGTCAAAATTTGAAGTCAATCGGGTAAGTAGTATTTAAGCTATATCGCGAACTGACAGACAGACCGACAGACGGGCCGACGGATTTGAGAAAACATGTTTTTTGGCATCTAGGGACGTTAAAACGTGAATTTATGTAAAATTTAGAGGGAGATTTTTGCACGATTACAATTACCCCAGTTTTGTTCCGCCATCTTGAATTAGTAACACAGTTTTACTGCTTGACCACTATAACACAGTTAGTTATCGCACACAATTTGAAATCAATTCATTAAGTAGTTATTCAGGCTGAATTTTTAAATATTTTATTAAGTCGCCATTTTGTTCTGCCATCCTGGATTCGTACCAAAATATTACCAGCTTATTTCAACAGGAAGTAATAAAGTAAGAACTACAATGTTACCATACTAAAATTGCCGCCCCCTCCTGCTACAACCGCTAACTTGGCTATTTCTAAATCTCTAAAAGATAAGTGGGAGGAAAAATTGTGTATCGCCAAGGAAACACAGTAGTTGCCGGATACCCAAAAAAGAATTTTCTGTGCTTCTTTAAGAATCCTAGATGCAACTTCATCCTGAAATAATTTCGAACGGGTTTAGAAAGGCTGGGATTATTCCCTTAATAGATTTGTTGTGCCAGAAGAGAAATATAATATTCAAGCGCTAATTCGTTAGCAAGCAGAGATTATCGAGATAATGAAAATGATATAACAGAAGACCAAGACAAAATGAGCCACCAATGCGAATAGCCGAACCTGAACATATACTAACACCATCCATAACCTTTGAAAATATACTTCTGGATAAGCTTCAGAAAGAAAAAGTTACCCAACAGAACATAGAAAATTCGCACCAGGTGCGGAAGTAATAACATCATCTACACAGGTATCTAAAAATATAACTCCAGTTAAAATAAAAATAAATGAAGTTAAGAAAAATATATCTAAAAAAACAAAGAAAGAACGAATAATATTGTAGAGTATGATGATTTATGAGTGATAATGTATCGAAACCTACATACATTGACGTGGATGATGATTTGGAAACATTTTAGCACCTTGAACATCAACATGAAATAGCATCTTACCCAGACAAAAACTGAACATAAACATGAAATAGCATCTTACCCGGACAAAAACTAGATAGGTGAATTTTCTAACAGTGAAACATCGAAATCAAATTTTAAAAAAACACGATGAAATAAAGGATAGGAGAGAAGAAGCTAGTACATGCATGAAGTATGCAATAGGCGCTCATCATCTCAGTTTGGAAGAATATTTTACAGAAGGAAAGCACACTAATAGTGTAGATAACGAATCTCAATGTTGTGAAATAAAAAATACTAACAATGGAAATTTAGAGGAGGTGATCAAGCTGAATCAAGACGAAGAAAATTAACCGAGCAATGCTAGACAAAAAAAGGAAAATATTTGTGATGTAAACAATTAGAGATCAGAGGTTGGATACTTTGTTTTAGTTAATTTTCTTCACAAGAAGATACAGAAAACATTTTTAAAGAGTTTTGTTTATTCTTTGTTCATTTTTATAAGACAGTTTAAAGTTGTTTTTAATTTATTTTTATATTATTTTATCAGTAAGTAGGTTCATTTATACTTTACTAACATGTTTAATATTTATATTTAAAAACATATATGATTTAAATTATTGCATTTGCAAATGCATTTTCCGTTATTAAAAAGTAACTTTAGCATAATATTGCGCTTATTTACTGTATACAAGTTTTTTCGTTTTATTTTATGTGACTTAAAAAGTGCATTAATCTAGTATTATTAAAATAAACGCTTTGAGAATAAAATTAATTAACTTTTTTTGCTTGTTTAATTAGATTGCACTTTACATTGATAAGTAAGTAATGTTTTAAACCATGAAAATTCAAGGCGATTGCTCTTGCCCATTTTATTGGGAAAGTGCAATCACCTAACAATAAAAATAAAAATAGGTTTTACGGAATAGTGAAAATATATATATTGTCAATTTATTTATTTTGAAATATTGATAAAGGGTACAGAATTCCATATGTATACATATCAAAATTCACTATAGGATTTTGTGACTGCACTTGACTCACTTTACCTTATTACTTCCCTCGTGGAGAACTATTGTAATCGTGAAAAAATCATCCTCCGAGACTGTCTGTCTGATTGACTGTTCGCGGCATAGCTAAAAAAGTACTTACCCAATTTACTTCAAATTTTGGTCACAAATTAAGGGTCATATGAGGTTGACCTGGTAATGTTTTGGTAAAAATCGAAACAAAATGGGGGCCTGGTGAAATTTTAATTAAATATTATTAAAAAACTACTAATCCAATTTACCTCAAATTTTGCAAAAGGATCAAGTATTATGTTGGAATCATCTGTTAACATTTTAGTACGATTCCAAGATGGCGGCTCAAAATATTTTAAAATTCAACGCTTTTATTTTTTTACTGGAACCTAACCCCAACACTCTAACGAGCGAAAAAAAAATGGCGGCCAAATATATTTTTTTTAAAATCGACGTAAAGAAATTCATTGAATTGACTTTATATTTTGCACAAAAACAAAATTTGAAAGTGGGATAAACTGGTTCGAATGCAAAATGACGTAACAAAATTAGGGTATGGGTCAACGTAAAAACTACTTATTAAATTTATTTTAAAATATGCCCAAAAGTAAAGTTTGGCATAGGTAGAAAGAAATGCTAAAATATTCCAATATGATGGAACAAAATGGCGTCAAAAAAAATTAAAAGACAGTACACGTAACACAGATATTCTGGGACAGTGTATTGAACTAACTTGGGTCACACTTCACTATTCCTAACAAACGGGAAAAAATCATGACGCGGGTAGTTCCGGGTAAAGAAAATTTACCGATTTTATAATATATAATTTACGTTTTTTTCTAGAACTCCTATGTGGCAGATTAGGATCTAAACATCCTTTTTACTTTTATTCTATGTCAAAAATTAGGTTTAGTTTAGTGTGTTCTTTTTTAGTAACATTACAGAAGTCGATTTTTTAAAGTGGGTTATATTTTAATTAACGAAATTTTGATTTTTAAATATTTTAAAAAGCAAAAATCCATTACTTAAAGTCTGAATTAAAAAATCGACCTATATAATATTACTAATTATAGCACACAACTTATCGCTCATAGCTAATAAAAACTTAAAAGTGTCTTTAAATTCTGGTTTACAACGTAAGGGTTCTAGAAAATAATAAAAATTATACAGGGTGATTCAGAAATAAGTACCGAAAATTTACAGGCATGTAAAGCTTGACGAAAAGTGAAAAAAAGTTTTATATACTTCATTTTTCTCTAAGCCTTACCGTTTAGAATATACAGAGCATTAAACATAATATGATAAAAAGGACATTTTATTATATAATATCTGTTAGGAGCGCGATATCAATTTCAATTTTCGAACATGTTATCACTACATAAAGATCCATTAACTTAACAAACGACAACCATATGGGTCACTTCAGGGGGGTATATTATCTTTACTAAAAATTATGGCTCTTAGAATGTTTTCATACGAGCTATCATTTCGGTGTTTTATTCGAGTTTATGCGCCAAAACCCTTTATAGCCCAAGCAATAGAGCAGAAATTTATCGATTTTGTGACAACTACTGAACATTACCTGAATACCAACTGTGCCATCACTTAAAACATATTTTGTTGATCTATGCTGATGTTTTTTCTACTGGTAACTATTGTTTATTAATTTGTTATAAACAATTTAGTGCAAAAAATTGCGTTTTTTTTTCGTTTTTTGGTTATAAAATTAAAACGACTTAAGCAATCGTAATGTTATTATAAAGAATTGAAATACGAACAAAATGAGCGATTAAACAAGTTGATCGGATGATTAGTTTCGTAGAAAACTCTGCAAAACCGGAAAATTCGCCAGTTATGGCGTAGACCTTCCAGGAAATGGTAGTCAATGACATGAGCTTTATACAAGTACAAGACAGGCGTTGTCGGAGAATTATTTTTTAAGTTATTGCAATTTAAATTTTATACTGCGCTAACTTCCAAATCATAGATACCCTTGTTTGAGAAAAGAGTATATGATTTGACAAAGTGATTGGAAACGAGAGAAGATATGTCATGTTCTTAAGCATTTTTTATTAGTTTTGCAACATTTTAACGCAAAATGAGAATATTCGTTTGGAAGTACGATAAGTGAGTTTTCGAAATTTTCTTGTAAAATAGAAATGGGCCAATCCGTGTTACATCGAGACACGCGTGAAGTTAGCGCAGTAAAAAATTCAAATTGCAATAACTTAAAAACTAATTATCCGATATCTTGTGCATGCATAAAGTTCATGTAATTGACTACCATTTCCCGGAAGATCTACGCTACAATTTAAAAAACGGCCGACTTAAATATTTTTGAAAAAATGGTGAATTTTCCGTTTTTCTCGGAAAATGAAACTGGAAATCATAAGCTACATTATATTCAAAAATCAGAAAACACTTTGTGCGTTATCCTTAACGAATAAGGGAGCAGTCATATCGGAGTCATGAAAAGCGAGATACACTGTTTATAATAAAAAATATTGGAGATTATCTTAGGAACCGTAATCACTTACAACCTTAAGTTTAACATACATTTCCAGTGCCTAAATTTAGCGAATAAATTTTCAATTGAAATAAAAGCACTTAAAATTAATATCAACTGGATGTCCTCAAACTACTGTTAAAGTTTCTAGACGAACATGCTATTCTCAAGCCCTTTAACATGATCTAAATTAATTACCATTCAACAGGCCGTTGAAATTAGTTTTGCCCCGAATAAATTAAAAGTTATTAAGCCTTATTGCAAATTAACGACCTGAAAAGAGTTCAGTATAAATTTCAATAATATTGATTGAAATAAGGTTCATCAAAATGTTTAATCAAATGTTTCATGTAGAGCTATTAGTTTTTTGCTTACACTGAGAAAAGTTTATGGATTCAATTTTTTTATTAATAGCGTGTAATTAAGTGCCATTCCAAACTAGTGCGACGTAGGAACAAGCCAAATTGTTCGTTAAAAATTGTTAAAGTTGTGAATAGCTAGAACTTTCACTTGAGGTCCATAGTTGGAACCTAGTCTAAGGTATGCATTTTTAATATTAGATGGAAAAAATAGTTTCTTTGAAGACTTTATCATAGTTTTGCTAAAATATTAAGGTTTTCATTTTTTTTAATATTTTTTAACCTTCGGATACATTTTTAGGGTGACTTAAAAAATCATGCCACAGAAATATAAAAAGAAAATTGGCGGGCGGCGTTATGCGAACTATACAAATGTCCAGCTAAAAAGTGCTCTAGCCGCAGTTAGACATGGGATGTCATATTCCGAGGCTTCCGAAACCTATAATATTCCTTTGGTGACTATATGGAGGAAGATAAAGAATAAACACCCGAAAAAGTTTGGGGGACAACCTGTTTTAAACTCTACAGAAGAAAAAGCCATTGTAGAAGCTATCGTTACAGCGGCAGACTGGGGTTATCCGTATGAGAAAGAAGATATAAAATTGTTAGTTAAAAATTACTTAGATCGAGCTGGTAAACAGGTGAGCAAATTTTCCAATAACATGCCTGGGAAAGATTGGTGCGCCGACTTTCTTACAAGGCATAAAGATGTATTAAAGGTTCGTTTAGCTGAAAATATAAAAAGATCGAGAGCCGGAGTGTCAAGAAATGTTTTATGTGAATATTTTGATAGACTGGAAGTTTCTCTCAAAGACGTACCTCCAGAAAACTTAATAAACTATGACGAGACAAATTTTGTCGACGACCCTGGAAGACCTAAGGTTATTATACGAAGAACTATGAAACATGCAGAAAAAGTGTGTGATTCTACTAAATCTGCCCACTCAGTCATGTTCTCTGTAACAGCGGCTGGGCTTATGTTGCCCCAATACGTAGTCTACAAATCCGAAAATTTGTGGTCCACATGGACTCAAAGTGGCCCTGAAGGTTGTATTTACAACCGAAGCAAGTCCGGCTGGTTTGACCAAAGTTTGTTTGAAGATTGGTTTTTCAAGATCGTTGTTCCTTATTATAGACGTCTAGATGGCCCAAAAGCTATAATTGGGGACAACCTAGCAAGTCATTTGTCAGAGGCTGTAATAAGAAAATGCAAAGAAGAAAACATTAGATTCATTTTTTTACCAGCAAACAGCACTCATTTAACACAGCCTCTTGATGTGTCCTGCTTCAGACCAATTAAGATTGCCTGGCGACAAGAGTTAAAAAAATGGAAAATCTCAAATCCAGGAGTGTTACAAAAAGATCATTTTCCACGAATTCTGAACAGAACCATAAAATCGATTGCCCTCTCAGTGGCAAAAAATATAAAATCTGGCTTTGAGGCCACAGTGTTATACCCTCTTAACCGAGAAAAGGTACTTGTAAAAGTCCCAGATTACAATGAGACTGACGGTATGAACATTATTCCATCATTGGTTGCAGAATCAGTAAAATACCTTTTTAAGGAATCTCGATTTAAAGAACCGAGAGCCAAACGTGTCAAACGTAGAAAATTGGTGATGGCGCCCGGAGAAAGTGTTACAGATCAGCAAAATGCAAACTCTTCAGAATCGGAAGGGGAACGGATAATCGAGTCGGAAGAAGATATATTGTGGCTTGAAATTTTCGGTTTTATATTTTTTTTTTCGAAAACTAAGTGAAATATGAAAGCTTTTTTTCAAAGAATATATTCTCCCAACCCATATGCAAGTTTTCCATATTTTTTTGTAAATCAAGTTTTTATTCAATGTGTCTTACAGTGACGCATATATCAAAATCGTTATCCAGTCACCCGCTTTGACGGTACTATCTAATACAGGTAGCTATCCATATTTTGAATTTAAATATCTCGGAAATAAAAAAGATAGCGAACTGATTAATGAATGAATACTGAATAATTTCATTTCACCGAAAGTTTTTTTTTTCAAATAAATGTCAGCATCGAAAACACAACGGCCGATTTTAATGGAACACCCTGTATATTTTTCCAAAGTTCTAACGCTTTTTCCGTTTCCTGTTCAAACATGTACTACTAGTTATGGTTGTGTTTAAAAATAGTGGGTTTATAGATCTTCGAAAAAAATACTACATGTGAAAATAGTAGTTTACCTAACAAGTGCGGAAAGTGCTTCTTTTCCGCACACAATTGAAGTTGGCCGTAGCGGAGTTTGGCCGTCAATCGCGTGCGAAAAGGTCACTTTACGCATGTGTAAGGTACACACATTTTTTCTGCAACCGTGCGGAAAACCCCAAAAGTTAAAAAGAATCGGTTATTTGTATCAAATACACAATTACAAATTAATTATTATTAACAACATTTTGTAAATTAATTGCAGAGTTTAACTTTATTCCAGGTTTATTGCAGGTTGGGTTTGGATTTTCCATTTTTCTTTCACGAGTACTTGATGTAACCGTCGCCGAGGGGCTAAACTTTTGGTTGGAAGAGGTCGATTTGGAAAACCGCACTGGTGAAAGTTGATGACTAGTGAAATGAATGACATTGAAGTTAAATACTTTTTTGGACAGATTCTTTTGGAGACTTGTTGAGCTTTCTAAATAACCTTCTGCCACGGTTGAGAGAATTTCCAATCTCCGAGGCCCTTGATATTTGTTATTTCTTCTCCGGAATCTGCAAGCATTGTGGCGGCTGAACGTCGGAAACTGTGGCCTGTATATATTTCAGGATTTGGGAGCTTCAGATAAAAACCCCCTTTTTAGGTGGGTGATCCCTTGTTTTATAAAAGTTTTAAATGTGATTTGTTACATATTTGACATGTAACTTACAATTTAAATGTTTACTATTTTTAACTGTTAACTGGTACTTTATGGATTTATTTCCTGTGCACACTTGACTAAGTAAGTAGATCACTTATTGAATTATTTTTACAGATTGCTTCTTAATACAAATTATCTTCATAATTACTTTTTTTTTACATAGTTTCTTTGTCCTTATTCAATTTCACTTCTATATTAGTAACTCTCTTCATAAATACTCGAAAACTAAAGAAAGTGATTTCCTTCCTTTCAGGTGTCACTGACGATGGCGAAAGCCGAAAGCGCTTTGCTACGTTTTTAATAAATTGATTTGCACGAAATACAAAGAAAAGATTTTCACAATTTATTTACCTCTACGTGCACACAGCCCTTCCCCTTTCATATTTCTGGATCTGGCAATCTCAGGTATCCGGCAATATTGGATGGCATCTTCTCAAACGTATTAATATCTACATATTGTATTGTGCACTTTTCTTGTTTGTAATTTAAAAAAAACGACGAAGGACTTAGAGATACATATTTCCTATAAAGCTGAAGGTGAACTCTACCAATTACAAATATTCTGGAAATATGAGTTTTTGTATCAGGAATTTTCAGTAGAGTCTCTTTGTCTTCAATATTATCAATGGTTAATTTAGTAAGATCTTCGCGACGACATGCACCTGCCAATCCGATAATGGTCGCAACTTTAATCAACAAATAGATATCATCAGGTGCCCAGGAAAAGAAATTTGCAATTTCCACTTTTGAAAAAACTTTGGGTTTTTTTGCGGATGTGTTACGTTTTTCCGTTTCAAAAATGTTGTTAATTTTGAATATACAGTGACGGTAAACTAAATGGAAAATAACCTTACGAAAATCTGAACCGTTGCTAGTAAGAAATTGGTTTACGATATTTCGAATATTATAACCATGGTTTCTATTGTTACGGTGTATATCTATTATTATCGCATTAAATAACCTTATTAAGTTTAAAAAGTAATTTATTCGTTGCAAAATTCGAAGAACGCTACATTTTTAAGCGGCAAATTAATTGGAATCGAGTATCTAGTATTTAGTTGGATATCCATTAGCTTCAATTACTTTTAAACACCCGCATGGTCTGTATTAGACGTCTACAAGTCTCTATTGGAATACTGGTCCAAGCCTCTCTCATACCCTCGAATACTTCGTCGGAATTTTGGAAAGTTCTTGAACCTAATTTCCTTTAACTATTATCCAAAGATTTTCTATTGGGTTAAGATCTGTACTACAAGATGGCCATTGTAAAACATCTACGTGATTATCCTGAAGCCAGAAAGTCACCTTCTTAGCAGGATCTTTATCGTGTTGGAATTTCTAAATTATTGATTCATTTTCTTCTGCATATGGTTGAATCACGTTTTCCAGTATTGTGTTAATGTATTCACACTTATCCATAGTACCAGTTATTCTATAACGAGAGCCAACACTATTCCAAGAGAAGTAGCCCAATACCATGATACAACCAACACCAAATTTCACTGTTTTCATGGTGTAGCGTGGGTCAAATTCTTTATTTGGTGGACGCCAAACAAAACGTTTTCCATCAGAACCAATTTATTTATCTTGGATTCATCTGACCACAGTATCTGCTTCCATTGTTGGTCCTTCCAAAGAAGTTGATTTCTAGCAAATTATAAACAATCACAAAGGTGAGGTACGTTTCCAATTAGTTTGCCGTCACTATATCCACATCTTTGTTTTGATGAGCAATTTGAGCATTGAAAAAATTGACCATAGCGTAAAAGAGTTGCAGATTTCTGATTTTTTGGTAAAATAGGCCAGAAATACTTTTTCTTTAAGAGATATTACCTGTTCCTTCTCGCACCATTGTGTAAAAACTTTAAATTTTTTTTCATTTATATGACTGTTGCAGCTTCTTCTAAAATACTTTCAGGAATTACATCTTCATCTTGCATGTTGAGTGGCGAAATCGTCTTTTAAAAGTATAAAACTACAAATAACTACGCAAAGTAAATCACGCACAGACGCATAAGTTGTTGTTATTGCTTTTTGGTGTCTTCGCAGCCGAGACTTGTCTATTAACACTATTGTTGAAACAATGGTAGTGCTTACTTTCCACACGCTCGTAGGAAAAAGATGTTGCGGTTAATTTTACTTTTTGAATAGTCGGCTTTGGAATAAAATTTATTTAAGCGTGTAATATATTGCTATAAAACGTCAATGTCATTCTTGGCAAGTTATTAGCTGTATTTATTTCATGAAATAATTATCATTTAATGTAAAATAGGTAGTATCAAAATGCTATCTACTGAGCAAACAATTTTTACCAGGATTTTTTTAATAAAGTGTTACGGGGATGGTCAAGTATTAGACTGCTACATCACGGAACAATTTAGCGAGAAATTTGGAGGAGAACCAATAACTGGGATTTGCAACGTAATAAAGAAGTTTCCAAGAACTGGTCCTGTTTGGGACCTTAAAGAGAGTAAGAAGAAATATAACTATAAAGATGCAGCCACAGTTTTAGTTCTTTAAGCTGTTAGAGAAACTCCAGTGATGTCCCTTAGAAAGCTTGCTAAACAGTTAACAGTTGCGAAAAAAGTCATATTCAGACTATTTTAAAAAAGAGGTAAAATATTTCCCTTCACACGTCACTTTATTCATACGTTGGAAGAAGCGAGAAAACAAGATTTTTATTTGTGGGTAGGAAACACAATTTGATTTTTATTTTGTTTTCTGATGAATGCACATTTTCTACTATAGGAACTGCAGCATCCCAGTAAGTCATGTATTAGTCTATACTAGTATTATATAAAAGTGAACGTGTGGTGCGCGATATCTGTCCATGGCATTATAGGCCCATATATCTACAATAACACCTGCAATAGAATATCGTACTTAGAAATGTTGGATGCATTTTTTAGCAATGAACTTAACGTTAAATTTTCACTAAAAAAAGTATTTTCGTCTGTCTAGGAGTTTATATTTTGCTATCTTTTAAATTCGTGCACAGAAGGAAGGGTTCGTTAGGACGTGTAAAACTGATTTAGCAATTTTTTTTCATATATTTCCAATCATTCTAATATTGTAGGTCCCTCGTAATTCTCTTCTTCTCTTCTTTATGGCTTTAGTTTTGGACTATTTAGGCTATTTTCTTTTTTATTTTTAATATTATGAAAATAAAAAGTGAGATCTCGTTACAGGAGTAATGTTGCACCACTGGTTTGTGCTTTTAATTCTATTACACCTCCCAGTGAAACACATTTTGTGTAAATTACATGTCATTTATTATTTTTAATTCTAATGCATCCATTTAGGAGACTTTATGAAATAACAGCAATATACTTAATACTTTCAACGTAATTCCCTAAATTCCCCGGTTTAAAGGGCTTAAACAAAAACGTTATATTTCATATTTCCACATTATTCAGCAGATGTTCCCTTTCTGAAATAAAGACCTGAAAATGTTGTTTTGCTGAGGTTAAACATAATGGCGTAATTACAAAAGTTCTTTTAATCAAACGAAAGTTTCGTGTAAAAGTTTCGAAGTTTTAATTAAATATTTTCGAGCTGGAGATACAAACATATTTCAGATGCTGTATGAATTGTACGATATTTTGACCTCGTTATAAATGGAAAGGTACGGCTTTGAAAAGGTAAGGTGGTTGCTATATCTTAACACGGAGTTTTAGGTAGGGGGAAGTTTTGGGGTTTAACCCTTCTATTATTCAACAGAAAATTGAAATAATTAATCTTTTCTTAAATCGTGCTGCATGGAAAATATGTAGGGTCTGAGAGATCATCTTCTATACCTATAAGATAGTACAGTGACTGACTAGCTAATAATAATAATAATAATAATAATATTTTACACCATATTAATTAATATTTATTACCAGGAGAATAGAACAACATCTAGCACACAAAAACATTCTAACGGAAGAACAAAAAGAGTGCAGGAAAAACAGCCGAGGATGCAAGGAGCAGCTCATTATAGACAGCGTCATCACGGAACAAACCAGGAAAAACTATAAAAACCTTCAAACTGGTTACATAGATTATAAAAAAGCCTTTGATTCGATACCCCACAGTTGGCTAACCAGAGTACTAGAATTATATAAAGTCAATAAAAACATCAGGCAATTTCTTTCGCAAATCATGAGTACGTGGAAAACTAAAATCAACCCAACACAAAAAGAGCACATCGAAACAGAAGAGATCTACATCAGACGAGGTATGTTCCAGGGAGATTCACTAACACCAAAAAAATAACCTACACAAAATAAACAATCTCTTGTACATGGATGACGTAAAATTATATGCAGGCACAGCTAAAGGAACTCCTTAAAATCACAGAAACGTTTACCCTGGACATCAACATGGAATTTGGTATAAGTAAATGCAAGCTACTTCATATCAACAAGGGACAGTGGAAAGACCACCCTACGGAGGAAACAATCAACAATGAAACTATAGATAACATGCTCAAAGAAGAAACGTACAGATACCTAGGCTTCCATCAAAGCACCAAAATTAACCACACTCATATCAAATCAGAGCTCAAGACGGAATTTAAAACCAGACTTACAAAGCTACTAAAAACAAAACTGAATTCCAAAAATCTAACGAAAGCTATTAACACCTTCGCGAACCCTATTCTTACGTATTCGTTTGGTATCATTAAATGGTCACACACAGATATAGAAAACATTCACATTCTCATACGCTCTGAATTCACTAATATTCTCATACGCTCTGAATTCACTAAACACAGGAAGTTACATCCCAACGCATGCAAGGAAGGACTCACTATCGAGAGAAAAGAAGAAGGAAGGAGAATTATAGATATACAATCGCTAAATAAAAAACAAATTTACGAATTCAGAAAATTCTTCCACAACAAATAAACTAACCTCCACAAGGCAATAGTGAAGGCAGACAAGAATTATACACCGCTTGACCTGTCTCAAACGAGCCACACAGCAGACGCACGCAGTCACATCCAATCATGACTAGAACAGATGAACACCTGGTCTGAAAAAAACACTTCACGGAAGACACAGATACCACATAAAGTAAGACCATATACATAAAAAGCTTTCATATACGTGGTTACAAGAAGGGCAGTTGTTCCCTGAAACAGAAGGCTTCCTGCGTGCCATCCAGGACAAAGTCATAGCAACCAGAAATTACCGAAAGCACATCATCAAGGACACAACCATTGAAGACGAGAGGTGTGGAAGATGTCACAGAGAGAAACGATCGATCACATAACGAGTGGACGTAGAATAATGGCCGGAACTGAATACACCGCGAGACACAACTCAGCAGCGAAGATCGTTCATCAAGCATTAGCCACAACATACAAACTAACAGAGAACACAGACCCTTACTACCATTATACACCAACATCTATACTTGAAAACGAAGACTACGAGCTCTACTGGGGCATTGACATCCACACAGATAAAACAATCCCCGCAAATAGACCCGATATCACCTTTCAATCCAAAAAAGAGAAAATCACTTATTTAATTGACATGGCTGTCCCCAACGACGAGAACATCCAAGCGAAATACAGTGAGAAGATCGTCAAATACCCCGACTTGGCAATGGAAGTTAAGAGTTATCATTGTTCCTCTCGTCATATCAGTAACAGGTCTCACCCCAACAACGTTTACACCGCATTTGGCTCAATTAGGACTTAATACAGACATTCACAGGAACATCCAGAAATCGGTCATTTTGAAAACATGTAGCATAGTTAGAACATTTCTTAATACACAATAGTTGTTTTTCTTTCCATTTCCTTTTTTTTATTTCTATTTTTTGTACTGACTTGGTATAATCTCGTCAGTATAAAATACAGACTCAGGAATACTGTGAGACAAGTCATAATAATAATAAATGCTTTTATTATATTCATAAAAACAAAAATACAAATAGTAAATTATTATAAGTTCGGAGTGGTGCTGTTCGATCCTGTTGCTCTTCCATCTAACCAACCATTGATGATGAAAGAAAAAAAAGTACATTCTTCAAATTGTAGCGTCACGCAGCACATATAAATAAAAGCAGTACAACATTACATCAGAAGTGTTATTGTCTCGTAGAGATTACCTCCTGAATGTTGTCACATTAAACAAATTACATAATAATGAAGGAAGTGCATTAAAAATGTTGATAGAATTGTACGAAAAAGATCTTTGGAACTGACTGGTTCTATGCACTCTATACGTAGCCTGAGGACGAGTGCGTGTACTGTTTATATCTGTACTCCTGATAAACCTAGTATAGAAATAAATTGGCTGTTGACTATTAGTTATATATGAGCCTTAAATCTGTCATCTAGACTAAGCCAAAAAGACACTGTAAACTTTTCACTAATGTGAAAAAAATTCTTTATCCTTGTTCGCCAATAGACTGTATTACAATAAGACAGCATGGATAAAATTTAAGTATCGAAAAGTTTTACTTTAACAGTTGGGCAAGGAATTTCTTTATTTAGATACAAAAGCGTTAACTTCCAGAACGATTCTTAATTAAACTATCTGCTTGAGATTCAAATCTTAGTTTACAATCTAACCTCAGGCCCAATCCAGAGATTTGAAATGTGGAGGAAATATTCCTTAATTGCTAGGGGTGCACTAAAGAGGAATTTTACAAAATTCCATCTGCAAAAAGGTGAAAAGAGGTGGAAAAATTTGGGTGAACTTGGGCGGCAAACTTTGTATAAACATTCATTTTGTCGTATCGATTTGAAGATTTGCAAGCGTATAATATCTAGTTTCCGGTATATTTTTAATTTAAAGGATTTGAAGGTATCCAATAAATTACACCAATAACGTGTATTTCTTTTATTTTCCAGCGTTTCGGCGGTTGATTAACATCATCACCAAGCTTGTGCTTGGGAGGTGTGAACCACTTCAATCATATGTTTATTTGTGATTTTGCATATGCAGGATTATATCGTAGGTTTTATCAACACAAAGAACACTACCTGTCATATTGTCCGAGTTTGATAACTGGTTTGAAGTGTCCATGTTCTTAGTGTCAGTAAAACAAACGATTTAATATATCAATATATATAACTGTTTACGCGAAGCTACATTGAAGAATATATGCGTTCACCATTCTATCAGAAAAAAGTATGTATGTTATCATTGTATAATAAGACATCTCATTATACAATTTTATATTCTATCTTGAAAATTTTAGTTTGTGAAATCGGCATCAAACTTTTTCTTAATTACTTAATCAGTATTTAGATTACCTCATCCTATTGTGCGAAGTGAAGGCTAACCCTATAAAACCTGACGCATCCAGGAAAATAGACGGAGTAGTTCATGGGCGCGGATTTTGGAACTTAAAAAAAATATTATTTCACAAAAATCCATCCAAAAATAAAAAATCATCAATAATTGCTTAAAATTCCGAAAATCGATTTTTTTCTTCTACACTGGTGCAACTGAAACCAAATAAAGACATTTAAGCAAAATCTAGAGTGTCATGTTTAACACGGTTCATTTAAAATTTAGTATTAAAATTACATTTATTTAGTAATTCTGTTTTGATGGACGGTAAAATAACATTATTTAGATGTATTTAGACGATTCGCCTAGTTTATTTTCTTATATGCGTTTATGAAAATTCCTGTTATATGTACTATTTTCCTGGCCTATAACGAAAAGGTCTCAAGCGTATAATTTAGTTAGAAAAACTTAACTCTTCAAGCGTATCTCCCTTTTTTCCGTGGTGCGTGACCAACATTTATAATAAACGAGTTTTACGTTATCATATCGCCTTTCGAGAAAACGAGCTTAATAAATGACATCCCAAATTACCCTCTAATTTCTTAAGCTGAGTTGTTTTAGTTGTTTCTTTTATTACACAGGGTGGGGCATCGAAAATTGTCCAACTAAATTTTATTGCTTTTTATCAATTTAATCACCTAGTCACAATTCTTCAAATTGTTAAATGTAATGGTTTTCAACAGCTTTAATTTTTTTTTAAACAAAATTTTTTAAGTTAAATATATTTTTCGCTAAATAACTTCATAAAAAATTTAAATGTCTTACCATTTTCAGTCCAGGAGATATTGAAAATGTCACCAACATCCATCCATCTGTTCAAAGTGCTGTCGGACATTCGGAAGTGCCTCTGGTGTTATTTGTCCGAATTCGCGTATATTCCGCTAAAGCAAATTTTCTAAGAAATTTGACTGTGGTGAGTAAATTTTAACTTTAAATGGCTCCACAAAAAAAGTCGAGTGGAGTTAAATCGGGAGAGCAAGAGGGCTAATCTGAACCTCTTTTTACGATACGCTCCAAAGTCTGTTGTCGGATGTTGTGAAGTACCTCTGGTGTAATTTGCCTGAATTCGTTTATATTCCGCTGACGCAAATTTTCTAAAGAATTTGACTGTGCTGAGTAAATTTTAACTTTAAATGGTTCCACAAAAAAATTCGAGTGGAGTTAAATCGGGAGAGCAATAGGGTCAATCTGAACCTTTTTTGCCCATACCACAGACGGGCAAAATTTCAAAAAGCTGGCCAGAACCCCAATTCGGGAAGATTGCCATTTCACACTTTTACGCGTCTAGGGGCTTTAATAGATCATTGGGCTTTTTAAAATTAGAAATTCCGTAGATGGCGCTCTTCGTTGAATACGGTGACAATAGTTGAATGTTAAATGTTGTTCGCGTAAGTGTTTTTGCGAAAAAATATTGGCTGTTTTTGTGTACATATTGTAGACATTATAGTGCTCAAAGTAAAATGGATTGTACTCCTGGTGGTAAGTAGTACCTTTAGCTATACTATTTATATAAAATAATAATATTTTTTAATTATGTGTATTTTATACAGAAATAATTTTCTGGGGTAGTGCAAAATTATAGTTTTAATTTTATTGTTAATATTTTAGTAAACTTCCGGGATCTTCCGGGCTTAACTTTCTGGAAAGTTGTGTAGCTGAATACTTTAAATAGTAAATGGAGAAAAAATATTTTCCGCTTTTGTCTGCCTTTTTGAGATAACTTAATCAACTTTGTTTTGTGTCACTTGGAATTTTCCCCAATTTATCGCTTTCAAATCGTTTAGGGCTAATTATTTTCATTTATTTCAGGATCAAGGGACGTAGATCCGGATGAAAATGTTGTTTTAAGTATGAGAACGCTTTCTGAAGTAATACTGACATGTAATTCAACAAAAATTGAAGCTAATTGCGAATATTTGCATTCGTATGTAAAAGATCTAACTAATTGCCGTGAAGTATTATCTAATGTAATTAAACAAAAGCTTTCACATTTTCTTTCTGATTTTAAATTAAAATATAAGACTGCCCAATACAAGAAAGATATTTTGCCCAAAACAAAACTTGGTTGGAAACAAATTTAAAATTTCATTTTTTTGTGCAATCACCTACAGCGAGTTTAGGTGGTCGCCCTGCTGTTAATTTCCAGACTAGTAGCGAACGAACAAAACGAAGACAAACCGAATATGTTGGATCAACAATGAGTTCCTCAGGGCCTGTGTATGCTGCTCAAATGAGTCTGCGCGCTGAAGGAAGTATAGATGCTGCAGCTCTTATAAAAGATGTACAATTTTCAACCCCAAAAAGGGCCCAGAACTGTAGAAAGGCATATAAAGAGAGAGCTGAAAAAGTTGATCAGCTATCTGGTGATAAAGCATTGTCAGTATTTGTTAAAGCAAATAGACACCAATATCAGATCATAAGGAGTGAAGATAAAAAACGTTTTCCATCGTATAAGAAGATTCAGGAGTCCAAGGGGCGCTGTTACCCAAATCGGGATGCAGTTACAATCACGGGGCAAAAAGCTGAAGTAAAATTACAAGCCTTATTAAACCATACTGCCCATCGTATAGTGGAGGTGCAAAAAGATGTATTGGAAACATTAACAGAACCTCAACTTGCTTGTTTGACACTTAGGTATAGCCAATACAAGCAAAATTTTGACAGCGATGAACGTTCGGATGCCAGTATATTTTTAACATCCTTTGTGCCACTTCTATTAACATGCGACGATCCAAATAAATCTACAAACAAAATAGTTTGGCAAAATCCACGTCCAGGCTCACCCCGCTTTTCGTCCAATCAGAATTCAATTTATACATAACACTGATTTAACACTTCAAGAAATAAATACCATGCAGAATGAAATAGAAAACCTTACACCTACTTCCATTAGTGTAGGCACAAGGACATTGAAAACAACTTACTTTTTACAATGGTAGATGGCAAAATGTGCAATGCTGCTTTATCTACGACATCCACGAAAAAGCGTTATATATGTGGGGCTTCTTCCAAGTCTTTCAACAACATAGATGTTAAGTAGAAGTATTTTAATCAGTTTGTTAAACTGTGAAAATAGTGATTTTTTTTAGAAAAATATGATCAGTAGCAAAAGTTATGGTACGAGCGGGAATCGAACCCGCACCTCTGCGTGTCTAGCGCATCGCCCTAACCAATTGAGCTATCATACCACTGATAATAATAATATTTTTGCAAACTATATCTAGTGGATACCGTATAAATATACAAACATTTAAAGATTATGCTTTAACAACAGCTAGGATACTTGTACAAAAATATCCTTGATACAACATGCCTAATACGGTCCACAAAATTTTAATTAACTCCTCAGATATTATTGAATCTTTTTTATTGCCTATAGGACAATTATCTGACGAGGCCCAGGAGGCATTAAATAAAGACATTAAGAAGTATAGAGAAGGATTTTCCCGAAAGTGTTCAAGGCAACAAAACTTGGAGACTGCTTATATCGTCTGATCCAGTCATATTAAGCATGCGAAAACTTCCAAGGCGAAAGTCCAAGTCATTCGAAAAAGAAGTCTTAGATTTATTATTAGCCCCCGTCCAGAGGGATCTGCCACTAATACTACTAATGAAGACTCAGAAATTAATAGCTCAAGTGACTCAGACTCCGGGTCCGGGGATTAAAAACAATAATTAGTTATGCGACATTATTTCTGAGAATAAATGATGCTGTTATTAGTTTATTAATTATTAATTTTACGCCGTTGATGACTTTAAATAATATAAAAACAGTAAAATGTAGGCAGTATTTTTTAAAACAATTTAAATTCGGTTTTATATACATAATTATGTTTTTGTCAAGTATTTATTTATTATATTATTAAATTTTCCACCAGATTAGTAGCCAATTGACAAATATGTTAATTAGTTTTTACAATACTATTTCTCATAAACACATTAAGGAAATTTTATTACTACATATCATCGTTTAAGTTTTGGCCAGGTTTTTTCAATTTTGCCCGTCTGTGCATACGCTCCAAAGTGTGATGTCGGATATTTTGAAGTACCTCTGGTGTAATTTGCTGAATTCGTGTATATTCCGCTGAGTCAAATTTTCTAAGGAATTTGACTGTGCTGAGTAAATTTTAACTTTAAATGGCTCCACACCAAAAAAAGTTGAGTAGAGTTAAATCGGGGGAGCAAGAGGACCAATCTGAATTTTTGTTGCCCATACGCTTCACAATGTGTTGTCGGATATTCTGAAGTACCTCTAGTGTAATTTGTCTAAATTCGTGTATATTCCGCCGAGACAATTTTCTAAGGAATTTGACTATGCTGGCTAAATGTTGACTTTAAATGGTCTACAAAAAGTCGAGTGGAGTTAAATCGGGAGAGCAAGGGGATCATACTGAACCTCTTTTGCCGATATGCTGCAAAGTATGTTGTCGGACATTCTGAAGTAACTTTAGTGTAATTTGTCTGAATTCGTGTATATTCCACTGACGCAAATTTTTTAAGGAATTTGACTGTGCTGAGTAAATTTTGACTTTAAATGTCTCCACAAAAAGTCGAGTGGAGTTAAATCGGAAGAGCAAGAGAACTAATCTAAACCTCTTTTGACGATACGCTCCAAAGTCTGTTGTCGGATATTGTGAAGTACCTATGGTGTAATTTGACTGAATTCGTGTATATTCCGCTGACGCAATTTTTCTAACGAATTTGGCTGTGCTGAGTAAATTTAAACTTTAAATGGCTCTACAAAAAAAGTCGAGTAGAGTTAAATCGGGATAGCAAGAGGGTCAATCTGAATCTTTTTTGCCCATACGCATGTATATTCCGCTGACGCAAATTTTCCAAGGAATTTGACTGTGCTGAGTAAATTTTAACTTTAAACGGCTCCAGAATGGAGTTATGGAGTTAAATCGGGAGAGCAAGAGGGCTAATCTGAACCTTTTTTGCCCATACGCTCCAAAGTGTGTTGTCGAATATTGTGAAGTACTTCGGTGCAATTTGTCCGAATTCGTGTATATTCCGCTGACGCAAATTTTCTAAGGAATTTAACTGTGCTGAGTAGATTTTAACTTTAAATGGCTCCACAAAAAAGTCGAGTGGAGTTAAATCGGGAGAGCAAGAGGGCCAATCTGAACTTCTTTTGCCGATACGCTTTAAAGTGTGGTGTCGGATATTCGGAAGTACCTGTAGTGTAATTTGTCTGAGTTCGTGTATATTCTGTTGACGCAAATTTTCTAAAGAATTTCACTGTGCTGGGTAAATGATGACTTTAAATGGCTCCACAGAAAACCCGTGTGGAGTTAAAGCGGGTGAGCAAACCGACCAATTTAAATCTGTTTTGCCCATATGCCTCTCTGGAAAATTTTCATTTAAAAGTTGGCTTGTTGGCAGAGCATAGTATGGCGAGCACCGTCTATTTGGAAACTGGACCTTCGTCGATAATAGCTGTTATTACTGAATCAATTGTATCTTCTATCAACTGTAAATAGATTTTGCCCTTTAAATTGCCGGGTAAAAAGGATGGGTCAACAATACTGCTTCTATAATATCTCAATTTTTCGGCTGCTAGGTATTTATTACCCGAAAAATTCTGAGATCAGAGTCTGGCCAATACCGACAGCTGTGTCTATTAACTGTACCATTAATGAAAAATGAATATTGGTCCGAAAAACAGAAGTAAAGTTTGGCCAATAATGACAGTTGTGTCTATTAACTTTACCATTAACGAAGACATTGGTACGAAAAACAGGAGAAAAAAATTATGGATCGGTACTAATTCGTTCACTTATCAGCTCATAGGATTGTAAACATCGGCCATTGACATTTCCATCGAGTTCTTTGACCAAGTTGTAACCAGAATACCTGAAATAACTGTCAGTTATCTGGTACTCAGTGAGAGATTCCTAGTGATATGCTTAATAACTGCCGATAACTGGATTTTCGATTTTTTTTTATTTAAAACTGATCCTGTGCTGAAATGTTTGCACTAAATCCGTGCGTTAGGGATAGTAGCTTTTCGGAAAGTCTACCGTTACAATTTTGCTGTAGTCATGGCACAATCGATCTTTCATTTCATTCAACTGAATAAGAATTTGTTTAGGCTATATCGGTTGTAATTTATTTGCGCTGAGAGAGTTAACAAACTAAATTAACAAACTATTTTTAAATTTACTAGAGTATTTCACTTGCCTACTGTTGTTCAAGTGATGTTTATGGTGATGTTTAACCTCTATTTTTCTCATCACTTTGGAGGAATTCCAAATCATGTATAAATGTTACCTCTAATTTTTCAAAACATACCAATCAAATTTTAAAATTGTAGCTGGCTTTGAAAAGATAATTTAAATCTCTTTAAAATAAGACATCACTAATAATGTATTTCCATATAAGATTCTCAGGATGAGCAATGCTAGGGGTGAAAATACCTCAGAAATGTGTGCCCCTAAAATTCAAAATTTAACTGGTCCGAGTGTTTTTCGATTTTATTTAGCAACCCCAATAATAAAGCAATTGCCGTCTCCTAAAATACCGCAAGAAGATTTGTTCGAGTTAGTAAACCTGTGGGGTCTGAACGATTCCATATAATGCCAGAAAGAAGGCGAGGTAGTTCGTAGACGCGGACTTCGGGAATTTATTAAGGAAAATGTCTCGAGCGTATAATTTAATTAGAAAAACTTAACTCTTCGAGCGTATCTCTGTTCTTTCCGTGGTGCGTGACCAACATTTAAAATAAACGGGATTTATCTTTATCATATCGCCTTTTGAGAGAACGAGCTTCACAAATGACCTCCTAAATTATCTTTTAACCCTTTAAAGTTCTTTGGTATATACGTATTACCACCATAATAAGTCGTTATTTTAAAATGTAAATCAAATTACGCGCCATGTCAAATTCATCCGCCTTCAATTAGTGTAGCAAACAGCCTTTAGTAGCTTGTGATACTTCCAAGGGTACGGATGTTAGCGACAAAGTGGTACAACGTATATACCAAAGACTTTTAACGCCAACAAAAATTAGGTTTTTTTATGCTTTTGGATATATTTTTGTTTATATTTATAAGAAATATTGCTTTTTATTTAATTGGTAAGTATTATCTATAAATGTTTACTAAGTAACATAAGTTGTTTCGAGTGCCCAATGCATAATTTTGGGAGTAAAAACATAATTTCTTTGCAACCATAAAATTTTTTTATGATTTTTATACAAATTTTATTTGATTTTTTACAAAATTTCTACACTTCTTTTTAAATTCATCTTTTGATAGAAGATTTTTATATGCTTCTAAATAAGGTACCTGTTAAAATTTTTTCTTCTTTTTGTTGCGCTAGGAAAATTTTAATCATTTTATTGACCAAGGTATGATTTTATGAGTTTGCAATTCTTTAGTGGGAATAAAAAAACGATAAAGTGCATCGTCATTATTGTTTTCGTGGGGCCTTTTTGGAATGTATTGTTATAAATCATTGTGATGAGGTCTCATTTAGTCTATACAAGGTGTCCCGTTATTTAGTTTATACTATACGAGGTGTCTCGTATTTATTATTATGTTACCAGATTTTAGGGTAATTTAGAAATTATTTGATGATTGTGGGTGGTGTGTGCAATTTTATGCCTAGGGTTGTTTTTAGAATAATGGACGCACCAAAAGACAAATGGTACTGGAAAAGGCCACTGACTGAACAGGAGTTTCTGGGGAGTTGGAAACAACCGAGGAACAAGCGGAAAATTCTGACTTTGGTGGCGATTCGGATGCAGATGACCAATTTGATTGGCAAGCATCTTCAAGCATGCAATATTCAAGAGGATCAAACACACCTTCCAGTTGGTGCTCTGAAGTTAGTTTGTCGCCAGTAATTGAAAATTTTACGCCAAGAACGACAAGGAAAAGCCTCCTGCTGATTTCTCAGATTTTGATTCCGAGGATTCAGTTGCCGACAAAACCTATAGGCCAGATTCTCCAACTCCTTTGCAAAATACATTATTATCTTTTGACAGTGATGATGACCTAGGTGTAGAAGAAGAAGTTGAGGAGTTTTCCGTCTGGTCAAAAATGCTTGTGCCTCCTACAAGTTACATGAACTATATTTTTTCCGAGGAAACTGGTCCTAAGATAGAGGTATAGTAATATAACTTTGTCCACTTTATAGAAATAAGTAACAAGACTATTTTCTTTTTAGGTTGAGTCTGAAAAGCCATACGATTTTTTTGAAATCATGTTTACTCAAAATTTTATGGAATACTTTGTTCAACAATCAAATCTCTATGCCGAACAACTGAAAATAAATTTAGAACTTACCGTGGAAGAACTGAAAGCTTTTTTAGAAATACTTATCATAATGGGACTCGATCATTTACCTTCACTGAGGCTTTATTGGTCACGTGATCGAAATTTCTACAAAGAGAGAATGATAGAAGTTTTTCATATAAAGAGAATTCTAAAAATACTTAGATATTTACATCTAAATAATAATCAGAATATGCCAGCTCGTCGGACGCCTAACTATGACAAACTCTACAAAATTCGCCCATTGATCACCCATTTATCGAAGGTATATTATGAGAGCATGATTGGTTTTAAGGGTCGTACAAGCCTTAAGCGGTACATGCCCATGAAGCATGAAAAGGGGCTTTAAAGTGTGGGGCCTGGCTTATTCGGAGACAGGCTAATTATACGCATTTGACGTATACCAAGGGAAAGAGCAGGCTGAGTCAGACACTCTAGAAGAACGAGTCGTTTTGAAATTGCTTGTAACTTTAGAAAATAAAGGTTTTTGTGCCTAGGGGTTCGCAAGACCACGAGACTAGTCTCGGTCTCGGTCTCGTTTCGAGATATTTCGAGACCGAGACTTGGTGTTCGAGACCGAGACCGATACCGAGACTTACCTATCGAGGCTCTCGGTCTCGATATCAAAGTGAAGTAGCAAAATAACTAATGTTCGTAAATTATATGTTTGGGGGCAAATTAATTGATGCAAAAAATAATTTTTCTATAATCAATTATATTATACTAGCATTGTATATGTTCTTATTACAATGATGCTAGTGAAATAGTCATTTAAAAAATGATATAAATAACAATAACAAGAGAATTTCCCAAATTTAGAAATTCTAGAATCGAACTTCCACTTCACATGTCGAAAACCGTAAATTGCTACCCTGTTCTCAAAGAGAGACACTTTATCACAACTATACTATAAAGGATTTTGATATTGAGATCTTTATAAATTTATAATCGGTTTTTATGCTTAATTATTGAAAGTAACTAAAATCCAAAAATTTTTAGTTTTTTGGTTTAATAATTAATAACTAATAGACTGTAACAACTAAAAACATTGCAATATCATATTCTTATATAGTATAGATACGGTAAAGTCTTTAACAGACGAAGTAATTGTGGTGATTTTTGCTTAAAAATTTTCCGACTTAAAATACACAAAAAATTGTTAAAAAAAATCAGTGAAAATTTTTCTTAACATTTTCTTTTATAATCGCTCCGATGTCTTGCTAATTACAGAAGGTACTTGTTTTATAGAACAATATTTTTGTATTGATTTTGTTTTTAATTGAAAATAATGGACGATATAAAATTTTTAACTATATATATATAATAAAAATAATACATATACATACAGACAAGATTTTCAACAAACAAAACACAAAGTAGAATTTGGCTTAGGATTTTAAATAGATGATCAATAAAGCTAATTCAACTATTACGCTTAAAAAATAACGAACTGTTCTAATAACAAAGTAAAAATTTAAATTTCTAAACATACATTATAAGAATATTTTTAGATTTCAATCTATATAATAAACCTAAAAATATTACAGAAAATTTAAACTAATATTTTATAATTTCATTTTTCAAGTTACTTTTATACCATGAATGAATACATAATAAGCATTTGTTTGAAGTTGCTTCTTAATTTTGTATTAATTAACCCTGCTTGTAAAAATAAACGCTCTACTGCTACAGAGGTCGCCTGTATAGACATAAGATCTTTTGCCATTTTGGCTAAATTTGGAAATTGTTTATCGTGTGCTTTCCACCATTCTAAAATATCTGTACCCTTTGGAGCGCGCTTTAATTGCAAATATTCTATTATTTCTTTTCTCCAATTTTCGGAATCACTTTTTTTTTCAAATAGTGATGTATTCGATGTCATAATTATCATCGCTTGAGGAACTTGATGTTATTGGTGATTCAGCAGGCACAATATAATATTTATCCATGTACAATTTTTCAAAAAAGGTTATAGATTGATCTTTCGGGCGAAAAATTGAACAAGTAGATATTTGTTTAATAAATAAATTTACTTTTAAAATCTACTTCACTTTTAAAATCTATAGTTAATTTACCAAAGAACAAAAATAGTTGATTCACAAGTAGTATTATGAACCATAGCCGCCTTTGTACAAGCACAACGTGCAGACCCCTAAGAACGGTCCTAGTTAAGAAAGTAAATACGCATCGAAGTAATAAAAGTTTGGTTCAAAATAGCAAAGTTTACAGAATACCTAAGGGTGCTTTACTTGGCCATAGATCGTTTTCTACCTATTGAATTATAACCTCTGACCCTAGAATGCCCAACACGTTGCTTGCATGAGTTCGGCAACATTATACAGTGTGTCCTTATTTTGTGTTTAATATATCTTATTCCACTTGTATATCTTTCGAAATGTCAAATAATTATTGTTCTATGGATGTTAGTTTAAGTAACTCTAGTGATGTATGGCCTTTCTGTTGATGTCCAAAGAACAAGGGATATGTGATATTAATTTTGATACGCCTACTATTGTCCGTATATCTTCATTTACTGATTCCATCTGTTGGCAACATCATTTCGAATTATAAATTTTTGGAATAATTTTTTATATAAATATACCTACATTTTTTCTACTTTACTGAAATGTTCAAACATTGGTTTTTTACATTAAAAAATTTCGAACGTAGGCTTCCATGTACTTTTGTCTAAATAACATCTTTGACACATCTCTCCATCATTATGTCACAAAATTGCATTCTCCTATCCGGGTCGTCCCCTTAAGTTCGTGAACTACCTGAACTTCATAAGAACGCACTTTATTTTAGTGTAAATATTTCGGTATAGATCCTTTTACTAATATTGTTTTCGCTAGCCATAGTGGACTAGTTTTATGGCTGTTCTCTTGAATTGATAGTAACACATTTAACTACACATCTTCTGAGATAATGGGCCGGCCGTTTTCATAAATATCTCTCACATGCCCCAATAATGAACCTGACCGAAAAACAGTATGTTATTTATATAATTTTTAACTTCTAGTATACTAATCTATTTACGTATTAAGAATGGAAATATCTGAATATTTTTATTTCCCTCGTAAAAGGGAAATGTATTGTAATCGTGAAAAAAATCTCCGATACTTTTTCAGATCTTTACGTTTCAGGATCCCTCTATGCTGAAAAATATGTTTTCGCAATTCCATCGGTATGTCCGTTCGCGGCAGAGCTAAAAAACTACTTGCCCGATTGACTTAAAATTTTGGTCAAAAATCAAGGGTCTTATCGGGATAACCTGGTAAAATTTTGGTAAAAATCCAATATGGAAACACAAAATGGCGGCTTAGTAAATTAAAAAGGTTATTACTAAACAACTGCGTATACCGTTAAAATATTTTGATTCACGTTACACCAATATCAGAACAAGGATGTGTGAGTGAGTTTTTTAGTGCCTAATAGTTTCGATATTTACAGTGCAATAGCATACAAAAATCGTCAGATGATAATGATGAACTAACAGCTCACTCTCAATATTTTCCGGGTATAATTTGTCCATAACAAACGCTATCATTCAGCTGCTAATAGCGACTAACAAAACCATTATTCACTTTGCAGCGTTTTTCGATGTGTAGTTTTTAGTCTTGTTAAAATTCACGCAGCTTTATTGGCTCATATTTTGACGTGCACATCTCGATTCGCGATTGTTTAAACGCCTGGCCATTCCGACAATTAGCGCAAAATAAATAGACAACACTCGGCCATTTTCATAAATTCCAGCAACGGAGAAAAATATTGTTTATGTAAATTTTTTGATGGTTTAAACACATTTATAATTTACAGTAAAAGTTTTGAAGCTGGCTTCAGAAATTTAACTTTTGAAATTAATCTGTTCTTCTATTACTATCTACTTTCGTTAAATTTCATAAGAATGATGTACAGGGTGATTCATTATATTTTGACACCTACCTACAGTTGTAATTATAGGGTTTAGAAAAAACTTAAAATACAAAAGTTGTATTTAAAGTTTGCTTTTTGTACGAGGAATCCTACCGACTGCGCCAGTTACGTTGAGCTTTTCTGCAGTGAATTTGGTTCGTAGAAACTCTTTTGTTGATGTTGATCTTCTATAAGCTTGCCAATGAAACACACTATTACCTCAGACAAAACTCTATTAGAAAATCAACGGTGCGGCAGATATTATATATATACTGAACTAACAGTGTACTAGTTAACTTAACAGACAATTATTACACTGGACGGAACTTATGTGGATGAGGTTTGTGACGTTTCAGCGTTCGCTGAATTTTGCTGTATGACTTGTTTTGAGCTTCACGCATGGATTATTTCACGAAATTTAAAACATACTCAGATTTACCTTAAAAATGCAGTAAAACTTTAAGTTCTTCATCTAAATTTCTTTCTATTTTTCGGGTATTTCGTTATTATTTTCAGCAAAATTAAATAAATAATATCAGACACATTAATCCCTAAATGACAGAAAAGAGAAGAACGAGAGTTGTCGAAACAATTGCCATGTAGCGCATTTTTGCATCATAGTGATGATCAAGGCAGACTTGACGGTTTTTGGTTTTCTGAAACGATAATGTTTAAACTGAAATAGCTCAAAAAAGGTTGAACCAAATATGACCAAACTACATAAGTATTTATTACAGGATGAAAAAAATCTTTCGTTCGACATAATAATACACAGGGTGTTCCATTTGAAAACTACAAGTCATATAATCTTTTTATTTTTCGAAAGTTATTTTTGGAATTTTGAAATATCCAAAACATAATAGACATAACACCCTACAACTTTTGTATTATAACAGGATGTCAAAATATAATAAATCACATGGTACAAATTATCATAGCCCTTTAAGTTTTCAAGATATAGGGCTAAATTGAAATTATTGCATTTTCAGACACACCTCGTATCTGAACTATCAGTTAAGTTATCGAAAATTTGAAAACTGCTTCTTATATAAATTTTTCTGTAGAACTCAATTCCGCCTTTGGAATTAATATACAGGGTCAGGACACAAAGTTATTGGACCCTACTTTATTTTTTTTTAATGAAACTTCCTGTATATTTATAGACTATAAAATTTGTATTTTTTTTTACTTTTTCAAAAATATATAATAGTATGCACTTTTCCTCAGAAACACGCAAATAAATGACAATTTTCTGAAATTAAATGCATAATTTAATAGGCCATGAATAACAATAATAAACAATTGAAAGTTGCATATTGCTAACAAAGGACTGGATACCTTGCATATAGGTATCTTCTTATATAAAATAGAGTTTTTCAATAACAGTGTTATAGCATAAAGTAACAATATAACAAACACAAAAAAATAACATTATCAAAAAAAAGAAAAAAAACAATTTTTCTAGGTGATGTTTAAATTGACGATCATTTTCTCTAATGCAAAATTGGCACATTTTTGTAGTTCTTTGAATAGCGTTAAAAAGAACCATTGGTCTCTTTCGTAGATTTCGAAAGGCTAAATTAGTTGCCTCTCGTTGCCGTCATATCTTGTTTTTTATACTTCATTTTGTATATAGCCTTATAAAAAAATCTAAAATTGAGAGATCTGGAGATCTTGAAGACCATCTAACAGGTCCGTTAGTACCTATCCATCTTTGAGGAAAGTTATTATCAAGAAATTTCCTTGTGACTTGGGGCACGATCTTGCCGTAGGTAAACAGCATTATATTGGGCTAATGGAATATTTTCGAGCAGTTCTGGAATAACTTGCTCAAGGATTTCTAGGTATCTACGTGCTGTAAGATCTCCTTCAAAAATCCAATAAACTATATGTCTGTCCAAAATAAAACATGACACCCCAACTCCAAAGCGTTCTTGTTGTATTCTTTTAAACATTAAATGCTGATTTTCATTATGCTAGTTCCTGACCAGATAACAACTCTGCCAAATAAATCGTTAGCATCGATTTGTTGCAAATACCACTAGTAAAACAGTGCTCTGCGCTCGGACTGGCCAGGATGCCAATATTGCACTATATTAAATTTGTATGGATGATACTTATAGTTCTTCAAGATCCTTTGACCGTCAGTTTTTGCCACACCAATTTACTTCTCAATTATTCTACGTGAGGACGAAGGTGTTGCTTCTGTATATTCCAAAACATGTATCTCTTTTCTTTTACTGTTCTCTTTCTGAGAAAAGTGCATACTGTTATATATTTGTGAAAAGGTAAAAAAAGACAAATTTTATAGTCTATAGTTATACAGGGTGTTCGATTTAGAAAAAATAAAGTAGGGTCCGATAACTTTTTGACCTGACCCTGTATACTAATTCCGGAATTGAATTCTACGGTAAAAGTTATATAAGAAACAGTTTTCACATTTTCGATAAGTTATCTGATAGTTTAGATACGAGAGATGCCTGAAAGCGCAACATTTTCAATTTAGCCCTGTATCTTAAAAACTAAAAGAGCAATGAAAATTTTGTTAACGGCATCTTTAGTTTTACGAAAAAGTAGCACATTATCGCGAAAATCTCAACTTTCTGTCTATAAAAATAACGCTCTAAACTCTCTAATAAACTAACTAATTTAACAAAGAAAGAGTACTTGATTATTTTCTATATTATAACTACTGACATTAAAAAAGTTGAAGTTTTATTTAATTACCAAGTTGGCAGAATTTGTAGAAAGGGATGGAGGCAGTTGAATTTTACAGACTAATTACCAAATTGGTACTATGCATATGTGAAAAAAAAATATAAATTTAGATATCATGAATAATGCAACGGTGAATTTTATTTTATATCTTATTTAATTATATTATATTTAAATGAATATTTTTTGTTCCAGGTAATTGTCTACTTTCTACCAAAGCAAGTTATTTATTCTGAGTAAGTAAACGTCTGAATTGTTTTATAAATTTATCGCAAATTCGTTCGACATTTTGTGTTAAAGCTGTTACACTATCTAGATCACTTACAAACTCGTTATGACTCTTTCAGTGACGATAACAGAAATGCCATTATTTTAACAGATATTTTTATGAAAGGAAATCAAAACTGAGAGCCCAGTTTTACCATTTTCTCCGCCGAGCATCTCTAAATTCAGTTCGACTATGGGTTCTTAAGTTCGGGCGACAATATTATCAGAAAATGGTTTTCTTAAGTACACTCTAATGTTTCCTTTTCAGCGCTGCTGCTGCTGCACCGGAACGTGTATGTTTTATTTTATTATTTTTCCAAACGTAACCCTAGACGAGATACTTAAATTCCATCTAGATGGATTTTATTGTTTTTTTTTAAGTAAGAGTGACCCTTGGTTTCTCTGGAAAAGGCATTTTTGTTATAGAAATAATTTTAAGGTTTATACACTTATTGGCAGGAGTGCAACTAGAGAGTTCTGCACTTGGGAATTATTTGTCGACGATTCTATGCTTTGAGCACGTTTTTAATTTCGATAATCGATTTTGAAGTCCATAAGGAATTACGAAAGCATCTTGTTTTAATTAAATAACGATTTCAGTTTGAATTTGCGAGTACATCAATTTGAAGTACCAGATCAGTATCCAAAAGATGAGTGATGACACAAGATAAGATAATAACGTCCGTATTCACTACTACTACACTTGACAGATATAGGTTTAATATGACATTTTTAACAATTGAACAAATAATTTTTCTAAATGTCACAATTACAAAATCACAGTGACATAAGCGAAACATAAGGGTTTTAAGTACCATGACAACTAGACCAACTAGAAAATTTGTAGAAATAAAATTCCCCCCCCCCCTCCGTAATTGTAAGCAACCTATTTTCACACTGTTTTGACAGACGTAAGTGAAAGTTACTCAACAAGGTATTGGTTGTCCTTAACGAGAGGCAACTTACGTCACTAGGGAAATAATAATCTAAAATTATTATAAGTAGCTTTAATTTTTGATTTCATCAACATATTACAAAAATCTGGACAAAAAATCGATGATATTAGTTGAAATGAATATTAATGGTACAATTATTACAATTATTCACAGTATTAACAAAATTTAGAAACACGTTTTCTCGTTTCTTCTCGATGTGTATTACATTTTCTGACTCCACAGATCCTTCATTTATAACCAATGTTTCTGTCACTGTTGAAGCACTGCAAGAGACTTCTGGCTGGGTCTTATTGTATAAAATTTTATTCGCTACCTCATTTTTATTAGTGAGGCTCTTAGTTACGTAACTTTCCGCAATAGTAGCGGATTTCCATCCTGATTAATAGTCGTCATGTGGGATCTTGTATCAATATACTTTTGAATTATTTTGAAATCACAAACCTGAGTGTCGTCACTTTTTGTCACTGTAAATATACGTGACATTCCATTTTTGGAGTCAGAAATGGTCACAATTATGACTTCTTGACTTATTTTAACATTGCCCATTTTCATTTCACAGAGTTCATTAGAACGGCACGCTCCAGCAACTCTTATTACCGTTACGACCTTCATCAATAAGAATATATCATCGGACGCTTCAAGCATAAACTTATTCACCTCTTCCCTGTTAAACACATTCGAATTTTTGGGTCTATAACCATAATTTTTTCTTTTTAAAAATGCTCAAAGTTTTCGATACTTAGAAATATCTCTATTTTCTTCTATAAAAAGAGTGGACTTCAACATCGAATACTCACATCATAAGCTTGATGGGGACTTCAATATGGCACCAATTCTTAAAGGATTTACATGCTGCTTCATACCTTTTTCTCGACTTCTCCAGTAGTAGAGATAAACAAACAATATTCGCTGATTCTTCTGTGTCTGAAACATCCATTTTGGCCACACAGAGTCAAACAATTCGACTTCTTCAAACTTTTCGCTATGAATTGTCAACTTGACATTGTTGATAAAACAAAAAGTGTTTATGTTGCTCTGGCCACGGATCACGGCTACCTTCATAATTTAATGAGAATGCTATCGAATGTAATGATAATGAAAATCCAAAAATATATCCAGCATTTTCTTGTAAACATACAATATAGGGAGGGGGAAAAATGTTATATACTGTATGGGATGTAAGTACCGGGTGGCCAACTAAGAATGGACGCCGGCCATAACTCGCTAACCGTTAATCATATAACTTGGGGGAAAAAAATTATTAGCTAAATCGACTAAGAGAAATCGCTGGAAAATATTTTGAAGTTCCGCATATGGCCGCTAGGGGGCGCAACTGTTATGGTCAATCAGAAAAAGGGCTGTTTCTTAAAAAATATTCATGTAAAGGTATATTATAAATACTGCCATCGTAAAGAGTAGAAAAATTGTGATTTTTTTGTTAAGGATATTTTGCTCTATCTCGTAAAATGTAGTAGTGGGGGAAGGTCAAACATGTTTTTATTTAAATGTCAATAACTCCGTTATAAGTCAACGGAATTGAACAAACTAGGTCTCGTTTAAAAGAGCCCATCTTAACTAATAATCTGATGTAAAAAAAAATCCGATTTGATTTCGCCGTGGTAACTAGAGGGCGCTGATTGACATCACAACAATTATTACGCATTATTTTGAAAATTTTAAATAGCACGCTATATCTCTTTTAACACAATTTAATAGAGGAGGAAATTCTCAATAAGTCAGTGCAAATTTCAGCTTCCTAACTTTTTTCAAACCGGAAATATAAATAAAACAAATATTAGGGCGCTGGGTACGCAACATCTCCCTAATCTGTATGGACATAGCCTACATCACAATAATTCAGTAATAATACCACAGATAATATTCAACGCAAATCGCTAAAAATTATACTAATGTTCTGAAATAACCACCAGGTGGCGCAGTAGGAGTCAATAAGTGCAATATTAAATTTTCATTATAATGGGAAATGAAAGCCATTTAAATGGAACGTGTGAAAGAAACGATAATAAAAATATAATTCAATTAATGCCGCCCTAAATGTTCAAATTGTCGGCCATCGTTTTCGATGCACTTATGCATCCTATCTCGCGTGGATAAAACTGCAGCCTCCAGTTCAGCAACTGAAATAGTATTTATACAGTCTCTTATTCGCTGAATCATATTTTCCCGTGTAGTGGGTCTGGTGGTAAAAACTAAATCTTTCACTCGACCCCATAAATAAAAATCTAAACACGTTAGGTCGGGTGACCTAGCTGGCCATGGAAGGGTGCCGCCTCGCCCTATCCATCGGCCAGGATAGTGGGCATCTAAAAATTCCCGAACGTTGACGGCGAAGTGCGCTGGACAACCATCGTGCTGGTATACCAATCGTTGTCGGACGTTCAGAGGTACGTCCTCCAACAAAATCGGCAATTCCTCCCTTAAAAATCTTAGATATCTCTCACCATTCAATGGATTATCGAAAAAAAATGGTCCGATAATTCGTCCGCCTAAAATCCCTGCCCAACAATTTACAGACCAACGGCCTTGGTGCTGGACTTCGCGCATCCAATGTGGATTTGTTCTGGACCAATAATGTGTATTGTGAAGATTGACACGTCCATCGCTCTGGAAGGTAGCCTCATCGGTCCACAATATTCGCCTCAGAAATTGCCGATCTTCCCTCATTACACCCAAAAGCCAGTGACAATGGTTTAGTCTGTGATCAAAATCTGCAGCAGTCAATTCCTGATGCAGCACTAAGTGATATGGATGTAACCTAAAACAAGATGAAGATATTTAATTGATGTTCCAGGAAATTATTGGTTTTCTAGGCTTAAAGACCTATGTGACATCAGAATCACGTGACTTTTGTTAAAAAATATGTCCAGTTTATATTTGCAATGTCGTTGCTTACCTGTGCTCTTTGAGTATATTTTGAACAGTGGTTCGCGTTACTCCTAGGTCTAGCGCAATAATTCGAGTACTTAGTTGAGGATTAAACTCGATATACGCTAGCACATTAATTACATTCTCTTCGGTGCGTCCTCTGCGTTGTCTGCGGTATACGGGAATATGCACGCTTCCAGTGGTTCGCAAACGTTGGATCACTCGAAGAAAAACCTTTTTACTTGGGTGGCGTCTCTGCGGATATTCCTGCGCATATACTCTTGCAGCAACCGTAGCATTTCTCAAACATTCAAAATAAACACCTATCATGTCGAATAGTTCTTGATTTGTATAAATCATTTTGTTCTTAACACAACGCAACACGAACAATAACAAATCTTGAACAAGAAAAATACGAACTACAACAATAACATGAACAACAGCAACTAGAAAAACTCAAAAAACACGAAAATCTCGGACAAAAACGCGAAATGATAGCAATACTATTAGGAAATTCAAGAACGATAAATAGCAACTAAAAGGCACTGACAAGAAACTATTGTTTATTTTTTGACGTATTACTTTCAATTTTGTTTTCACAGCCTACTATTTTTTTTGCTTGATGTAGCAGAAAATTGCTAAGGAATTATTATTTATCTATGTTTTTAGTTTATTGTTATTCTTGTGCATAAATTGTCGATTTTAAGAAAGACGGAGATTTGCAACGGTCGAATATATTAGGATTTTTCTTATTTATTACCTTATAATATCTAACTTACTGAAAATAGAGTAAACTACAAAAAAATATAGTGAAAAGTAAAATTGCGAGTAAAACTATGCTTATTAACGTCTACTGCGCCACCTGGTGGTTATTTCAGAACATTAGTATAATTTTTAGCGATTTGCGTTGAATATTATCTGTGGTATTATTACTGAATTATTGTGATGTAGGCTATGTCCATACAGATTAGGGAGATGTTGCGTACCCAGCGCCCTAATATTTGTTTTATTTATATTTCCGGTTTGAAAAAAGTTAGGAAGCTGAAATTTGCACTGACTTATTGAGAATTCCCTCCTCTATTAAATTGTGTTGAAAGAGATATAGCGTGCTATTTAAAATTTTCATAATAATGTGTAATAATTGTTGTGATGTCAGTCAGCGCCCTCTAGTTACCACGGCGAAATCAAATCGAATTTTTTTTTACATCAGATTATTAGTTAAGATGGGAGTAGTTATAATAGGGGAGCGCCTCCTCCTCCTCCTCTTCCTCTCTCTCATGTCCCTCATTCTTAACTTCCTCCCCTTTTATTCTCATTCGCATCATATTTTTTAATTTTTTCTCTTTGTTCTCCCACATTTGATTTTGCATTCTTAAGTCTTATAAATAGGTGCATCATGATCATTTTAGTATGCCGAGACACATTTACTAAGCTGTGCTCGAGTTGCGTAAAAAGTTATTTTTGAATTTTTCCACCAATTTTGTATAAAACAAAAAGAAAAAATGTGTCAAGTAATAAGTGAATTATGTGTAATCGCGAAAAATTAACTATAACTATCAGACAGTTAAAAGTTAAATATCTCAATTTCTTTGAAGTGATTTCGAAAGATGAATACACCAAGCTGTTTTATCCACTGAAACGAGATTATTTGGAAGCAATTGACTGTTGTGATGATTATTTAGAAGAAATTATAAGCCTTACTACGTTTTTCAATACATCTGGCAAATCATACTTTGTAGGAGAATTAAGCCACCTAATAGAATTTATAGGAGAAGATTGCCAATTTATACCTGCTATTATTGCAACCCAAAAGAGGTTTCAATTATACGAAGATAAAAAACAGGTATTATCAAAGAAAGTTAATCCTATTCGCAAGAGACGTCCCCCTACATATTTAAAATATTATGTTAAATAAATGAAATGGCTGAGTTGCTGATTGCAGTTAAATTATTAGAGGAGAAATTTAGTAATCTTTCAAAAACCTATTTCTCATATTGTATGGCAAGTGGTCCGGAGTGGATAGACTTTTATTGTAATCAATCTGAGGAATTCGTAAAGGCTGCCCTCTGTTGCAACAAATACATTGAAACATTAAATTTTTTTCAACTTATTCAAGATCTAAAAGATATTGGCTTTGGTTACTATTTAAAAGACTTGAAGCAATTTATTGACGAGGATACTATTCTTCAAGAAATTGAAAAGGAAGAATAAATTTAATAATATTTACAATGGAGCAAATGGTTACTGAAAAGTATGAAGAGTTTATTATATCTGCTGCATACTTCCAATATTTATCAATTGTAGGCGAAGAAGACGCAGAAGCACAAGATTTGTCAGCATATGTTAATAATATAGATCGAATGAAACAATGTAAATTACCCGCTAAATTTTGTAATGATTATTTAAAATATAAAAATGAGTATGAACTTTTAAATGAATTTAGAAAATTAGATTTAAGGTATCATATTAATTGTATTCAATCATGGTTGGTTAATGCAAAATAAAAAGGTAATTAAGTTTTTTTTTATATTTTTATTCATTCATAAAACAATTGTCATATAAAAATAACACATTTGTCAAAGCACACATACAAGGTGATTTTGAATGATAGAAGCATTTTGGTTCCATTAGCTTTAGCGCTGGTTGTTCATCTATTTCAATCACATGCTTTTTAGAATATTTCTGTATAAAATCCTTTTTTTCGCTTCCTTTTACAAAAACAAAATCTGCTTTCTTCGTAAGTGTTTCAATTATTTTTGGGAAATGATGTAATGGAGTAAATCCATTATTCCAATGTATACAATGATAATTTTTCGTTAACCATACCGCCTGCTTGTGACAATCAGGTGAAAGAAACTCCATTGGAAAAGGCTTTTTAAAAATGTAATGAGTCATTTCATAACCATCAAAAGCTGCAAGCTCTTTCGGTATAAATTTATTTTTTTCATCTTTGAATCCTTGAATATCTATAACCAATCTCATATTTTCAAAGCAGCAAATTTTTTAATGAGACTTTTTTTACTTGAATAATTTGCAATTTCTTCTTTCAGTTGATTAATTTTAAAAATAAATTTTTCAATTTGTAGTTGTAGTTTTGATGTCATGATTAAAACTAAAAGCTTTTGAAAATTTCTTTAAATTAAATCAAAATATGAAAATAGTGGGGATAAAGTTTATAATTGTTTCACAATTTTAGTAAGAGGGTTGTAGCTAAATAATTTGTCATGTAAAATAAGACAATAAGCAGAAGTATCTTTTTTAATTGCATTGTGTGTCTCAAATTCAATTCTCATTACTACGGATCCCGTTTGAATTGTTTCTTTTTGATGGGAGCAATCAATATGTGTAATAGGACTAATGTTTTTGAATTGTTCAGGATTAAATATGGGTTCATTTGGAACACCATAGTAAGACTGTCTAAAGTTGGCAAACATTTCGTATAAAGCAGAAAATTTGTTTTCTTCGAAATTTAAGTACAAATCGTGATAAGGATATCTTTCAGAATTTAAATATACTCTAATATTTGACAAGGTAATATTGTCAAATTTACTCATATCTTTAACAATTTTCCCTTTTCTGTTTTCTTGAAAGCCAATCACAACATGACGAGGAGCTTCTAGTTTACTAGTTGTTTTTACCGGCCATGTGTGACGGGTTGTTTCGGTTAGAGAAGAATATTCAACAAGTTCCCAACTCCTGAATCCTATCAATATATCTTTATTTGATTCTAATATTTTTGATAGAGCAAGTTGTTGTGGCATATCAACTAGAATGTGAGGAACTTTCCAATAAATTTTATCGAAAGTAACCAATGGAGTGTCAGGAGCAGTAACAAGGTGTGCCGGATCTTCTTTGAAAATAACACCATCTAAATCATCAGTTGATCTAATAAGAACCAATTCCTGTTTCATATTCATAATAATTTTTCTGTAATCTTCAAAAAATCCTAAAAGCATTTTTAGTGGTATGGATGCGGAGCATTTTCCATCATTATCAACTAAAATTGTATCACCTTCTTTCCGATGTGGAAACCAACCTGCATTTTCCAGTTTTAAACTTTCGTTGGTATTGTGAGAAAGGTAGCTTTTTAAGGTTGATGCTAATCCAACATTTCTTATTGAATCTATAGTAATTCCGTTTAGTTCATAGCGGATTTCTCTGAACAAAAAGGCTATACCATTGTTAATAAATAGCAATTCTTTCTTATATTTACCTTCTGTATTAGTTAATTTTCCTTCGATATAAAGTAAACTATCTGATGGTAGAGTGTAAGCATCGAGTTCTTGAATTGGGATCCTTATTTCATCATTGTAATCGAATTTTGAAGAAATATATGGTTGATATGTGTGAAGCTCAGAACTGACGATGGAATTGTCTACATAAAGCTTTTCGTTTACGTTTAATATGTTCATTATTTTAAAACAGTGAAACCCAAGGATGTGAGAAATTTACGATTATCTCGTCTTAACTTGTTGGTGTTGGATTTGATACTGAACTGTTGTTTAGGCTTTTTCTTTTTATAAGTTTCTACTTTGTTGATAGTGGTAGGGGCAAGTCTCATCCCAAGGGCTCTATTATATCTAACAACCATTTTATATTTCACTTGTTTGTAAATGTAACCTTACTGTAATAGTTTCTCCTCTAAAACTGATAAGTTCTCCGTCTTGATCAACTATTTTAACTGTTATATTGTTAATTGCTTTGACGCTAACTGGAAAATACAAAATGGGCAAAGGAGATTCAACTATTTTATACCCTGGAGCTACAGTTGGATAAAACTGGTGAATAATATGAACAGGTTTACCATTATTGTAAGAACCGACACAAATATTACAGTCAATACAAATAGCATTCACCTTAGTTATTTTTGCAACATTATCTGATTCTTCCTCTTTCATAGCTTCTAGTATCCTGCTATTAAAACCCAACATTTTTCCTATCGAATCTTCCTTGGTAAAATCAATTATTCTACTACACATTAAAAAAGTTTTTAGAGTATTAACATTTGCTTTTAAAAGAAAAAAAATTTTTTCATTCGGAAATAAATCTTCTATACTTTCTCTTATGTATGTTTCTATATCTGTAATGTCATAAGTTCCGTCGGGAATAACAATTACTTTTTTATCTATATAAAATTTATTATATCCTTCTTTTATATTGGGGATAGTCATAAACGTTTCAAAATCAGCTAAACCCAGGTAATATTGTTTTTCATCCTCTAAATATATGGGCGGATTAAAATCAGCAGACAAAACAGAACTGTTTCCTGATATGGCAATTGTGGTAGACATTGCAGTTTATTTATGAATGAGATATTACAATAAATAATGAGTTTATATATTTTTTTGCAAAAATTTTAGGGATAGTTGACCACAGTTATATGAATTAAATTTTTGTTTATTTTCATAAGTATAAAATACATCCACTTTGCCATTCGAATTAAAATATTTGAGAAGTTCAAAAGGTGGTTTTAAATTTCCATAACTATCAAAATATATTACATTTTTGTTATTTTTAATATAAGCAGTCCAATGAGATTCTTTATTTTGTTTTTTATCCAAATTTACAATACCACATTCTTTCAGATTAATTTTTTTTGGAAGTTCATCGAGCATAAAAACACCTCTAAAGCCAGTTATTTTTAACAGCTTTACATATTTAATAATATCATTGTTCGTAAGTGCTCTTTTTGGAAAACTTATTTTGAGTTTTTTTTTGTCTGATTGCTTTCATTTTGACGGATCCTCCTTTATAAGGTCTAATAAATAGTCCCTTTCCTTTATATGATCTAATATATAATCCTTTCCCTTCTTTAGAAGCATTTTCCATTGCAATATTATGTCTATGTATTTCTTCTAGTTGCTGTTTAGCTGCTTTAGCATCATTTACTGCCTTAGCAATTCCTGCCGCGCCTCCACCTAGTGCACCCAGGGCGCCAAGAATGGGAAACAAAAGAGGTAGAAATCCTCCAATTTTTTTGGGTGTTCGAATGATACGTTTTTTTCTCAATTTAAGTTTACCCCCTTTTGTATTTTTTAATCCCAAACCGAACTTTCTTTTACCCTTCATTATTCCTGCAACACTTAAAGCTGCAATTTTTTCACCAATAGAAGAATCTTTAGCTTTTACCCTATCCCAGGCTTTTTTTTCTAATATTTGGTCAGATATGTGTCTTTTTGATAAATCTTCAGTCTGAGAGTAAGATATATCATGTTCTTTGCAAGCGGAATCCAATGGATTTATACCAACGTCACCTCTAGTTAATCTTTTTTCCAAGTTGGTGCCGGGACCACAATAATTATATCCTGGTATATGAACTTCGAAAGGTAGTTTGCTAATTAATTTATTTACTAAACCAGAGCCTTTTCTATTACGTGTTTTAATACTTTTTTCAACTTATGGCGACCCACAGTCATTGAAGTTCTTTTTATACTAAAAGCACATTGACATTTTTCTGGTATAAATACTTTTACAGCTAAAAATATTTACTAGTGTGATTAAGAATGAGGATTGAAAAACAAAAATTCTCATTACCAGTAAATAATCATGATGAAAAAATTTTAAGTAAACAGTTGAGAAAGCATGGTGACTTATTTTGCGGTGGTTCAAAAAGAGGGCTTATAGTTGGTTACAGTGGTAGCGGTAAAACCAACGTTATGCTTACACTGCTCGAGCATCCAAATGGAATTAGGTTTGAAAATGTCTATGTTTATTCAAAGTCATTAGATCAACCAAAATATGAATATTTAAGAAAGTTGTTAAAACCTATGAAAGAAATTGGATACTTTGAATATGATAGCGATGAGAACATTATTTCACCTCATGAGATAAAGCCAAATTCCGTTATCATTTTTGATGATATTCCTTGTCATAATCAATCTATTATTAGGGACTATTTCACGCATGGAAGGCATAGAAACACCGATTGTTTTTTTATTTTTCAAGGATATTCCTCAATCCTTAAACGTCTAATTCGAGAAAATGCAAACTTATTAATTTTATTTAAACAGGACTGTTTGAGTTTAAAACATATATATAATGACCACTGTATATTGGATATGACATTTGATCAGTTTAAAAATATTTGTGCTAACTGTTGGATGGATCCATATGGCTTTCTTGTAATTGACAAAGATTGTGAAGTAAATCACGGCAGATATAGGAGTAAATTCGATTCCTTTATATATTTATAAAAGTAAAAAATTTGCAGTTTTATTTCATTTAAAACTTGTACAGCATGGATAAACGTTTAGCTCGAGAATTAATAAGATCGAGACAAGCCGTGAAGCAGAAATATCAAAGCTTGAAATTAGCTACTTCTACTGCTCAGTCCGAATTAGAACAAACTTATAGACCAATAACACAACCACTTAAACAGCTAATTTCAAGTATTGGTAAATCCGAACCATTCGATTTAAAAGAAGAAAGAGTTTCAAAGTATGAAGATTTCAAAACACCTACAAAGCTTTATAAAACATCAACTCCGACGAAAAATATTCAGAAAACAGGAAAAACTCCGTCACTCCCTACAGAACTACCAACATTTTTAAATGACAGTAGTATCACTTCTTCCTCTCCTGTAGTACAACCATTGTCATCAACTGTTATAGCAGAAACTTCAGATCCTTCTAGTGACACAACAACAAATTTAAACTTGTCAGACATATTGGAACAAACTAGAAAAACAATTCAAACCTATGTTGGTACACCATCATATAAAGATTACTTAGCAGATTTTCATGAATTACCCAGATCATATATTGATGAGGGTGTGAAAGATACACAACATAAATTTGACCATTATTATGGAATAGTTCATGACCTCGAAACGGATAAGTTTTCTTTTGGTTTAACACAGATACCGGTAGAAATTATTGGAAAAGACATTAAAGTGGGAGGAATAACGTACACAGGCACGCCAGGTTTATACGAATTGCTTTTCAAAAAAGAACCGAAAGGTTATAAGAAAGAAGATTTAGATAATTACATGAACATTCTAGCTAAAACAAATGTATATCGTAGGAATTTTGATTCAAATGAACAAGTTCAAGGAAATACATCACACAAATATGTTACAATAATAGGACCATATTTACAAAGAAAGGGGATTACAAAGACAAAAACCTTGCCAAGATTAGTTACAGCATTTAACAAACCAAAACCTCCGTTTAGAACAACTAGAGCCAAATCTACAGGAAAGGGATTAATTTTGAAAACAAACAGATCAAATACAGACTATGTATACTGGAATAATGTTAACGAAATTGTTGATAGGCTACGTTTATTAATTTCATCAAGTGATGCGGGAAATAATGCTCATAGTAATGAGATTATCTCTATTATTGAAGAATTAAGAGAAGATAAAGTAATACTATAAATAACAGCTATCAAATATAATCATATTTATTGTTTAATGAAAGCTCAACATGACAGTTGATAAATTTGGACGCCATATTTCAAAACAAAATCAAGAGAGAATAAGTGACATTAATAATTTAAAAAGGAGATTAGGTGAAAATGAAACAAATAATGAAATCTTTGCTAAAAAGCTTAAGGTTTTTGATGAAAATTTTTTAAAGTATGAAAACCAGATTAAAGGATGCTATACCTCAATTGAAAACGTTAATAAACAGTTGCTAACGCTAAATCAAATAAGTAAAGATTTGCAATTTTTAAATGAACATGTTAAAAAGGAAGGCAAAAAATTAAGTGATGATATCAACAAAATTAATAAAATAATGGAAACAAATATAAGAGAAGTAATAATTGAAAAACACAAGGAAAAAATTAAACAATTAAGAACTTTTATAAAAAGGTTAGATGATGAAAAAAAAAGAAATCAAAATAGCATTCTTAACAGTAGAACAATTGACCAACTCACTTTGGAAGAAAATCAACAATATATTTCCTTGGAAAATATAATGTCCAGTGTAATTAAGAAATTAGAACAAGAATTAAATAAAACAGTGGAGGAATTAAAAAATAGTGATAGTAGATCAACTACTTTCTTAACTGGAGAGATAAAAAAATCCTTTAATGCGTTAGAAAAGGAGATTACTAAAATTAGTAAAATTTTAAATGAAAAAAGTTATACAATACAAATTGATAAATTGAATGAATGGGAAAAAACATATAAAAGTTATATTTCGAATTATTACAAAACATAGAAAGTGAACTTCCTTAAAATTGAATAAACAAGTTTGTTCTCATGACAACCGTTAAACAACAAGTCGTTAATGAATTACATAAACCTGCTAGAAAAAACTTCAAACGCAGAAGGGTGGTAGTGAAAGGGTTAAATGATCTTTTTCAAGCTGATTTGGTTGAAATGTTACCCTATGCCAAATTTAATAAGGGATTTAAATATATCTTGATTACCATAAATGTATTTTCTAAGTATGTTTGGGCCGAACCGTTAAAATCTAAATCTGGAAAAGACGTAACAGCGGCAATGAAAAAAATATTAATCAGTGCAAAAACTCCACCAAAAAACTTGCAAACGGATAGAGGGAGAGAGTTTTTCAATGTAAATTTTCAAAATTTGATGCAACAATTTCGAATTAACCATTATAGCACGTTTTCCAATTTGAAAGCGAGTATAGTAGAAAGAGTGAACAGGACTTTAAAGAATAATATGTGGAAAATATTTAGCATTCAAGGAAATTACAAATGGTTTAATATATTAGCGGATATTGTAAAAGATTATAACAATACAAAACATTCTTCAATAGGAATGAAGCCAAAACAAGTAAATAAAACAAATGAAAATAGAATCTTGAAATCTGCATTTACTCATGCTAAAACGTTAGATATAAAATCTCCAAAGTTTAAAGTGGGTGATCACGTACGAATAAGCAAGCATCGAGAGGCATTTTCAAAAGGTTACACACCAAATTGGTCAAATGAGATATTCCACATTAAAGAAGTTAAGATGACAAACCCTTGGACATATTTAATTCAAGACGAAGATAATCAGGACATTCTGGGTGGTTTTTATGAGCAAGAATTACTAAAAGTAAAGCATACCGATGTGTACCTTATTGAGAAGATTTTGAGAAGGAAAGGAAACAAAGTTTATGTGAAATGGTTAGGACTTGATAAAAAATATAATACATGGATTGATAAAAAAAATATTGTTTAATTAAATTGAAATTAAATTTTAGTTAAATTTGTTTTATTTCTGTTCCTCACTTTATGCTTTAGCTGATACAAATTACAAAGTCTTAATGTGCTAATTAATTTCAAATAAAATTCACATTTACCAAACTAAAATTTTATTAAGTAAAACATCAAATACAATTTTTATTAAAACGTGTCAAATATATTTTATTTCTATGTTCCTCAGATAATATCGAATCTAGAATAAGTTTACAATCATTTATTCTTTTTTCAAAACGGAGTCTATCTAAGTACCACATCTGAAAGTTACTCCTACGGGCTTGTCTGTAAGCAAAGCTCCACTTCACTAACACATGCACCTTATTGTTCTCTTCCAGAAAAGATATTGTTTTCTTCGTAATATTTTCTTTTTGATCCATTTTCATTGTTTTCTTCGTAATATTTTCGTTTTGTTCCATTTTGCTTCAATTTGTTTTCCATTTGTTCAGGATATAAAGCAAGTAATTCCATCATAGTTGAAATATTTTCACTGTTAGGATTTTCTGTTGGACTTATTATATTATAAACATGCGTACACAAGTCGCCACAATCAGATGAAATATTATTTTGAAATATTTTGAAATATGTATTGAATTCTTGCCTTTTAAGTATAGATAATCTATAATCAATAATTTCCTTTAATCGCCACAAATTGTCCAAAGACTCTTGTCCTAAGTATATGAAGTGTGGGCCTTTTGTAATTTGTAGAACAGGGGTATCATTTATTTTCTGAACCTGCAGATGAATGTTGTTTATATCCACACTGGTTTGATCAACTTGAGAAGTAGAAATTGTTTACAATAATTCCTTGATGAACACAAATGTCTTTCCAATTTTCTTCGGTTAGTGCGATTGAAAATCCAGTTTTTCCACCAATTACAATTTTTGGAGAAAAATCATTTAAACTAATGCCAACAAGAACAAATTTTGACAAAGAATTATTTAAAAAATAAATTTTTGAATTAAGAAGCGTTTCCAAAGGTTTATGAACCACGGCGTTGTTCATAATGACTAAACGAGACTGAAACATATTGTGTTATTCTTGTACTTAAATATTCTCATCCCCACTTTCTTTAAAGTTTCGATTAAAATGGATTAATGAAAAAATAGATTTCCAGTTTGAAATTTGTAATAAAGATAAATAATTAAAATGGTAATGTATAAAAATAATGCAAAGTTTAATGTAACACTAATGATGGAAAAGTAATAATTTTTGAATCCGTCATAATAATTGGTACAGTTGGGGGTTAAAATTTCTAACTGATTATTTTTAAACTCTAACCTTTCTATCCAATTTGTATCAAAAATAGATCGATTTGGATAATGATACAAAATTTTAAAAAATTTACTTGCATTTTCATTTCCATTTATTCGTTCCATCCAACTAATTGTACTATTGTTAATTAATCCAATTTTCATAAATTTACAATATTTACTTAGAGTGACGTCTGTTTTATTAGAAAAACATATTTCACACTGTGTTACGCCAGGGGGATGATGAACATAAAAAACATTTTGGAAAATAAAATAAAGAAGAATAAATTGAGATCTACTGATAGTCATTAAAACAAATTAATAATTATATTCCAAATTTATTTACATTAAGCAGATACTTTCACCACGAAAGCAAAAGCAGTTGTAAAAAAATAACAATAAAATACTTAATTTAAATATATGTAAAAGTTCATAAATAAGGATATTAATAATACTATATAAAATGTGTAGCTTGAAGACTTATTTTGAATGGTTACAATTATTCGATTCCTATTTTTCCATAAACAGTTATTTAAATCACAATTCCTAGCAAATTTCTTATGCTCCACAATAGGATCATCATAACTTAACCAATCAAAAATTTCAATACCACAATAAAAACATTTACAAATATCATTGATTGAAGTATAGTAAAAGCCAGCTCCAGCTAACACTTCTGGTCTCAATTTTCCTTTCCATTTTTTAAAAGTGGAAAGTCGTTTTTCATATGTTTTAAAATAACTGTTATCAATTTCTTTGTCAAAAGTTTCTATGCACATTTTGTGAAAGACTTATGAAGACTAACTTTGGTTTCAAAAACAACAAATTTAAATACCTTATAATATCTACATAAATATATCTAAATCTTCATGTTCTGCATTCCATTGATACAAAGCAATATCTTGGTGTCCCCAAGCTAATTTATTAAAACTATAGGGAATTTTATACCGCTTATCATCTTCGGAACTCAAAGCCAATTTATTAATTAACTCTGTAAAAATTGTATGTTGTCTAGATCGAAAAACATACATTGAACAAAAAGTTTTAGAATGATTTTCAACAACATCTTTATAATGAATAAAATCCAACTGCTTTTTAATTGCACTTTTTTTAACACCTTTTGCTTTTTTTGTTAAACTGTTTTCCGTTTTAATACAATATGCTTTTGCTCCAGTACCAAAGAAAGCAGTAATGGGTTCACCAGCATATTCATCTTTGAATTTTCCTATAACTGACTTTGTAATAGGCATTTCATGAATATTATTAAATTCATAATTAGATGTGTCAAATTTGTGAATATTTTTTATCATGTCAGAATAAATATTTGGAGTTGTGACTTCTAAAATGAACGAATCGGTATCGGTGTATAAAAGTGAAATATTTTCCTGATAAAGAGGTTTTAAAAAATTATAAAAGAAATCATACATGACAGTTTTAGATATATCTAATATTGAGAAGCCTACATATATTGGTTTATTGTAAGTAACTTGAATCTTTTGCATTTGAATAGCTACCAAGTTTTCAGAAAATATTGTTAAGTCCTTGAAATATGGTTTTGCAATTAAATTCTCAGCACCATCTTTTCTTCTATTTTTTTCCCACTCTGTAACAAGTCTTACGTCAATTCTCCTATCAACATTTTCCATAGTCTTGCCATAAATACTATTATTTGCCAACTTGTAAGTATTACGATCAAATTCATTCTTTGAATCATTTCTTAATCTTGAATTCAAGTCTATATATTTTTTCAACCAATCAGATTGAGAAAACTGTAAAACTCTATGAATTTTAGTTAACTTGAGTCCATGTTCCAAACATTGTTTTAATAATTGATAGTGAATAACATATTTTGATTTATCATTTAAATTGGGTATTAATTTTATGCATTTAGAATTTGGCGGTTTAAAGTTTTCTGGACAAAACGGAAAATCGTTATGATAGGAATGTAGACTTGTAGGATATTCTAAATCAACTTCTAAAACATATCCCTTATTAGATTTTTTAGAAATATTCATAATATTTAAATCATTGATTTCTTTATCTGTTAACCAAACAAAATCTCCCGTTGGAATGTGCTGTGACATTGCATAACCATACAAATTTGTTGCATCATAATAAATTATGTATTTAGTTGGCTTTAAAGGATCAAAATTTAAAAGAAATGGGTTATTAGCTTCAGATTTTCTACAAATGCAAGAGCTCACACCACCGCGAACGCTTTTTTTGAAAAAGTGTATCATATCTGGATCAGTTAGCAATTCTAACTCTATTCCAGTATAACGCAAACACGCCTCCCAGGATAAACCTGGAAAAGTGTAAAAATGAGCTGGATCGAGCTTATATGTGGATAAACAAGTGCTTCTAAAATTTTCAAAAATATCTGCCAAAAGTAAAGTATCAGAGAGTAAGTAAACGTCGGAGTATTGACCAAGAGATTCACATTTAAACAATTGCCAAACCTTTACAGCTCTTTGGTATTCTGCATCACTGATGTGCTCATCCGTTAAAGTATTATAAAATTGGTCTTTCTGAGGTAAATTTGTTTCTTCTAATTTTAAATAATCATCAATATAACTGTAAGGAAATACACCTTTTTGCCGAATAAGTTTAAATCTTTCTTCATCATTGAAAATTTTTTTTATTTCCTTACATTGTTCATCTTTTAAGCTTTCAGAGAGTTTTGATAAAGAATGGGATAGAAATTGAAAAGAATCAATAAACCTTAATGATATATTTTTTTTCTTAGCCTTTTGTGTCTTTTTATCAAAATAGTTGTCCACATGAATAAGCTTTTCAAATGAAATATATTTTTCCTTGTTTTGTGCGATAACTGTTAGTTGTTCTTTGTTTAAGCATAATTTTTTAAGAAATAGATGAGAATCATAATTACGCAAATTATGCAATATAACTGGAATAAAGTTAGGTATTCTGTAATTTATGTTGCAGAGTGAATGAGCTGGACCTCTATAAAGACCGGTTACATGACAATGATCTGCAACCCTGTCATTTAAAAGAGGTTTATTACAAATATGACAAACTTTTTCATAGTTATGATAAATTTTGTCCAGTTCGTTCAAAGGGATCATTTTTTTAGGAGCCTTTAAATATTTATTGTATATGTTATACACATCTCTTTCTAAAGAATTTATAAATAATGTATCACAATTTTGACCTCTATATTTTTCAAATTTAGAATAATTATCGTCGAAGGAACATTAGGCAAATGAATGTGGAATATGTTCATATTGTTTTAAGGTGTATGAAGTATTAGGATTTTTATCAACATTGTCATTATTTAAAGGCTTTAAAATGCATTCAAAATCTGCATACACCACGAAAGGAACTTTCATTTGTTTATGATAATTTACAAATTTCAAAATATTATTATATGAATAGTTTCCAAACTTATCTTTTATTAATTCTTTAGAAGGTAGGTTAATTCGTAAATGATCACAATCATAGCTATTGTGTTGTAATAAATTTTCTTCTGTAGGGAAATATTGTAAACAACCATCGCAAATATATTTTTTTCCGTGATGTTTAGAAATTTGTGCAGAAACTAGTTTTGATAAATCTTTAATATAGCAATAATGAAAAGTTTTTTCATCATCATCACTTATTAACAATAAATTGACATGTTGATTTTTTTTATTCGATGAATAATAAAGTGGACCAATTACTTCATACCCCTTTTTAGGATTTATAATTTCTAATCCATATACATAAATAGAAATGTTATTTTTTTCTTCAAAAATCTTAATGTTCTTTAGCAACATTGGAAATTCTATACCTGACATATCCAAAACAGAAGAGTAGTGTGGGTAGGATGAAGTTTCAAAATCTAATCCGCGTGGTTGGTGAAGAGCAGACACAACTGCCCAGGCGAAGCAAAAGTTGTCATCATTCCTAATGTTGATCACAGCTTGACGTCTCTTGATCTCCTGAGGAAGTTCGATAAAAGATGAGGCTCTCAGCGGATTGTGCTTGTTAACATTAATTTCCAAATGAAGTAAATTCATCAAAGCCCATCCTGCAACGTAAAAATTAAAAAATTACTTTTTTTGTTGCTGTTGTAAAATCGAAAATAAATTCTTTACCTGAATCTCTTTCTGCAAATTCGTCAGCTTTCTGGTCAATAATGGTGCAGATTTGCTCTAACAGTTCTTTTTTCTGATATCCCTGGCAAATGACTTGGAACGGCGCATTAAAAGATTTGACATCATAGCTGTCGCTGCTGGGGTTAAAATAGAAACCGAACAGTTCCATATTTAGCTTGATACATTTATGTTTCTGCAGTTCTTGATCTATTAGATGTGCAATTTTGTATTCCAAATGTTGAAAATATTCTTTCACATTTATGAAGTTTTGGTGTGAGGAAATCCTATAAGATATTATTCGTTCCCTGAATGCTGACTTGATAATTTCAACACCTTCCTCCAAGCCTATTTTGGAATTGTTCTTGTGCACACTAGATCGAAGATGTATACCCCATAGACTTTGGTTTATATTTTTCTTGCATTCTTTACAATATTTTACAATATTTGTAGAATCTATATAAATTAAGAAAAAAATATTTTACAAAATATGACATGAAAAATAAAATGTTCTTACCTTTAACAAGCTTTGGTTTTTTCAACCAACTGTTGAGTTTTGTGGAATTTCCGTTAACATGTTTTTTAATATGTCGCAGTAAATTATCATTTCTAGTAAAGACTTTATTACATGTTACACACTTATGCATTTCTGAAGTTTTCTGCATAATAATAATAATAAAATTAATATTGTGCAATTCTATTTAGTTATAGTCAAATTTTGAAAAAAGCAATTGCATTTTTGAAGTTCTTTGTATAATAATAAAATTAATATTGTGCATTTTTATTTAGTTATAGTCAAATTTTGAAAAAAGCAATAGAAATTAATTGACTTTATGAATCCATTTCTTCAAATGAGTCAACTAATTTGTCAAAGGCCTGTTTAACATAATTCACCGTACTTTCGTCTCCCTTTTTAATTGTGATCAAATTAGTTAAATTTTGAATAGCGAAACCCAGACACTTAAGGTTTGCTATTTGTTTTTTATTTTTTTTATTAATTTTAAATTTTTTTTTAATGATAAATGATGGTTTCGAAATTGAATTTTGTTCGACTGGTGAATTATTAGGAGAAATATCCGAAGTCAAATTTGCATCAATTTGTTTTTCTTGCGGATCAGAATTTACAATAGCATATGGTGAATTAATAGAAGATATAGCCGAACTTAAATTTTGATCAATTTGTTTTTCTTGCGAATCAGAATTTACAATATCATATGGTGAATTAGTAGGACAAATAGCCAAACTTAAATTTTGATCAATTTGTTCTTCTTCCGAATCAGAATTTTCACTAAACAAAAAGGGAGAGCAAATTGGTCTCGGAGAATTAATTGGCGATTTTAATGTTAAATAATTTGGATTAGATTTTTGAAAACAAACAATATCCTCATAGCTAGAATTTTGAGTTTCGTCAATGTCATTCAGTTCTTCAAGAGTTTGTTTAGTTTTTGTTGTAATTAAGTCCGTTTTGTTGTCAATAATGTCATTAAGATCGTCAAGAGTTTGTTGTTGAGTAGCTGTAAATAAATATTTTTCGTTGCTGTGTTTGTTGGCATTATTCCGAACTTGGCTATTGTAAATAATTTCATTCAAGTCCTGAATAGTTTGTTGTTGACTAGTTGTAAATACGTCTGTTTCATTGTTTTGTTGGTTTGCAAAATTCTGCATTTGAGTACATGTGTATAAGTCAAAGTCATTGTCAATTATTTTGCTACTCGATGCCAAAAAATTGTCCATTATGAAAAAAATCGTAATAACAAATAAAAATGCCACAAATGTACATAAAAATGTCACCAATATATATAAGAATTAAATCTTGCCAAATAAAAATGTTAGAAATAAAAATAAAAATTTACCAAATAGACACAATGTAAACACCAGAAAACTCGCGAGCTCTGCACAGTGTGAATGCAGAAATCAATTGCATTCGTCTCTTCGCTGAGGCGATTTTATATGCAAAAGTTAATCACATGTGTCCTACTTAAAGTTGAACGACAATCTCTAAAAACCACTTTCCCAAGCCGATCAACAACCTTACCCCCTCCCCCCAAAACACTTTTTTCTCTTCACTCTCAGTTTTATTCAAATTTTTTAAAACAATCCCATTATTTTCTTCTCGAACTAATGGTATATTTTCTTCTTGAACTCCTGGTATAATTTCTTCGAGGCTAATTGTCTGAAGCGGAATGGATCGATTTCTTTCTCCAACTGATTCACTCATTTTATTTTAATATTATTATTAATAGATTTATTCAACAGATTTTTTTCTTTTAACAGTCACTCGTACCTTAACATACTAAAATGATCTTGATGCACCTATTTATAAGACTTAAGAATGCAAAATCAAATGTGGGAGAACAAAGAGAAAAAATTAAAAAATATGATGCGAATGAGAATAAAAGGGGAGGAAGTTAAGAATGAGGGACATGAGAGAGAGGAAGAGGAGGAGGAGGAGGCGCTCCCCTATTATAACTACTGATGGGCTCTTTTAAACGAGACCTAGTTTGTTCAATTCCGTTGACTTATAACGGAGTTATTGACATTTAAATAAAAACATGTTTGACCTTCCCCCACCACTACATTTTACGAGATAGAGTAAAATATCCTTAACAAAAAAATCACAATTTTTCTACTCTTTACGTTGGCAGTATTTATAATATACCTTTACATGAATATTTTTTAAGAAACAGCCCTTTTTCTGATTGACCATAACAGTTGCGCCCCCTAGCGGCCATATGCGGAACTTCAAAATATTTTCCAGCGATTTCTCTTAGTCGATTTAGCTAATAATTTTTTTCCCCCAAGTTACATGATTAACGGTTAGCGAGTTATGGCCGGCGTCCATTCTTAGTTGGCCACCCCGTACATTAACCAGTCTCGAACTTTTTTGCCAGCCCTCGTTATCGCCCGGGCGCAAACTCGTTCTCGACTGGTAAATGTTACTTACATCTCTTATATTATAAATAATTATTATTTCTAAAAATAGTTCGTTAGAATCTATTATTACATTATAAAGTACGTTAATTTTTTCAAAAGTGATACCAGTTTTATTTAAGTTACCATAGATGGATTGATAGAATGTTATTTGATTGATTATCGTATTTGTTAAGTAACTTATTTGTGTTATTTCAACTTTATTAATTGTGTTTTGTAAAATACGTAATTTTATTACGATTTCATTTTGTGTGATGTTATATGTCGGATGTTTTATATTTATTAACAGTCGACTATAAAAGTGTAATTTGATTGACAGTGTCAATTTTAAGTGTATTTTCGTTTTCTAGTAATTTTGTGATTTTCGCATAAGTATGTTTTGCGTCGTATGCTTTGCGTCATTTTGATTTAAGTTCCCGGCTATACATTTTTTAAATGAACCTAGGGGTTAAAAAGGCCTCTTTTAATACGGTTAGGTTCTTGATTTAGATCGATGTATTCTAATAGGGTTTCTATTATTTTTTCTAGTGAATATACTATATTAAAAGTACTAAAGTATTCGTTATGATGCTAGCTATTATTTTGAATGTTTGTGAACATAGATTTTGCCTTTTTTAATTTGAAATTGATCATAGATTAATTTGTTGAACGAAAGTTTGGTGATTGGATTCAGGTTTACCAGTTCCCAGCTTAAATGGTAGTATGACTGGGTGACTGCTTAAGTCGTGGAAGTTTACGTTGTCGCCGATGGTCCAGCATGGCAATGTACTGAAAATTATCCCAGTTTTTATGCTAAATTCAATAAAAGAGGCTTCCTTGGTTAAGTGTTATGAGTAGGCTTAGGATATATATGCATTTGCATGAAAGCATATGCAAATGCATATTTTGCAGTTATTACAGGAAAAATGCATATATTCTAATTTTTCTGAATATATTTTTATTTCCCAAGACAATGATTGATGTATTTCGAATATAATCCATAATAATAAAATAATAAAAAATGTCTAGTCGCTGGCAGGCCAAGGGTTTTACCCATCCTTTCGTAAAATTGTTATAGGTACCCAATAACACATCTGTGCTTTAAAAACTATGGATTTACCACGAATTTACAATCATAAATACGAACATTTTAAGAATGTTAGAAATATTTTTTCAATTCATTTTAGTTTACACATTGTGGCGTAAATATTGTTCAATATGCCGAAAGGAAAGCGTTCATTAAGTGCGGTATTAAATCAATTCTTGAAAGATTTCCCTGATTTTATGACTGACGGTTTTGTGCTGTTTTGTAAATATTGTGATGTTCCTGTTAATGCGAACAAGAAATTCCAAGTGACACAGCACATAGGAACTACAAAGCATCAGATCCAAAAAGGTAAAAAGGGTGCTCAGAAACAAGTTTTAATCACCACAGCATTTTCACCAAGACTGGGACCCAAACGATCAAAGTTCAATGCAATGCGTTCATTAGTGTGGATATTCCACTGAATAAATTAAGTAATCCTGCCCTGAAGTCATTTTTAGAGCAGTACACTAAGACATCAATTCCACATGAATCGACGTTAAGGAAAAACTATGTTCCAGATTTGTACAATAAGACAGTTACCGAATTGTGTGAAAAAGTAGAAGATAAAAGTATATGGGTGTCAATAGATGAAACAACTGATGTTGTGGTAGAAGCAGAAAGGGATAAATCATGTCTACTTACAATGAAGACCTTAGACAAGGTAAATCATTCAACTGTTGCTGGATTTTTCAACGCCTCTCTCACTCTTTTATGGCCCGGTGGTATTAAATATGATAGAGTGTTAGTGGCAATTACAGATGTTGTTCCATACATGTGAAAAGCAATGAGTGGTCTACAAATATTTTACCCTAAAATGATACATGCCATATGTCTTGCCCATGGACTTCATCTAGTTGCAGAACAAGTTCGTGCTTTTTATCCACGAGTGAACGACCCGATTTCCTCGGTGAAGAAAGTAGTCATAAAAGCTCCGACTCGGGTAGAAAAATTTAGGGAAACTGCAGAAAACATCTCCCTGCCCCCATCACCAATTGTAACTAGATGGGGAACTTGGATAAACGCTGCCATTTATTACGCAGAACATTTCGAGGCAATAAAAACACAGTCAACCAATTGAATGCGGATTACTCACAAGGTATACAAGAAGCACAAAACGTTTTGCGCAAAGACGATGTACGTGAGGATTTAATTTACATTAAAAACAATTTTTCTTGCTTGTCTGATACAATAAAAAAATGCAGATGAAAGGACTTTCTTTGTCAAAAAACGTATATAAATATTTTTGATCCGATAATAAATGCATATTTTAGTGCATATTTTCCCTTGTTTCGGGGCATATTTGCATGCATATTTTTAGATTTTTAAATGCATAATTATCTTAAGCTTACAGCATGGGACGATGCTTGCTTCCCAAACTCGTACCGCTGGATAGTGTTTGTTCTAAATTTCTAGTCAATTTTGAGCTTCTTAAAGACTTTTTTGATTGTTAGTTTTTGAAACAAATTGTTAAAACGAAGCCAGAAATTACGCATCATGCGCGAGTTGTTGTTAAAATCCAACCCGACTGCGCCAGTTAACAACTCGAAAAACGAGACTAAGATTTTAAATCTGAAATTTTGTGCACAGGGACTCATTATCAATTTTAAATGCTGACCTAGATTTTTTAAATTATTCTAAATGCGTGTGTCTATAAGTCGAACAGTTATCAACTCCCGGGGTTTAGGAAGGGTTACAACATGGTCGAACAGATACAAAACATCCGTATACTAATTATGAAACGTAAACCTGTTAAAAAGCATATTTTACTTTATGAGCGTACAGAGAGAACTATTGACAAAATGCATTTTAGTTATATTTGTAAGTTTTGAAATGTTTTCGCTGCATGAGAACGAAACGATAAATTCTAAGAATTTTAATGTAAGATTGTGCAGAAATTCATAACTGCATTTCTCACGGGAACGTAACATCTCTTATTCTGGAATATGAAATCGCTATTTGGGTCATCAGCCGGTCTCTTCTCATAATTCGATCTATCGGTCGCGGCATCAGGTCGGCATGCAGAAGTTCAGTTGTTCAGAGGTCGCGCGGTCCATACTTTAACTCGATATTGTTTAGGACGTTTTTAATCGATGCAAATTGATTTATATACTGTTTTTTGTAATATATATTTTTTTATTTTTATGATCCATGTGCGAGTTGGAAATATATAGGAAATAAAATGTTGGTAGTGACTAATGCAAAAAAATAAACAACTAAAAAGTGCTTACGAACTTAATTTTGCAAAAATATCCAATTTCAAGGTGGTCTATGTTTGAATTGTGAATGTAGAAGAAATAAAATGTCGGTAGTGCAAAAAATTAAACAACTAAACAGTGTTAACGAACTTAATTTTAAGAAAATAACCGAATTTAATGTAAGTGGTCGCAATTTGCCAGAACTTAGTATACGACAAACTAGTAAAGACAAAAATAAAGTGGTTTATCAAAACTTTCGAAAAGTATATGGTTGTGAAGTCTCTAACTCATTTTACTTTTACGTTTGTTTGTTGTTTTCTAAGGATTCGTCAGACTCATTATGGTGTAAAATCGGTGTTAACGACTTAAAACACTTAAAAGACAAAATAAAAAAACCTGCGATTTCTGGAGATCACATGTAATGTTCGGTGAACTATGCTACGGTCGGAAGTGTTGATATCCGCACTCAGCTAGACACAGCTTATAGAAAATCCCTTAGAGATTTTAATAAAATTGTATCCAAAAATTGTTATATTTAAAACAAAATTATAGATTGTGTAAAATTTTGTGGGGCATTCGAGCTGGCACTACGTGGTCTTGATGAAACGACTTTGTCTGAAAATCCAGAAGTTTTTCGAGGGCTTATAAATTTTATTGAAGAGTTGGGCCAAGATAAACTATCCGCTTTAGTAATGTTAAGTATCGAGAAATCGTTTATAAAAGAAATGTGCGTGCAATTTTAACGAACGTGTCATTCAGCATTTTTCCAATTCTAAAGAACGAAGAGTAGACCTGAACTTCAAGAAAGGTAATTTAAAGCTCAATTTAAAGATAAGATATTTATTTTTATTTTAAGTATGCCTATTTTTAAATTTGTTATTGACCTCCCAATATAATTCACCACGAGCCGACACAGGGTAATACGAGTACGTAAATTTTTTGATATATATTATTACAGAATAGACATTATTTGGGCACCGGCTTCAAAATGTCTATATTTAAGGAATATATAAAATTTTATTTTTAAATTTTTAGCGACTTTTTTTAATTCAATTCTATTTTTTATAATTATTTTATTTCTCACTTTTTAGTGATTTTTACAAGTTACATTTTTAAGAATATTAAAATTTGTAGTATATGTATATCCAATTTTATATAACTTAAGACAAAAAAAATGTAAATTTAATTATAGACCACGCTGACTTCATCACCCTTATATCTGTGATTTTTTTATATTATTATTACAAAAAATCAGTAAATATTCTTTACCCGGAATTTTCCTCGTTTTAATATTTCTTTTTATTAGTAATAGTGAAATATGACCCAATTTAGTTCAGTACATACTATCATTTAATAATACGTATGTATATAGTCGAATGCGGTCTTATCGTGCGGGTCCAAAGGTCATCAACATTATGAATCAAATCAGAAAACACAGTGAATACCAAAATGTTGTGTGATTCTTTTATCGAGCTATTAAATCTCGATGGGCTATTTACAAATATACAGGAAGAAAGAAAATAGTTTTTTTTTATTATATTACACAATATTATTAAGATATTATTTTATATATTAAATGCCGAGGGACTAAATAAGAAAATTCGCTAAATATGTAATTGCTTAAAATTTTTTGGTTGGCAAAAACAAAAATGCACAAAATGGCAAGCGCCTTAATAAAGTCGGAAGGCGGTTGGAATCAGTGGAACAATCAGGATATGTTCTGTTTATACAGCCACTTAATGAAAGTGAGATTTTTTTATCAATCACCAAAAATTATGAGCCCCGCTTGACCTAAAAATCTAACCACTTATACAGTGTCATTTATTTAAATGGTGCAAAAAACACATATTTTGCAAAAATATTATACACTTTTGTTAAAAGCACAAGATAATTAGTTATTACTTCCCTCGTGAGATTTTTTCAGATCTTTACGTTTAAGGGTCCCTAGATGCCGGAAAACATGTTTTCTCAATTCCGTCTGTCTGTAGGTATGTCTGTCCGTCAGTTTGTTCGCGGCATAGCTAAAAAACTACTTACCCGATTTCTTCAAATTTGAGTCTAAAATTAAGGGTCATGCATGCGAAAAATACAGGCTATATATATATATATATATATATATATATATATATATATATATATATATATATATATATATATAATATATATATATATATATATATATATATATATATATATATATATATATACATAGCCTGTATTTTTCGTTAGCCCCGAGTTTCTGGTAAAGCGATTTTACCGATCTTTATGTATCAAATTTTGTCTTATAATTAATAAAAAAATTTACTTATTTTAAACACGCTTTAAAATTGGAACAAGTATTCTATAATTATTTATTTATTTATTGCCTACAAAATTACAAATGTACTAAAAAAATGAGCAAAAAAATGGTATCAAATCTAATAAAAAATTTAAAATTAAATATCACTGGCTAATATCCAGGAGCCAGTGGCAAAAGCTCTGAGAATCGGTATAAGAAATGTACAGAAACTTGTGCATGAAAAAAAAACATAATTTACTTCCGAAGAAGATTAAGAAATGTACACGAAAAAATCCAAAGGCAAAAGACTTAAGTTACAATGCAAAAATGAATATTCAGACTAATATAATCTTTTAGAAACTTTTTAATATTATAGACTAAAAAATATCACCATCACTTATAAAGTCCTCATCTTCTGAGTCGTCCTCAAATAGCGCAATGATCATTGGTGCTATTTCGATATCTAGAACTCGTTCTTGATTCCAGACAGATTTCTTCCAGTAATCCGGCGTAATATAATTTAACGAATCTTGCCAAACAATTTGCACTTCATCTGATGTAAGACAATCGTTCACGTGTTTTTTAGTAATTGTAATTCTAAACTGCATTACGAACATCTATTTTTACATTGTCACCTAGGTCTTCTGTCTTTGGCTTTTTTCGTGTACATTTCTTATTCTTCTTCGGTAGTAAATTACGTTTTTTTTCATGCACAATTTTCTGCTACTGTCTTCTGGATATTGGCTGGTGAATTTTCATTTTCGTAATATTTTATTAGATTTAATACCATTTTTTTGCTTGTGGATGCAAAACACCCAAAAATTGTTTTCTATTACTTATTTTGTCACTGACTTGTCACTCTGACTTTGAAGTGACATCGCTCAAAGATTTTTGCAACTGCTGGTATTTATAAATTTATCCTCTTTTTTCATATGCAAATATTATAGGTCTATCTAATTCGTCTTCCGGATTTTATGTGGAGGATATGATTACACGTAATAAAAGAAAAACAAACTTAAAAAGTTTGTCGTTGATAAATCGTATGACCCGCGCGATAACACTGCTTTTGACTATACACTATTTTTCCGAGATCTTTTCAAACATTCTTCTTAGGTGACATTTTGTTCCATCATATTGAATTCCTACCAATATTTTACCAGTTTGTACCTATGCCACCCTCGATCGTTTAAAATCTTATAGTTATAATATAATTTAGGGCAAAATATGACTTGGCCTACTCCCGGTATCAGAAATGGTAAAGAAAAGAACATAAAAACTATCTCCAGTGAAAAGGAATTGTTAGCAAATTTTAATGAACTATCCAAGATTAAAAAACCATCCTCTCTTTGGGCATAGGATTCAATGTGGCGAAGTGTGAAAAAATGTGGATATTAATAAAGTCGGAAGGACATATACCTACAAAACGAAGATATTAATGAAAAACGATATTGGTGATTTTCTGCAGGAAGCTGATGATAACAATTTTTTTATGGCGCAAGTAGCACTTATTGTTGTACCTACTAGCAGGAGCACTAGAAGAGAAGAGCGAGCAAACTCATTCTTTGAAAATATGTGGATTTGTAATACCATTACCATACCAGTAGTAGATGGCGCTGCGTAGTGAGTAGTTTGTGTCTGATAGCCTCTAGCTATTTTTCATTAAATGTACTGGTTTTTGCCGAATTAATTCAAATTGTGATTAATCTGTGGTGTGTTGAATACCTGTTTTCGCTTAACATAACGGTTAAGGAAAAAGAAAAGGAAAATCATGGGTAAATCAACGCTAACTGTACAAAGTGTTAATGCGCGAGTTGAAAAAATGGCGGATCAGTTTGCGAAGAACATGGATGAATTCAGATTGTTACTGCAATCTCAGGGTAAGAATGTAACCAATCCACACAACAGGGAAATCAATGTTGAAGGAGTAGAAAATCATACCACGGATCTCTTAAACAAATTTATTTTATTTGAAAAAAGCATCAGGTCTTCTCTTAATGACATCAAGGACGACTTACGTCGACTCAGAAAGGAACAGGATTCCTTAAACCAGCATTTAAACGATCTTCAATTGAGAAACAACAAAAAAATTCTAATTATTCATGGTGTAAAGGAATCCAATAATGACATGTACGATTTCTTCTTAAATTTATTAAAAAATAAACTCTCTTTAAACCTTTCCAACAACGATATTAGCATGTGTTATCGTTTGGGCAAAAAAGGTGCGTCAAACAGCAATGATCGTCCGAGGCCACTTGTCAATTTTTGTAGAGAGTGGTCACGGGAAGTGGGGGACAGTGGATCAACAAGAAGAAATTTAAAGGTTCGGAATATCTTGTGTCCGAAATGTTAACTCCAGCAAATTTACAGATTTACAAGTTAGCTAAATCACTCTATGGCAATTCTGTTTGGACTTTCGGGGGTTTTGTGTATATTCAAGACGGCGATGGTAGTCGAAAATTAATAAAAGACGCTTCTGATTTGCCGGAAAATAATAGTGAAGTGGTGGTGACTTTATAGATTAGTGTCGCGATGCATTTGGTTTGTACATTTACATTTTTCGCTTCTTTTCATAAACGTCTCTTACATAATATTAACATCATTTTGTACTATGTTACTTTCTTTGATTTGTACTAAATATGTACTATTTTTGCAATTTAAAAAAAAAAATTGTAATTATATACGCTTATGTTCGTTTTTAAATCATTCCCAATAATAAGCATTAACAGAATATTACTCTTAAGAATATAAAGTTTTTTGTTGTTTCGCAGTGTTTCTAGCTCTTTTCGACAGTTTTTTTGCCTAAAGAGATTATACTATTTTGTTTTATTGTTTTTTAAGAATTGTACGAATTTTGTTTTAATAAATATAGGGCTAACCTTGTATCTTGTATACTCTCATAGATATATTTACAGCATGTTATAAACCAGGCGTATTATTTTGATTTTTATCTATATTAATTCCTTATATTATTGCTTTGAGGCTCAGAGTAATTTGAGAAATCCTTTATACCAACAGATTTTGATTTCTAATTTTTTACTTGATTTGTTATTTCAATATACCATAATTTATTACACATATATTTTATAGCTCTTGTTGACACATATTTTAAAATAATTTTTTACGCTCTTAAATCCTATTAGGTCAGATTGATTATATTTGTGTGTGGATTATTTCTTTCTATATATTTTCTAAACATATATATTTTAATTTTGTTTTACAGTTATTTCATTTGTGCGCATATTTTATTTTAGGAGAATGAAAGTTGCCCACTTAAACATACGATCCATGTTCACTGGTTTCAATGACTTTTCTTTTTTGGTTTTGAGTAACAATTTTGATATAGTGGTGGTTACTGAGACGTGGCTGAATGCAGACGTGCCTCCATACACGTTTACAATTCCTGGCTACAAAATTTTTCGTAAAGATAGACCTCAGGGTAGGGGTGGTGGTGTGATGGCTTATATAAGAGGAACATTCGCATGTAATGAAATTTCGTTTAATTTTGACATCAATGAATCTCTTGAATTTTTATTTTTGAAAATAAAACTTTGTAACAAATTCAATTGTGTGGGAGTTATTTACCGACCACCTAAGGCTTCTCTTGAGACATTTATTAATGATATAGATAATATTTTTGCTTTTGTTTGTAATATTTACAATAACGTCATATGTCTAGGAGACTTCAACATTAATTTTTTTAACCTGCCTAATCATGTCTTATCATGCCTTGAAACTTATGATCTGTCTCAAATTATCAGTGAACCAACCAGAATTTCAGCTAGCACGAGCACTCTGATTGACCCAATTTTTATTTCCACGTCACTTGCAATAAACGTATGTGGTACAATTAATGCAGATACGATCTCCGATCACAGAGTTACGTATTGTGATCTCTCTGTGATTAAGAATAAAGTAATTCCAAAAGTAATTTCTTATCGTTACTTTGATCGTTTTAATTATGATGGTTTTATCTCCGATTTTGCAGCTCTTGACTCGTACTCTATTTTTAACAAATAATAACATAAATGAAAAAATTACTATTTTTAATAATTTTATTATATTCTTATTTGATAAACACGCTCCGATAGTAAGCCGCAAAGTTACAAAACCAAAGGCAGAGTGGTTAACTCCTAATTTAAAAATGTTAATTAAAGTTAAAAATAAAGCTTTACAAAAATATAAAACATCTCATTCTCAAGTCGATTGGAATAATTATAAACAACTAAGAAATCTTTCCGTGTCTATGATAAGACGAGAAAAACAAAACTATCTTAATTCAGTCGCTGCTAGGCATGAGCATCGTAGAACTTGGTCTGCTTTGCGTAATCTCAATATACATTGTAATAAACAAGGCAGAGTTGCCAGCTATTCTTTCAGACCCCAATTCTATTAATTCTTATTTTTCAAAATTTTTTCAATATGTATCCGATAATTGTGATAATAAAATAAATTTTTATAGCAATAGTTACTCCTCAAGAAGTACTCAGTTTTCGTTTAAATTAATTAATGTTGAAGAAGTTAATACAATTCTACATTCTCTAAAAAAAGATAGCATTGGTTCTGATAATATTTCACTTAGAATGTTGAGATATTGTAGTCCACATATTGATATTATATTGCTTCATATTATTAACTGTTGCATAGAAAATTCTTATTTTCCTGATAAATGGAAAAATGCAATAGGTACCCCACTTCCTAAAAATAAGGACCTTCAAACCTTTTCTGATTTAAGAATCATAAGCATATTGCCTGCGGCTTCTAAAATCTTTAGAAAAAATATTATATAAACAAATTTTTAATTTTGTCATTTTTAATAACATAGTGCCTGAAGTGCAGTGTGGCTTTAGACCCGGGTTTAGTACCTACACTGCTCTTGCAACTATTACCAATAACATTTTTGTAAATACTGATCAGGGTCTTGTCACTGTGCTCGTGTTACTTGACTATTCAAAAGCCTTTGACACTATCAACCATAACTTGCTCTTAGCCAAATTGAAATATTTCGGCTTTGATAACATCTCAGTAAAATTAATTAAATCCTATCTATCATGCAGATCGCAGAAAATCTCTTATAATAAGTGTGAGTCACAAGAACTTTCTATATTGTCTGGTGTACCCCAAGGGTCTGTCCTGGGACCTCTTCTTTTCAGCATTTATACTTCTGACATTTTAACGTCTCTTAATAATTGTAAGATAATAGCATACGCAGATGACACCCAGATTTATTTTTCCTTTAGACCCGAAGAGTTTGAAGCGGCTAATAATATAATAAATAATGATTTAAATGTAATTAATACTGTCTAAAGAACATAATCTAGATTTAAATTCAAAAAAATCTAATGTGATGATATTCGGTAATAGGGACAAATGCGACTTTTTAGCTTCAAACCTGAATATCTCCATCGACAATAATGTATTAGATTTTGTTGAAGAGGCTCGGAATTTGGGTATGATTTTCGACTCTAATTTGCGTTTCAGCAGTCACGTGCAGGAACTTAGACGAAAGGCGTTTTTTAAATTAAAAATATTATTTGCCAATCGTCATATTCTTAATTTTCATCTAAGAAAATTGCTCACAAAATCCCTAATTGTTTCACTATTTAATTATGGTAATTTTATTTATTTTCCATGTCTGAATTCTTTGGACAAAAATAAAATACAGGTCATACAAAATTCATGCTGTCGTTTAATTTTTGATATATCTAGAAGAGAACATATTTCCCATAAAATAAATGAATTAAATTGGTTACGTATGGAAAATCGATGGATACATCATCTGGGAAATTTTGTTTTAAAACTTATTAATGATCCCAGATCTAGTTGTTCTTTGAATAACATATTTCAAACTCGTGAATCACAGCATTCAGTTAATGTAAGATTCAAGGATAAATACACAATGCCTCATTTTAGGACAACGTTGTTTAAAAGATCTTTTTCATACATTTCAATTTCCCTTTTGAATTTATTGCCTAGAGAATTCAGACTTTTCAATTTTAATAAATTTAAATTTAAATTAAAACACTTTATTTTAGATAGGCAAAGGGCTTGCAGGACTTTTCTGTCATAGTTTAAGCTCATTTTAATCTGTGGGCATGGATCTTCCCAAAGAAACACCTAGCTATTTTATATTCCTGCCGTACTTCTTTAATTTTAATCTCGTCGCCCTCGCACACTTTGCAACCTTGAATATTATTATTCACATATGTTTTGTGATCTAAGAATTTAACAAAAAATTTTTGTGTCAATCTGCTTTGCCATGTTAGCAGACAAACCGCCTTTCTTGTCAACATTAATTATGTATCTTATTTTCCTACGCATTCCCTAGCACAGGATAGTCCCTCTGCTGTTTAAGTAGAATAGCATTTATTTGCTAGACTTCGCCAGCGCAGGGATGATTCCTGGCAGTTTTAATGTAATGTTCTTGTTTGTTTTGATATGTTTATTGAAGGCCTTATTTATTTATTTATTTATTTATTCACGAAGACAAAAATAGCTCGGAAATTGTCCGAAATTATATCAAGTTATGACCTGAAAATGTTTATCATGGTTTCTTCGTGTGCTATAATAACGCTAAATGTACAAAACAATCAGTGGGAATAAACACTTTTGGAGGTATGCCTAAGACTATTGCTTTGTCTTCTTTTTTGGGCATAATTTAAAACAAATTCAATAACTATTTTTTACATTGACACACGCCGCCATTTTGTTACGTCATGTTGAATTCATTTTATCCCTACATCACATTCAACTGAATAAGATTTTGTTTTGCGTTGATTCTAAAAAAAAATATTTTGAATTCGTTCCACAACTTTACCAGTTAGCTTTATATCACACTTAATGCTTGCATACATATTGAAATTATTCTAATGATTAATTTCTTCGGGCCAATTTTTTAAATACTTTGTAAGGCCCCCATTTTGTTTAGCTATCTTATAAGCATACCAATACGTTATCAGTTTATTCCTAAGAAACATTTGTTTTTTGTGCAAAATTTGAAGACATTGGATAATTTGTTTTCTGGTGATAATTTTTTAACGTTTTTCTAGGACGCCATTTTGTTCGATTTTTACCAAAATATTACCATCCCACTCCATATGACCCTTAATTTTTAACTAAAAGTCACTCTGATGAGTAGTTTTTAAGTTATGCCGCTGACTGAATCGATAAAAAAGTATTTTTTAGGCATATAGGGATGCCAAAAACCTGAAAAAATGTATAACATGAGAGGGTGATTATTTTCAAGATTATAAATATATTATACGCCATTTTGTTCCGTCATTTTGAATTAGTACCACAGGTTTACTAGTTCTCTATCTCTCGATTAGTAATGGCACACTATTTGAAATCACTCATAAATGAGCCTAGGAAACCCCCTAGCGGGCAAGGTTCTTAATTTGAAGCGATTTGTTCTAATAAGGTGCTTATTATTTTCTCTAAATTATCTAATATATTAAAAGAATTGAAGGATTCTTTATGATATTCGATATTAATTTTGCCTGTTTTTTTTTAATAGTTTGTAACTAGTCGATTAAAGGGATAGATTAATATTTTGAAGGAAAGTCCAGTGATTTAGCGGTTCCCAGTTTCGATGGTAGTATACCTGGGTGATTGTTTGAGTCAGTGGTCGTCAACCTTTTCAAGGTGTTGAGCTACTTTGATAATTTAGAAATAAACCGTGAACTACCTACTTGTAACCAGGGTTTATACCAGCCTAAGCGAAATAGTGCACAGTTGTATTTGACATAAGTACATATTTTTATGTAATTAATAAGTGCTTAAGTAATACTAATACATACCTAAAAAATAAACAACATTTTCATATAGCCATAATGGCCTGTCACACACGACTTAACAAAAGTAAACAAAACAGTGTAATTTGAGACAGCCATTCAAACACAATTATCCAGACGTTCATCTGTAAGGCGAGTGCGGTATTTATTTTTAATAAACTTCATATTGAAAAAAGAAGATTTGCACAAATAGGTAGAAGTAACTTATTCACTTTTAGAACTGAATATTTGCTTTTATTTACTATAGGCCACAGGGGCGTGCGGTGAAATTTTAAGAAAGGGAAGCAATTTTTAAAAACTTACCTATTTATAATGTAATTCGATACTTCGATCATTTTTTGCAAATTCGTCAATGGCGTCATTATAAAAACGTCGATGCTCCGACATATTTTGGAGAAGTTTATTTTCAATGGACAACAGCGATGTATGCGAAAGTCTCTCCTATCCCGTTGAATTTCTCACGAAATTTTTTATACGTTTAAGTGTTGAAAAATTGCGTTCTACTGATGAACTTGTGACAGGTATTGTCAATACTAATTCACACAATTTCGATACTTCGGTGTAGGCATCTTCCAGCTCCTGGTCTTTTAAAAATTGCATTAGTTCCTTAGCGTTATTTTTTGCGCTAATGTCATCAGTTTCGTAAATCACTTTTTGTTCAGATTGCAGTAACACTCGGTCGAAGAACTGGCCATAATGAAGAAGAAGCGATTTAAACGCATCTTCTGGAAAAGTTTTTCCTTTAAATGCATCAAAATTGCAGAGCTCGAGAAATTTAAAATCATTTAAACCGTTAAATCTATAGTTTATGTGTTGCTGAATTTGATCGACTATTTCATAAAAAAGGCGTCTGCATCATGTTTGAATATCTCCCACCTTGTCTGTTCGAAGACGCTTGGCTTGTGGCTCTAAATTTAACGTTATCGTTTTCTCCCAAAATAAGTCAAAGTCATCTCTTTTTTGACTTAACATGGACTTAAAATCATCCACTTTTTTTGGCAAAAAGCAATATCATTTGTTTTAGTTTGTAATAAATTAAAAACATTGTCGGAGAATGGAAATATTTCTGAAATTATGTTCAACAAATAATTAAAATTAAAATCTCGTTTCAAACAGTCCAAAAACCCCCTCGAACTATTTATTGCTTCTAAGTCCCATTCATTATTTTCTATTATATTCTCAAATAGTTCAGTCAGTAATTCACGATTTTCAGATACTGTTAACACAAGTCTTCCATTATAGTCCCACCTAGTAGGAGCTACGTTGGGCAATCGTTTGGTAACAATGGAGTCCAAAGCTTGTGTACGTTTTGTTGACTTGGAAAAAAAGCAGCCATGTCTCTTAAAGTAACTAAAAATACTTTACACTCTTTAATGTGAGTGATGGACTGGGATAAAACTAAATTTAATTTATGAGCAAAACAATGGACATACACAGCACTTGGGAAAGTTTCTCGAACTTTAGCTTGCAGACCCTCTGATTGTCCTGCCATCACTGCAGCTCCATCATAGCTTTGAGCAACTAATTTTTTCTCTCCATTAATTTCTTTAGTAACGTTATAAACTACGGTATATAATGCATCTGCTGTACGATTTTCGGACACATTCTTAAAACCTAAAAATCACTGTTGAATACTTACCGTATAATACCGTCTGTTTTAACGTAGCGTGTTACTGTAGATAATTGGCTAAAATTAGTGATATCAGTTGTTTCTTCCAGAAATATAGCAATGAACCGCGCCTCGCCAATCTCCTGCTTAATTCTTTTTAGAATAATGGTTTCAACAGCGGAAATTAAATCATTCTGGTTTCGGTTCGACGTTCCGCGAAAAACGCTAGACTGATCTAAATGATTTTTTAAGCAATCATCATATTTAGCCATTAAACTAAATAAATCTTGAAAATTTCCTCTATTTGAAGAAACCTTGTTTCGTCATGAGCTCTAAACACCAATTCGTGCTGTCCGAGAAAACAAACAACATCGATAAGTCTTCTTAATATTTACCTATTTTTATCGATTTCATTGTGTTGGCGGTGACTAATTTCCAACTGTTTATTAAGGGCGTGTTCAATTCTGGTTTTGCCGAAGACTTTTTCTTTTGTGACGGCTTGCAAATGCGCTTTGGACATAATGTGTCTTTTTACAGCTTTATGGAAATTGTTTAAATCGGAAAAACCAGTTTTATTCCAGAGACCTTTTTCATTTTCAAAAAGTAAACACGGCCAACAAAATAATTTACTTATATTTTCACACCCTGTTAGCCATTTAAATAGGTCGCACTGTGGGCCCGATTCATCTTAAAATATTGAAAAATTACTAATTGAAGTTATTTAGGAGAAAAAAGAATAATACGGTGTTTATTTAGAAAACTCAATCTGAAAACGTTGTTTTTGTGTTTATCTATATAGGGTGAGGTAAAAAATATGGGCTCTTTTTGTTGTAAATGAATTTCTCTTTTTTTTGTTTTAGTTTATTTACTATATAATTTACTATATAATGCCTTGTTCAATTAAAATATTATACATATCAAAAACCTTAATTGACACAAAATTAAATTATTCGATTAATGTAATAGCAAATCTGTCAAAATGTCAATATTCAATTAGATAAAAATTGATGCAAATTCACTATACTTGGTAGAGGATTAAATAAAAAATAACTAAGAAAAATCTGACTATTTTGATTTACAAATAAGTTAAAGTAACAACAGTGAAATTGCAAACTACTTGTTTTAATTTTTAAAAAACTTAAATGGTTTGTAACAATGCTTATTTGATATGAAATACTGTAGGAAGAATATACAAGTTATATCGAACAGAATTTAAATATGTAAAAAAAAATGTGACATCTTGTCACGTATGACAAATAGAGCCTGAGCTGTAAAAAAAAATATCAAAAACATACGTTTTTTACTAATGAAGAAACTAAATAATAATACAAATTAACTAAAAACTATAAAAAATGGGATTCTAGATTCTATTCTGATTCACTTTCGGAGGAGCTGCTATTACTATCAAGGGATTCATTAACTGTATTCGGCAAGAATAAATTTAAAGCTTCTGGACAAAACTGTTTCTTTTTCAAAATTGGTTTATTTCTAAGACTCGTGATTTTTGGATCCGAAGACACAAGTAAATTGTTGAAAATATCTATATTCGTAAGCACTCTATTACATTTTCGTGAGCTTTGCTCCCTAAACCTTCTATACTCTTTATTCCTCGCCTCTTGGGCTTCTTCTGACAATTTGCCTATTGGTACTGGTGATGACTCGATGATGGCGGATCCATGAAGAAGAACTTTATAAATTGTAGCTGGCATTCTGTACCAAGGATAAAGAGATACAAAAAGACGTGCAGTTTTTAATGTGTATGTATTAAATTCAATTTTCTTGATTAAAAATCCGCTGGCAATTACTTGAAGGATGATATAAAATCGATAAATTAAATTGACATTTAGTCCTGTAATTTCTGCTGATATTGCAAAATTTTGAATAAATTTTCTTGCGCAGTTACCATCGTTAGAAGTTCCCGCTCCTTGTTTGGGTTGGTCTACAATAATTCCCAATCGTGATCTGAATTCCGCTTGAATTTTGTTCTTTTGCCGTTTAACTATAATTTTATACTCACCACGTGCCTGCCATTTTTCTAGAGGTAAACGGTAACTAATCTTGAAAAAACTTTCGAATGATCTTATCCAAATATGTAGGGATGTTATGCCAAACTTGAGATTCTCGGTTTTTATGGGCTTGTGTACCAATTGTTCTATATTGTTCATTTCAACAGGTGATGCTCCGCATAAATAACATTTTTGTGATGAACAATCTGTGATCGAATTAATCATTTTGTTATCAATCATGGTCATATGAAGCTGATGAATTATCTTGAGTGGTTTCTGTCGATTAGTGAAATACGTTGGAGTTAAAGCTGCAATTTCGGCTTCCATTTGTGCATATTCTGTTTTAGAAACTTCTATACTTTCTTTTAAAAACTGCATTTTACAAGGACGGCAATATCGGGTAGACGACGGTGTTGGATTACTCCAGATCACAACTCTATTATTTACCATATTTTTAGTGAATAATTCCAAAGGGACCAAGCAGGTTAACAATAAATTTGAATCTGAAAAGTTACCATGAAAAGCCTGTTTATATTCCTTTTGGCCCGAACTACCATCCATACCCCATTTCCATACTAAAACCAGTTCTTGTGAATTAATTTTGAGATTTTCTATTTCTAAAGTTGAAAGCAATCTATATGTTGTATGGTCTAGTAACGACTGCAATTCTACACATACTGAATTCTCTGTCGCAGTTATCTTTTCTGGGTAACACAATTTTTTTGCTTCTCGAACTTTATTGTAGGAGGGGTATAAATCTGCATTGTTTTCTTTAGCGGTGTTTCGAAGTTGTTGATATTGATTTTTGGAAAGTCTAGCATCTACAATTAAAGCTAGGGCTCTTTCGTTAGTCAACTGATTTACAATTTTACAACTCTTTTGTTTTACGGGAACATCAGATAAATGTGATAATTGCTTTGCTTTAGCTGATTTGCCTTCTGCTCTCATATTCTTTTGTATTTAGCCGTGTAACTTAACATAGTAAAATTATTCTTAGGCCTCCCAACTTTGTTTGCTCAATACAGGGTTAAGTCACGAAATTGTTCAACCAATTTTTATTTTTTTCTAAAAATGCTTTTTTAGTTCGCTTCACTGCTAACCACTTTTTTCGAAATTGCGTTGAAAAATTTTTTGACAAATATTCTATTTTGGATTTGTTTTCTGTCATACAATTTTGACATATTGCCGACAAAATAGTGTTTTTGACTGTTGTTCGATCCATTCCAGCGTCGAAAATTGCTTGGACTTTGATCTGATGAACTTTGGTATCTAAAAAAGTGGTTTTGCTTATTGGCAGGTAGGTTTTTATATTATTAGAATTTTGAAGAAGCGAAATCAAGATGTAAAAATTACCAGTGGTGAATCCAGAATTTGTTTTAGGGGGGGGGGCGAAAAAAATAATTTTAGATTATGCGCTAAATATCCCTATTATGTCTATGTTTCAGACGGGTTCGAAACCTTCGCCCCCCCCTCTAAATCCGGTACTGAAAATTACCCAAATAAAAACATAATACTAGAAGTTTCGTAAATAATTTCAATATCCAAAAAACCCTGAGATATGTATTTTTTATTGAAATAAAATTTTATTTATACCAATTCGAAAAAAAAAAATTAAGCACGCGCTATTGAACATAAAGATGAAAATTTGGCATTGCACGGCGCGTATCGGCAAAAATATTTTATTGCAAAATGAAGTAAAAGATCCAAGGAAATTAAATGTATGTACCCCAAACTGGAGCTCTGCTAACCTCTGAACATAATGCTGTCAAAAAGTTGATGAATTGCTTTATATAAAGGAAATTCGAATCCCATCAGTTCAAATTGAATTATAATATTTAAATTTAAATCTAACTAAATAAAATACTTCTGTTTAAAAAGTTTAAACTTACCTCCAAATAATTCAGCCATGCTTAATGTTGAATACAAAACTTGAACTTAATTTTTCGCAGTTAGACTTTGACAAACGTTCTATAAATTTTTATAGGTGCACAGAAAAACTTTTGTGTTTGATGTTTGCTACTATGCGTCAATGCGTAACCATGAAAACTCACAAAACAAATGCTGTTGATTTTAGACACTTTAGGGCCTACTTAATAAAAATCAAATAATAAAAATGTTAAGTTTGGAAAAAAGAATTGCCGACTTTTTCAATATTTTGAGACGACTTTGGCCCACAGTGGGTCGTATTGTTTTTCCGGATAAAAATGTCCAATACAGTTTTTCATTTTTGTGATTAAATTTTTCATAGGCGGTTTTGCCCTTTCCTTTGGAAATTATTTGACGCTGAATTAAGACACACACCACACATTCACATACACTCTTCTTACTAATTTCTAACATTTTCAACGTTATTACCGACAGCCGAAGTTGACGGTCCACGTCCGTATTATTGTCTTCCATATCGCACCATGCTCGGCGCGACGTACGTATCACACAACACACGGATACCCGTTCAAAGAAAGAACCTACTCCAACAATAGCTTAAAGAACGCGACTGAAATGCAAAAATTGCAAACAGAAGGTGGATTCACAGGAAATCACGCATACAGGACTTGGCTGCAGAGAAGTTAGCGGCCCGCATAGGTTCTATTCAATTTCTATTGTGGCTCGGTCGGACTCAAGGCCGTATTTATTATGGGCTTGATAATTAAGGTAATATTTTAGCATTTTTAACTAAATTAATGGTTTCATATTTCAAAAATTACATTTTAGAAGATGTTTTGCAATTTTTTTTTGGGGAAGCACTGCTTCTCTTGGTTCCATGGACTGCACGTCGCTGATAGGCCAGATACATTTTGTACTTGAAACTAACGATTTCAATGCTAAATCACTTTGAAATGCAACCACTTCTATTTCCGTTGCAGAGATGTCTTCGCCAAAGTTCTGCATAACACAAGTTGCAAACTGTTGTATATCCATTTCCATGAAGTGTGAAACAACAAATTGAGCCACCAATGTCATTTTGTTCAAATCCTTAAACTAATTTTTGAAGTTATCCTTCAAGTTAGAAACTACATTCTACATGAGATTTACTGTCATAGGGTTCTTTTGGATTTTGAGATATCTTCTCTGAAAGAACAGAAAAATACTTGACATCACGGTTGACTAAGGCTTGTTCCCAAAATTCAAGTTTTTTTATGAATGCATTTAAATCGAAAATCATTTCCGCCAGTTTTTTATGTCTTCCCTGAAGTTGCAAATTGAGTTTATTAATCTTGTCTGTTCACAAGAAATTCAAAAGCTCTAAGCCAAATTGGATTTTCCAGTTCCTGAATCGGATGGCCGCGTTGTTTGAAAAATTGAACTATGACAGATGAACTATGGCTTCATTAAAACGTGTTATCATTCATCTAGTTGAAGAGTGAAATAAACACAGTTATCTAAGTCAGTTTTTAACAATATATTCTGGCTCATTACTTCCACTCGTCTCATCACTGTATTAACAGAAAGTTGCATAGATTTTATTGCTGAAACTATCTCGTCTTTATTTTTAAAGTTGGAAAATAATGAATTTGCAGTTTCTAAAAACGCCTGTTTTATCAATTGACTGTTGCCCAATTAACTGGTTCTTTAATTGTTTCAATTTTTCTTTTCTGCTGGCAGCATGTAACGGGAAATATTTTTCAAAATTTGGATGTACACTTTTATAATGCCTCTCAATATTTCCTTTTTTAGCAACCGAAACACAGACATTACATAACAAACATACATTTTTACCTTTAGCTTCTGTAAAAAAATACTGTTCTTCCCATTCCGAATGAAAATTGTATGTTTTTACTTTCTTACTACTGCTTTCCATTATCTTTTTTATTGCTCACTCTCTGTACTCACACATCTAATGCCTTTTAGTTTTAAACTAAACGCGTTCATAGCAATCTAGATCATTCTTGTGTTCTCAAACATTCACGCGATGCTGGCGCTCTGGTCAATTTCAGCAGCTGTCCAGAGCACTCAACGCGGTGTTGCCGCTGCTTGTTTTCATATTGTGATTTTTTTTCAACATATATGGACGTTTCTATGATTTTTACAAGATATGTTCTGAGCTACCAGAAATGTCTTCGCGAACTACCGGTAGCTCGCGATCGACGGGTTGGCGACCACTGGTTTAAACCATGAAGTACTATTTTACCGCCGATGGTCTAGCACAGCAATATACTGAATATTATTCCAATATTTATCCTAAACTCGAGCCCAATAGGAGAGACGATGTGGTGTTTTCCTGCCTAACTGTTCCCAAAACTTGCACCAATAGTATGTCAGACGCAGTTTGCTGAAAATCCTTGGTTAATTTTGAACTTCTTTCTATTCTTATTCTTATGATTTTTTATCGTTTTAAAATGTTTACACTGCATGAGAGCGAAACGATAAAACTCTCAGATTGTACAGAAATGCGTAATTGGTATTTCTCACGGGAACGTAACTCTAAAGAAACTTTTTGCAATTTAATTTGTAATGCCGTCAGATTTTAAATCTCAGATTTTGTGAGCAAAGATCCATCATCATTTGAAATGGCGACCTATATTTTTTTAATTATTTTAAATGCATTTGTGCGATATTTTATTGGTTTTACGAGGTTGAATTCTTAGAAAAAACGTATTCAAACTTCCAGTTCTCTATTTATAAAATTCAAGTTGATAATGTTTTCAAATCGTCACAATCAGTTTCAAAATCCAGATTTTTTCTTAAATGCCACAGTCACCATTTGGAGACACACTATATCTCATAAAATTTAAATTCTCCTCATTTTCTTTGTGCATGGTCTAAAGACAAAAACAATTATTAAGACAGTCGCGTTTTGTTTCGAAATATCAGAAATTATTCCTACGTATCCAACTTTAATCCTCAGAAATATCGGGGGTATAGACCGGCACCATTAATAATGCCTTTATAGCGGCGTATTAAACGCTAGGCACAAATATATTAATTTAGAAGCCTCAGAAGACGCCTTCCATCAAGATGGATTTTCGACATTGTCCCTGGTACAATAATAAAATGGAGGAAAGAGGGGCGAAGGAACCTTTTGTACAGTAAAAAGCGGAAAAAGAAAGCAACTGGCATCCGAGAGAAAATTAATAGGAAGGCAGCGAGGCCGAGACTTAGGCCAATGATTGATGGTGTTATTTCTTTTTAATTTACTTTTTCGTTCTTAACTAATTTAGTTAATCTAATGCCTTTCGTTTCCGAATGGGATATTTGTATTGCGTTTGTTTGCGCTGGGATCTTGTAATGATGTAGAGGATTCGGCTCAGCTTTGATGACTTTTTTTACCTGAGTGTAAAGTGGTAAGTTTATGTATGTACAGTATGTCCCATTTTGAGTACTTTTACGGGGTATCGACGTTATTTTTATAGATAGAAAGTTGCGGTTTTCGCGACGGTGTGCTAATTTTTCGTAAAACTAAAGATGCCGTTAACAAAATTATCTTAGCCCTTTTAGTTTTTAAGATACAGGGCTAAATTTCAGGCACTCCTCGTATCTTAATTATCATATAACTTGTCGAAAATATGAATTATATTATTATAACTTTTCTAGTAGAACTCAATTTTGTCTTCGGAATTAGTATACCGGGTCAGGTCAAAAAGTTGTCGGACCCTAATTTGTTATTTAAATGGAACACCCTGTATATTTATAGACTATAAAATTTGTCTTTCTTTTAATTGTTTGGAAAATATATAATAGTATGCACTTATTCTCAGAAACACGCAAATAAATGACAATTTTCTGAAATTAAATGCATAATTTAATAGTAGGCCATGAATAACAAAAATAAACAATTGAAAGTTACATATTGCTAACGAAGAATTGGATACCTTACGTATAGGTCTTCTTATATAAAAATACCTATAGAGTTTTTTAATAACAGTAAGTTTGTAAAAACAGTTCTATAGCATAAAGTATCAAAACAACATACACACAAAAATAACATTATTAAAAAAAAGAAAAAATCAAACTTTTAAAGGTGATGTTTAAATTGACGATCATTTTCTCTAATGCAAAAATGGCACATTTTTGTAATTCTTTGAATAGCGTTAAAAAGAACCATTGGTCTCTTTCGCAGATTTCGAAAGGCTAAATGAATTGCCTCTCTAAGTTCTGCTATGTCGTCATATCGTGTTTTATATAATTCATTTTATATATAGCCCCATAAACAAAAACTAAAATTGAGAGATCTGAAGATCATGGAGGCCATCTCATAGGTCCGTTTGTACCGATCGATCTTTGAGAAAAGTTATTATCAAGCAATTCCCTTAAGAGCCTAGAGTTTTGACTTGAGGCACCTATATATGTCTGCTCAAAATAAAACGTGACACCCGAACTCCAAAGCGTCCTTGTTGTGCTCTTTTAAACATTAAATGCTGATTTTCACTATGCCAGTTCCTGGTATTGTGACGATTAAAAATTCCCGCAGTTGAAAAAAACGCATTCGTCTGACCAGATAACAAGTCTGCCAAAAAAATCCTTAGCATCGATTTGTTGCAAATACCACTGGCAAAACAGTGCCTGGCGCTCGGCCTCGCCAGGATGTAAATGTTGCACTGTATTACTGCACTCAAATTAGGCTGGCTGGTAAGTACCAGTAAGTAAGTATTTCTTCAAGATCCTCTGACCGTCAGTTTTTAGCACACACATTTCCTTGTTAATTTTTCTAAATGAGAATGAAGGTGTTGCTTCTATATTTCCCAAAGCATCTATCTCTTTTCTTTCCCTGTTCTCTTTGTTGTATGTTTTCGAACGTGGGTGAACAAATGATTCGTGCCCAACTAAATTTGCTTTTAGACGAGCAAATATCTCGAAGAACGGTTGCCTTCTTTCTGGATATCTAAGAAGCAAAAACTTATAATGATAGTACAGATTTTCTTAGCCATAATAGTTTACTTACTTTTGGAAATATAATTCCGAGGCTTCTTCAGAATTTTCATTACTCTGTATAAAACAAACCAGCATATCATAAATATTTGAAGAAATTGATAAATATCAATTAAATACAAATACCAAATAAACGTTTATAAACCAAAAGTCGATCCAATTTATTTTTGTTTGTTGTCATGAAACATAGGCTACTAATAAATTATGCATTTAATTTCAGAAAATTGTCATTTATTTGCGTGTTTCTGAGAAAAAGTGTATCATATTGGATATTTTTAAAAAGGTAAAAAAGGATAAATTTTATAGTTTATAAATATACAGGGTGTTCCATTTAAAAAAATAAAGTAAGGTCCGATAACTTTTTAACCTGACCTTGTATACTAATTCCGAAGGCGGATTTGTTTCTTTTAATTTCTCCAGATAAGCGAATAATTTTATATACTTCTTCTGTTTGAAAAGGTATAACATCTTTTAGGGATCGCAAGCAATCTTCTTATGTGTATTGAAGATTGTACGTATGATGGACCGAAATAATCATCCTATTTTATCTGTATTGCCATGTATGTAGGGGAGAACAACACTACTCCACGGTGTCTCCTTATCATTCCCCTTTCTCGGAGTTGGTTTGCCATATCTTTTAATTGAACACGTAATACACTCAGTGCAATAACCACTGTCTCTCAGAGCTTCGATCAGTTTCGATGTTTCCGATTTTAGAGAATCTTGATCAGAAATCGAAATAGCTCTACATAAACCGATTAATAACCGATTTTTTGCGCTAAATGCTGGGGGGAATTTATTTTTAAGTATGTATTGGTATGTGTTGCTTCTCTATACACAGAATGTCCTAATGTATCTTCCTTAATTTTAAATATAAATACATCTAGAAATATAATCGTTCCATTATATTCTACATTGTAAATTTAATATTATCATGTTTTTGAGTAAGGTGAGATATAGTTGTGTAAGGTGGTGCAGAGATAAAAGAAGATTATCCTGTCTATGAGGCGCAACAACAAAAGCATCATCTACATATATGAACTAGTGTTTTGGTTTTAGTGGAGTGAATATTATAACAATATCCTCAAAGGCCTTTATAAGGTATTCGCCATCATAGGTGATAGAGGAGATCCTTTAGCTGCCCCTGAAGTTTGTTAATACAAAACTTTCTTGAAAATTAAATAAATAGATGTAAGACAAGCTTTCACTAGTATGTGTGATATAATGGACATTGAGTGACTAACAGGAACATTGGTGAATAGTGATTCTACATCTAAACTGACCAAAATATCTTTGTGATCCAACTGGATTGCCTTAACCGAAGCTCTGAGAAGGAATAGATGTGAAGATATTACGCGTTCAATTAAAAGATAAAGTGTTCCAACTCCACGAAAGGGGAATCATAAGGAGCCTCCGTTAGGTAGTGTTATTCACTAAATACATGGCACTACAGACAAAATAGGACGGTTTCTTTCGAGGTACGTTCTTCAATACACATAATAAATTGGACAATGCTTGCCCTAAAAGAGAAAGAGTATATGAAATTTATTGCTCATGTGATGAAGCTTATGTCGGAGAAACAGGACGCTCAATATCAACTAGACTTAAGGAACATGAACGAGGCATTAGAAAGAAACAAATTGTTCAATCTGCTGTAGTTGAACACCAGCTTACTATTGGCCATAATATAAATATAAAATAAACAAAGGTTCTACCATCGGTTCTAGGATTTTATAAACGAAAAATTAGATAATTTATTAAAAATTTTTAAAATAAAAAATACATCACACGTGGAAACTGATCTTAACACAGGGTCAAGGTTCCGTGGGTACAAGTCGGCTATGAAAGCCAGCCTGAATCTCTCCGAGCTCACTCAGTGTACAGATCTCATAGAGTAAAGATATCTAAAGATGCGTCGTGTAGTCGAAGGCGAAACGTCAAAGGGTAATTCCAATTTATTATGGTCTAATCCCAAGAACCATGATTCCTCACCTAGACAATTTATTATTCAAGATAGAAAAAATGTTGATCTTTAATCTAAATTTTAAATTTCGCGCACTTTAAAAAATCGTATCACCTAAAGTATGAAAGCTACACTAACGATTTTGCTACTAAACACTTTTTCGATATTTTGTCTACATTTTACTCGCTGCATGTTATATAAAATTTCCAAAAACAAAATTTTTTTTTCGATTACTGAAAACTTGTTTACATAATTTCTAAAGTTTCAAGTTCATCGATGTTTTAGCCATGTTTAAAATAAATAATAGCTCTCATGTTTTACATGGGAAGAAACGCCAAAATGTCTGCTTTAAGTCAAAAAAAAATCGTCTCGATAGCTTAATTAGGTAAGAAGTGATACGAGGGGAAACATTTAAAAAAAAATAATAATTTTTCCAGTTTTTTTGTAAATAAAAAAAGTCGAAACCGCAAAAAAAAGTTTTATTTTGTGATTTCGTATGTACAATGATCTATTTAATAAAATGAGGTATATATCGGGAAGGAAACGACTTTTCCCCGTTTTTTGCTCCACTACATATGGATCATGAACATTTACTTTATTCCAAAACTCGAGACCTTTTATATGGAAAATCCAATCCGTTGCTCCTTCTTAGTCTGCGTTAAAAATGTTTTTTTTTTTCCCAGCAGCATAATTTTTTTAAATTTGGATTATGGCGCGCGGTTATAATGGATCTCGGAAAAGTAGTTTCCCTTTGGGCTGTTACAACGAATTCAAACAGATTGTCTCATAAATATTTAATAAGATGATAATCCTCATTACTCTTACTGCAATTATATGACTGCTCACTATCTGCTTTTCTATCCAGGGTATGCTTTGATCGCCATTTTGCTTTAATACCGTGAACTTCTAGATGTCTAAATCTAATAAAATGATACAACATTTTTCTATTCAATTAAAACTAAAACATTTAACTTTAATTCTCATGTGATTGCTAGAGCATACAATTCTAACGATAAGTGGTGTAACGGTCAAGTCACAAAACACTGGGTGAGGTTTAATGCCTTATAAGTCTGGACGATGGAGGAAATTGAGGCTAAGATCTGGGTTCATTAAAGGCATTCATATCTTTATTATTTTTGTTTCTTGTGGGAAGGAGTGTTATATACCTTACTAGCTGGCCTGTCAGACCTTGTTCTGCCTTTTCCACTAGATGGCGCTATGAGTTTACATTGAAATTGTAAGAATATGGGGCGCATTCTCCACATTGTCCAGAAATGTTATTGAAGAAGAACATATTGGTTGTATAGAAAAAATACACAATAAAACAATACAAAAATTAATGTTGAAAGGAAAATGTATAAATTTAGTATGAAGTTTGTATTATTCTTTGGTGATATAACTCGTCGAACTTTTACTTAGATGGTTGGAAATTACAATATACTAAATTTTTTAGGAATTGGATCGTATCCCATTTTCCTTAAGATTCGTGCGTGGTCCTATAGAGGTAATTTATAAATCTCTCTTTTCAGGTAACTTTATCAACATTTGACTTAGGTAATAACTTTTGCTTCACTAGGTATGACAAATGGCTTATTCTGAAATACTCACGGATTTTGTTCCCTGTTAAAATTGATATTTTTTTTATGAAAATGGCAGATAAAGGGCACTTTTGATAAAATTTAATTAAGAAAAGTTGTTTCTTTTTAGTATATGTGTGTAACGAATTTTCAGTCAGAAATTCCAATTTATTTTTAATACTATAAATATCTCTTGTGTTATATTTTCTATTTAACTGTTTTCGATAAAATGTCGTTTAAAAATAAAAATGTATGACCCTTTGGAGTCTCGTTGCTTTAAGACAACTTAACTTGAGATAAAATGGATTGCCCCTTCCCGTTTTTGTTTTTACCTTTCTATTTCTTGATACCAATTTCTAATTTATCCGAAAATGCCGAATTTTCTGTCAAACCGGCATTTGGTGTCGAAAAATAGATAATTAAGATTATTATAGTCTTTTCACATTCAAGATAGACTGCATGTAAACAAAAGTTATCACGCGATCAATACGCTATATCCATTTTATTTCAAAGTAAGTGATTTGGAAGGAATGAGGAATCAGATTGTCAAATATATCAGTTTACAAATGGAATTTTTTTCGAAAATAGTTAAATAGGAAATATAACGCAAGATGTATTTAGAGTGTTCAGGGTAAGCCATAAATGCAATAGTAAACAAGACATTATTCTCGAAAAACGTTTATTGCCACCGTTTTTGGTAGACGAGGCAACACCATAGGTACATTTAAAAATATTTTAAGAAGTTCATACTCAGTTATGGTCAGAGCCAAATTTTCTACATAATCTATTACTTGGTTCTCCAGTGAACACCCTGTAGATTTCACATGTAAGAGTTTATTTGTTATTGAATTAAGCAGGAGTAAGAGGGGGTGGTGGAAGCTCTAAATGAAATTAGAGTAATCTTATAAAAGGTTTTATATGAAAGTTAAATACAGCGTAAACGGAGGAATATTTGAAATTTCGTGAAATTGGAAAGGTAAAAGATACTGTCTGTTCTGGCAGGCTTGAATGGCTTTGGATGTTATAATCAGTTTAGAAGAAATTCCTCACCTTTAAATTAAGAAGAGAAAATGACGTCTCACACATGTTCGTAGACCGACTTCTAATAATTTTGGTGCAACTCACTTTACCTGCTGTATTTAAACTTGATCTTTTTTAGGTAATGGTGCACCAAATGATGGTTTCAGAAGGATGGTGCTCCCCGCATTTTGCTCGGAATGTTTACTTAAGACAATGTTTTTTGGAAGACGAATTGGACGGAGGGGTACAAAAGAATAGCCACCTCGGTCTCCGGACTTGACGCCCCTCGATTACTTTTTGTGGGGACACCTTAAAAATATGGAGCATAAAACTAAGCCTATTGAGCGAATAGAAATAGAATGTGGACGAATCGAGGAAGCTGGGTTTTTTTTAATGTATTAAATATTTTCCCCACAGTATATGGCCTGCTGTCAAAGTAAATGGACAACATTTTAAACACCTTACTTCGTTTCATTAATTTATTGTTTGTTGTATTAGGTATTTCTTTTTTGTATTGTACTGTTTCTGTTGTTGTGCTTTCCGGTCTGCCAGAATGTATAACATCTTTTACTTTTCCAGTCTCCCGAAATTTTTTGTTATTTCTACTTAGGGTAGATTTAGTTATTGGATTTCTATTAAGATATTTGCCATTAAAAATGTTAGAAACATCTTGCAGGTTTCGCATTCTATCCCCATAATCTAGTATAATTAAAATTTCAATTTTTTAGATTTCAGTTAAACGATCCATTTTTATAAATCAATAAATCTGACATTGTCAAACTTATCAGAATTGGACGCAGAGGTACAATAGAGTGGCCCCTTCGGTCTTCTTTTTGTGGGGACATCTTAAAAATGTGGCGTATAAACTAAGCCCAATGACCTCGAGGATTTAAAGGAGCGGTTTCGCGTTCAATCCCCGTAACCTATCCCCATATCTACTTTTTGTAAATCAACAAAACTGACATTGTCAAATATATCAGGTAACCTTTAGTGTGCAGGTATTTTAATAAGAGGTATTACATTAATTTATGGTTGTTAGACCCTTATTGTCGCAAAAACGATTGACTTTCATAAAAAGTTCTCTTAATAAAAAGTATTGAGAATTTTACCCAGATTTTAAAAAAGTAATATAATATAATATATAATTTTAAAAAAATGTTTTTATAACAGAAAAATGGTAAACGTGGCAACAACGCGGAACTCGCCGTTGGATCCGACATAATTTCATACCTAAGGTACATATTTTCATTAAATTCAGGTAATTATTGAGACACACTGTGATATATTCCTGAAATAATTCTCAGAATTATTAGATCTACGGAAAAATATGCATTTTTTTACCCCAAAACTAAATTTTAACAGACTGCAATTTAAATTTATAGTTTTGCACTTTCGGTTGAAGCTGATTACGAAATTTATCAGAATAATATATTTCCTTCGTCTTGTTTCAGAGAGTACACTAGAGATTTGGGTCTTTTTTTTCAAATTGGTCTCCCGTAAAAAAAACTGCTTTTAACTTTGATTTTAGCAGCTTAAAAATTCGTGATAGTAAACTCTGTTTTAGGGATCTTAACTTATACCCAAATTCTCCAATCTGTATATTTTTAGAAATTGTAATTAATCATCGAAAAGAATAAAATATATTTATTATTAAAAAGAACCGACTGCTAAGAACCGATTGTTAAAGATGTGCTGACTAGCTGTCTACAAAGAACAAAACGCGACAAGTATGTGAAAGTTCCTTATAGATTCTAGAATTTTGTTGTACAAATATTTTCATAAATGTCAAACTGTTATAAAATCCCCTTTTATCTATTGTGAAGTTAGCTCAAGGTATATTATTTACTTAACTCAGTAAGGCAGGACAAAAAATTAAGTAAAAAATGCGATTCTGCTTGTAAAAACATTATTGTTAGTTTTACACTAATCCTAAAAATAGCTTAGAGCCTTGAAAAAAGGTTTGCCATTTTTTCTCTTCTCTCTTTAAAAATGCCGGCTACCCTGGAATTATTGCATCGGCTTTTCCAACAGACATTTAAATATACATGTTCCCTAGACTTCGTAAAATAGGATCTTTGCTAAATAAAAAAAGGGATATTGAAATCCCGTCCGATCCGAAGCGGTTAAATACTTTTAATATAAATAATACTTTAAATATTTTAGGTGCCAGGGTATTTTCGGGCATGGGCAATTTTTTCTGCTTGACAGTTTCTTAAAAAATACTATTGACTCTGCTTTAACGGCTGCTGCCCAAGAGGTCGATCGATTCTTTGAAGAAATCTTTTTTTTAAAGAGATATTTCTCCTCCCTACCAGCCCGGCCAGTAAGGCAGTTCTTGAATGCATCTTTTCCCAAAGGGGGACTAGGAGAGAAGGTTACAGTGAAACCTCTCAACAACGGACAATAGCTGTGCCACAGAAACTGTCCGTTGTATAGAGATATCCTTTGTGGGGAGTGAACAAATTAAATTCCATTATAATTTTATTTAAAAAATATTTTATTTTTAAGTAAAAAAATAATATGTTTAGTATAAATTATTAAAACAATTGTTACTACGTATACACCAACATCTTTTAAATATATATATATATATGCATACAATAAAACTATACTACCTAATATAAAATATTATACTACCTACATATACAGTTTGATACAGTTCTACTTTATAAAACGTTCCTATTTAAAAAAATTATGAAGTGTTGTTTGTCTCAAACTAGTTAATTTATTTTTAATAATTTGAGATTCCATTTAAGACGCAACTACTCAACACTCAACATTTTATATGCTACCTTAATATTCTTAATATTGGAAGAAATATGTTAGGATTTTGCGTGAATAAACTTTTATCAATTTCTGAATATGAAGTTAAGTCGGAAGAGAATCCAATGATGTTTCTACATAATTCCGATAATGACACATCATCTTCACTATCGTAGTCAACGTTTTCCTCGAGAATTTCGTCGAATCCAGCTTTGCGGAAGCAGCTATTGATGGTCTTGGATTCGACTTTTTTCCACGCAGCAACAATCCAAATCAAGGCACTTACAACATTTATGGATTTCTCCAATTGTTCGGTAGATTCAAAATACTCCATGGATGACAAAAGTCGCTTGACTAAAAACTTTCTGTGGTGGTTTTTAAAATTTTGAATCACGCCCTTGTCCAATGGCTGGCAATGTGATGTATTTGGCGATAAAAAAATTATTTTAACATTTTTTAACTCCAGTTTTGGGTGAGATGCAGCATTATGCAAAAATAAAAGTTCATTTCGGTTTTGCTTTTGCATTTTTCGGTCAAATTTCATCAACCAATCCCTTATCATCCATGCTTTCTTGTTATAGTACCATTCAAGTGGCAATTTTTCTAGGCTTGATCCTTTAAAACAAAGGGGTTTTTTACATTTTCCAATCACCAGTGCATTTTCTTTTTCTCCATTCATAGCGGAGCAAAATAAAATAGTAAACGTTTTATTTGGCAAGGCGGGGAAAAAGAGTCCCGTTTCATCGGCGTTATAAATGTCTCTCTGTGCGCAGTTTTTGATAATAGCAGATAATTTCGTTCGGCAATCACTTACCTGAATCAAGTCTACAGCTGCTGTTTCGCAACAGAAGTATTTGAAAGAGATATTATGACGTTGACAAAACTTCTCCAACCATCCATTTGATCCTTTAAAACCATCAACTTCTAGATTCCTCGCTATTTCTTGTGGCTTTTCCTTTATTATTGTTTCGAATATTGGAATGTTTTTGGAGCGTACTTTACAAAACCAGTCGTAGACAGTTTGGTCTATTCTCTTTCATGTTCCCGGCCTCGGCGAATCGCTTGTTAAGATCGCTCTTGTTTCTCAAAATATCACTAATTTGACATTTTCCTACACAGAATTTTTCGGCTAATACTCTAACACTAAGTTTGTTTTTTTCCGGGTACTGGATTATTTCAACTTTTTTTTGAAGACTCAAAAACTTTCTTTTGTTTAAAGACCATATTGATCGCACCAGAGTAACATCAAAACTAAGATATTCTATCGATGAAGACTACATTTTATAAAAATAAGGTGATCTATTTATTATGCAATTCACAGCAATTTACCTACAAGACAGACAGCATAAGTCAGCCTATTGTTAAACTAGTGCTACTAACAATAGGTAGGAGCCGCTTATTAGCATATATCTAAATATTGCCCATAATGTGCAATAAAAATATCGACATTAAATATGGATTTTTCAAAAATTATCTAAACATCTGTCCGTTCTGAGGAGGTTTTTATTAAAAATGTTCCAAATTTTACTCTCTGTGTGTGTTATTGAGACTGTCCGTTTCAAGAGGGTTTAATACATAGGAATACATATACTGATGGTCGGTGACTTCAAAATTGTCCGTTCAGCAGAGGTATCCATTGTTCGGGGGTGTCCGTTAAGGGAGGTTTCACTGTATATAGAATAGCCGCCCGGTTTCCTGATTCGACTCCTTTGGACTTTTTTTCTATGAAGCTGTCTGAAAACAAAAATATGCTCAACACATCGAAATTCTTTTGGCCGTTCTGAATAGAATATTTCAATGTAAAAAATTGCACTTTGGTTGTGATCTTTTTATAAAACTTTATGTATCATATTTTTTAATCTTCTAAGAAAATAATAACAAATTCTTATAAGTAGGTCACAATACCATCATCTTATCTTAAATGATATACACTACATATAAAATCAATAACCCCCTATATTCCAGAATGTTTATCTTAAGCTAGGTGCATATCTTTTGATCTCAATGATAAAGAAGGAATTTATTGCGAAGAAAAATATGGCTAAAGGTCATATATTGAAATTGTATGCTCATTTCAAAGAATAATAAAGAGAGTGTCTCAGATATATGAAATAAATATTCTGCGGAACAACATTATAAAGACTTCTCATGGGAACGAAATGAAACACAAAACACATAAACGAGCAAAACGATGCCTCTCCAGGCATATTAAATCTATAGGGGCATGTATGTATCTTAACTGAAGTCAAATAAATTGGCCAAGAACTTTAAATGGGAATATTAATCTTAAGGAACTGCAAGTTTAAAATATCTCGGGAAGTGCGATTGTTTTATATTTAGGGCCAGTATTTTCATCCTCAAATACCTTTATTCTTCAAATATTTACCGTGATAACGATTGTTGGGGCAATTGTAACCTTGGAAAATATCCACCAAATAAAATTATACGGAGATGAAAACATCAGCCCTTAGACGATAATGTAGGAATGTGAAACATCAAAAACGTCAGATTTGTCTAAATTAACGTTACCAATAGTGGCTCTAATTATTAGTACATAAACAAGTTAATTTTTGGACAGTTTATTAAAAAGTTTAAAGTCTAAATTTAATTACTGATGAGTGTCATCCTCAGGACCAAAAAGAATAAATTCCACAACCAGAGAAAATGCTTCATAATACATAATTTTAAAAAATACACTTCAGTGATGTACGTTTTCTTAAGTAGTACAACATATTTAATTAAGTCGATATCAATACTCAGATCGCAGGGGCGTGCGGAGAAATTTTAAGAATGGGAAGCAATTTTTAGAAACTTACCTATTTGTAATGTAATTCGATTCTTCGATCATTTTTCGCAAAATCGTCAAAGACGTCATCATAAAAACGTCGATGCTCCGATATATTTTGAAGAAGTTTATTTTCAATGGACAGCAGCGATGTATGCGAAAGTCTCTCCTGCCCCGTTGAATTTCTCACGAAATTTTTTATACGATTAAGTGTTGAAAAATTGCGTTGTACTGATGAACTTGTGGCAGGTATTGTGAATTCTAATTCACCCAATTTCGACACTTCGGTGTAGGCATTTTCCAGCTCCTTGTCCTTTAAAAATTGCATTAGTTCCTTAGCGTTATTTTTTGAGCTAATGTCATTAATTTCGTAAATCACTTTTAGTTCAGATCGCAGTAACACTCGGTCGAAGAACTGGCCATAATGAAGAAGAAGAGATTTAAACGCATCTTTCGGAAAAGTTTTTCCTTTAAATGCATCAAAATTGCAGAGCTCGAGGAATTTAAAATCATTTAAATCGATGGATTATTTCATAAAAGAGGCGCCTGTATGATGTTTGAACATCTCCCACCTTGTCTGTTCGAAGACGCTTGACTTGTGGCTCTACATTTAACGTCATCGTTTTCTCCCAAAATAGGTCAAATCATCTCTTTTTTCGCTTAACGTGGACTTAAAATCATCCACTTTTTTTTAGGCAAAAAGCAATATCATTTGTTTTAATTTGTAATATATTAAAAATATTGTCCGAGAATGAAAATATTTCTGAAAATATGTTCAACAAATAAATAAAATTAAAATCTCTTTTCAAACAGTCCAAAAACCCCCTCGAACTATTTATTGCTTCTGAGTCCCACGTTTCATTATTTTCTATTATATTCTCAAATAGTTCAATCCGTGATTCACGATTTTCAGATACTGTTAACACAAGTCTTCCATTACAGTTCCACCTAGTAGGAGCTACTTTGGGCAATCAGTTGTAGACAATGGAGTCCAAAGCTTTTGTACGTTTTATTGCCTTTGAAAAAAAAGCAGCCATGCCACTTAAAGTAAGGAAAAATACTTTACACTCTTTAATGTGATTAATGGACTGGGATAAAACTACATTTAATTTATGAGCAAAACAATGGACAAACACAGCACTTGGGAAAGTTTCTTTAGCTTGCAGGCCCCCTAATTGTCACTGCAGCTCTATCATAGCTTTGAGCAACTAATTTTTTCTCTCCATTACTTTCTTTAGTAACGTTATAAACTACGGTATATAATGCTATATATATATATATATATATATATATATATATATATATATATATATATATATATCTGCTGGACGATTTTCGGACACATTCTTAAAACCTAAAAATCGCTCTTGAATACTTCCGTCTGTTTTAACGTAGCGTATTACTATAGATAATTGGCTAAAATTAGTGATATCAGTTGTTTCGTCCAGAACAATAGCAATGAACCGCGCCTCGCCAATCTCCTGCTTAATTCTTTTTAGAATAATGGTTGCAACAGCGGAAATTTAATCATTCTGGATTCGATTCGACGTTCCGGGAAAAACGCTAGACTGCTCTAAATGATTTTTTAAGCAATCATCATGTTTGAGGAATCCCTTGTTTCGTCATGACCTCTAAATCCCAATTCGTGCTGTCCGACAAAACAAACAACATCTATAAGTCTTCTTAATATTTGCCTATTTTTATCGACTAGTTCATTGTGTTGGTGGTGACTAATTTCCAACTGTTTATTAAGAGCGTGTTCAATTCTGGTTTTGCCGAAGACTTTTTCTTTTATGACGCCCTTCAAATGCGCTTTGGACATAATGTGTCTTTTTACAGCTTTATTGAAATTGTTTCATTTTCAAAAAGTAAACATAGCCAACAAAATAATTTACTTAAATTTTCACACTCTATTAGCCATTTAAATTGTTCGTATTGCTTTTCCAGATAAAAATGTCTAATACAGTTTTTCATTTTTGTGGGTAAATTTTTCGTAGATGGTTTTGCCCTTCCTTTGGAAATTATTTGAAGCTTATCAGCGAAGTTTAATATTGAAAATTCCTTTATTATTAAGACACATACCACACATTCACACACACTCTTCTTACTAAATTGTCCAAAATTTTCAACGTTATTACCGACAGCTGAAGTTGACGTACGTATCACACAACACACGGATAGCCGTTCAAATAAAGAATCTACTCCAACGATAGCTTCCGTCCCCACTTAAAACACGCGACTGAAATGCAAAAATTGCAAACAGCATAACCTCTGGCTCGATTCACAGAAAATCGAGCTTACAGGACTCGGCTGCAGAGAAGCTAGCGACCCGCATAGGTTCTATTCCATTTTCTATTGTCGCTCGGTCTGAGTCAAGGCCGCATTTATTATGGGCTTCATAATTAAGATAATATTTTAGCATTTTTAATATAAACTAAATTAATGGTTTCCTATTTCAAAAATTACGTTTTAGAAAATGTTTTGTAATTTTTTTTTGGGGAAGCACTGCTTCCCTTGCTTCCATGGACTGTACGCCACTGTCAGATCGATATAAACTAGTTAAACTAGAACTGATAAACTATAATGAAATGTTTAAAAAATGTCATTAGTACTATTGACGAAATTTATAGGTTACTACTACATAAATTACGAATATTAAGAGCCATGTAAACTAAAATTAATCAAAATATACGGAAATAATTTCTAACATTTTTGTAAGTATTTTAGAATTTGTAACGTTACATTTTCACCGTTTAAGAAATGTAGGAAATTGTTATTAACATTCGCCAAGGTATCAAGATTTGTAACATTTTGCTAGTTTAGTCCTACTTGGAAACCTCAGACAACGAGAGTAGCTCCTAGTTCTGCGATCTTGGTATGAAAATTTGAACAAATTTTATAATTTGCAATCTTTGAGTCTTTTTACTTTCCTCGTAAAAGGGAAGTATTGTAATCATGAAAAAATCACTCTCCGACATTTTTTTAGGTCTTTGAGTTTTTGAGTCTACAGATGTCGAAAAACATGTTTTCTCAATTGCGTCGGTCTGTCTGTCTGTTCGCGGCGTTAAACGGCTAAAAAACTACTTACCCGATTGACTTCAAATTTTGGTCAAAAATTAAGGCTCATATCGGGGTGATCTGATAATATTTTGGTAAAAAAAAATATGGCGAAACAAAATGGCGGCCTAGTGAAATGTTAAAAAAATTATTAAAAAACTACTCATCCAATTTATTACAAATTCTGCAGAAACATCAAGTATTATTTATGAATCAATTGATAACATTTTGGTACAAATCCAAGATGGCGGAAAAAAATGGCGGTTTAATAGAATATTTAAAAATTCAGCCCAAAAAACTGCTTAATGTTTTGATTTCTGATTGTTTATCATAACTAATTGTGGTATAGGGATCAAATAGTAAAATAGTGCTACTAATTCAAGATGGCCGAACAAAATGGCGGCTAAATAAAATGTTTGTAATCGTGAAAAAATCATCCTCTCGGATGATTACTCGATCTGTCTGTCTGTCTGTCTGTCCGTGAGTTCACGGTATAGCGTAAAGACTACTTACCCGATTGACTTCAAATTTTGGTCAAATATTAAAGATCATATGTGAATGCCTTGGTAACATTTTGGTAAAAATCCAACATTGCAGAACAAAATGCCGGCCTAGTGAAATAATAAAAAATATTATTACAAAACTCTCTCAGGTTTTACACATCTTTACGTTTTAGCGTCCCTAAATGTTAAAATTGTTTTATTAATTCCGTTGGTCAGTCTGTCGGTCTGTCTGTCAGATTGCGGCATAGCTTAAAAGCAAACAATTTTGGTGCCAAAAAATTAAGGGTCATATGGAGATGAATTGGTAACATTTTGGTACAATTCCAATATGACGAAACAAAATGGCGGCCTAGTAAAATGTTAAACAGTTATTATTAAAAAACTACTCATCCAATTTTACTTAAATTTTGCAAAAACATCAAGTGTTATGTTGGAATCAACTGATAACATTTTGGTTCAAATCCAAGATGGCGGAACAAAATGGCGTAAAGTAAAGAGAATTGACTTCCAAATTTTTGACCAAAACTTAAGAGTTAGATGGGGATGACCTGGTAATTATTGAATTTATTTTAAATTGTGCCCAAAAGTCAAGTGTGGCATAGATAGAAAAAAATTTTTGAAAGATTGGTAGGAATCAAATATGATGGAACAAAATGCCGCCCAATAAAAACGAAGGCAGTATATGTAACACATATATACTGTGACTATGTACTGGACTAAATTGGGTCACACTTCACTATTCCTAGCAAATGGAAAAAAATCATAACGAGGGAAGTTCCGGGTAAAGGAGATTTACCGATTCTTTAAATTTATTGACTTTTTTTATCTATTAGCAGACCACGACGGCCGTCAAGAGAGGGAAAGTTTATTGATGCGGGATTTAAAGACTTGCAGTTTAGGAGAAGAGAGAAAGGCCTTTGCGGTTTACGCATTCCATAATCGAGACACTTTGGCAATAAAGAAGTGAATACAGTGGAAGTTTTTGGGTCTTTGCAGTTGGACGGCGAAGGGATGCATGTGGGTCGATGCTCGTATCTTTCTGGCGGAAATGACTAAAGAAGAAATAATATGTAATAACTGATCACAATAGAATACGTAAAAGTATGTGTAAAACAGCGCTAGATCACTCACAATTCGACGATGCTCTAGTGAAGCAAGCTTTCTTGTAATGTTTGTAGCATCAATAAGGCAAATAGCTCTTCATTGGACAAAGTCGAGGATATTAAGGTTTGAAGAAGTGGGCTGTTCCCCATATATGTGAGCAATATTGGGTCTGATTTGCGAAATGTCAAGGGCATATAAATTGACAGTGGAAAAGTATTTTCGAGCACGGAAAATTCGGGGCTGCTGTAGCAATTGAGATGATGTGATCATGCTAGCGAACTTATTTTTTAAGTGATACCAACCAGGTTAAAGGAATTTTTGGATTGAAGCTTTTAATTGAATGATGTGGTAACTGGACATTGGTCTTTACTCCCCGTGGTAAAATTTTAATGAGGCCCTCCTCAGTTAGGGATAAAACCAGTACTCTTAGAAACAGATTTGGGAAATTATGTTCGAGTGAAATAAAGTATCGTCAGCATAGCTGTTAATAGGATAGATGGTAGAAGAAAACAGATCTATAATGTGCAGGAGGAATAGGATAGGTGCCAACATTGAACCCTGTGGAACGCCTGCGTTGATTTTTTGAGAGTTAGATGAATACCACTTCAGAAATACTTCTGTTGGAAAACGTTCTAAATCCAAGTACAAATTTTGGTATATGGTCTTCATATACAGGAAGTTAGTTAAAAAGTGCACCATGCCACACTTAAACAAATGCTTTGGATATGTCGAGGGCAATAATTTGGGCTTTTGAGGGGAATTCGATTGATTTATTCCAGTTGTGGGTTACGAAGATAAATACGTCTTTAATGACGAAATCCGCATTGTGTCAGATCAGTGATTAATATACTTCTCCATTGCCTTACTCATAATTGGGGGAAGGGATATGGATCTGTAGTAGGAAAAAAAGTTTTGGATCCCTTTTTGCTAACAAGCTGTACATGAACAGATCTCCAGCTTTCGGAAAATTGCCCTTATTTAAGTCACTTAAAGTAATCTGGTAAAGATAGGAGCCATTTACAGAAGCGTGCTTTTTAGTACTACGACCGTGATACCATCAAGTCCAGAGAAGATTTTGGTAATAAGTGTTTTAAGAATACGTCGTACATTATAAGCCTAAATGAAATTTCGTACATGTTGTATGGCAAAGCTGGTAATAAAGGAAGGGGGATGCAAAGACGAGGGATTAAAGCAGAATTTGTCATGCATTGTTTCGCAAAAAGGTCAGATTTTTCTTAAGACGCAGAAACGATTTCATTACAAGGACTTAAAGGTGGAAAGGTGCTTTTGCAGAACTCTAACTAGTGCTTCTGGCAAGCGATAAAAATAATTCGCTATCATATTGGCAAGAAAGAACTTTCTCTTTTAGGCATATGTTTGAAAACCAAAAGTTATTATTGGGAAGTTTCGAAGTCTTAATATAGTGAGGTATAAAAATTTCTGTACCCATTTGGATTTCAACCTAGATTTGTGAACAAATTTTGGGTAGATAACTTTGGAAAAGAAAGAAACATCCTTCCAAGAGAAGGAGGAGTAGCAATCACACAACCCACCTCAATCAGCAGAATTATAGTGCTAAATAGTACGAGGTGGCATGAATTCTATTTACAGTTGTATGGGGCGGGAAACAGTAACTAGAACGTGGCGAGAGGAAACCAGGGAAGAAGCAGAAATAGAAAACTGATGAAACTCTGGGTGAGTGGTGAGAAAAAGTTAGTATACAATAATGCAACATTCTGACAATGTTGTAAGTAACAAGACATCATCTTTTGTTTAAGACAATATTTAAACAGAAGCATATGACTGCATCAAAGTGCACGGGGCATACGTAATTTCAAAAACCGTTGGATATTTTGATAAATATCCCTTCTTACTCAGAATTGAAAGTAGTTCAATTATTTATAGATAAAAACGAAGATTGTGAAAAAGAAAAAAAAATTCAACATTTACCCTACCAAAGGCGTTTAACTAGCACTAGCCCTTTTATGTGGAGAGATATTCCACAATAGCTAGATATGACAGAAATAACTCAGCTCATGGAGGAACACTGATTCTTTCTCTAAATGGGGATTTCACCTCGGTAACTAAATATGACTATTTGTTAGCGGATGACTTTTTTGAATTTTCTAGACTATATAATCAAAACTTTGACCTCTATGTAATCTGTATTTACAGTTCACCAAATTCTAATGTACAATCTTTCTTTAATTACCTGCTAAATTTGCTAGATGGTTTACCAGTAAAAAGCAGGAAAATTTTATGCGGGGACCTTAATATTGACTATGCTACTGCTTGTGCCACCCAGAAATATTTAATTTCTAAATTCGACCCTTTCGGTCTTGCAATGCATGTATCGTCTCGAACTAGAATTTCAGAATACTCTTCTTCTATCATTGATTACTTAACCTCTGATTTTTGTCCATCACAGGTTCAATCTCAGGTTTGTAACACAGGTCTTTCCGATCACGAATTAATATTTTTCAAATTTAATATTCCTTTTAGGCCCTTACAGAGAACTCGCTATTGGGGCAGAATTTTCTCGGCCACCAATTTTTCAGAATTTCATAATATTTGCTTAAACACCGACTAGAATTTTGAATTTGAAAATATTAACTCAAATTTTAGGGCTTTCTTAAATAAAATTTTTAGTGCTTTTAATAGGGCCTTCCCGCTTAAGAATATCAAACCTAAGCATCATAAACCGTGGACCACGAAAAGACTACGCATTTCTGCTAAAAATATGCGTTCCTCCTTATATATAGAAAAATTCACTGATTCCATTCTTATTCTCGACTATATCTTATTATAGGAGGATCTATATTAAACTAACCAAGTCAGCAAAAAAAAATATACTATTAAGAAACGTCTAACAAAGTCTAAAAACGTTTCAAAGGAAACCTAGTCCATTATCAATGACATCAGAAACAAATCAAACCCCGTGACTCAGATCTTGCCACGACCAAATGACCTAAATGATTATTTTGTTGATGTAAGCAAAAATGTTACCTCTGGTATCTCGCTAAGTTTGGACCCTCTTTCGTTTCTCTCTCCATCGAAAAATGTCACTGATAGCCTTTTCTTAACCATAAATTAACCACTAATTAACGATAAATTAGAATTTGATATTTATAGGAAATTTACTAATACTTATAGGTATACAACATCCGACTCATTTCATTGCCGTCAACACAAAATGGCAGCATTTCATTTCTTAACTCACAGATTACTCAATTTTCCATTAAGTAAAGAACATTTTAACAATGAAATGAATAGGATTAAAAATGTAGCTAAAAGTAATCGATATAATGGTAATTTTGTACATAAATTAGTAAATAGACATAAGCATAAGAAAATGTTAAAAGATGCCACTACTCTTCCAGCACCTGAGGCCCCCGATAAGTTCATAGTAATTCCATATGATCCCAGAGGTCTAGAAAAAGTATTTAAAAACGTAGGTTTTAGAGTAGTCTACAAAACGGAGAACAGTTTGAAAAATCTCCTTGGAAACCCTAAAGACAAAGTCGACAAGGAGAGAAGTGGTATCTATGAAATTAGCTGTAATGACTGAGATCTAAAATATGTTGGGCAAACTAAACGCTCCATAAACATTCGTTTTAAAGAACACATGGCACATTTAAGATACGGAAGAACAGAAAAGTCAAGCGTTGCCCAACATGCTTTAGAAAAAAATCACCAAATAGGAATAAATAATCTTAAGTTGATTAAAAATGTACCTAATAATAGATTATTGGATGCATTTGAGAGTATAGAAATAGTTAAATGTGGTAAGAAAGCACTAAATAAAGACAGAGGGCCTATTCCCTATAGTCCCCTCTATTGTTTACTTGACAACGGGGCAGTCGGGCGCAATCAAGTGTGACCACATTTACCTATAAATAGTCTCGGTTAGGATAAGTTACTTTAGTTTACATCATCTACTGATGATGCTAACTTGGTTAGCGAAACGCGCGTCCAGAACGTAACAAGTTTTGGTGTAGTGTAGTTAGAACTCTTGTATTTTGAATACTATAAAACTTTACAATCATCTTCCAGAACATTTAAAAACAATCCCTATGTTTGCACTTTTCCGAAAGAAAAAACCAAAGCGTACCTTATTTGATTTATTTGATTATGATTATTGATTTTTATAATGAATAATAATTAAAATGTTTTTTATTTGCTTGTTTACTTAAATCATGTTGCTGCAAGCCATTTGAAAATATTTTATAAGGAATGAACTGTCTGATAGTCCGTGTACATTAATTAATTTTGTTACATATTAGATTGAAAATACACATTTCCTTTTTTTCTAATACACTTTAATTACTATATTAGTTCAGTACACTTTTTGTTTAACTTCACTTATTTTGTTGGTATAACGATAACAAAATAGAGTTTAGAGTCATCGAAATTATTCAACTCGCATATGTATTGTTTATTTCCTTTTGCTTGGTCACTTGGATTCATTAACCGCTTTACGGCAATGTTACGAATTTATCGAATGTTATATTTACAATTTATGTATTGCATTGACTTATCGAAAAATGATTTTTTTTCGATCAAAATTTCGTTTTTAATTGTTTTTGTTTTTTTGTTTTAACGCAAATTTCGTTTTGTCCATAAAATTGTAGCAATTTTCTTGCGACAGACAATAAAGCATACTTTTGTTTGTTTGTCTGTTGGTGTGTTTGTTTTACAATTTAATTGATATTAAGAGATAAAAATAAATATATCAAGAAAATGTAAAATTATATGAAAGATTTAAATTGTGATAGAAAGTCAAGTTATTACTATTTTATCAACCTGTGAACATTCGGCGAAATGTTATGATGCAAATATGTAAATGTGGAAATTAAATTAAATAGCGCACATGGATGTTAAAAATTCATGAATTTTTAACATCCCATTCAACACTGCCGCAAACAAAATTATAAACATAAAAAAACTTTCGCCAAGGCTGTTTTACAAAAAAGAGGTTACTTACATTCGTTTCTGCTAGCTTATGTAAAATTTATAAATATAAATTTATTAATTTATAAATTAAAGTCCTCGTTGTCTTACAGGAAGATTGTTTGTTTCAAAATAAAATCGACATGGAATGTGGAAAAACAAGTTATTTACAACAAAACTATTTAAAGACATTGCCTTACCTCTAGTCATCTAGAATGGCTCCTTGAGAAACAGACTGCCAAAAAGGTTCAGGACGCCATTCAGTTTATAAAAGACAATTGCGATTTAGCTCACAGCAAAAGCCTACTTTGAAAATCGACTTACAACGTGGTTAACGTCGAACCAAACAAAGACGGGACCAAAATTTAGGGCCACATATGGGCCTTATGCTTTTAACGGCATTCCACTTTAAAAAAATAAGACATAATTTCAGTAAAAAGGTCGGTCCATAAAGAAGAAGAAGAGACTGAGAGAATCACCTCCAGGAAACTCTAAGAAGTTTGATATTCCCCCTCTACCTACCAAGAAGGAACTTATGCCAGCCTAACGTAATAAAATAAAGTTGTAATTACAGTGCTGTTCACTGCTGGCGCCACTAGTAAAAGAGATTCAGATCCCGGTAATTCGGGGGGAATTCAGTATTCCCCGAATAAAGCTGAGACAAAATTATAACCTGAAATGAAAAAACCGGACATATTCAAAGCTGGCTGGATGCCGAAAAATAAGAAACCATAGTGACAGAAGAGAAAGGCTAAATTCTAAATATTTGTAAACAAAACAAAAAAAACACTTTTTTTGCCTTAATTTAGTGAAGCTGGACATACTTTACAACAAGTAATCCAATGAATTATGAGTGAAACATATTGAGGTATGTAAGATACAATCTACATAAAAGTCTTGATATTTTAAAGGAGATATTCAACCGCAATGTTATAATGTTCAATTTCGTTTCAGATTACTAATGGGCTTAAAATAATGAAAAACTATCAACAAAATGTCCGTTTAATATTCCATATAAAGGAAACATAAAGGAAATTCAAATTCAAATTTTTTATTTGGTTTCGAGCACTATAAATAATAGAAAGAAACACGTCAAATAGAAATGTAAATAAACATATGACAAGTACCTAATATAAACTAACAACAGATATATCTAAATATAGAACACAAAACATAGTATATATTTTTTTCCTCAAGTTGAAATCTGATCTTCAGTGCGGTGTCCAACAAAACAATGTAAAAAAAGCTTTTCAGTTTGCGTATTATGATGGGCTATTCCTCAAAAAAGTGAAAAATTCAACTGTGGTGTAAAAAGTCTGTGATAAAAGTAAGCTTTTAATTTTATTTTTGAATTTATTTTGACAATTTATTGCTTTTATTTTATAAGGTAACATATTATAAATTTTACTCCCAGCGTAGATTGGTGATTTTTTATAAATATTTAAGTTATGCTTGACTAAGCAGAAGTCATTTTTATTACTTGTATCATACGCATGAAAATTACTGTTAATTTGAATTAGATTTTTATTTCGATGGATATATGATAATAATTTTAAGAGATAAATTGAAGCAACTGTCAAAAGTTTATATGACCTGAATGTCTCTCTGCAAGATGTTTGAAAAGCCATACTAAAAATGATTCTAACAATTATTTTTGTATTATAAATACTCTCTCTATGTCTGAGGCCTGACCCCACACTACTATATTATAAGCTATTGCAGAGTATATGAAAGCATAATATACAATAATAATTGTTGTACGGTCCACATAATTACGGAGACCAGAAATTACGTAAGCTCCCCTATTAAGCTTCTTACAAACATTGTCGATCTAAATGTTCCAATTAAGGTGGCAACACATGAGGAAAGCTCAAGATCATGACCATCGAAGGAAATGCTGACATCACAAGGTGCGCTACGAATAGTTCTTAAGTTCATAGCTACAGTTTTGGTATGGCTAATCATTAGTTTATTAGCAAAGCACTATTTAGAAAATTCATATAGTAGAGTGTTAATTTTATTTTTTAAGCGACTTTCTGACATATCGGATACTACGATAGTAATATCATTTGCATATAAAAAAACCTGGCCCTGAGTTATATAGTCAGGAAGATAATTAACGCAAAGTAGGAAAATCAGGGGACCTAAGATACTTCCCTGAGGTGAGTCAAAAATGAAACTATAAATGCGTTTATATTACCACGTAGTCCTAGGGCGTCTAGTTTAGCAGAGACAAACTGTTTATCAACAGTGCCGAATGCACGTGTCAAGTCAAAAGATAACGTAATTTCAAATTCACCTTTGTCCATCTTATTAGAAATATACTGTACAAGATGAATGCACCCAGTTTCCGTAGACATGCATCTCCGAAAACCATGTTGCTTGTTGTTTAAGATATTATATTTGCAAATAAAGTCATAAATACTTTTGTAAACAATTTTTTCAAAAATCTTAGAAAAGGAACGCAATAAGGAAATAGGCCTGTAGTGTTCCATGCTAAGAGAATCCCCCCTCTTAAATATAGGTACAACTATGGATTTCTTTAGCTTGTCCGGAAATACACCAGAAAGATTAATCAGGTCACATAATGTGGTTGAAATATTAAATATAACATGTCCAATAAACTTAATGGATATATAGTCGAAACCGCAAGAGCCTTTATTGGGAAAACTCATGACAACTCTCTCCAACTCTATACTTGTAACAAACCGGTAATAAAACGAATTCAAGACAAGTCTTCGACCAATAGTGCACATGTCGGAGAATCGCCCACCGAAATAAGTACCCAGCTTGGTAGGGATAACTAATTCCAGGTATTCCCCAAAGACTGACGCAACCTCAAGTGGCTAAGAAATTATTTTATTATCTCGAGATAGAACTATATTTTTTGTAGTATTAATGTTTTTGCCCTGTATTTTGTTAACTATTGACCAGCTTGTTTTAACTTTATTGGTTGAACAGAAATTAAAGTCTTGTACTAAGCGAGTTTTTCATCTTTGATTTTGATAGTTACTTCTTTGTTAAATATTAAATAGCGATGTTTGATTGCATCGTCCCTACTATTATTTTTTAGCCAGTTTAGTTTTTCTAGATTATTAATTTTGATTAAAAGGTCCTCTGAAAATCTCATGTTTTTACTTTTTTGGTATTTATGGGAAAAGTGGTTTGAAAACTCCAACAAAAGGAGTCAAAAAAAGTGTCAAAGTCAAGGTTTGGATCGGAACCTAAAAAACCCTCAAACGCTCTACCAAACCTATAAATGAATTCATTAATACCTACTTCATTAATGGATCTGTAATCCATAGTACTTATTGATTTTTTTGGCAATTCGCATGTATCAATAATTTTAAATTTAAATATTTGAGCTGTATGATCTGAGAAACCCAAATCACAGTTACGTACCTGAAGCAAAGAAGGTTTATTAGAAATATCATAGTCTAAAATGGCATTCAGTCGGGTTGGATTTTTTAAAAGAGAGACCATACTGAAGCTCTCTAATAAATCCGAGAGTATTCTATGTGATTTATCATTACATGAACCATTTACATTCAAATCACCACACACAATGACCAACTCAAAATTGGATGCTGCTGTAAATAAAATTTGATTTGGTACATCAATAAAAAGCTGCAAGTCTCCCGATGGTGGTCGGTGGATATCAATCAAGCAAAGATGTTTTAGTTTCAGACAGCAACACTCAATAACTGACTCAACTGCGAGACTTTCAATAATCTCCCCAGGAGAGGCCTCCGATATGAGAGAGTCGTGAATAAATGTGGCAGTTTCGCCTTACTTTTAGTTCTGCAAAAACTATTTAAGAGAGTAAAATTGTTGATATAAATCTTGTTAATTTGTTCACTGGTTAGCCAGTATTCGTCAAAACAAAGAATTTTAGGACAATATTTCTGACAAACTACTTCAATTAAGTCTCTCTTGTTGGACAGGTACTGAACATTGATGTGCAACACAGTGACATCCAATTGATTGATTAACTCCTAAGTATTCTGATTCCTTATGGGTGAGGTAGGCTGATGAATTTTTCTTAGGGAAAGTAAACCTTCCAAGTTCTTGTTTGCCTGGTAAAGTGGGAAAGTAAATTTAAACGAAGCTGAGGAAGGGTCTTTTTTCACAAGTTTTTCTCACATGAAGGTAATATCTGGAGCCGTCATCAAGTAATTTATCCTCCGAAGGACGATATACGTGAAGATATCCATTTTTGGGTACAGTTTTTAGGTTGTTGGTATTCGATTTATTGCTTCCGATCACTGTCTTTCCTTTGTTTATTTGTTTACGTGAGCGCGTGGTATTTTGGTATTTGGTCTGCTCCGCAACAGTTTTCGATACATTGCGATCTTGCTGACTGAAAGGTATATGTTTAAACCTTTGCAGATTTTGTTCCTATGTACATCAGCAGGTCCTTCAACAAGCGTGGTTTGCTGTACCGAGGATTTAAAACATGATGTGTTGTTCAATGTCACTATTACTGTCATGAAAAACTTCTTGATCACTTATTTCACTTATAAATACCTTCAAAAACTTATTTTTTACTTCACATAGTAGTTTATTAGCCTCAAAAGCACTTGGTAGTTTTTGATTTACTATTAGTTCAATTATTTCTGATTTTTTTAATTTATTTAATTCCATAACTAACAAGTGACAATATACGCGGCCATCTTAAGTTTTAAGAAAGCAGCTTTGATAAGCTGTCGGTTGCAGAGGATGGAAAAACGCTTGTGTACGATTAATCTCTGGCCTTGACATATTTTGCTTAACTATCATAGTTTTAAGTTTTGTAACTTTATTAATGACTCACCTTGTATAGAAGGAAAATGTTATTGGAAATGCAATTAATACAAACATCTAAGCAAACGGTGCAGTTACATCTCCAACATTTAATCTATAGAGACCTGTACGTATCTTAACCGAAACCCGATAAATTCGGCAAGTGCTTTTAATGGAAATGTTTGTCTTTAAGGAGTCGCAAGTTTAAATTTAATAATATTTCGGCAACTGCGGCTGGTTTGTAGTTAGCGAAGTGGTTTAATTTCGGCAACTTGCGAGTTTGGTTTATTTTCACCGCCGGCGTCTAGCAACTTCGAATAATTAGTAGACGGTTCGTATTACACATTATGGATACAGGAAGTAATTTTCTAGTTAGTTAATGGAAGGAAAGATGTAATCAAAGTTATCGTTGAACAATTTTATATTTATATGAAATCATTCCACAGAGGCTTATTATAAAGATGTTTTCAGAGTTAACAGTGTTCAATCAGAAATCATGTTGGATATCTCAGGTTTTACCTTATTGAGTGCCAGATAGAATATTGTCAGATAGAATATGCATTAGACAAACAATAAATGTTCCAACATTTTTATAAACAATATATTAAAACTAGAAAAAAAAATCATTGATGATTGAAGAGGCGATAAAAATTGTTTTACGACAAAATTATTTGAGAGTCTGAAAATATATCATAAACTGCATATGAAGTACTAAATAGATATCTATAAAAAACCAAACAGATGAAAACTTAAAAAATAAGCAAAAAATTGTTTATTTTTTAAATTTGTTCAAAATCCTACCAATCAGCTTACCTCGCCATAATATTTTGGGGCTCGTAATATTAAAAGTATCTTACTAAGGGAATTACCTGCTAATAAAGCAAGTAATATAATATTTTCCCTGAATGCTGAAAAATCTCAAGGGATTGACGGTATTCTTGGTTTTATTATTAAACAATGTATACAAGAAATAAAGAGACCCATTCACTATTTGTTAAATCTCTCCTTGAAACTTGAACGTTTTCCAGAAATTTTAAAAACATTAAAAATAACAACAATCTTCAAAAACATAGTAGGACATTAGCATTGCAAACTCAATTCGGGAAAGTATTTAAGAGAACGTTTTTGAATCTTTTGCTTAAATTTTTGTACAAGTATAAAATTATAACAACTTATCAGCATGATTCCGTAATTTATGGATGGAACTCAATCAATATCGGGAGAATTTTTTGATTTCAGTAGGGCATTCGACACGGTAGAACATCATATTTCATTTTTTAAACTCGAATCAATTGTTAGAGGTATTGCTTTAAATTGAATTAAATCTTACTTATCTAACCAAATTCAGGTTGCTAAGTTGTGTTCTGGAGCCCAATCGACTAAGTTTTCTGGTAAGTTTTAATAATGATCGCAACAGTAAGGATCAAAATACAAGAGTTCTAACCACACTACACCACAACTTGTTACATTCTGAACGCGCGTTTTGCTAACCAAGTTAGCATCATCAGCAGATGATATAAACTATAATAACTTATCCTAATCGAGACTATTTATAGGTAAATATGGCCACACTTGGTTGCACCCGACTGCACTGTTGTCAAGTAAGCAATAGAGGGGACTATAGGGAATCGGCCCTTTGTCTTTATTTAGTGCTTTCTTACCACATTTAACTATTTCTATACTCTCAAATGCATCCAATAATCTATTATTAGATACATTTTTAATTAACTTAGGATTAATAATTCCTATTTGGTGATTGTTTTCCAAAGCATGTTGAACAACGCTTGTATTTTCGATTCTTCCGTATCTTAAATGTGCCATGTGTTCTTTAAAACGAATGTTTATGGAGCATTTAGTTTGCCCAACATATTTTAGATCGCAGTCATTATAACTAATTTCATTCAAGTCGACTTTGTTTTTAGGGTTTCCAAGGAGATTTTTCAAACTGTTCTCCGTCTTGTAAGCTACTCTAAAACCTACGTTTTTAAATACGTTTTCTAGACCTCTCGTATATCTGGGATCATATGGGATTACTATGAACTTATTGGGAGCCTCAGGTGCTTAAAGAGTAGTGGCATCTTTTAAAATTTTCTTATGCTTAGGTCTATTTAATAATTTATGTACAAAATTATCATTATAACCATTACTTTTAGCTATTTTTTTAATCCGATTCATTTCGTTGTTAAAACGTTCTTTACTTAATGGAAAATTGACTAATCTGTGAGTTAAGAAATGAAATGCTGCTATTTTATCTTGGCGGCAATGAAATGAGTCAGACGTTATTTCTAATAACTAACGTGTCGAGAAAAGCTAATGGTGCATTGTTCTCCTTTTCGTACGTAAAATTGATGGAAAGATATTTATTGTTTAATGTTTCTAAGAATGTGTCCACATTTTCTGTTTTAGTATCAAAAATAGCAAATATGTCGTCTACGTATCTATATTTGGGACATACTTGAGTTCTTTTTTGAATTGGGTTTCTAATCTACCCATAAACAAATTTGTGATGAACGGAGATGAGAAATAATATTTATTGTTGAACTAAAAAAAATTGATTCATACATAATTTTGTGAGAAGCAAATATTCATCAATATTTTCTTTCAGCAAATTATTGAATTCAAGTAGTTCCTTTAGCTACTCTGAAGCTAGTGCTATGGGCACACTAGGAAACAATGAGCTTACATTATAAGATATTAATATTTCACCTTCTTTTAAGTGAGCATTCTTAATTTTATGTATGAATTTATTTTATGCTAAATTCTTCTACTAACCTAACCTAACCATTTTGAAACATCGTACGTTAGTGAACCAACAGCTGAGACAATAGGTCTCATGGACTTCCCAGGTTTATGAATTTTGGGAAGGCAATACAGTTTAGATAACTGTGAGTTCCTATGTGTTAGTTTAAATTTTAGTTTATCCGACGCAAAGTTTTCACACTGTTTTAAGATACTTTTTAATTCTGTTATTAATTAAATCGTAAGGACCAGTTTGAATCAAATTGTCTGCGTTTTCAAAATAATCTTTTTTGTCTACTATAACAGCCTTATTTCCTAAGTCAGCTTTTGAGTAAAACACTGTATTTTCTTCAGTCCCTGGATAACTTTAGTAAGTTTACGAGAAACCTATTTTGACTTGTTGTTAACAACGTTTTTTGAGATTTGATTGCTGCAATGAATCCCTTGGTTGGCTCTGGCACGTATTGAATGGAACTTTCAATATTCGCTATAATAGTTGGTAAACTATTTTTTACTGGAGGCTCTGCAAAATTCAAACCTTTATTCAAAAGGGCGATTTCTCTATTATCAAAGGACTGAGAAGAAAGCTTTTCTGCAATGTTCTCGACTTTCGAAGAAATTTGTTTTTGTAATTTCAACTTTCTTTAAGGATTTCAGTTCGGATGTACAGGAATTTGTAAATAGTATGGCAGTTTGGTTAAAAACTAACTTTCTAAATTTAAACTACGAAAAGACTCAGTTGCTAGAATTTATATCAAGAAATAAAAATTATGCTCGAAGCATGCTTATAAGGTTTGAAAACGGAAGTTGTGTAAAGCAAACAGATAGACTAACATTTTTAGGTTTTTACTTAGATTATAAGCTTATATGGGACACTAAAATAGAAGTGTTGTGTGGAAGAGTTAATTCATTATCGTTTGTTTTTAGGCATTGTGGCCAATTGTTGGTGTTTGTTCTGGGAAAATGAATTATTGGTAGATTGCCAAGAAGAAATGTATGTCGGCTATTGTTTATAAATTACAAAATTTTAACATTAACTTGCATTTACAGTTACAAACATTCTAGGTACGTAAAATATCAGGAAGACGTATATTTTAAAAGATAGTCTTTTCATATTTACAATACCCGACAAAGCTCCCATTATACTTAAAAAATTTTCCATCACTTTCCAATGTTTATAAAAAAGCAAATGGTATGCAAAAATTTGTAAATTTTAAAACAAAGGTAAGACATTTTCTGACTCTCAGGGCTTTCTACAATTTAGATAAGTATTTTAACGAAGTGTTGTAATTCTAAAAGATGTGTAGTTAATATAAATTTGCACATTTTTAACTTATTCTATACTGAAGGCCTACACACACATTGTGTTTGTATTCAGTCTTTGGAAATAAAAGTATTTTATTTTTTTTATTTATTGCCAGATAGGTCATTGCCGTCTCGTTGTTGCGCAATTCCTTGATGTTCTTAGCAGAATTGAAGCAATTTATCAAAGGCGAATTTCAGTATTCGTAAGGCATTAGCTAGCTTGGTAAGTCTTATTGACTCATAGATGGGGCATCAACTTTTTGATGCAATTCTTAATTGAAATGTTTGTCTTTAGTGAGTGGAAAGTTTAGCAAAGTGGTCTAATTTCGGCAACTTGCGAGTTTGGTTTATTTTCACCGCCGGCGTCTAGCAACTTCGAATTGTTAGTAGGAGGTTCGTGTTACACGTTATGGATACATGAAGCTATAAGTCATTTTCAGTTAGTTAATGGAAGGAGTTACGCAACTGAAGTTGAATAATGTTATACTTATATGAAATCAATCCATAGATACTTATTGCGAAAATGTTTTCATAGTTAATAATGTTCAGTCAGAAATCCTGTTAAATATTGTAGATTTTACCTTATTAAGTGCCAGATAGGATATAGGTTGTTAAGTTGTGTTCCGGAGCCCAATCGACTAAATTTTCTGGTAAGTTCTAGTAATAATCACATCAGTAAGGATCAAAATACAAGAGTTCTAACTACACTACGCCACAACTTGTTACGTTCTGGACGCGCCAACCAAGTTAACATCATCAGATGATATAAACTAAAGTAACTTATCCTAAACCAGAATATTTATAGGTAAATGTGGCCACACTTGGTTGCACCCGATCGCACCGTTGTCAATAAAGCAATAGAGGGGACTATAGGGAATCGGCTCTCTGTCGTTATTTAGTGCATTCTTACCACATTTAACTATTTCTATACTCTCAAATGCATCCAATAATCTATTATTAGATACATTTTTAATCAACTTAAGATTATTTATTCCTATTCGGTGATTGTTTTCCAAAGCATGTTGGGCAACGCTTGACTTTTCTGTTCTTCTGTATCTTAAATGTGTGATGTGTTCTTTAAAACGAATGTGTATGGAGCGTTTATTTTGCCCAACATATTATAGGTCGCAGTCTATTACAGCTAATTTCATTCAAGTCAACGTTGTCTTTAGGGTTTCCAAGGAGATTTTTGTAGGCTACTCTAAAACCTACGTTTTTAAATACTTTTTCTAGACCTCTCGTATATCTGGGATCATATGGGTAGCCTAAGGTGCTTGAAGAGTAGTAGCGTCTTTTAAAATTTTCTTATTCTTATATCTATTTACTAATTTATGTACAAAATTATCATTATATCCATTATTTTTAGCAATATTTTTAATCCAATTCATTTCATTGTTAAAAGGTTCTTTACTTAATGGAAAATTGACTAACCTGTGAATTAAGAAATGAAATGCTGTCATTTTGTGTTGACAGCAATGAAATGAGTCGGATGTTATATACCTATCAGTATTAGTAAATTTCCTATAAATATCCAATTCTAATTTATCGTTATTTCTAATAACTAACGTATCAAGAAATTACCCATTGTTTTCCTTTCCGTACGTAAAATGAATGGAAGGATATTCTTTAATGTTTCTAAGAAAGTGTCAAAATAGCAAATATATCGTGTACGTATCTATACAACGCCCTTGGGAAATACTTGGATTTCTAATCTATCCATAAAAAAATTTACAAGAAACGGAGATAAGCAATTGCCCATCGCAGTTCTCTCAAGTTGTTTATAATATTTATTGTTGAACTGAAAAAAAATTTGATTCATACATAATTTTCTGATAAGCAAATACTCATCAATAATTTCTTTCTTCAAATTATTGAATTCAAGTAGTTCCTCTAGGTACTCTAAAGCTAGTGGTATGGGTACACTAGGAAACCATGAGCTTACAACAAAAAATATTAAAATTTCACCTTCTTTTAAGTGAACATTCTTATTTTATCTAAGAATTCTAACGAGTTAGTAACCTCAAAGTTATCGTACGAAATATTTGATTTGCTGAATTCTTTTACTAACCATTTTGAAATATTGTACGTTGGTGATCCAACAGCTGACGCAATAGGTCTCATGGACTTCCCAGGTTTATGGATTTTGGTAAGGCAATACAGTTTAGATAACTGTGGGTTACTATGTATTAGTTTGAATTTTAGTTTATCGGACACACTGCTTTAAGGTACTTTTTACTTTCGGTTTTTCTCAATTAAATCGCAAGGACCAGTTTGAATCAAATTGTCTACTCTTTCAAAATAATCTGTGTTGTCTAGTATAGCAACCTTATTTTCTTTGTCAGCTTTTAAATAAAAACTTTTTTTTTCTTCAGTAAACTATTATTAACTATTCAAAAGGGCGAATTCTCTATTATCAAAGGACTGAGAAGAAAGGTTTTCTACAATGTTCTCGATTTCCGAAGAAATTTGTTTCTGTTCTTTCAACTTTCTTTAAGGATTTCAGTTCGGATGTACAGGATTTTGTAAATAATATGGTAGTTTGGTTAAAAACTAACAGAATCAAGAAATAAAAATTATGATCGAAGCATGCTTATAAGGTTTTATAACGGAAGTTGTGTAAAGCAAACAGATAGGCTAACATTTTTAGGTTTTCACTTAGATTATAAGCTTACATGGGACACTTACATAGAAGTGTTGTGTGAAAAAGTGAGTTTATTGTCTTTTCGTTTTAGGCAGCTGCTGCCAATTGTTAGTGACAGCACTTTATTGACATAGTGTTAAGAAGAAACGTATGTCGGCCATTGTTTATAAATTACAAAATTTTAGCATTTTTATATTTACAAATATTTTAAGTAAAAGTACGTACAATATCTGGAAGACGGATATTCGCAAAGAGATTCTGTTCATATTTACAATACCCGACGAAAAAAATAATCTTTATTTGCCTCAGTGTCCCTTAAATCAAACAGTGAAATGCCCTTATTACACTTTATTTTTATAAACTTTTCAAAGTTTATAAAAAATTTTAAAACAAGGCTAAAAAGAAGTTTGACTCTCAAAATTTTTACAATTTGGATGAGTATTTTAACGAAGTATTGTAATTTTAAAAGATATGCAGTTACTATAAATTTACATATTTTTAACTTATCATATACTGAAAATATACACACTAAGTTTGTATTCGGTCTCTGGATATAATAGTATTTTATTTTTTTAATTTATTGCCAAAGAAGGTCATTGCCGTCTCGTTGTTGGGCTATTCCCTGATTTTCTTAGCCGAATTGAGGCAATCTATCAAAGGCGAATTTCAGTATTCGTAAGGCATTTGATTGCGTAACATAACTATAAGCTAGTTCGGTAAGTCTTATTGACTCATAGATGGCGCATCAATTTCTTGCTTCAATTCTTAATAGAATATTTGTCTTTAATTAGTGGAACGTTTAGCAAAGTGGCCTTATTTCGGCAACTTGCGATTTTAGTTTATTTTCACCGCCGGCGTCTAGCAACTTCGAATTATTAGTAGGAGGTTCATATTACACGTTATGGATACATGAAGCTATATAAGTCATTGTTTTCATTTTCATGTTTTCATAGTTAATAATGTTCAGTCAGAAATCCTGTTATTACCTTATTAATTGCCAGATAGGAGATTGTCAGATTCCCAATCTTTAAAAATATAGGAGGCCATTAGCATTGCAAACTCAATTCGGGAAAGTGGAGAGAGCGTTTTGAATATTTTGCTTGAATTTTTGTAGAAGTATAACATTATAAAAACTTATCAGCATTGTTAGATTATAAGCTTACATGAGATACTCAAATGCAAGTATTTTGTAGAAAAGTAAGTCCATTATCATTTCTTTTTGGCCATCTGCGGCCATTTCTTAGTAACAGTACTTTATTGACATTATACTATGGACAAATTTGCTGAAGACCTTCTTACGGTATTTTGCCGGTATAATGTACCTCGCATTAACGGCTTATTTGTCTGTCAAAAAATATTAATTAACTTGTGCTTAGCAGCTCTACTAAAAGAATATCTTCTTACTGCTGCAAGTCTACATTATGGCCTAACTAAAATGGAAGTCCGGAAGTTATTAGTTAGGCATACCAATACTGTGTTGCAAATCAAAAATCCTGGCCAGTCTCTTGGGACAAAGAAAAAATTGCGGGAAAAGAATGGTTAAGATATTTTCTTCACAGGCATCAAGATTTGTCACTTGGTAAACCAGAGTCCACCAGTTTGGCTAGATCAACTGCTTTCAATAAAGCAAATATATCATCATTTTTTAAGAATTACAAAGAACTTCTGTCTAGAGGCGATTTTATAGCAGAGAAAATATGGAATTGCGACGAAACTAGACTAAGAATCGTCCATGTTCCACCAAAAATTTTAATACCTAGAGGAATAAAACAACTAGGTCAAATGACCAGTGGAGAACGAGGCCAGAATGTCACGTTTATTGCATCTATTAATGCGATCGGGAATCACGTTCCTCCTATGTTATTATTCCCGAGGGTGAACTTTAAACCATATATGCTGAAAGGCTGTCCGGTTGGAACCGTAGGGGGTGCCAATCCATCCGGTTGGTCAAACGAACGTTTATTTTTGGAATACCTGGAACACTTTAAGAAGCACCTGAAATCAACTGCCATTCTTATAATAACGTTTCACCCTCATACCAGCCATAAAATGCCGGACAACCTATTTCTATTTATGAGGTAGCCAAAGGCTTTTTCAAAAGCGTTTACTACATCCAACGTTCAGAAAAGATTTGAAATTAGCGGACTTTATCCGGTCAATGAAAATATTTTTGGGGAACACGAATATTTATCTGCATATGTAACTGATCGTTCTTTAAATGAAGGGCAGGAGCAAACTGCAGATATGCAAAAGGAACAACAAGAAGGTACAAAAACGCTTCTGGAACTTAATGCTACTCCTTCAACTTCCAGTGGTGTTCAAGAAAAGGTTTTATGCAATCCTCTTACACCTGAAATGATCCGGCCCTATCCAAAGGCACCTGTTCGTAAAACGAAAGCAGGGCAACTAAGAGGAAAATCACGAATACTTACGGATACTCCGGATAAAGAAGGGGTAGAAGTTCTTAAAGGGGGAAAAAGTAAGATTCAAGCAGTTACCAAACGTCTAGAAATAAATAACATTCTAAAGAAAACACCAAGGAAAATTGGTAAGCATGACTGAGAGCTAAGTTCCAATGAGGAGGAAACATTAGAAGAAATAGTAAGAAAAGAGAATGATTTAATAAATGACAATGAATTAATTGTCTAAAGACGAAAAGATCGGCTTAGGTGACTTTGTATTAGTTAAAGTGGCAGGTAAAAAGAGTTTTAGTTATTATGTTGTGGAGATAATAAAGAGCGAAGAAAATAACAATGAACTTAAATATTTGCGAAGAGTATTAAATTCTAACAGAGTTATTAATGACGCAACAGAAACTTATGATTTTTTACGTGAAGATATTATGCTTAAACTTCCACATCCGCACAAAATAAGCGGAACAGCTCGGTGTGCTTCGACATTGCAGTTTAATGTTCAGTTTAGCAGCTATGATGCCAAATAACTTGTTTCATTATTTGTAAGATTGGTTTAGATTCTTACTTTTAGATTTTTTGTATCTTTCCAATAATGTATTTTGTAGTAAGTTATGTTTCCCAATAAAAGTAACAATGTTGTAGATATTTTATTGATTTGAGGTACAACAAAAACGTCCCAAGGTACAGGGTTTTTTTTTATATATTGCCACCCCCCTTATCTTTTTTATTTGACATTTTAGAAAAATGTGTCCCAAATAAAAGTTTAATGGTTTCAAATGAATTTTTATGAAAACATTTTTTTTCATATACAGGGTGTTACAGAAAGTCTGGGCGTGGTCCAAGTTTCTTATTTCAAATAGGTACCCCATTTTTTTATTGAATTTTCGGATTCTCCTGAGAATTTTACACATTTTTTATAAGGGATATTCTATACTTAAATCTAAAGCCTAAAGAGATATTGTTATTTTTTGAAAACTATTATGTAAAACAGGTAAACATTTTTCTGGTCGTAAACTGGTCATTGACGGTGATCTGTCGTTCTGTCAATTCATTGAAAAGATGCATTACACTGACGAAGAAAGATGTGATATTCTTCGCATTTTCTACAAGAATAATAATAATGCTTGCGCGGCAAGAAGAGAATATCAGCGGCTTTTCCCCATGCGAGCTATTCCATCTCGAAAAACTTTCAAAAATATTGAACTTGGCTTTCGAAATCGAATGACTGTTAAAAGAAAAAAACGTACTGCGGTTATTAATGAGGAGGAGGAATTAAATATTTTATTATTTTTTCAAGGTAGGTTAATAGAAATTACCCACAGGATATAAAGTAACTTACGCAAATATTATTTATTTTCAGAAAATCCAAATGCAGCCTTAAAAGACGCATCAATTTTTTTTAATAAATCTACTTTCAAAATTTATTCGACATTAAAAAAGCATGGATATTTCCCATACAAAATTTTACCCGTCCAGAAATTAACTGAAGATCAGAAAAACCAACGAACCATGTTTTGCCAGGAAATGTTGCTGATGAAAGATGAAGATAACAATATTTTTCAAAAAGTTTTATGGTCAGATGAATGCGCCTTTAGTACTGCCGGGATTCACAACCGGAAAAATGTTAGATTTTGGGCAACGGAAAACCCTCGGGCCATGCGTGAAATTAAAACCCAAGGTCGGAAAACTTTAAATGTGTGGTGCGGGCTCCTTCACAACAAAATTATTGGACCGATTTTCATTGATGGATCTTTAAATGGAGAAAAATATCTAAATTTATTAAATAATGATCTGGAACCTATTTTGGATGACTTACCCCTCCGTCAATACAACCAAATTATTTGGCAACAAGATGGAGCCCCACCACACAATGTTTTTGCGGTCCTAAATTTTTTAAATCAAAATTTTGAAACGTGGATTGGTCGGACTGGACCGATTCGGTGGCCGCCCAATAGTCCCGACTTAACACCTCTTGACTCTTTTCTGTGGGGATTTTTGCAGAATAAAATATATGAAACTCCCACGGAAGATATAGAGGTGTTAAGAAGGAGAATAATTGAAGCCATTGAGGATTTAAACAATAATCATGCACAATTCATTATTAATGCGATTAATAAAATCGAAGCAGATTATACAAATTGTATTGAAATGAATGGTGGACATATTCAGCAATTATAATATTTATATTTCATTTCATTATTGAATTATTTGATAATATGTAGTTTTTTGTAATAAACACAGCGTCAAAAAACTTGGACCCCTTCATAAGACGCAATGCAAAAATGATCTGTTTCAAGACCTTGTATCTTGAGTAATAAATGATCCAACCATGTGATTAAAAAAAGTGTATGTTAACGAATAGCAGGGCTGCCACTTTTAGCCACATGAAATATTCTATTGTAATTAGAATGCTCTACAGAGTGTTTAAAAGTTTCTCAACACAGGACCTAATGCAAATTAAATGGGAGGTCTGGCTAAAAAAAATTAAACTCTCCTTATTAGCTTGCTGATTACAATATCATGGCTCAGTTAACTAAAAGTGGTAGTCCCGCTATTCGTTGACATAATCATTTTTCAATCACTTCGTTGGTTCATTTATTATTACTGAAGATACGCGGTCTTGAGGAAAGCTTATTTGCATTGCGATTTATGAAGGGGTCCAAGTTTTTTGACGCTGTGTGTAGTTTTTAAAATATTCTTTTCTGTTTTCGTTAATATTATACATATATTTTTTAAAAACATGTGTTGCCTTAATTAGATTCATATGCATATTTCCAAAATTCGATGTTTTTGGAATACCCCGTAGAAGGAAAAAAATCCACGTCTGATATTTCAAAAAATGTTTGTTTAGATGGCGATTCGTTGGAAGATGGTGATTTCTGTTCTGGTTGCCTGTGTATTTTCGTTATTCTCATAAGCTATGCGAAGGTTGTCGGATTTTTCCTCATCGGAAATGTGACATTTTATCCAGAAATTGACAGAAAGTCTACCAAACAGTAAAACAGTCACCGTCAATGACCAGTTTACGACCAGAAAAATGTTTACCTGTTTTAGATAATAGTTTTCAAAAAATAACAATATCTCTTTAGGCTTTAGATTTAAGTATAGAATATCCCTTATAAAAAATGTGTAAAATTCTCAGGAGAATCCGAAAATTCAATAAAAAAATGGGGTACCTATTTGAAATAAGAAACTTGGACCACGCCCAGACTTTCTGTAACACCCTGTATATGAAAAAAAATGGTTTTCATAAAAATTCATTTGAAACCATTAAACTTTTATTTGGGACACATTTTTCTAAAATGTCAAATAAAAAAGATAAGGGAGGTGGCAATATATAAAAAAAAACCCTGTACATTAGCTTGTTGTACCTTGCCTCACTTTGTAAAGATTATCTAAATCTTAGTTTTCAATAAATATTTTGTAATTAAAAAACAAAATATAGGAAGCAGTATTTAGCCAAATGGTCCTTGTATGTGTTGCCCTACTTAGACTCTCAAAATATAAAAGATTAAAAAATATAACTAATGCTTTCTCAAAATTGACCCTAGGTACAACACTCTCCCCTACATATAACTGTATTATGAAAATATATAAACATATTGGAGTAATTCGATAAAACTTGGCTTAGAATATTTGACAATTTTTAAAACGTGACAATAACTACACCTATCGATGTAGTTGAGAGGAAAAATGTTCAATCTATGATCCAGTGTTAAATATAAATAGTTGGGTCTCTCTTGATTTTATAGTCTAAGGTGGAAATTCATAACTAAGAGTTATAGCACAAGTAAAAGATGCGAAAAAAGCAGATCTTCTACAGAATTAAGATATATGGCAATAAGTAAAAAAACAACTTTTACTTAAAACTTCCAGTATATTAAAGAAAACACACCTATGACATGTTTCTCCTACACTGTGGCTTCATCCGATCATCACTGTTGGCGAAACAGGTCATAAGTTTGTTTTCTTTCTTATAGTAGAAGTTTTAGGTAAAAATTGATGTTTTTTTCCTTAGTGCCATATATAGAAAATCTACTTTTTTAACATCTCGCGTTCGTTAAATGCTGGGTAACAATAATTTGTGAATTTATTTTTTCTATATTTCAGTATTTCAGTATTAGTTCTTGTTTAAACTTATCTTTCATATAATAGGCGATGTTTAAACCTTTTAAATTCTAGGCGCAAATCGTCGCGTCGCAGTGAGTAATAACTTTCAAAACTAAACTTTCCGACATGTAAATCTATTAACAATGATGACCCCTCTAGGGAAAACTTTTAGGAATTGCATATTTTGCAAAATTTCTACCCTTTATTTATCTCTACATGTATTTGCTTTTGTGATGTAAACCAGAGTTTCTATCCAAATACAATACTACTGTAATCAAAGGATCCTTAACTACAGAAAAGATAAACAAATAATTAAACAAAGCCCTATATAGTTTGTGTATCTAGGGCTACTGTATCATATGCAAACATTAAAGCAACATGGTAAATTGCTTGCTTAATCATCTAAGTTACCTGTTCTCAGTGCCCCAGTATTAATTAGTTTAATTAAGCATCCATCCAATGGACCCAGGCCCTATTGATTGTTGGTTACGTAAATTATTTTAGATACAACAACGTAAATGCAGGAGGTATTATTTTACTATCATAACAACATCGTAATCAGTGTATTCTAAATTGAAACTCCAGGGATGTTGCTTTTGTACTGGTTAAGGTAACAACGTCATGTATAAGTATAAACCTTTGTGGCTAAGCATGCATATTAATTTTATGAAATTATTTTGGTATTTTGTGTACAATATCAGAACTGCTATAAGTGAAATTGAATTTTATGGTATCACATTTATTCAATATTTAAAACATTTATGATTTCTGTTCTTTAAAACACAAAAGATATGCAAAATATATTATAAAAATCGGTAAAATCGCTTTACCCGCAACTTTCCTCGTAAAACCTAGTTTATACAGGGTGTTTCAAAACTTACGGGGGTGATTCTTGAGTTCATTTTAAGAAAAAAAAAGTTTATACGAACATATGTCCTAAACCTCATAACTTTTGAGATACAGGATGTTAAACTTTTCAGAAAAATTTTTTTTTTTTATAATATTTGGGATACCATTCTAGATATCTTCGTGAAATTTGGTACACATTTTCAACGCATTAAAACACATGAATTTTTGGAGTTTTGTTAAGCAAAATTGGCTATGCACGAATGATTATTTTGCCAAATAACTTCTAAACCGTAGAAAGACTGAAAAGTTAGGGAGCAGAATAGGGAATTTGAATTTGATATTCCTTATTCAAAATAAAGGGCAGTTTGTTATAAATGTTGGGCCAAAAGTCAACAATTAGGGAGATATTGAGATATTGATAAAAACGAAAAGCGATAGAATAATAAAATTTTATGGCAGTATTACTACTATGAAAACAAACTATCTGCACATTTTTCCCTATATAAAATGAGTGAAAGGGGTTGAAACAGACTACCCCTATTATTGTTAACTAAATTTAAAGAAATATTGAACTGAACTAGCCGTTACTAGATGGAAATCCATTTTAACTCAATATACAAAAAACACCTGATTAAAATTTTTACTTAATTTATTTTACAAAAACAAAAAACATGACGATTGTTTCGCCAACACTGTGGCTTCATCAGATGTTTGATCTTAAATGACAATGCAACACAAACAATATTATTACCTGTACCTATTTTTACAATTACGGTTATTATACATACAGGTGGATTGTTCTCGAATTTTAGTTATTGCTTAATAAAGATTTAACAATGGGGAACTATTTAGGTCCAATTGGTCATTTAATAATATGTTGTTATCTTTATGTTTGTTTATTTCCATACTTTCTAGTAAATAAAGTTTTTTACTTTTTTGTTCTACACGTAAAATTTCAAATTTCTCATTAAAAGTATGGTTTTTCTGAATTAGACGTTTAGAATAACTGGAATTATCTTTATGATTTCTGTAACTCGATTTATGTTCATTAATTCTTTTTTTAAATGTTCTTCCTGTTTGTCCTATATAGAAATTTATTATTGTTTATTAAACTCCAAAGATATTTATTAGGATTATCAAAAGTTTTTAATTTATTTTCATAGGCTTGCCTTTTGACATTTGTAATTTCTTTTTTATAAATCTTCCTATATTCATTTTTCTGAGTTAATGTATTTTTTGAAGGTTACATGCTACAAATTTCACAAAGTAAATGATATTTTTTCCTCATATCTCTCAAGTTTTGGTTAAACCACTGTACGTTACTTTGTGCTATATACTTGTTTATATATTTCTTTTTTCAGGAAACGCTAACAGATGACATCTTTTTATTTCATTAATAAATATTTTAAATTTTTCATTTGCATTTTTTTATTATTTCATTATTCAATGAAATCCTAGGAAATGGTGTCAACTAAGTTGTAGAACATACACTTTCCCCTTTGTGTGATTGGCCTTCGTATCACATATTGAGGCTTCTTAATTAATTTAGAATTAGAGTTACGTTCTGCAAAAAAATATATGACTTGACCTTTGTGATCAGATAGACCAGTTTCTAAAGTGCTAACTACACTAGTATCAAGGTCAAAACTCATAAAGACATTATCTATACAAGCATTATTACATGTGGATTCTCGTATTATCTGTTTTAAACCAAATGACAAGAGATAGTCAATTAGTTTGTTTGTTTCTTTATTAGAATTCTCAAAATGAATATTAAAGTCTCCTGTTAGCAGGATATTTTTATTTTTTCCAGTCTTTAATAAAGCTTGTTCAAGTATATTTAAGAAATATTCACAACTACCTGATGGCGATCTATATACAAGAAGAATACAAATATTTTGAGGTTTAATATGTATTCTACAGATTTCAATTTGTTTTTCTATCGATAAGATATTAATGTCAGTAAGTTCATTTAGGTCAATACTTCCATTTACTAGAATTGCACAGCCTCCTCCACGATGTCTGGTTCTACAATAGCTTGTTGCCAGTCTATAATCCAGCAATTTGAGTGCATGTAATTCCTCATTTGTAGCCCAGTGTTCGGTGAAACAAACAATATTAAAAGTGTTGTCAATTAGATATGCTTCCACTTCATTCAGTTTGTTCCTGAGAGATTGCATATTAACATGAAATAAACTTACTTCCATCAATGGATTCTCTACCTTCTTGAACTTGATATTTGCTCTACATTTCGTTGGTACTTTAAGCTTATAGGAGCTGATTAGGGGGGAGTTTCTGGTTCTTAATTTCTGGCATGTACAATTTTTAATGCTCTTCGATTTTAGATAGTTCACCTGAATAGCCGCTACTGTCTTACTAATGCTATTTGTGTAATAAATAAACATATGTACATAAATTGATATATCTGTACTCAAATTTAATATTTTTAATATGTTATTTATTACTTGTCAGTAGGCCAATATATCATGCAGTTATTGACATAATTACACCTTCAATATTCGGTTTTAAATTAAACCACAAACTCTGCCACTATTTTGGTTTATTCATTACAAACGATCAGCAGTTTATAACGAGTATGATTAGGTTTCATAGCGTATATTTTTGAACGTGCCCTGCTTCGTCATCATTTTAGAGCACCGCAATTTAAATTGCCCCGGATAAGTGACAATTTACACGTCAGTAGCTGAGCCAGTATTGATGATTCTTATTTAATCCAATGCGATGTTTCCATCGATGCATAGATAAAGTGGATATTTATCCTGGATTTTGATTAGAACAAATTGTATTGAGAGTGACATTAATCATTGGGTAGCTGAATGTGGGATTAACGTTTCCAATTAGTAATCATTTTTTGGTTTTATAAGGTTCGTTAGTTCACGTACCAGTCGTCTATCGTAATTGCGATATAATTGCCAATTTTGTTTCAATTAAAAAGGATTTTGATAGAACAAGAGCTTTTACAGATTTATTATAGACCTAGACCGTGTCAAAATGGAATTACTTTCCTGCGTTTTGCTTTCGATTGCTCAAGGCATCTTCAGGGATCTTTATTTCACGAGATGAGAACAGTGAATGAGCCACGAGAGATTTAAGCCGGCTATTTTCTACGTACGATGTAGACTGTAGATGCTTTTAGATTTCAATTGATTCTCTAATTTTCCGTTTATAGAATGCCGAAACCGACACAACAATTTTGGTTTATTTTACATTTATGATATGTCTAGTGAAATGTTGGTGTTCAGGTATAGCAGATTGTAATACATCGTTCATGTTCCTCAAGCCTAGTGATATGGATCATCTAGTTTTGTAGAAATCACCACAAGAACAAAGAATCGCATGTACGCTTTCCGTTTAGGAATAACGTCCTTTGGCCACTTGGCCTCGAGCATAATGAGTGGTAGAGTTGGTCGGGTTAGGTCAACAACAAAGTCATAAACTTTGAAAATCTAAATCAGTTTAATTCTCTACGTTTCGGTTTATATTAGACCATCTTCAGGAGACTAAAAATATATAGGATAATAAGCAAATAAGTATACATGTACGTATATAGAATTAACAATTAGCAAAGCTATACAAACTATAACAATGACAACAAACGAATTAAAATTTCTTCAAATTTTCTTTTTTAAATATAAATTATTATGAGTATTACAAAATATTATGTTACATTAATTTTACAAATATAGAAATTATGGGACAAGACAGGAATTATTTTTAATGTAGATATGGTATTAAATGCCGAATATCTGCTAAAATTCGATTCTTATCAAAGGGAATAAAAAAAAACAAAAAACTATCAAATTCGATTTTGTCAATTACTAAAAAATTTAAGAAATCATGGTTCTTGGGATTATACCGTGTCAAATTGGAATTACTATCCGACGTTTCGCCTCCGATTGCACGAGGCATCTTCAGGGATCTTTACTCCACGAGATCTGAACACTGAATGAGCTCGAATTTTTTTTTTTTTTTTGGTGACGATGGGGAATGCTTTTACGCACGAATTCCCTTCTAATAGAAGGAAAAACAGTGTAGGACTCATTGCTCTGCCAGGTTTTCACCTGACTGAGTCAACAATACCCACTAAACCCCACCGGGCCCCCATCAGATGGACCATCATTGGGCTAGCCAAGGATCCTTCAATGGGCTTGATGCCGTCCTTTCGGGAGAAAACTCCTATGAAGGACATGGTCTTCGCTGTCGTGGGGGGGGGGGTCCTCACTTGGCAGGATGTTTTTGCCACCTCTCGTTACTTGTAGTCATCTGAAATAAAAGATATTATTAATAATGAAAGTGTCGTCTTACCAGGTGGGATATTTCTCTGTTATCCTCCTTTCTTCTGTCCGGATTGCCGCTGCCTTCGTCCTACTGTCCCGTGGTCCAGTCTGCAGCTGCCAGTGTCCCTCCGTCAGTGTACCTGGTGGTCTTCGTGTCTTTGGTCCTCTTCTGTGCCCTCAGCTGTTCCGTGACACTGCTGTTCCTGTGATCCGGCAGTGTTGAGGCTGAGGTGGGGTATTCTTTTACCTCAGGTTCAACTGCAGCTCGCGCCGGAGCCAGTTGAGGTACCTGGGATCCTCTTCTTTTGCCTCAGGTTCAGTTGCAACTCACGCCGGAGCCAGCTGAGGTACCTGGGAGTCCTCTTCTTGGAGTTTGGTGGCCTCTTGTTGATACACTTAAGGTTTCAGAGGGCAAGATCTAGTTTCTGAGGAGCACGGAGACTCAGAAGTTTCGATTTGCCCACTTCCATCCTAGAGTATATTAGCGCAGGAGCCCGTGTCTAGGTCTCCTGTGCCTTGTCCAATTGTTGCGTCTCGGAGCTAGCGGATCATATTCTACCAGGTCCCGTAAGTTTTCGTTGGGGTGATTTTCTGCTGCCCTGAAGGCTCGGGTAGCCTTTTGCCGCATGAATTCTTCAATAGGTGTCCATTGAAGATCACGCTGCAGGTCCTCGTTCCTGATAAACCATGGGGCGTCAGCTGCCATCCTAATGAGTTTGTTTTCTGTCCTCTTTAGCTTCATAAGGTTGGTCTTAGAAGCATATCCGAAGGATGTGGAGCCGTAGGTGAGTTGGCTCCTAGCTACTGTTTGGATCAGTAGCAGTTTGGTCCTCAATCCCATTTCACTTTTTCGACAGAGCAGTGGATAGAGTTTACCCATTGCTTGTCTAGTTTTTCTCCTCGCTGCGTTGATATGGTTGTTCCATGTCAAGCTTCTGTCCATGGTCATCCCTAGGTACTTGGCCTCGTTTGTCCAAGGGATCTCGACATCTCCAACTCGGATTCTAGCTGTTGGAACCAGTCTCCTTCGTTGGAATAGGATTGCTTGGGACTTCTGGGGGTTGATTTTAACCTTCCATTTGACACACCAGTCATGAAGGTTATCAATGTCCTCTTGCAGTCGTCTGCCCATTATCCGGGTGCTTCTGCTTTGGTGTAGGATGGCTGTGTCGTCCGCGTAGAGTGCTGTTAAACCCTCTTCACCGATTGGGATATCGTGGGAGAAGATGGAGTATAGAATGGGTCCCAGCACTGACCCTTGTGGTACTCCAGCTATTAGTCCTCTTGGAGCTGAATGAGAGTCATTCACCTTGACTGTGAATGATCTGTCATTTAGGTAGCTTCTGATAAGCTTTATATTTCTTCTCTCGTATCCAGCCACCGACATTTTGTGGATCAGGCTTTGGTGCCACATCCTGTCGAAGGCTCTTTCGATATCCAGGAAAATTGCTCCTGTGGCCTCTCTGTTGTTGAATCCTTTGGTGATGTACTCTGTGGTTCTGAGTACCTGCTGCTCAGATGAGTGTCCTGCCCTGAAGCCGAATTGTTCATCTGGGATGGCATCTAGTTCTTGAGACTCATCTTTTAGTCTTCTGGCTATAGCTTTTTCAGCTACTTTGCTTAGAGCAGGGAGTAGACTGATGGGCCTGTAGTTTTGTGGTAATGTCCTGTCTTTTCCTGGTTTTTCAATGACGATGACCTCTGCTTTTTCCATGTGCTGGGGAAGTGGCATGTTCTTATGATGGAGTTTATGATGTTGGCCATCGCACTGTATCCTTTCTTGGGGAAGTACTTCAGCATTTTGTTGGTGATGCCGTCGGCTCCAGGGGCTTTCTTGACCTTCAGTTTCCTGATGATGTCTCGAACTTCCCCGGGTGAGACAGGATGTGGATTTTGTTGGGGTAAAATCCAGGCATCCAGGTCTCTAACTGAGTCGTGGACCTCTTCGGTGAGCTCTTCGTCCTCCTCTGGATGTTGGTTAAGCTGACCTTGTTGGACTATGGCATCCGCTAAGGCTTCGGCTTTGTCCTCGTCGGTGTAGATTGGGCCATTTACACCTTGGAGAGGACGGATAGGACGTTTGTCCATTCGAAGAGCACGTTGCATCTGCCAGGCTGTTTGGTGATACGTGTCTAGGGATCTCAGTTTTTCCTGCCACTTGTTGTTTCGGTGCTCTTGTAACCGATTTCTCAAGTTTTGAGAGTGTCGGTTTAGAGCAATCCTGTCCTCGTCCTCGTGGGATCTAGCTCTCGTCTCTGAGATTTTCAGGAAGCTCCTCGGTTTGTCGATGCCTGCTTATGTCTTCTACTACTGTGTTTTCGTGGAAGGCATTTAGGATGGCTGTCTCTAGACATCTTACGGCCTCATCTAGTCCCTGAGGAGCGCGGATCTCAGGGATTTCGATTGCGGCTTTCAGATGTCTTTGATAGGCCTTCCAGTCGGTCGTCTTCTTGGTGTTGTGATTTACTCTGTTGAGGTTTACTCCTAGTTGCAGGAGTACCGGGTTGTGGTCGGATGTACCCTCATTCAGAGTGTTGATGTCTAGCTCTTCCCTGATGTTTTTCAGGAGCGCAATGCCCAACACGTTTGGTCTCCCGTTTCCACGGGGGAGGTATGTTGGTTGTTCTGGTCCTATTATGGCGAGTCTGTGGTCCTCGCATAGTCTGGTTAGTTTGCGACCATTTGGGTTGGTATGGGTGCAATGCCATTCTTCGGATTTGCAATTGAAGTCGCCAATGATGATTTTGGCTCTTCGTCCTCTTGCTAAGTGTTCGATGTCCTCATCCAATAGCTCCTGTGTTGGGGAGCGATACGCAGAGGTGATTTTGATCGGGCCTCTACGAGTGTTGACCTCTATGGAGATGGCGTCTAGCTCCACATCCTCAACCACCAGAAAGGAATGTGGAACGCCTTTTCTGACCAGGATTGCGACTCCTCTCATGGCTTGGCGTCCAGGAGGGTCGTATCTGTAGATGTGATATCCTGGGAAGGTCATCCTTATTTCTGCTTTTAGTTTAGTCTCCTGTATTGCTAGAACGTCTGGGCGATGTTCTTCCAGGAGTTCTAGGACGTCTGTTTTCCTGGCCCTTAGACCGCAGGTGTTCCAGGAAATGAGTCTTAGGCTTTCATTTTGGTGTACTGGCATTGCTTATTTGAGTCTGCGAAGCTGTTCCTCCTTTTGTTATTGTGGGAATTATGGTTTCCACAATAGGCTTGCAGGATTGCTGCCTGGAGATCTAGTGGTGGGGAGTTCTCCTTCTTCTCCTTTGGGGGAGTAGAAACAGTTTTGGCCGCTTCTGAGTAGGTGGGTTTGGCTGCAGGTTTTGTGGCTGCAGGCTTGGTGGTGTTTTTGAAGTTGGCCCATGGGGCTACGGGTGCCTTTTTAGGGGCACGATATTTCGGGCAGCCCTTGTAGCTGGCCGGGTGTCCTTTCTGGTTGCAGTTAGCGCAAACTGCATTTTTTGAACCATCTTCGTCCTTCTCAGGAAGTCGGCATGTGTCGGCTCTGTGTTGTCCTGCGCATTTTACGCACTTTTCCGGGTAAGTGCATAGGGATTGGGTGTGTCCAAATCTCTGGCATTTGTAACACTGTTTTACTGTGCAGTCCTTTTTCTTGTTTTCAATCTTAACAACGCGATCGAAGAGACTTATTGTCATTATCTTGTTGTTTGAGGTTTTCACCAGAAACAATGGCATAGGTTTTTTGGTGACTCTTGATGTCATCCTGACGACGCTTACATCGGTAATGCCGAGTTCCCTTAGTTCTTGGGCTATATCTTCGATGGGAGTGTTCATATGTAATCCTCTGATTACTACATGTGTCCTTTTCTCCTCCAGGAGTTGGTATGTGTGGTAAGGGCGGTTTGTCTCTTGAAGGTGGACGGGTGAGGGCCCTATGGTCGCTGGCCGTTTTCGGGAATATTTGGAGCCTCGATCCGGAGGCCTTGGCTTTATTGAAGTCTATGTTTGCTCCTTTTATATTCCTACGGACTTCTGTCCAGGTCCCGTCGTCTTCAATCACTACCGGGGGGATTTTTGGGGTAGGCGCTGGGGGCAATACACTTATAGCGGCTTCGGTTGTTTCCATTGCACTATCACTGGGGGTTTCACTATTGGGGGATTCACTTTGGGGGTTACACTAATCTCACTGTTTTCACTAGGGGGAGATTTAACCCTTTTCCTCTTGGGCTTGGTTTCGGCAGTATTTTGTTCGCCTTGCGTGGGCTGCCTGGTTTTCTTCCCTTCTTCTTGTGTAAGGAGAAGGCTTTCAAGCCTGTCGAGCCTGTCTGTAAGGCTTCGATTTTCTTCCTTCAGTGTTTTCAGATTTTCGGTTAATCTGAGATTTTCTTCCTTGAGACGGTGGATTTTCTTCTCAGATTTGATTTCCGTAGACATTTTGCTAATTTTTGTTGTCTTTCCTGGCTTCATCGTGATTAGCACTTTTGATTGCACTAAACACAAGGTGATAATTCCAGTAAGGAAAAATATCCACTTGCACACTTTTACTGTACGGAGCCGGATGAACCGAATCGATCCGTACTGCTTCGATGCAAAGAGCGAACTCAACGCTCGAAGAGATTCAGGCGGGTTTTTATACCCGATTTGTGCTCGCCGAACCGTGACCCTGTGTTAAGATCGGTTTCCACGTGTGATGTAGACCGTAACCCGTATCTCTATTGAAATTTTTATGTTTAAATATTTCAATAGATTCTCTAACTTTTCGTTTATAAAAACCTGGAACCGATGCTTACATTTATGAAATGGCCAGTGTTTTGCTGGTGTTCAGCTACAGCAGATTGAACAATTTGTTTCTTTTTAATACATCGTTCATGTTCCTTAAGTCTAGTTGATATTGAGCGTCCTGTTTCTCCCACATACACTTCTCCAGAGGAGCAAGGAATTTTATATACTCCTTCTGTTTGGAAAGGTACAAGATCTTTCGGGGATCGCAGGCATTGTCCAATCTTCTTATGTGTGTTGAAGATTGTACGTATGTTGGACTGCCGAAGCAATCGTCCTATTTTGTCTGTAGTGCCATTTATGTAGGGAAGAACAACACTACCTAATGGTGGCTCTTTATCATTCTTCTTTGGCGGAGTTAGTTTACTATGTCTTTTAATTGAACGCGTAATATCTTCAGGGCAATAGCCATTCCCTCTGAGAGCTTCGGTTAGTTTCGATGTTTTCGATGTTAAAGAATCTTGATCAGAAATCGAAATAGCTCTGATACTAATGAGTTAATAACCGATTTCTTTTGCATTTAAGTATCTATTTGTATGCGTCAGCTTTCTATACACATAATGTCCTAATGTGTACCATTTCCCTTCATATGAACAAATGCATCTAAAAAGAGAATCGTTCCATTGGATTCAATTTCCATCGTGAACTTGATATTATGCTGTTGCTTTATAAGGTGGTCCAGAAATATGAGGAGATTATCCTGTCCATGAGGCCATACTACAAAAGTATTATCAACATATCTAAACCAGTGTTTCGGTTTTAGTGGAGCGGATGTTAGAGCAGTGTCCTCAAGGGCTTCCATAAAGATATTCGCTACCACAGGTGATAGGATCGGATAGTAATTCCAATCTGACACGGTCTAATCCCAAGAACCATGATTTCTTAATTGACCAAAGCTGTGAAAGCTTCCATTCTATGTTACTAAAAGATTTAATATTTGTAACTCAGCATCAAACTATGCTGAATTGCTTCTTTCACTTTCCGACGCCGAAGCAATAAATAAATATTTTTCAAATTTCTTCAAAAATGTCAATGATAACTGTGATAATAAAATTAAATATTATAATGAACATATAATTTCACACGATAACATTTTCACTTTTTCCTTTACAACTACAACGGATATTTTAAATAATATTAAAACCAACGGACTTTAGGTATGATTAATTATTGTAGGACTTTCATTGTAAAGTATATAGTTCATATTATAAATACACGTATAGAAAATCACTATCTTCCTCGTTTATGGAAGGTAGCTGTTCGAAAACCTCTTCCTAAAAACAACAATCATAAGGAGTTTTAAGATTTTAGAATAATAAGTATATTTCCTATTCTTTCGAAAGTTTTTGAAAAGGTTTTATATAATCAGATTGCATAATATTTTAATGATCAGAAGATATTGCCCGATGTTCAGTGTAGTTTTAGGAAAATGTATAGTACACCAACTATCACAAATGACGTAATTGGAGTGCACGATTTTGGACTGAATAGTGTGCTTGTACTATTCGATTATTCCGAAGCATTTGATACGATTGATCACAAATTGTTATTAGTGAAATTAAAATATTATGGCTTTAATATTTGAGTAATCGAAGGCAACAAATAGTCGTTCAAAACTGAGTGTTATCTAGTGTCGAGGTTTTGTCTGGTGTTCCACAAGGTTCTATTTTAGTTCCCCTATTTTTCGTTATTAATACATCTGATATCTTGAAATCTCTAAAATGTATAATTTAGGCGTACGCAGATGACACCCAAGTATATTACCATTGTCCTAAAAATGTGTGTGAAGAAGCTTGCGAAAAAATTAACAGTGTTCTTAGTAGTGTTAAAGAACTCTCTGTCGAACACAATTTAACCTTAAATCCTGAGAAGTCAAAAATTATGTGTTTTGATAACAAAAGTAGCAAAGACTTTTTTGAACAAAACTTACATATGAGCCCCATTATTTAAAAAAGCCTACTCCAACTTAAGATTCGTTTACTATAATAAATATATTTTAGATCAGAAAACAAAGAAAATGCTATGAGAAGGTCTTTTTCTTTCACAATATACGTATTGTGATTTTGTGTGAATTTGACAAAAGTTGACTGAAATAGGATTCAAAAAATATTAAAGTCCTGTTACCGACTTAAATATGGTATTAGGAAATGTGAACTCGTCACATTTAAAATAAAAGAAGATTAATGTCTTTGTATAGAAAATAGAATACGGCAAAATTTGGGTGTTTTTACACATAAAATTATAAATGATCCTGCGGCGTCTCAATGTCTTAAAAAATCGTTTAAAAGTCAGTCCATTCCATTCCATTCATTCTAGGGCAGTCAGGCCAAACTCAAAGTCACTGGTGGGCCAAAAGCATGAAGACCATCGACTTGGTGGGCCGCAAAACCTTATCTTAAAGAAGACAAAACTACTGAAAATTTTGAGAAAAAACTATTATAGGACAAGTCTGTTTATTAAATTTCCAATAAAAAGGACATTACAAAAAACTACAAACATTAAATTCTTTTAGCATATGTTTGACATCTTTTGTTTTTAATTAAGTTGCCTATTCGTGGCGCGAATTTATCGGCGGAAATAACTTTTAAAAACGCGTCCAAGTGTGCGTCCGTCAATCGTAATCTTGCGGGAGATTTGTTTCCTTTCATCAAAGAAAATAGTTGTTCACACTTATAACTTTTTTCTCAATTGAACACCAAGTACTTATAAAATTCGAATGTACCGACACTATTAAATTTTTTTTTAAGTGGGTCTGACACTCAATTACTTCCATTTGCAAGTGAGGTGAAACTTAATCAATATCGATATTGAAAAGACCAGTCTTGTTTCTTGGGTCTTAAAATCCTGAAAACGCTTTGTTCTCCTTTCAATATATTTTGTATGATATTGGGACAAAGAAAGCCAGAAAATGTGACAGTTCTTCACCTTTTTCCCACAACATCATCTTACACTTGGAAAGCTTTCACATGATCATGCATGTTGTAACGTTACACTTTTACGAACTAATTATGATTTTGATATAATTTTGATCAGGCAAATTTTGATACAAACTAAACAAGATATTTCCAATATTTCCATTGTAGCCTGGTAACGCTACATAAATTAGAAACATTTGGTATGTATTTCGTTTGTCGGCTTTTCAATCTCGTTCAGTTCATTAAATGATTTGTCCTTTTGATAAAGTGTAGTTTAAGATGTTACCTATATTGTTAAATGTCCGGTAAACACATGTCATTAAACAAGGGTTGTGTTATTTATTTAAGTAGTTCTCCAAATGGTTGGTTTAAAAAGCCTTGTTTATTTTCGTTTTATAAATTGGGTTAAGTGACAACAAAGTTTGACGTTTTACTGTGTGCGGCGACGCTAAAATCCTTGCTTTGGCCTTTTCCATGAATGACTAAAAGCCATACGATTCCGTTCGACCACTTTACTTTCATTTTTATAAAAACCTAACATTTTAAAGATTTAATTATTTAGGACGAGGCTTACGTAAAGTTTAGAGGAAAATATTAAAAAATAACAACATAAATTATTCAAAAATAAATATTTAAATTGAATGTATATTAAGATTTATTGTAATAAATAATGTATTCTGAGTTGCCTATCTTTTTAAAAATCTTTTATTTTTGTCAAATAAATAAGGGGGAAAGAGACAAAATATAGGGACATTAAAATTAAGTTTTGCATGGAGCACCTTCAACAGTTTAGCTTTTTGGCCAAATTCCTACCTTTTTTTTAAACTTTTTTTCTTACTAAACCTTAGTTGAAAATCGTCTTGGAACGAGTTCGAGCTATTTCGTTTTGACTGTGGCCGTAAAACTACCTTTAAAAAGGCTGGTCCTGTTTTATAGTTATTTTAAATTTTGTGTTAAACAGTGGTCAAATAACAGCCAGGTAATTATTATTTTAATTTATTTAGCAAGGTTCTTTCATTTAATTTTAATTTAAAAGGTTACAATGGATTTTTTCTCTTTTTTACAGCTCAGCGGCCACATAGCAAATAGCACATTTTAGTGCACATTGAACTTATTCTATTAAAACCTTGCATCTTATATATTTAAAGCATTTTGAACATTTTTGCACCCACATGATTGTATACTTTTCACGAGAAACAATTGGTTGAAGCAAATAACCCTAAAGGTTGGGGTTACCTTTGAAGTTGAAGCAGTAATTCTACATTATCTTTACCGAAGAGGTGTTGGAATTTTACCTCTAGCCCAACAACCAGGCCCCAGTAACTCCAGTTTTCCTGCCAGTTGGTGAGATTTTTAAAAAAGCTTTATATTACAGTAGTACCTTTTATTGATCAATTTATCTTTTTCAAATTACCACACATATTTCTATTTATAAACAATTTAAACTACATTATCTCATAAACAGGTATTTTTTTTTTTAAATAAAGCAAATCATAATATTAAATAGTGTTTTACTGGTTGTTTCAGTACCTTTACAAACACACGGGTAAGGGGTGTATGAAGGCGGTGCAGTAAGTTCTGTTTTACGTGTGTTGGCGCCCTTCTTTCATATTTATAATTTTCACTTGCCTCCTTCATACACCAAGGAAAAGGATTGAAAATTTTGAACTCCCCCAAAGCCGAACTACCGTATAAGCTAGCCAACGGGTAATAAACTTTTATTATTGCACTTACGTAAGAACTCTTTATAACGTGGCTTTTATAACACCAGAGTTTACGTTATAATATCTGTAATAACTTGACGTGGTCCTTGCAATTTCGTATTTCAGTCCGACAAGTGTTTTGTGATATCTACCATAAATGAAAGAATTTGTGAAAAAGGTACATCGCATAATAAGCTGACATCTTCTCCTTTTGTTTCCATAAAAACGCGTATTTCTTCTTTGAGTTTCCAAAACCGGTCGAGTACCATAGAACACAAAAGCCATCGCACCTCTGCATAATATGGTAAACCAGTGTGAGTACACTGTGTACACTTTCTAAATCACGTAAAAATGCAGAAAACGGTCGCCGATTAAGGCCTCGTGACCTTATGAAGTTTATAATTTTTTTCAATGACTTTAAAACACTTTTCAACTCGATCACTTTTGAGCATAAAACTTCTTGGTGCATTATACAATGAGTATGATGAAAATCTAGTTTGTCACTGCCCGTTTCTCTGATCTTTGTCTGTAATATTTTAACGAAGCCATTTTTTCCTTCAGTCATTGAAGGAGCTCCGTCTGTTGCAACGGCACACAGTTTTGACAAATCTAAATCGTACTTTTGCAGAAGTCCATAAAGAGCATTGAAAATATCCTTCCCAGTTGTTGTATCATGCAATGGTACTAATTCCAGTAATTCTTCATACACACATCCGTACTTTCGTCACAGGCAATAGAAAATGCAATTAAAGAGTCTGATTTTCTTTTTATTTGATCACTTATGTTGGCAGCCAACTCAGTAACTCTTTCAGCGACAGTATTCCGGGACAAGGATATATTTTGAAACGCCTTCTCGCTCCCAGAACTTACAATTTCCGCGGCCTTTACAAGGCACTCTTTTATAAATTCACCTTCAACAAATGGTTTTGAGTGTTTCGCGATCAACTCCGACAGTATGTAGCTCGCTTGAAGGACAGATTCATTTTCTTGGTTTGGACGTGTAAACATTAGCTGTTGATTTTTCAACCGTGATTTTAACTAATACTTTTCGTTTCTGACCGTGCCTGTATACTTGTCAAACATAGTTTTATGAATATCATAGTGACGTTTTATATTATATAATTTTGGGACACCGACTGTACTATTACAAATCAAACAAATAATTTTTCTTTCACTTCACAGCAAAAAACTCTAATTCCCACTTTTCTTGAAAGATACGATGTTCATCTACAATTTTTCTCTTACTTCCACTTGGTTTTGAAAGAGACATGTTAAAAACTGTATCCGAAATAATTTATAATAAGTACTATTAGGTGTTGTAACAATAAGTGCGCAACTCAACTCGAAACTATCGCAACTGACTCATAACTGATTAAACACTGAACGACTGAACTCAATCGAACACGGCTCATATACGGATTGAGATTTCTCGAGTTCTTTCCAGAATGTTCAGATAGCGTCATCTGTGGTTTTGCGCGATAGAATTTCATGGAACAAGCCAGATGACGTTTGGCTTTTAAGTTGAGTATGTGTAGTTCACCCCTCTAAACATAGATGGCACTATGTACAATTGCACATTTTATTATACCAATCGTAGTTGCAGTGGCGCGCGCTTTCAAAAACGGTTTTCAACTCGTTCGCGGCCGCAGTATCTGGGTGTTTTCAAAACTGATTTGGGCCGCAGAAAATGTTCACTGGGCCGCATGCGGCTCGCGCTGCTCTATTTTCCAGAAGCTTTATTTTTCCGGCTATACCTTTCTACCATTCATTACCGCATACTTTTAGAATTTTCAATATTAACAAATTTAAATATAAATTAAAGGAATACTTAATTAGCAAGCAGTAAATACATATAATCTTTGATTTCCGATCGTGCGTTTGAGTGCGGGTGTTGGAGTGCTCTTTATAATATCATTTTTATAACTTGTTTGTTTTTTTCACCAGCTATAATCTGTAAATAATATATTTTGGCTTAACAATTGTTTAACTTTTTCGTTTTCGTGTCATTTCGGGGTTGAGTATAGTATGAGTAGCTTCGCTAGACTTCGCCTCTAGATGGCAACGAATTCAGGATTAAAGGTTTTTTTGTGCTTATTTATAAATATTAAGTTCTATAATGCATTGTATTACCCATTGTTAAAAGAAATACATTTATTTATTTATTTTATTCTATGTATAAAACGAAGAACTACACTTCCTATCGGCAGCTCCTTATTAGTTTCCTGGCATTGAGTTAAATTATAATATTTTCGGATTGACTCTCAGTGCAATATCCATTCCCTCTGCAGTTAGTTCCTTGGTTTCCAATTGTAAAGAAATTGGTCACAACTCGCGAGAAGTCTATAAACCCAAAGAATTAATAACTAATTGCTACTGTTCTGGATGATGATGATGTCAATTTGCAGATAGGTATCTATTCGTATATATTTTCTATATACAGAGTGCTCTAAGGAATCATCCATATTGCTGCAACCGGCATATTGATTTTTAGATATGTCCCAAATTTTCTTAATTTTTGAGGTAGATTTTTTCACTGTTACAACAAATTTTATTGGACCGACGGAACTTTGTTTTTTGTAATCTAGGGACGCTAAACCATGAAGATATGTAAAACCTGAGAGGGTGATTTTTTCACTGTTACAAATATTTTTTGGCCGCAATTTTTTTTCGCCATCTTGAATTAGTAACTCATGCTGCACACAATTTTATAAAAATCTAGTAAGAATTTTTTTCAGGCTGAATTTTTAAATATTTTAATATAGGACCATTTTGTTCCGCCATCTTGGAAAGGTAGTTTTTTCATAATATTTTTTTTAATATTTCAGTAGGCCGCTATTTTGTTTTCATTCCGGATTTTTATCATAATATAACCAGATCATCCCCATATGACTCTTAATTTTTGGTCAAAATTTGAAGTTAATCGGGTAGTTTTTAAGCAATGCCGCTTATTATATTTCTTGACGGGCTACGGGATGATAAAACGTATAGATATGTAAAATCTAAAACGTGAAGATATGTAAAATCTGAGAGGGCAAACATGATATTTGGCCACCATTTTGTTCCGCCATCTTGAATTAGAACCACAGTTTTACAAATTGACCCCTATATCATGACTAGATATGACACATAATTTGAAATCAATTCATTAAGTAGTTTTTCAGGCTGAATTTTTAAATATTTTATCAAGCCACCATTTTGTTCCGCCAGCTTGGATTAGCACCAAAATTATACTAGTCGATTCCAACATAATACTTGATGTTTAAAATTTGAGATAAATTGGATAAGTAGTTTTTTAATAATAATTTTTTAACATTTCACTAACTTTTAACATTTTTGCCATGTTAGATTTGAAGTCAGTCGGGTAAGTATTCTTTAAGCTAGGCATCGAACTCACAGAGAAACAAGCAGACCGATAGATGGGAGTCGATGAAACTTATTTTTTGGCACCTAGCGACGCTGAAACGTAAAAAGAGCATGAGAGGATGAGGATGATTTTTTCACAATTACAAGCATTTTATTTGGCCGCCATTTTATTCGGCCATCTTGAATTAGTACCACTATTTTAGTAGATGATCCCTATACCACAATTAGTTATGGCACATAATTTGAAAACTAAGCATTAAGCAGTTTTTTCAAGCTGAATTTTTTAATATTTTATTAAGCCGCCATTTGTTCCGCCATCTTGGATTCGTACCAAAATGTTTTTAGTTGATTGCAATATAATATTTGATGTTTTTACAAAATTTGAGATAAATTCGTTGAGTAGTTTTTTAATAACAATTTTTTTAACGTTTCATTTTGTTTTGCTATATTCGATTTTTAGTTACCAGGTGAGTTTTGAAGTCATTTTGTTAATAAAGACAGACGAACGTTCCCCTGAATTAAGATCTGAAAAAATCTCGGAGAGTGATTTTTTCACGATTCCCTTTTACGAGAGAAGTAAAATGTAGCAAAAACTGTAGAAAATGTATGCAAGATAAATATGAAGACAAATAAATTTAAAAAATCGGAAAATTTATTTACCCGGTACTTTCCTCGCTTTAAATTATTACTTTTATTGGCAAGAGTAAGGTGTGATCCAAGTTAGTTCAGTACATAGTCACAGTATATATGTGTTACTGTCTCTTCATTTTTATTGGGCGCCATTTTATAGCATTCCTACCAATATGTTTACCATTTTCTTTCTACCTATGCCACACTTGACTTTTGACATAATTTAAAATAAATTCACTAATTATCCGATATGTACATTTAATTTTTTTGCAAAATTTAAAATCAATTGAACAAGATTTTTTTTAAATTGATTTTTTAAAAATCTTATTTGGTCGTCATTTTGTTTCGCTATCTTAAATTGAAACTCATATTATCAGTCTTTACCTACTCTGTTGGTCCGCAGATATCCCAGATATTAAGTTTCTGAATGGTTTTCATTAACTGTTTGGTATTAAATTAAAAAACACAATACTTCGAATATGGACTGTTAATTAAATGTATGAAAAAGCACGAATTTGGTAATGCTCACAATCAATGCCGGCCGGCCTTTTCTTACAAATTGAATAATCACCACTAGTAGACCATTGGAACACACGCTGTTGAGAAAAAAGAATACATAAATTGTCTGAACTTTAAATAATTGACCGCGGCAAAACTCTCCGCTCTGCGCACGGTTTAGTGGATAGATACACTACCAACTGTGAGGCATAAATTAAACTACAAATTGTTTAAACAAATTGGCGCGTAATTTATAAAAACGCTCAATTCCAAACATTCCGCCCACCAAATAATAACATTTTATTTTTTTTTGCATAAACTTAAACAATAAACCAAAATAAGTACATATTTCTGCAATTGAACAAACAATAAAAGTACATGGAAAAGACGATACAAAGGTATAAGTCTGTTTACCTATTGATTTGGCAGAGGGCACAATTTGACTAGAGGCCTGTCAATAAGACCTTTAACAGTTCGAATTTGAGCCACTCTAGCTACACGATCAGGACTTTTGTATACCTTAAGTATTCTTCCCAACAACCATTGCATGAGTGGAAGATTTGGATCTTTTAGTACAACCAACGTTCCACTATCAGGAGGTTGTTGTAGGGTATTCCACTTGGACCTTTGTTGTAATGTATGGAGGTATTCCATGTGCCATCGCTTCCAAAAGTGCTGATGAAGCTGTTGAACCAACTGCCAACGACTTAGTCGATTCAGAGACACATCAAGAAGATTTTCGTCGGGAGGAGTTGTCAAAGGCTCTGTAGTCAAGAAGTGACCCGGAGTTAGACTCATAAGGTCATTGGGGTCTGGACTGAGACTACACAGTGGCCGCGAATTAAGCAAAGCCTCCACTTGAGCAAGCAAAGTGGTCAATTCTTCAAAAGACAAAATTTGACAACCAACCACGTGCAACAAATGAGTTTTCACAGAGCGCACAGCACTTTCCCATATTCCACCCCAATGTGGCGAAGCAGGGGGGTTGAAGTGTCATTTTATCGCTAATGCGTCAGAACACTCCTTACAATATGACAACAAGGTATTATTTGCGCCAACAAAATTAGTTCCGTTGTCGCTGTAGAAATCCGTACATCGGCCACGGCGGGCAACAAACCTACGCAAAGCCGCTAAGAAAGCATCAGAAGATAAGTCAGAGACCACCTCAAGGTGTAAAGCTTTGGTTCCTAGACATATAAACACACATATGTATGCCTTTTGACTCCGGACACCACGTTGCCTACCCAAAACAATCGATATAGCTCCGGCAAAATCAACTCCACAGTGAGTAAATGCCTTCACCTGAAATACTTTGGGAAGCGGTAAATCGCCCATGAAAGGAGTCAAAGCTGTAGGATTAGCACGAAAACATCGATTACACTTTGACAGAACATGTCGAATGGCTCGACGAGCAGATAGTATCCAAAATTGTTGGGTTATTAAATACTGAAGTGTTCTAGGCCCAGGATGAAAATGTTCCTTGTGGAAATGAAGAATTATTAAATCTGTAAACGTATGATTTCTTGGGAGAAGCATAGGATGCTTCGCATCAAATTCCAAATGAGCATTCTTTAGACGACCACCAACACGTATAATATTTGACTTATCCAAAAAGGGAGTCAAACTTCGAAGGGGCTTAGAACATGGCAAACCTTGCTGAAGTTTTACAAGATCCATTTTAAAGGTTTGCTCCTGCACTAACTTCACAATCACCACCAATGCATGATAGAGGTCACGAGCACATAAACTGTCTAATTCACGAGAAGTTTTCGGTTTTCTCAAATTTCGAACAAAACGTATACAATATGCAATTATTCTTTGCATTTTTGATAACGAAGAAAACCTTTTCAGAAGATCACCTAAAAAATCTGATGAGTGAGAAGCTACGCAGACAATTTTTCTCTCCTCAATAGCTACCTCCTCGGGAAGTGTGCCACTCACGTTTGATGGCCAATTAGATTCACGTTCGCGAAGCCAAGGAGGTCCCGCCCACCATAACGCATGTGAGACAATATGTTCCGGAAATATTCCACGTGACGAAACATCTGCCGGGTTCAATTTTCCATCAACGTGATGCCAAAGGTAAGGAGGCACCCTCTCCTGAATTTGAGCCACACGGTTGGCCACGAAGGTTTTCCATCTATATGGGGGAGACCTTATCCAAGCCAACACAACATTTGAGTCAGACCAGGCATAAACCTTTTCCACCTGAATGTCCATCAAATTTTCATTCACAAACTCAAAACATTCAGTCAACAAAGATGCTGCACAGAGTTCTAATCTGGGAATAGAGATTCTTTTCAATGGCGACACTCGATTTTTGGCACACACTAATGACACGAAAACTTCACCATTGGGAAGAACTTGGCGTAAGTATAAGACAGCAGCGTATCCAAGCTCAGAGGCGTCACAAAATCCATGAATTTGCACACCAATTTTTTCATCAACCACAAAATGCCGAGGTATAGAAAGTGAAGCCAAGCATGGAAGCTGTGCGTGATACATTTCCCATTGATATACAATATCTTTGGGTGGAATTGTATCCCAACCCAATCCTAATACCCATAGTTTCTGAATCATACACTTGGCAACAAATATTACTGGTGCCAAAAATCCTAAAGGATCGTAAATTCGCGCAATCTCAGATAATATGTTGCGCTTAGTACAATCTTGTAAGATTGGTTTCACCTGATAAGAAAAACAATCAGTTAGAGGTGACCACTGTAAACCGAGTACCTTTACTCCAGTGTTGTCACTATCACCACAGGAAATATTCTGCTGATGTTCAGCTGGGATTAATTTTAAAATATCGGCATTATTGCTGGTCCACTTTCTCAACTCAAATCCCCCACGCGAGAGAAGTTCGATAAGCTGATTTTTTAGCTCTAATGCTTCAGCAACCGAGGATGAACCAATTATTACATCGTCCACATAAATTCTGTTCTTAAGGACTGGCTCCAGTAATGGAAACTCAGCAGCATAATGCTGCATTAATTGTAGCAAACAACTAATGGCTAGATAGGGGCTTGAAGAAACGCCGTAAGTCACTGTATTCAATTGATACTCCTTAATATTTTCTGTCGTATCGAAACGCCACAAAATGCGCTGAAAATTACGGTGTTCTTCAGTTACTAATATTTGCCGATACATTTGTTTAATATCCGCAGTAAATACTACACTGAATATACGGAAGTATAAGAGTAAAGAGGCTATTTCATTTTGAAGTTTAGGTCCGATGAACAGGGTATCGTTCAGAGAACATCCACTGGTAGACTTCGCACTTGCGTCGAACACTACACGAAGTTTACTTTTTCCTCCATCTTGCTTAAGCACACAATGATGTGGTATATAGAAACCTTCACTTTGACCACTTAATGGATAGACTTCAGACATGTGACCTTGGTCAAGATAATCCTGCATGAATTCACTATAGAGAAGTTTTAAATTAGGATTTCTTTCAAGCTTGCCTTCAAGCAACTTAAAACGCTTCATGGCTTGCACTTTTGAATCACCCAACGAGGGAGGAAAAACACGAAATGGAAGATGCACTATATATCTCCCTGTTGAATCACGCCTACACGTTTCATTGAAAAGGCTTTCACACACCCTGTCCTCCTCTGACACACTGTTAGATTTAGGGACAGATTCAAGCTCCCAAAACTTCTTTAAAGTTTCATCAAGAGAAGAATGTAAAGTGGTGGCACAAGTTAGAACCTTATCGACAGGTACCGACTCCACCGATCCAAAAAGTACCCAACCAAAAGTGGTTTTCATAGCACAAGGACCACCATTTTGTCCTTTATGAAACCCTGGTAGTATAATTTGGGAAAGCATATCTACGCCAAGTAAAATGTCCACATCACCCGAATGGGTAAAATCAGGATCAGCTAAACTCAAATTTTTTAAATAAGACCATCTCCTGTAGCAGAAACTTGTCATTGGGATTTCATCACAAATTCGAGGTATAACCACTGCATTCACATCATATGCAGGTGCTTCTTTCTCACATGGGAACACTTTCAAAGACACACTTCCCATATTGACCCTCATAGACATCTGATTAAGACCTTGTATTGACGTAGTAGACTCTACAGGTTCCAAACCTAACCTTTTAACACAATCAACACTGATAAAGTTAGCCTGACTAGCGGAATCTAGAAGGGCTCTAAATTTTAGAAAGTCACCCTTAGAACTTAACACGGACACTGTAGCTGTAACAAACAGCATTGATTTCTGAGACATTAATCTACTACAAAACACCTTTAATTTTTCTTCACTAGGATTGTTATCTAATGAAACATCATCCTTTGTTTTAGGATTCCCATTATCACTGGTTTTAGCAGGAAAATGAAGGAGAGTATGATGTCTTTTTTGACAAACTCGACACGCAAATGAACTTTCACATTTATCTAAAGCATGGCCAAAAGATAAGCAATAATAACAAAGCCTCTTATGCTTCACGAATGAATGTCGTTCATTAACATCAGCACACAAGAAGGCATCACATTTAACCAAAGAGTGAGGACTTTGTTTACAAAAAATACATTTTTTTGAATTATCAACTTTAGACATAAAGTTAAATGATCTTCCATGACCACTGATAGAATGATCACCCGCTCCACTGCGACTATTTTGTTTGTTCTGATGACCTGATACACCAGGTTTACCAGAACCACTCCTAGCTATTTCTGATTTTGGAAGTAACTGACTATTTTCCAAGGCCCTACAATGTTTTTCCAAAAAGGAAAATAAATCGTTATATTCTGGAAAAGCTTTATGGCTGTATTCAAGTTCAAATGTGGTTTTTAGTGACGAATCAATTTTTTGAAAAAGTAGGTTAAATTTTGTAAAATCCCATTTATTTAAAGCAAATAAATCTAGTGCAGCTAAGTTTTCTGAAAACACTGATAATAATTGCCTAAGCTCTACAGCTGACATAGTTTTTAAAGTGGGCGCTTGATACACTGACAACCAATAATCTGTCACTAGAACACGTTCATTTTGATATCTTTTAACCAAAGCATTGTAAGCTGTTTCGTAATTCGCATCAGTTATTGGACTATTTTTTAAAACACTAGCAGCATCTTTTTCCAAATAAGATACAAGAAATTGAAATCTTTCAATATTAGTGAGAGATTGACACTCCTGTATTAGAGACTTGTACATATCAAAAAATGCTGGCCATTTTTTAATATCACCATCAAATTTTGGAATAATAATTTTCGGCAATTTAACCCTTTCACATCTATACGAACTATCGCTACACTCACTTTTTGCAACCGCCTGTTGCTTGACTGGAAGTTGACTTTCAGTTAGATCACGATAAACTGATTTAATAGCAAACTGCATATCATTAAATTTGTCTTGAACTTCATCTTGTTTGTCTAGTTCCTCGTCAGAGAGCAACCCCACAATATCTAAATGAAAATTTTCAAATTTCGAAACATCTTTGAAAAGGCCTTCATATCGAACAAAGAAATCCTTTTTTATTGTGATTGGCGAGCCTTCTAAAATGGCCTGCTGTGCAATATTATACAACTTGGTGACTTTTTTAATTATTACGCTCCTTTTTTTAATAAGAGTATCTTTAGACATTGTTACTAAACAAATATCTTATTATTTCACTGAGAAAAAAAAATAAATAGGAGACACAAATTTATGTTAAGTATTAAATGACTTTTCAAATATAATTAGATACCGAAACTTTGATTTTATTCAAAAATATGCAGTGCCAGAAAATCAATAGAAAACAACTTCTAAAATTAGTATGTAATATTTCACGAAAATTAAAATAACTAATACCGCAAACCACCAGGTAAACAGACAACAGCATCACCTTTACCAGATATCATTTGTTCAAGCAGTGTAACTGCATACCTATATATTCTCTCTTTTGATTAACAAAATTATTAATACGTCTACAGCATAAAAATGGTTTTTATAAACACCAATATTCAATATTCAAAAATCAAATAATCTTATTTATTTTTAAAGGGATATGTATTTTTGAACCAGTTCGCAAATAAATTATTTATTCCACTTGTGTCTTCTTTTAGCATAAAAAACGGAACAATAGATTTCTCGTCTCGCCAGTAATGTTTAAATTCTTTAAATTCCTATGCTGGTTTTTTACTTTTTATCGATCGATTTGAGTGATGTTAAGGTATTAGTTAAATATTATTTTTAATCACTATAAAAAATTTATACTTTCTATTAATCCACGGGATGTTTCAATTAATCTGGGCTCGTAGGATCAAAATGTTTGGTATTAAATTAAAAAACACAATACTTCGAATATGGACTGTTAATTAAATGTATGAAAAAGCACGAATTTGGTAATGCTCACAATCAATAAGTGTAAAACCACTCACCTATCGTTCTGGGATCGTTATCTTGACGTGCCGGCCGGCCTTTTCTTACAAATTGAATAATCACCACTAGTAGACCATTGGAACACACGCTGTTGAGAAAAAAGAATACACAAATTGTCTGAACTTTAAATAATTGACCTCCGGACCTCTGACTTCGAGTTAAGTCGTCTTGCAAGTCTTGTTTTTATCCGCGGCAAAACTCTCCGCTCTGCGCACGGTTTAGTAGATAGATACACTACCAACTGTGAGGCATAAATTAAACTACAAATTGTTTAAACAAATTGGCGCGTAATTTATAAAAACGCTCAATTCCAAACATTAACGATCCTTTTGTTATGTTAGAGTGGTGTATTATTTGAGGTTAGGATCCAGTAAATGTGTAAAGACTGATAATATGGATTTCATACTGGATATAGAATCTACATGTGTCCTGAAGATGCAACAACAAAGTTGCGAAACGTCGATTATTTGAAAATAGTCCTTTGATTCTTTTTAGTGGATCCTAACCTCAAATAATACACCGCGCTAGCATAGCAACAAAAGGATTGTTAACGAAAACCATTTAGAAACATAATATCTGGGTAATACATGCGGAACAATGGAATAAAAGTACTAATAATATGGGTTTCATGTAGAATATAAGATCTATAAATGAGTCCTGAGGATGCAAAAATTAGGTTGCGAAACGTCGGCAATTTAAAAAAATACGTGTTTTTTTTTACTGGATCTTGACCCCCAAATAATATACCACACTAACAAACATTTTTTAACATTGTTCCAACATATTGGATTTTTCGAAAATATTATCGAGCCATCTCCATATGACATGTTTGGTCAATGTTTGAAGTCAATGTGGTAAGTAGTATTTAAGCTAAGTCGCGAACTGACACACAGACCGACAGACGGACCGACGGAATTCACAAAACATGTTTTTTGGCATCTAGAGATGCTAAAACGTGAAGATATGTAAATCCTGAGAGGGTGATTTTTTTTCACGATTACAAAAATGTTATTTGGCCGCCATTTTGTTGTATCTTTAATTAGTAACACAGTTTTACTAGCTGAGCCCTATATCACAATTAGTTATGGCACAAAAATTGAAATCAATCCATTAAGTAGTTTTTTCAGGCTGAATTTTTAAATATTTTATTATACCGCCATTTTATTCTGCCATGTGGGATTCGTGCCAAAATTTTACGACTTGATTCCAACATAATAATTGATATTTATGCAAATAAATTGGATAAGCAATTATGACTGAATTTGAAGTCAATCGGGTAAGTAGACTTTAAGTTATGCTGCGAACTGACAGACAGAGAGACATACAGGCAGACATACTGATAGACGGGCCGACAGAATTGATAAAACATATTTTTTTGGTATCTAGGGACGCTAAAATGTAAAAACGAGTCAAACTTGAGAGGGTGATTTTTTCACGATATTCAATTATATTTTTTTAAACACTTAATTGTGAATCGGTATATGTATATGTGTCTTAATATATATTTGTATAATCGATCTAAATTAATTGCTTTATGTACCATAATATAAACTACGGTGTAATCTTTTAACATTCCTGAATCTTGTTGGAATAGCCTTGATAAAATCTGAATAAAGGTCGGAACGTCGGCATTTTTTGAATTTGTTGTCCTAAATCCAAGAGAACAATCCACAACTTTAAAGATATATTAATACACTATAGTTCTGAAAAGATTAAAAACATCCTAAATGCCCTTTTCGTAAACCCCTTTTAAATTATTTACTATTTTTTCTCACACACCCTATATGTATGTTTTCACTTCACATTGAGATCATACCTACAGAGTTCGATTTAAAAAATACACATTTTTCGAAACAATTTGCCATTGTTACCGATTTCAAAGTTTGGCGACCGTAAATTTAAATTCAACGGACAAATGAATATCTACCGAACTTCCGAAATCGATTATTATTCATTGGGAATCTGGATACATTGATTAATTTGCAAATATTTCAACGCCGATGGAAAGCCTGGATAGAGGAATAAATCGGCGATAAGTACTTTTTAATAAATTTCAATGTTATTGCTGCACACGACATGACAATAGATTCAAAATGGGATTGCAGAACGGATATTGAATAGAATATTGTTATCTGCGCTGTAGTGCGTGTAGTTTGGAATTTTTACGATTATTAGATATTATGATACCAATATTTCCGTTTCTACTAACGAATTATAAAACTAATTAATTGTTTTACAATTAGTTAGTTAACTCAAATATTACAAGGTGGATCATTAGTAATTCCGAGCTTTAAAAAGGTATAGCAGAATTATATCGGATATGCAGTGACGTAACGACAGCACAAAAAGACCATATTTCTTAGTTGTTAACGGTTAATATTCCAAGTTATTTAAGGAATGTACACACTAAAGCAAGGGTCTTCAACCCGCGGCCCTCGGGCTCAGAGGCTAAAGAAAATATTGTACCGTGCCGCGCCCGCGAATGGCACTCCGAGGGCGCAAGCGCCACCTAGTTAGAAGAGATCCACTCTGTGAACTCGCAATCACGACTACCCACAAGGCCACTAGATGGCGTTGCATGTCTATTGAATCTTTTTAATGATTCTAGAAATTATCACTATTAAATATGTTTGTATTATTATTGTTATCACGTAAAAAATATGTTTTTATTCTAAACAACAAAGCCAAAACTTTTCTGGATTAAAAAAGTTGGTAAAAAATGCCATTTTAAAACGCAAAAAGCCTATTATTCTAAATATCCTTTTTTAGCTAGGAAAACATCAAAAAGCTGTATGAATTTCTTGGACATTGAAAATGATATTTAATTTAAGTAAAAATTGACTGAAACCGGCCAATAGATTCAAAGATGTATCATTAACATGGACAAAAGGGCATTCCAAAATATTTTAAATGCAATATAAACTAATTTTAGAAAGAAATAATGCAACCCTAGAAAACTTAATGTGTAGAAAATTTTGAAAACAATAACTAAAAACTATAAAAATATTTTTAGATAAAATATTAAACGATATAAATCAAAGACCGTCACTGTCTTTATATCTGAAGTATCGCATACTCTGGCTTCTAGAATCTCTTTTTGGGTGTGCCGAATGTAGTTCTGCCAATAATTAGCGCTTACTTCGCCAAGAACCTTTAACCACGTTGCCGAAACTTCAGAAGATATTCCTTCTAAGGCAAAAATATATTGGTCATATTTTCTTTTGCACTCTGGCCAAACCATTTCGATGGGGTTATATTGACAGTGGTATGCTGGGAGGCGGAGAACCATATGATCAAAAAGTTTTACATTTTCGTCAAGAAATCCCAGATTTGGTCCTTCATTGCTGCATCTGGAAAGACAATATTTTTTTCGGAAAGCCATAAAATTAATCTATTTTTGGTCCAGAATCTTCGGGATATGTCTTCTACTAGCCCATAGTGGGCGGCAAATTAAGAACAAGTTGATATTTAAACCATTTTTCGAATTTTCGACGGTTCATACTTTCGTGGTAGTCGCCACTTTTTGTCCCTCTTTTAAAAACTGAACTAGCTCCCTTGATAAACCCGTTCTCAGTGCCGGCGTTGACGACCATGTATCTATAACCTAAAAAAATTAACAGTTTTAATACTGGAGCAAAAGAAAAAAATCTGATTTTTTGTTATATATAATTTAGAAGTCTAGTTTATCTTTTGATCAAAATTATAAAAAAACTGAGTTTAATAATATCAATTTCTCAACAGTGTTTAAAAGATAAATATTATAGGATTTTGACAAAGTAATTATTTTTGTTAAATATCAAAAAATAAATATTTTTTTTTCCCCGCCCATAAACGGTTGGCTTTTAACCCAAATCCTGGTCGTGTTTATCAATTAAATTACGCTATCTTTGAAAAAGTTATTTTAATCCCAAAGAAATAAATATTAATATTTTATTATGGTGCAAAATTTACTGATTTTTAGCCATTTTCGACAGCTTGTAACATTTTTATTTTTTGATATTTAATAAAAATAATAACTTTCCCACACTCTCAAACTATTTATCTTTGGAATACCGTTAAAAAGTTGTCTATAATAAACATAGTTTTATTAGGATTTGGGTTAAATGAACACCTTAAAATTAGCAAACATTTTAAGCCGGACAATGCTTTTAAGGTAAATGCACAATAAAACTAAATTAAACAAAGAACAGATATAGTCAAAATGCTCCATAAAATTACCTTCACCACTCTTTGGGGCTTGTGGCTTTCGTATCATCCTGCCAGGTTTTTCTAAAAGACCCTTTACTGAATATCCATGTTTCATCAAGGAAGAGTAGAGAAAAATCGTTTTCTAGTGAATATATTTTTTGTGTACTCTCTCAAAAATTTAGTTCATTTATTAAAAACATCTGGTAAATCTACGAGATTCTTGGGGTTGTTACTTCTCTTCCATCGGAAGCCAATTTCTCTTACCCATTTTCGCATAAAACTAATAGAATACTTGAAATGATTGGACATATAATTTAGTTTCTGATGAAAAGGCTTTATGGTAATATGTTCTTTTTAGGCATACATGCGATAAATGGTTATTTCTGGTTGATTTTAATTCTTTGAATCTTTTGTTCAATTTTAGTCAATTTTCCTTAAATTAAATATCGATCTTGACTTACTTTCGTTGCGTAAGCTGTTCTTTCCACCACATTCTCAAAAGTACAAGATAATTCCTGCAGCTACTTGTTGTTTTTCTAGCTCAAAAAAGCTTATTTATTAAGGATAATAAGCTGGCTTTGCTTACGTAGTTGTCTATTTCCAATTTTCTTCGGCATACTCCTTATATTAAAACAGTGATAAGGTGACCTGTCTGAGGTCTCATACATCCCAAAATAAATAAATAGTAAAATAGGAAACAAAGGAATATCACCTGCAAGTTTTACGAAATTTTTGGGACCGGCCTTAATGCTTAGAAATCTTAATAATATAAATAATAAATAAATAAATGCTTTATTGTCAAAAAAATTTTACAATTTTGTGGACAAAGCTGTTGTAAAAAAAATAGTTTACAAACATCAAAATTAGCAAACAAAACAAAACAAAAACACATCATAAATATTATAGAAAAATAATATTTAAATCAAGAATTTAGAATATTAATATAATAGAATCCTAAAAGAAGTACATTAGAAATGTACTTTGTCAGTCGTACTATGTTATAAACATTTTCATAAATATAATGTAAAAAAAATAAAAAAGCAAAGTAAAAAATAAAAAATAAAAAAGTACGAAACAATTAAAAAAATACATATACAAAATTCGGTAAAAATGGTTGGTAATGGCAACTATCACACTAGGGGTTCATAAGGATAAATTTATGTGTTGTAAAACTCGTTCACGGTGTAGAAGGCGCTTTCCAGTAAGAATGACCTCAAAGCCTTGCGAAATGAAGTCAGAGATATTATGGATTTGATGTTAAATGGATTATTTTTTGCATTGTAGATTACTGATCTTTTAATTAACTCTGAGTGTGGGGTTGGAAGATAGAGATCGTGCTCAGTGTTTCTGAGAGGGTAGTTGTGAGAAGGTCTCTCTAATAGAGCAGGTGCATGCTTACGAATTAAGCAAACCGATTCCAAAATGAATAAGCAAGGAAGGGTTAGTATTTTATATCTTTTAAAGAAATCTCGGCAGTGAGTTCTACTGTTAAGTCTCAGTAGGTAACGAACAGCTCTTTTTTGTAGTATAAAAATTCGATCAAATTGAGTCGCACAACATGTACCCCAGAATGGAATAGCATATCTGAGGTGCGACTCAACAAGAGCAAAATAAACAGTTCTAGAGGTAGAAAAGCTAAGCTCCTCGGAAACAGATCTTAACGCAAAGCAAGCAGAACCCAACTTCCTTGATAAAGCGTCGATATGTGGATCCCATTTTAAAGAATCATCTACAAGAAGCCCTAGAAATTTTACATAGTTTACGACATCAATAGTGGTGCCATTAAGGTCAAAAGGTTGCAGCGTGTTTTTATAAGACAAGACTTTCGTTTTAGAGATGTTCAAACATAGGAGATTAGAATCGCACCAGGATTTAATGGTGATTAGGTCATTAGATACAATCCTATGTAGGTCCGTGACATCTGGGTGGCTCCACGTAAAGCTGGTATCGTCCGCAAAGAGACATATTTTTCCACTAATGTTTAAATTAGCCATGTCGTTTATGAACAGAAGAAACAAGATAGGGCCTAGTACCGAGCCTTGAGGCACTCCATATTCCATTGGCCTACAAGAAGACATCCTGTTGTCAACTTTCACAACTTGATTTCTGTTGCTAAGATATGACTTAAACCAATCGAGAGGAGCCCCTCTAAATCCATAGTACTGCAGCTTGTTAGTTAATATATTATGATTCACACAATCGAAAGCTTTGGAAAAATCACAGAAAATTGTTGCCGTAGCGTGATGGTTGTTTAGGCTGGAGTAAACTCTATTAAGAAGAGAAAACATGGCATCGCTTGTGCATTTGTTACTTAAAAATCCAAATTGATGTTTTGTAAGTATTTCATATCTAGACAGAAATGATAAAAGCCTTTTTTTAACCAGTCTTTCGATGATCTTAGATAGCGTAGGGAGAAGTGCAATTGGGCGATAGTTCGAAGCTTCTTCTGAAACACCTCCTTTGTGAAGAGGTATGATTATTGCAGTTTTAAGGCAGCTTGGAAAAGTACCATTTTGGAAAGACATATTTATCAAAGCAGTCAGATGCTCTAGAGTGCACTCCGGCAGACTTGAATACATTTTTAAAGTAAGCCCATCAATTCCCGAGGAAGATTTATTTTTGATATCATTAATTGTACTGCGAAGTTCTGATAAAACTACTGGTGAAAAGAAGAAACTGTGCAGGTTTACCCTATGATTAGAGAGATATGAAATTGGGTCATTAGATTGAGATACGGATTTAGTCAAATCTTTGGCTACATTTACAAAATAATTGTTTAGGTCCTCAGGAGAGGTAAGGATAGTGTTGGATAAAGGAGTTTTGTTTCTTAAATCATTTACGATAGACCAGGTTTCTTTAGCTACATTTTTGGCGTTAGAAAGTCTATTATTGTAATAAATATCTTTGGCGGCTTTAATAGTCTTATGATAAATTTTTCTGTATGATTTTACATAATTATGAAAAAAGACACTGTCCGAAAATTTCTTTAAATGAGATAGTGACCGCATGTTCTTAGAAGATATACGTAAACCTTTAGTGGACCAGGGTTTACTTCTTTTATTTTTGATAGGCCTAAGAGGAAAAGATTCAGAAGCTATATTAGTTAGAGTTTTTATAAAACGAGAAAATTCAGTGTCGACATCATAAGTGTGAGAGTCCCAGTCAGTTATTTGACATAGGTGTTTGAAATTAATGAAATTTCTAACCGAAAAAATACGGCCCACTTGTCTAGAGGAATTTTTGGCTTTGGATGTAATTGAAAATTTTGTGAAAATTGCTTGATGATCGGAGAAACCTGGACTTAAGACATTACATTCGACGGAGCTAGGATCGAAAGAAGACACAACGTAATCTATAGTACTGGCACTTGTCTTAATAATTCTGGTTGGTGAGTTGACGTGCATGGCAATTCCTAATGACTCAAAGATGGACTGAAGACATTCCTGAGCAGCACACACACTGGAAAAGTCAATATTGAAATCGCCACATAAGATTAATTTGCTTTTTACAGGAAGGGACTCGAGCAAACTTAGAAGGTTATGGCAGAATAATTGCACATCAGCATCAGGTGTTCTATAAATACAAATAATATAAAGGTCATAAGTATTGTGATAAACGATAGAAAATTCAAATACTTTTTCAGATAATAAATGATTATACTTTGATATTTCGGAAAAATCGTTGTTTAAAGACATTATCATGGTGCCTCCACGAGTTAAATTAGTTCTATTAAATCTGGCAATTGTGGTATAGTTTTTAATAAAAACAGGTTGATTGATATTTAGCCAGTGCTCAGTGATGGCAATGACTTCTGGAAAATTTAGCTCTTCTAACAAAAGATATAATTCGTCTGTTTTATGTCTTAAGGACTGAATATTAAGAAAAAAAAGATTAAAATTACTATTGGTCAATTTTCTAGAGGGTGCTAGATCCTCTTTTCGCGTCATATTGACTAAAAATTTTACTTTTTGATGGTGAACCACTAGAATAATATTTACCAGTACTTTCACGAATTTTTTGGAGCCGTAAAATTTTTTCCGAGGAGTAGAAAGATCTATACGCTGCAAGGTCTGAGTCCACTTCAGATGAACCAATCCCATAGGCATCGTGGAAGCGATAATACAACTTGCGCAGGGAGTCCTTGTCACTGGGAAGGCCTTCTGAAGCTAGCAATAATTTAATGCTAGTACTTGTATGCCCCTCAAAACACACACTAGATGGCTGGTCGTGTAGATAAGCAAGAAATAGCCTTAAGGTCTTTAGTAAGGAAGGATCCCTTAATCTGGCTAATATATAGCGACCATTTGCTTTATCCGAATCTTGGGACAGCCGCACTCTTGGTGGAGTCATTGGATCAAACTGCAAAAAATGATCTTTCCTTGCAGTTTTCTCCATGCTTAATTTAGAACCCTCCAGTGCCAATGACCTACAAGCTGCTATGGCCTCCCTGTCAGAGCCAATCATGACTGACTTATCCTCCTCAGGCACAAATGTCACTGGTGATTCCAATAATTGAGGCTTTGGTGGAGACAGCCCCCGGCTCTTTGGGATATCTATATTGACATCTTGATGACTAGAAGATGAGACATTATGGGCTGTGGAAGTGGGCGGCGTTTGGATAAGGGTTGGTGAAACTGAATCATTGGTAGGATCAATTATGGTACCAGGTGGCCACAGACTAGCGTTCTTAAGCTGAATTAAGTGATCTTTATTTTGCACCCCAATTTTAAAATCGGAGCGCAAAGTGTCTGCATTCTTAAGCATAGGAAAACAACGCACAAAATTCGTGGTTCCTAATTTTTCTTTGATGTAGTGTACAAGCTGATTTGATTTATACGTGGACGGAATTAAGGATACCACTACATAATGCCATTTCTCTATAATGGGTGTTTTGTTGGGCTGGAAGGAAACAGCTTTTTTTGGAGACCTATTGACAGGCATTTGGACATCTGTTGTATCGGTTTGGGTTGATATTGCGGTGGTGTATATCTTCTTTATTGATTGTTGTTTAGGCTTATCAGCAAGCTTCTCCAGGGTAAGTGCCATTTGTTTTACACTATGCCTCAGCTCAGCCATCTGTTTAGTCAACTGCTCCTTCGATGAATCATGCACCTGGACTTTGACAGATTCATTTTGAGATTCCATTAAAATAGATCATAGATTGAAAGTATCCTGCCTAATTTCTTTAATGGATTTAAATAAGGATTCTTGTATACTGTCAGATATTCCAGAATGGAGGCTGTGAATATCCTCAATTTTTTCTAGCAGTATCTTCCATTTGGAGTCATGATTGAGTAAGATGTCGTAAATTTCGCCAATGATCGGAAGGATGTCGTTATTTTTCTTTAAGCAGGAACCCAGGGCTTCGAGACTGGGAAAACCCAATACAATTTTCTAGTTAATAGATTTTAGGACAATAAAAAATTTTAAATCTTAGGATTGTCTTGTTAATGAGGAAGCTTCTTTCTGTTTATTCAGCTCATATAGCATCTAGCCTTCATTACGGAATCTGTTTCTGGAGGCCATTTCTGGTGGTGCAGAAGTGTATTTTGAGATGCATGCTTGATTTGCCTCAAGGTACATCATGCAGGAGCAGGTCACATATAAAAAAAACGTTGTATGGTATCTCAATCTAGATACTATTCAAACAAATATTTTCTAACAGATTTATTTGCATAACATTCATAGTCATTTTACACGGGCCAACGATAGTTTGTCTGTCTGTCTGTGTGTCTCTCAGTCTGTCTGGTTATCTGTCTGTCTGTTTGTGTGTTTGTCGCTCTGTCGGTTCACGGCATAGCTAAAAAACTACTTACCCGATTGACTTCAAATTTAAGTCAAAGATTAAGGGTCATTTGGGGATGACTTGGTAATCTTGTGGTAAAAATCCAATGTGGAAAAACAAAATGGAGGCCTAGTGAAATGTTAAAAAAAATTATACTAAGAAAGTGCTTATCAAATTTTGCACAATAATCAAGTATTATGTAGGAATCAACTGGCAAAATTTTGGTACGAATCCAAGATGGCGGAACAAAATGGCGGCTTAATAAAATATTTGAAAATTCAGCCGGAAAAACTACTTATACTTATACTCATTAAATATTATTAATATCATTTTAGTGCTAGTTGTATTATAACCGCTTAGCTGCTGCCACATAAATGTGTGTTCACTAGTAGCAAATTTTGAAGGTTTTAAAAAAGCAGTTTTTAATAAATATGATATTATATCTGTCTCCGAAACATGGCTTCACGCCGGTATTTTGGATAACGTTATTAATTTAAATGGATATAAACTTTACGTCGTGATAGAACTAGTGGTCTGAGAGGTGGTGGGGTCGCTGTGTACGTACAGGGTTGTCCAACGAAGGGTAAACACCTTTATAATTTCTTTATTTTACAAGATATTGAAAAATGGTAAAAACAAAAGTTGGTACTTCAGCTTGTACCATAGTAAGCACCACTATTAATTAAAGTGGCCAAGAGGCCGATTTTTACTTGTTTTTAGCTTAAAAACATATGAATTTAGGAATAACGAAGTGGCAACATATCTGCAATAATTAAACGAGTAGATATTAAATAACGACGGAACAATATTTATTATAAACCAAATCTATAATAACTTAACGAATATGTATTAAATAACGACGGAACAATATGTATTATAAACAAAATCTATAATACCTAAACAAATAGGTATCAAAGAACAAGGAAACAAAACTTATGAGAAAAAAATCTAGTTTTCAAAAATGCCTCCTTCAGCGGCTAAGCACATTTGCATGCGTTCTATAAAGTTTTCTTGAGTGTTACGTAACATTTTGTTGTTAACGGCTCTAGAGGCCTCTTGTATTCTCTCCTTCATTTCGTTTGGACCTTCACAAGGCGTAGCATTTACAAAATTGTCGACGAATCCCCATAAAAAGTAATCCAAAGGACTGAGGTCCGGAGACCTAGGGGGCCATAGAATCGGTCCTTACGTACCATGGATTCCCCCTATTACCTATTCAATTCGATCCATGACGTTCAGTTAAAAAGTATGTGACATCACGAGTGCCATGCGGTGGGGCCCCATCATGTTGAAACCACATATTGTTTCTAACTTGAATGTTCACATTTTCTAATAAAATCGGCAGTGACTCCCTTAAAAAGTTTAACTATATGTTACCAGTTAAATTACCCTGGAAAAAATATGGTCCAATAACATAAATGTTTACAATGCCACTCCACACGTTCACGGACCATCTTCCTTGTTTCATAATTTCCCCTCTCCAATTAGGATTTTGTTGACTGTAGTACCTTATATTATGTCGGTTCATAGTACGGTCACTCCTAAACGTAGACTCATCTGTGAATAACACATTTCTAAAAAAGTCAGGGTTTTGGTAAGTTTTCTCTATAGCCCAAGAACAAAAATCTACTCTTTTTTCTATATCTCCAGGTAGTAACTTTTGGTGATATGAAATACGATAGGCATGGACTTTGTGATTTTGTAAAATTCTCTTCACAGATGTGTAAGACATACCAAGTGCTTCGCTCCGAGAATTGGTACTTTGAATTGGATTTTCATAAATGGAAAGCAGAACTCTTAGCTGATTTTCCTCTTTGAGAACAGGCTTGTTAACAACGACTCTCTTCTTATAATCCACGTTTCCGGTCTCGCGGAATCTAACACCTAATTTTTTTAATGTTCCTAAACTTGGTTGTCGTCTATCGGGATATCTGTCCAGATACTCTCGTTTGGACGGTCTTAACTGATAACCATTCCTCGCCAATATATTTAACAAATCTATCATTTCGGCTTTGGAATAACGTGTGACGTTTCTGTTCATCTTTAACAACTAACAACTTCACTAAAATAATATTCTTTAAAAAGTAAACTACCGAAAGTTTGACAAATCTTTGATTAACTTGTTGCCCGGCAACCAAACGACAGTATTTGCACATTTCGATAGACGATAACCAAGTTTAAACACGTTAAAGTAATTAGGAGTTAGATTCTGCTGCGAGCCCGGGAATGCGGATTATAAGAAGAGAGTTGTTAACAAGCCTTTTTTTAATGAGGAAAATCAGCCACGAGTTTTTTTTTGAAACATATATTTTGTTTATAATAAATATTGTTCCGTCGTTATTTAATATCTACTCGTTTAGTTATTGCAGATATGTTGCCACTTCGTTATTCCTAAATTCATATGTTTTTAAGCTAAAAACAAGTAAAAATCGGCCTCTTGGCCACTTTAATTAATAGTGGTGCTTACTATGGTACAAGCTGAAGTACCAACTTTCATATACTCATGGTACCTATTTCATTAGATAGGTTTTACAATAATGCAAATTAGCCAAAATACTGATTTTCAAATGTTCATAGCTCCGAAACTATTAGGTTTAAAGGTGTAATATCTTATATAAAAAGTGTTTAGAATTTTCGGGAGAATCCAAAAATGCAATAATATACAGGGTGTTCCATTTAAAATAAGCAAAATAACCATAATTTTTTCGCGTAATTTTTTTATTTGATGTTCAATTGTTTTTATCATAAATTATCCTTATTCCTCTCTAAAATCCCTACAACTTTTGTTTTTACCATTTTTCAATATCTTGTAAAATAAAGAAATTATAAAGGTGTTTACCCTTCGTTGGACAACCCTGTACGTACTTCGTGCAAATCTTCTTCACTACATATCACTGAGGTATGAGGCAGCGAGCAGTTGTGGATTTCGGTTAAAAATTTTACACGACAATTCAGCATAGGTACTTTGTACCCTCCTCCCTCCTGCTCCGTAGTCGAATTTCTCGGTGAACTCGAAAACGTTCTTGCTGTTTTAGATCCGCAATGCAATTCTATTATAATGCTTGGCGATCTTAATATTGATTTACCTGACTATGATAATAATAATTCCAAAAAATTACTTAATATATTTGATTCCTTTAATTTATGTCAAATTATAAATGAGCCCACACGGTATAGTCAGAATAGTGCTAAATTACTGGATATTATTGCTCATTCCAATAACATTAACAAGATAACTCTAAAGTTCTAAACATATCTGACATTGCAGACCACTGCCTCGTGCCATGCCAAATATTTAAGTGTAAGGAAAAAATAACATTGCATAAATACCGTAACTTCAAAAATTTAAATGTAAATAATTTTAATGCCAATCTTGCTCTAATGGATTTTTCACGCGTTTACAGGGCATTAGACATTGAGACTAAAACAAATATTTTTAACTTAACTATCCTTAGCCTCTTCGATTTTCATGCTACTTATTGTTAAGATTTGAAAAAGCCTTGCCCCCTTGGCTAACCGAAGCTGTAAAATCCCTTATTACTGAAAAGATAAAGCATTAAAAAAATTTAAGCGTACTAAGAAGGAGGTGGAATGGAATTTTTATGAAACTCTCCGTAATGAAGTGAACTACACTAATAAACGTGAAAAGAAAGCTTATTTTCAATATAAATATCGTAATGCGGACAAAAACACGCTGTGGAAGGAATTGAAAAAATTAAATCTGAACTCTAAAAATTCTAATAATGAGACATCTAATAATCTTACTGATCCTTTCTTACTTAATAAGTTCTTTTTAAGCATACCTGCTCAAAATACTGTGGACCAGACCACTATCGACTTTTTTTATAAAAATAAATTTAACGAAGGACTAAATTTTAAGTTTAGCCGTACTAATGAGAATGATATCTATAAAACACTACTTTCAGTTAAATCAAAATCCAGTGGCCCAGATGGTATTAGCGTGAATATGGTTTTGTTATGTTGTCCTATAATACTACCCGTAATAAAACATATTTTTGACTCTATTATTGCTAGGAACACCTACCCTTCAACCTGGAAAATGTCTCACGTCATACCGATTCCTAAGAATAATTCCCCAGAAGAGCCCAAAGACTTTAGACCAATTAGTATTTTATGTGTTCTATCCAAAATATTTGAAAAAATTGTCGAAAGCCTGATTAGGGAATTTGTTGATAATTACAATATTTTACCACAAAATCAGTCAGGGTTCCGGAAAAATGATAGCTGTATGACTGCCCTAGCTCAAGTAACCGACGATATTCTAACAGCTACCGATGATAACAAATTGACGATTCTGGTTTTAATTGACTACTCCAAGGCCTTTGACTGCATCAGTCACACCCTTCTTATCGCACTCTTAGGTTATCTGAGCTTCTCAAAAAATTCAACAGACCTTCTTTCGTCTTACCTGGTAGGAAGATTGCAGGCAGTGAAATTACGTCAGATGATGTCGGATTTTGCTGTTGTGAAGAGCGGAGTGCCACAGGGCTCCGTTCTGCGACCTCTTCTATTCACTATTTATACGTCTCAGTTCTCCAATATCATCCAGCACTGTTCATCGCATTTCTACGCCGACTACTACGACGATATTTATCTTTTATTCCAGCAGAAGTTGACACTGCGTGTATAAAAATTAATAACGACTTAAAACGTCTTCTGGACATCTCCAATAAATACGGTTTAAATATCAACGCAAGTAAGTCCAAAGTAATGCTGTTTGGTAGAAAATCGGCACGCAACGCATCAATTGATCACATCAATAATAATTTGGATTCGGACAGATTAATCCTAACAGATGAGGCAAAAAACTTAGGACTTCTTGTAGATTATAAGCTTAGGTTTGACAAGCATGTCAGTGCCCTTATAAAGAAAGCTTTTAATACCCTTAAAGTTATTTACACAAACAGATATTATTTTAACAAAAGTACGCGTCGTTTATTATGCGAGGTGCTTGTTCTGTCACATCTCAACTATGGTGATATAATACATGGTCCCAACTTACTACGTGTTGATGTGAGTCGACTACAGCTGATTCAGAATGCTTGCATAAGACTTACATGTGGCATAAAATGACGAGGTCATGTATCTCAGGCACTTAAAGAATTGAATTGCCTTAATATGGAGAACCGACGCAAACTACACTCACTAATATTTTATCATTAAATAATCTCGTTAAAAAATCTTCTAATCTTATCTCTTTAAAAAACTAAAATTTCGATCATCCGTGCACTTGGTTAAAGTACGATACAAACATCTCCTCACTATACTTCAGCATAAAACCACTACATTTCGTGGATCATTTTCATTCGACGCTCCAAACAAAATATAATAATTTACCAGATCATTTAAAGATTCTATCTATTCCAGCCTTTAAAAGGCAAGTTAAAAAACTGCTTTTAAATAATTAACTTTTAAATTCTAAATGTTCTACTCCTGTATGTTTATATATGAAATATAGGGAAATTAATTCTGAATATGTAATAATGAATATTTTTATTATCGATGATTGCTACTAGAAACTCTAAGCTGTCTCACTTATATTGTATTGTTTTTTTCTTTACTGAATTTTACTTAGTTTAAAGGTTGAGTTGAAAAGCGCTAGTCACCTCTACGCCGGTGAATGCGAACTCTGCCCTTTGTCAGATTTTTTTTTCCATCTTGGGTTAGAATTAAGTTGTAAGTTTTTGTATACTTCTGGAAATAAAAGCATACATTATTATTATTATTATTATTAATGAACTGATTTCAAATTGTGTGCCATAACTCATTGTAGTATAGAGATGAACTAGTAAAAGTGTGTTACTAATTCAAGATGACGGAACAAAATGGCGGCCAAATAAGATTTTTGTAATCTGAAAAAATCACCCTCTCAGGTTTTAAATATATTCGCGTTTTGGCGTCCCTAGATGCCAAAAATATGTTTTATCAAGTCCGTCGGCCCGTTTGTCAGTTCTGTCTGTCAGTTCGCGGCATAGCTTAAAAACTTCTTTTCAGATTGATTTTAAATTTTATTCAAAAATTAAGGCTCATATGGGGATGACCTGGTAATATTTTGGTTAAAATCCGTATGCCGGAAGAAGATGGCGGCCTAATGAAACGTTAAAAAAATTATTACTCAAGAAACTAATTATCCAATTTGCACAAAAATCAAGTATTTTGTCGGAATCAACTGGTAAAATTTTTGTACGAATACAAGATGGCGGAACAAAATGGCGCCTTAATATAACATTGAAAATGCAGCCTGAAAAAACTACTTAATGAACTAATTTCAAATTGTGTGCCATAATTAATTGCAGTATAGAGATTAACTAGTAAAACTATGGTACTAATTCAAAATGGCAGAACAAAATGGCGGCCAAATAAAATTTTTGTGATTTCAAAAAATCGCCCTAGCAGGTTTAACATATCTTCGCGTTTGAGCATTCCTAGATGCCAAAAAATATGTTTTATCAATTCCGTCGGTCTCCTGTCGTTTTGTCTGTCTCTCTGTCGGTTCGCGGCATAGCTTGAAAACTGCTCATCAGGTTGACTTAAAATTTTGGAAAAAATTTAGGGCTTATATGGGGATGACCTCGTAGTATTTTGGTAAAAATCCAATATGCCGGAACAAGATGGCGGCCTACTGTAACTTTAAAAAATTATTACTAAAAAACTAATTATCCAAATTACCTCAAATTTTTCAAAAACATCATGTATAACATAAGAATGAACTGGTAACATTTTGGTACGAATATAAGATAGCAAAACAAAATGGCGGCCTAATAAAGTATTTAAAAAATCAGTCTGAAAAAAAAACTACTTATTAGATTAATATTAAATTTAGTGCAAGCGTTAAGTGTGATATAGAGATAAGCTGGTAAAATTGTGTTACGAATTCAAGAGAGCCGAACAAAATGGCGATCAAATAACATGTTAAAAAAACTAACGTTAAAAATCTTGTTATTCAAATGACTGTAAATTTTGGAGAAAAATTAAATATGATATAAGGATAGTTAACTGGTGCGAATTCAACAAGACGTAACAAAATAATTAAATCATGCCAAAAATCAAGTGTGGCGTAGGTAGAAATTGGTAAAATATTGGTACGGATCCAATATATGGGAACAATGTTAAAAATAAAAATGTTTTAAAAGACAGTATATACAGTACATAAAGAGGAGAGTTTTCGCATGTTTTTTATTTTCTGGTCACTTTCGGTTTCACCGGAAATGAATCCAGTTTCAAATTTTTAGATGAAACACTCTGTATATTTTTACATTTTTGCATTCAGACAATTCTGAATCAGAATGTGACATTTTAAAAACTTTTTACGCTTACTTGATTTTTTTATAGCCATTTTTAAAATTACGTCTAGGTGGCCATGACCGGACGCAAATTAATTTAAGGACTTGAAATGATGACAGAATTATTCCGTCGCTAAGTTTTAATGATTAGTGTGCTAGCTAGGAACAAGGGAAGAAGTTCTCAAAATCATTTGCGTTGGAGTAAAAATAAGCTCAAAGATTAAATATTACTAAGAAAAATACTCGATAATCAATTATTTACTTTTATCAAGTTTGCCATGGATAGCTATGCTTGATATTAAGTAGGATTTTTTTTTGACAGTGACACTTACCTATTCTTTCTGAGTAGACAAAAGATTTCCTTATTTTACTTGATTTTCTGTATTTTGTTTGTTTTCAAAAGTCAAAAGAATGTATACTCAAAGTGTAAAACTCGATATGTTATTAATATTTGTAGAATGTCATAAAAATTCAAGAAATGCTGTTGAGTTGTATGCTCAGAGATACCTCGACCGGCAATATCCAGTCCATCAGTATTTTCCATATCTCGAGAATCGTTTTAAGCATCAAGAAGGAAATGAAGTGGTGAAAAGGCAGATTTATTATAAATGAAAAAATGGAGATTAATGTTCTTGCTATGGTTGAAGTTGATAAAACTGTTTCTTTAAGACAAATTAGTCACGAACTGGGTTTAAGTCATGAATCAGCTAAAAAAATACGAATTTAACACGGATATCGAGCTTTTACACCAATATTTGTACCCTGATGATGGCGATAGGCGGGCATTGTTGTGTGATTAGTTGCTCCAAAATTGTAGAATTGACCCAAATGTTATCAACTTTATCTTATTTTCTTACGAATCCAGATTTACTAATAATGGTATGTTTAACAAGCAAAACACTCGTTACTGGGCCCAACAAACTCAACATGAAATGAGAGTAGGAAATTTTCAAGAAAAGTTTGTTGTCAATATCTGGGCTTGTGTCGTTGGTAACAGAATGTGCCAATTAACAGGGGTTAGGTACTTAGGTTTTCACCAAAATCAAATTGAGCAACATTTTAATGATCTACCTTTAAAAGTGTTACGCCGAATTTACTCCCAGCAAGATAAAGCACTGCCTCACAATACCAGAGAAGTTCTTAATTATTTAATTGAACATTTTAATAATAAAGTTATAAGTTATTGCAAACAATGGCCCAATACGGTGGCCCACCCGTTCGCCGGATCTCACTGTTCTCGATTTTTTTATTTGGAAATATGTTAAAGAAAGAGTCTATGTAACAGCGACTCTTGAAATCTTAGAAGGAAGGATTGTACGTGTATTTAGAAGTATTACGCCTCAAATGATGCACAACGTGTTGTGAACTCGAATATTGTGCTATTACATTTTACAGCATTATTGAAGTTAGTTGAAGTTATATTTTTGTTTAATACTCTGAACTATTTGTTAGCCAAAGATACAGATTTGCACGCCTAAATTTGTTGACGATATCTGAAGAGGGGCAGCAGAAAACTGTATAAAAAATGCTGTTCCCAGCGTTAGGCGCATAGGTGTGCATTCTTTTCATCAACAGAGATCGGCTGGGCAGACTTTACGTGACATGACGCATAGATAGATCCATCGTAAGTAACGTTCATTAACCAACTGTCACAATTAAAAATCCTACTTAATATCCAGCATGGATTTCCATGGCACACTTGATAAAAGTAAATAACTGATTATCGAGTATTAAGTTACTACCATTAGGTTCGCAGAAAAATCCTCTTTTCAAAAAGTGCTTGTCTAAAAAGAGTAGCCATTTGAAAAGAAATAGTTAGACACAAAAATTTGATTTTATCAACTTCTCTTCTTCCTAGCTATCAGGCTAATCACTAAAACTTAGCGATTGTATTATTCTGCCATCATTTCGGGTCCTAAGATTAATTTGCGACCGGTCGTGGCCACCTAGATGCAATTCTTAAAATGGCTATAAAAAATCAAGCAGGCGTAAAAAGTTTTTAAAATGTCACATTCTGATTGAGAATTTTCTCAGGTATCCAAAAAAGTGAAAACATACATTTAAAAAATTGAAACAGGAGTCATTTCCTGTGAAACCGGAAGTGACCGGAAAGTGAAAAATATGTGAAAACTCTCCACTTTACTTCGTTTTGATACATCAAATGCTTTAAAAGTTATAGCTGTCTAATAGAATCGTTGACACCCAAGAAATATTCATAATAAGGGAAGTTCCGGGTCAAGGAAATGTACCAGTTTTTACATTTACTTGTTTGTTGTTTGTACTGGGCATTTTCTGTTTCATTAAATTCGTCAATTATTTTTTTCCAGCAGCAGAGATTATAAAACTTTGTGATTGTAAGGTCACAAATCGTGACGGAAAGAAAAGTTATTATTATTATAAATATTTAATATTATTGTTATTAATTATATTAATTAGTGAAGCGATAATCAACTGAAAGATATTCGTACATTGTATCTATTTTAAAAGCCACATTTTCCCTTCTAGCCGTATTGCGGCGTCAATAAAGTTTATAGGGCTGCGCTGTGGCGAAAAAAAAAGCTGTTAAAAGGGCATTAAAAATTCAAGATGGCATTGTGTCGAGTTCCCAAACTCGAAACCTATTAAATTTGTATAGCGAGCACTTGCCAGTTTACAAACTTCTCAACTAGCAAAAAGCCCTTGCGACAGCACTTACAAAACTGGAACTAATTATAACCTAAACTTTATGAAACTCAGGAGAATTTGTTTCGGCAAACCCAGATGGAGTTTTTGTGTCCTGTCATAGCAAAACCTGTATTTTAATTAGGATGCTGATATAGTGTTAATAATTAAACATTGACCACATTTCTTTGCAGCAGCAAAATAGTCTGGGAGATAAGTAGTTTTGAATCGAAAAGATAACCAGGTATACCTTTTTAATAGCTATACACGGCGTCTCGGTAACTGTGGGTTAAATGAGAAAAAACTGCGTAAGGTAAATGTACGTTTCACCGACCACCTAATCTTTTTCCTCAGAAAAAGGCCAATAGTAAGGCTTGTAAGTAAAAACTCAATTTTCTAATATTTTTAGTTTGAAGTTTAAAATATTTTTAAGAAACAGAGAGTAAGAAATAACGGAAATATTGATTTTTATATTGAAAAAAAAAATATTTTTTTATCTGAAACGTTTGGTATGTACAGGGTGTCCAAAATAAGAATGTATATCTCCTTATCTCGAGAACCATAACAGATAGAAGGCAAGTTCATATACAAAAGTTTCTTAGCTTCTTTTGAATTTTTATTTTATTATATTCTTATTTATACAGGGTGTTGCGTTTGGCCTGGGCTGACATGCACTTTCTTATTTTAAATGGGGCACCCTATATATTATTGCAGATTATGATAACGCGCTTAAAGACGAGTTCACCAATATATAACAGTATGGGGCTATAGTGCAACGTTTCGGATTTATTGACTTTTTCTTCAGTTTTCTACCTATTTTCAAATTAACAGAAGTAAAGTACTTTTATAAATTTTAGAATTTTTGTTAGAGCCTTAAAAAATTAAAACCTCGTTCTACTCACACTCTTATATTCGAGTTTTAAAACTTCAAAAAAGTTACAATGTTGCCATGCTTTGCGTATCGTAATTTTTTTTTTAAATTTAAATGCAACACCCTGTATATTACAATAAATTCGGATAGAGAATTGAAGTAAGATTTCAACGACCCATAATAATATGGGTCTCCGACTTATAGTTTTAGACTTATTGACGATCATCTTCAGCATGCAACTAATTTTTTTAAGACACATAGAGTGCCATGGAAATAGAGTTTGAAAGGACGCCAAGGTAAACGTCGCAAGAAATGTCAACATAATTTCCTGCTAGTGCTATTGATATCTTTTAACATTATAAAAATATATTTAAATCAAGAAAAGTTGATTCTTTCTTTACCAGTGCTATTTGGAAAATAATCGTAGTGCTGCTTTGGCTCTTAGGGCATACCAACGAAAATATCCCGAAAACCGAATCCCAGATCGAAGAATTTTTCAGAAAATTGAAAGAGATCTCGAGGGGCACAGCGTTTTAAAAAAATACTATAAAAGAATAACACCAAGATCTGTTTTAACCGAAGAAGAACAACTAAATATTTCCTTGTATTTTGAAGAGAATTCCGAAAATTCTATTCGTGATGCAGAGCGCGATTTAGGCGTTGCTAAATCTACTATTCATTTTTCGCTTAAACTTAATAAGTACAGGCCATGGAAGTTTGCGAAATTACATCATTTAGAGCCAAATGACTCCGTTACTAGATTAGAATATAGCAATTTAATTATGGATCGTCAATTCCAGGAATCTATATTAAATAAAATATGTTGGACAGATGAAGCAACCTTTAGTAACTGTGGAGTTTTCAACAGAAAAAATAGCCATTTCTGGGCACAAAAGAACCCGAAAAAATTTAAAACTATACAACATCAAGGACGACGAAGCATTAACGTGTGGTGCGGAATCTACAGAGGTACAATTATAGGCCCCGTATTTATTGATCAGTATTTAACTGGCCCTAGATATTTTACAGTTACTTAGAGACACAATTAAGCCCTTGCTAGACATACGAGGAAATACCAACGAAATAATATATCAAATGGACGGCGCTCCATGCCATAACAGGCTAGATGTAAAGAACTTTCTTTCCAACAATTTTATGGAATGGATAGGTCCAAATGGGGATATACTGTGGCCTCCTAGAAGCCCAGACTTATCTCCATTGGACTATTTCTTATGGGGAACATTAAAGGATAGGGTTTACCAAAACCGCTGCGAAAATATTGAGGATTTAAGAAACAAAATTATTATGGAAATATTTAAATGAAAGTGAAGAAAAGCGACCAATAAATTAGAAACGTTGCAACTATAGGCCCATACTGGTTATATATTTTTTGATACTTTTTTGTCTTTAAATAAATTTAGCGTTATCATAAAAACAATGCAATAATATATAGGGTGTCTCAATTAAAGCGTTTTCAAAATAAGATAATTTGTTTTTATTAATATTATTTCTTTACCAAACGCAACACCCTGTTTTTTATTTAAAATAAGAATATAATAAAATAAAAATTCACATTTTTCGAAGCTGAAATACAGATACGCTTACTTTTGAATTAAATAACTTGCCTATACTTTATTTTATTGAATAACTGAGTTTCTTGTTATTTTTTTGTTGTTTTACCAAATATTTAAGCAAAAAATAGGTGAACATTAATTAAATTTAAAAATTAGCCGACCGTATTCTGTAAAATGTTCTTATTACCATGACATTTAAAACTGTTAGTTCGCCAGTTGCGTTTTGTATATGTCACTGTCATTTTTTTGATGCAATAATATCTCTATCGTTGCATTTGTCATTTTAAACCTATAACTGTTTTAGACATGGTCTAAATTTAAACCTTTTAGTGAATACGGTCCTATTTTTTTAACGACACTTTTATATTAAGATAATAATCAATAAATAAAGATCACTGTTTAAAAAAAAAAAACATACATTATAATACACCCACGAATTTTTTGAAATTAAACAAATTGACAAACTTTGTTTAAAAAAATTACTTGCATGCTGACTATGTCCTATAAGTCGGAGAACATAACTGGGTCGTTGAAATCCTAAACTCTTCAATTTCTACCAATTTATTGTAATGCCTCAGGGTGTAATTAACTTTTAAAAAAAAAAATTACGATACGCGAACAATTTCATTTGAACTTATATATTGTTTTAAATACGCTAGTATAAGACTGGATCAGAACGAGGTTTTTTTTTTATTTAACAAAATATTTAAAAAATTATAAAATAGTTTTTTGTTTGTTATATATATTGGTGAACTCTCTCTGATTTTTCATAATCTGCAATAATATATAGGGTGTTTTAAAATCCGCATCCATCTTTTTCTGTGCATCTATTCTTCCAAACGCATGTATAAATAACTGTAATGTAATTTTTTAAAAATCACTAAATTTTGTATATGAACTTGCCTTCTATCTGTTATGGTTCTCGAATAAGGAGATATACAATTTTGGACACCCTGTACACTTTACCGACCGTTCCTGTATGATGTTCTTATTAGTTTTGATCCTAGATATTTCTTCAAATATCAGTGATACTTGACCTTTAATTTATTTTTTGCCTTTAAAAAACACCCTTCATGGTTAATTAAAAAAAAATTTTATTGTCAATGAACTTTGCATCTAAAAATAATAAATGGAGCGGTTAATAAATGATAAACAACTTATTTGAACTGTATATATTGTTTTCGCAACTATACGCTTCGAACTTGAATCAAGGATCAAACCAGGAAAATATTCTTCTTTATTTATCGTCATATTTGGTTTAAAATTGTCAGCTTTTCCACATTTTTCGTTTGTTTCTTTGGTGATTGCATCCAGCTTTATTGCCTTAATATATTCTTATGTAGATTCAGACAAATCTTTGTTAGCAAGGTTTGAACTGTGTTGAAAGGTATAAGAGCGGTAACTGGGAAATTACGGGACGTATGGACATAATTAACTTTTTTTACGGGGTCTGGGAGCTAAAAAGTAAATGTTATATAAATAAAATGAAAATATTACTTGATTCAGCGTGAATATGAACCCATACTTTAGCACCCGGTTGTCCAACAGGTTCGATACATAGAATGTGAAATTTGCCATGATTTTGTGGAGTAGATGGATAGTTTTCCATGTCCATCCACAAATTTTCGGAATAATTCAAGCCTAGATCTATAGAATCGAAATCCAGAAGTGGTAAATTATTGTTAGCGTAGTGACGTGGGCCGCAGCATTTGGAAAAGTAGCTGATGTGCCTTTTTCATTTATTATTTTCCATAAATAGAATAAATTTTTGTCCTCTATTGGACCACTCCAAATCGATCCGCTGTTTTGAAATTCTTTAAGTTTCTTTTGATCCAACTGTCGTTTGATTTGTGATAAAGTAATGGAAGAATCTGATGCACAATCAGTTGAATTCTGTTTTGGCATATTGTTTGTTGCTACTGGAAGAAGTAATTTAAAATTCTCAATATTCTTTAGTTCAAACGGGAATAATCCACAAGTCCGAATTAATTTTTAAGAGAGCTATCCATTGCCAAGTTTTGCGCCAAATTTCGACCAACCGTTGGCGTTGGTCGGTCATAGGAAACAGATAAGAATTTAAGTTCTATTTACCGACCTTTTTTATCGATTTAAAAAAAATGTTGAGACTGGCAAATAGTTTTTCATTTTATTGGGGTAATATCGCATAATCTGAGTTAGAAAACGTTTTTATCATAAGTATTGGCGACAAAATAATCTTAATATTTGCAAATTTATATCGGATACAAATACATAACATTCGACGTTTAAATTTAAAATTTTACTGTTTCTATACACTCATAATGAAGACACATACACATATTTAAGTGATCGGTAATAGGTCTATAAATTTTAAAAGTTATTATTTATATAAAAAAATAGTTCTTGTCCTTTAATATTGTTTCAATAAATAAAAAATTAAAGACAAATAAAATAGTACACTCTCCTGATGAACTATGAAACCTGGCATCAGATATTATAATTTATTGAGAGAAATTTAGTAGCATTTTTTCTTAGACATTTAAAAAAGTAAATAAACTTTAAAATATTTAATTTTACAAACATATTGAGTATACAGGGTCAGAAAAAAATTTTGCTTCATTCACATTTTTTTAAATTATCGATTAAAAATATACATATTCATTTCAGATATATAGATGTTTGGAATTTTAGTACTTTTAACCTTCCTAAACTTAATCTAGAAAACATAAATTTAAAAAAAAATTATAAACATGTATACATGGTAATTTAAAAGAATTAGATTATCATGATAAGCAAAGTAAAAACTAAGGTGTTTTTTATCTTAAATTTTAGTACTTTTAAACTTCCTAAACTTAATCTAGAATACATAAATTTAAAAAAAAATGATAAGCAACTATAGGTACAGGGTAATTCAAAAGAATTAGATTATTATGATAAGTAAAGTAAAAACTAAAGCTGTTTTTTATTATAGATTTTAGTACTTTTAACCTTCCTAAATTTAATCTAGAATACATAAATTTAAAAAATTGATAAACAACTATACTACTACAGGGTAATTTAAAAGAATTAGATTATTATGATAAACAAAGTAAAAACTATAGTGTTTTTATCATAAATTTAAGTGCTTTTAACCTTCCTAAAGTTAATCCAAAATACATAAATTAAAAAAAAATGATAAACAACTATAATTATTAAATTATTATAAATTTAAAAAAAAAGATAAACAACTATACAGGGTAAATTCTAAAAGATTTAATTAGATTATTGTGAAAAGAAAAGTAAAAACTATAGTGTTTTTTATCATAAATATGGATAAAGAAAATACAAATTTTAGGAAGTTGTTTTTTTCTGATATTAATTACAGGAAAAATAATATTTAATATCACAGTATTTTCTGAGTTAAGATTTAATTAAAACTTAATTTTTTTCAGATAATTTTCAAAAAGTTGCAATAATTTCTAGTCTGATTCAGAAGAGGATGAAGAAGAAAAAGATAAATCGGTATTTTCATGAGACTCTTGTAACCCTAAATTAGGAGGCGATAATAACTCTAAAACTTCTTTTGGAAAGGAATTCAGTTTTTTTGTAGGGAGTTTTCTGAAACTAGTTATAAGAGGATCAGATGATATTAAAAATTGATTTAAAATATCTTCGATGCAATTTTCACGAGAAGATTTTCTTGAGTGGTGTTCTCTGTACCTTTTAAAATCTTTATATCGGTCCTGAGCCTTCCTCGAAAGTTGACCAATCGGTAGCAACGTTCTGTAATTACTTGAGGTCCGTGAAGTAAAATGTTATGGACAGTTTGGGGTATAAAATACCAAGGATAGTTCTGAACATAAAATCGTGCTATTTCTAAAGTGTATGCTCTAAATTTTTTGAAGTTTATATCTAATCTGCTTGATATAGTAATTAAAACTATGTGCATTTTTTTAATTAAATTTAAATTTAGCCCTGTGATTTCTGCTGAAAGTTCACTATAATCGAAAAATCGTCTTGCGGTATTACCATCATTTGAGCTACCGAATCAAGGCTTAGGTTTGTCCACAATAAGTCCCATCCGTTCTCTAAAAAGTTTTTGGATACGAGCTTTATTTTTATTTACTATTTCTTTTTCCTCCTCTCCTTGAGCCTGCCATTTTTGAATTGGAATTTTATATGCAATATGCAAAGAATATTGAAAGTCCAAATTGTAACCTAGCCGAAGATATTTCTCTTTGAATTAAACTATGTATCGAATTAAAGTCTTTGGAATTCGCGCCGCATATATAACACTTTTGAGTAGATTTTGTGTTGGTGAGAGCATTGCATATTTTTCCATCCACCATTGCAAAAATAAGAATATTATTCACTAAAATTTCTTTTCCTTGTAATAAAATATTGCTAGGATTAAGAGTGTTTATTTGACTATCAATATATTCTTTTTCAGCGATCGAATGCTCGGTAGTTTCTTTAATAAAATAAAATTTTGCCAAATTATACTTGTGGTTTCTTTAGACTTGAGATTTCCAACAGATAACTGAAGAGGTACAAATAACGATATAAAAACACTAGCATCACTTGCATCTGTTTCTATACTCTTCTGATTATAAGAACTATGACCCGAACTGCCATCGAAACCCCATTTTGATATTAAATAAATTTGATTCAGCTGGTCGTTACGTAAAGAAAATATAACTTCTTGTACCCGCAGTAAGCGTTCAGAAGTATGATCCATTAGATCTTGTAGTCGTATTTCCGCAGACAATGGACTTATTTTTATACTTTCTTTATTGGGCTAGCAGGTTTTTTTTGTTTTCTGCAAAACTTTGCCTCGTAAGTTTTGCATCTACTAATAAGGCAAGGGCTTCCTCACCCGGTAACTGCTTAGAGCGAACGACAATCTTCTTGGAAGCTTTTAAAAGCCCTTCGGTACTTGGAGGCTCGCAAAGGTAAAGATGTAACTTCCTTCAAAATTTTCGAAGAATCGTGCTGGCCAGAAGCTCTTAACCTCATTTGAATTGCGTACGTTGGTCCTGCAATCGAGACTTGTCTCCTAAGTTCTTCTGTTTTTTTTTCTTTTACTTCTCTCCGAACTTTCTACAAATGATACTTTCGGGCGTCCTTTTTGTTGTCCTGATGTTGCTGAATAATTAGTAAAACCTTTTTTGTCTCTAATCAAGATTTGTTTTTTGATAGAAATGTAACGTGTGTTCGGTTTGCGTGTTGCAATTTTCATTTAAACTGAGCCCAAAACTGCGATAATTTGTGGTGGGCAGTTTGTTTGAGTTTGTAAATACTGCCTTAAATAATCAAATTTATCGTCCATTTTCTTAAAATCAGACTGCCTTAGTAGCACTTCTTTTTACAAAAAGCTCTTTGGAGCCTGAACCTGTGATAGGAAAAAAGCGCCCATAATATACAAAGTGAAGCACTTCATATTCATCGGTCTCTAGCTGTGAAGTGTCAAATTCTTTTTAACTTAACGCATCCTGTGTGTTTTAAGTATTGATTAAATGAAAGTTTTTCTGTGTGTGAATACTGGGGCCTCATTTAAATTAACAAAGTGATTGAATTTAGGAAAAGAACGCCACTGATTTTTGTACCCCCAATATTGATTGAGAGGAGACCTTAATACTGATAGACAAAGCATTTTAAGTTTGCATTGTATCGTCTAGTTGATTATTTTTATTGTCTTCGGCGCTCTTGAATCTTGGAGTAAAAATCGATAATATAGGTACTTTAAAATTTTTTAAAAAATATTTGATGGACTTTTTAAGTTATATAAAGGTAACACTTAATAAATTTGACCTAACTTTAAGTAAAGAATTAAAAAATGTAATAAAATGCAAGACGCCTTGTACAAAAAATATAGGTTTATATGTCACTTATTTTGGCGCACCCTGTATATTCCCAAATTATTTTTATAACATTGTAGCTCTATCTGACACAGACTAATGCTTACACTTATATTTTTAAAAGAATGTACCCTTCAGCAGCTAGACACCGGCATATATGGTGTGTCCCATCACAAACGTGCAAAACATGTTTTTGTAGTACTAAAAATAATGCACAAAATAAAACAAAATGGGCAAAATTCGGTAACTTTTTTAAATAGATTACGGCTTTATAAACAGTCTAGGTTATTATTTTTAGAAAACTATGATTTGGAAACGCTTGGAAGGATACTAAATATCTAATGTTTCTTTAAGTTTTGGTAAATGATCATTTTATAACAAGACTTTTTTAAAGACGCGTTATACAAACTCATGTAAACACTTTTGACAGTTCAATATAATAAAATGCTAAAACTTATCTGAGGGTGCAGAATCCATAATATAAATAAATTTTAACTGTTTCTGTAATAAACTGTACACAGTAAAAATACTAACTAAATAGAACGATTAAATTCGGACGTATTTTATTAATGACAAACAACTGCCTGCCGTATGGTGACGTAAAATCGTGGCCAACTGAGACTTTTTGTTAAATATTATAATGCACTCAAATGTTATTTGATGTTCCATTTAATGCCGGGTTTGAATGTCTTTGGCCCCACTGTGCGCTCCAAAAAAAACTCTGTAGCGATACTGATCTTCGGGACTGTTTTATTTTACAAATTTTGTTTTTGGAGTTTTTTGATATCTTGCACCGTTTTGAAATAAATTAGAAAAATGGTATTATAATAATGGACTGTTGCACTATTTTTGGCATCAGTTTTTAACACGCTTCTATTATCTTCATTTTTATGTAACTAACTATTATGTAGATATATCTAGGAAGTCGATTTTAACCTACTTCTGATTGTTGTATCGACTTAAAATTCTGCAAGTGTATGTAATTCGGATGGCAATCCAGTAATTTGGTATCATTGAGTTGATCAGCTCGATGCTACCAAATCGTACCGCTGCTACCAGCTATAGTAAACTTCTCGAGTTTGGGCTCATTTGGTTTGTTTTGACGGCTCTAATACATAATTTGGTACCATCGAGCTGTTTTAGTCAGACTAGCTAAAACTAAAAAGTAAAAAATAAATTATAGTTTAAAAATCGCTTTATAGGATACTCATGGGATTGTCAACGGCAGAATGCATATATCAACAAAATATTTTAGATAAATTACATTATTTTGTTCTTTTTAGTGCGTTACTGACAAAAGCTTGTTTTCTAATTTTTTTTAAAACTATAATTTATTATTATCTAAATTACAAACAAAAAAAACATTATAAATGTCCATGTGTTTACACACGTTTTTTTAATTACTTTAAAACGGTTCAAGATATCAAAAAACTCAATGGTCATAAAATTTGTAAAATAAAGCAGTAAATCCGATCCCAAAATAGGTCAGTGTCGTACAACAATTCTTTTGGAACGGTCAAAGTAGCCGTGACCACAAAAAAAAATAACACTGTATAATTTTCAAAAAAATTATGGCTGTTTTATAGACATTAATTAGGGTTTAGCGTGCTCCAAGTTTGAATTTAATATCTCTACAAATATACGAGGCACATCAAAAAATCTAAAAAATATTTAAAATTTTAACATCCTTTTTGAAAACGAAACGATTCCGGACGATTCCATGTAACCCTTATTTATACGAACTTTTTTAAATCTGTTTTAATGTAGAATCACACCCTAGAATTTATCATCGTCATTTTTGGACACTCTGTGTAAACGTAATGAAGATTTCATATCTCCAGAAATAAACAATTAGTAGATTCAACCGTTGGTGCATTATAAATATCAAAAAAACTAAGTGAAGCAATTTTCCGCTTTGTGCCCACACAATAGTGGGTGCCTCATTAAAGTATGCTATAAATTATATTAGAGATAGCCATTCATTATTCTATCCTAATAAAAATAATGATTCATTCTCTTGTAGACCTTTTAAATTACATAACAAATGTGCGTAGTTGTTATTTGTGTTGTTGCTGGCCACTCATTCTTAATTGTAGTAATTAGGCGAGGTTAAATGATGTTGGTAAAAAAAGAGATGCAGATATCAGATGTTTCTTCCACAGTGATAATTTATTAGAATAGTGAATAATAATATATTATCTACATGAAGCAATAAATGTATATGGTACCGCAAAAATGAATTACTTTTATAGTTCCTACCTGTCTATTTTGCAGTCAATAATAGAAGAAATATGATGTACAGTGCGATCAATTTATCTTGATAACGTTTTAAACGTTAATAACTATTTTAGTTTTTAACTTATCGGAATGAATCGAAAACCAGATTATAGGGTTACTTAAACATTTTTTTTCTAGTTATTAAAAAATAAAATACTATTAGTTTTACAAGTTATCACCATAAGTTCTATTTTCTTTAATGAGATACCCTATATATTTGGTTAGCATATTCTTTTCTATTTTATTGGTATATAACACTTTATGTTTTCAACCAGCCGTTTTCGATGTATTCGCAAATATGTAAAATAATTATATTGCGTGATGTGCCATGGAAATAAAATAAATATATTATGTTTGTTTTTATATTGACATGTAGTAACATAGTAATTATAATTATGTATTTTTTTTATGTTTCTATTTACAACCAACATTTTTTTCATGGCACTCTTTATAAAGCAATATATTATTTTACATATTGGCGAGTAAATAGAAAACAGCTGGATGAAAGTATATAGGGTGTCCCATTTATTAAGAAAATCCAACTCCTAGTGATATCTTGCAAAACCGATAGTCTTTTGTTTTTTAGAATTATTTCAAAAAACTTATTAAGCAACCTACAATTTGTCTTTTGGTTAATATGCCTAACTTTAAAACTAAAGGAGATATGACAGGTTAAAATGTTATCAAGGTATTGATCGCACTGAATAGAAAGTATTAAACAATATCTACATAATCTTAAAAGACTTTCAATTTTACAAGATATCAGCCTAAGTTGTATTTTTTAATGGGACAACCTATATATTTGGATAGCATATTCTTTTCTTGGTATATCACACTTTATATTTTCATCCAGCCGTTTTCATCGGCAAATATGTAAAATAATTATATTGTATGATATATGGGTGCGATGGAAATAAAATAAATATATTCTGATTGTTTTTATATTGACGTATAGTAGCTTAGTAATTATAATTTTATCATCTTATTGGATTTTTGTATGTTTCTATCGAGGGGTGTACAGAGAGTTCCAAAGGTTGACAAAGACTTCCGGAATTTCTATAGATTTTCTTGAGATTACCAAAGATTTCCAAAAGAGTTTCTTTCAAGTGAACAGAGACATCCAATGACTTCCTGCAATGGTTTACCGCTCGGTTTTTGTTGGCAAATAGCATTTTGTAATTTTCATTGAAGCAATATATTATTTTACTTACAGCAAAAAAGACTGGTTGAAAATATATAGGGTGTCCTATTTATTAAGATAATACAATTTGTGGTGATATCTTGAAAGCTGATAGCTTGTTTTTTTTTTAATTATTTGAAGGAACTTATTAAGCAACTCTACAATTTGTTTCTTGGTTAGTATGGCTAACTTTAAAACTAAAGGAAACCCCGTTCAGGTAGATGACCCTTTTTAATTTTTTTTAACAATACTTATAATTAATACTTAAAACTTATAATTAATAAAAATGAGGATTATGTTTAGTTGGGATTGGTTAGGTTTGCTGTAGACACAGCGTGCGGTAGCGCGCCAATGAAATTCTAAATCTATATTAAAACAATGGTTTTTTTTTACCATTACCTGTACTGTTCGGTGAAATGTTAGCATTAGGTTAGCCTAGGCCCAGGTTCGTTGATAAAACCGTCATTAGAGTTATAAACCATCATAAAGCCATAAAATCACACCTCAAATAATCGAAAAGATTTTAAATACACGCCTTCTAAAATCCACGATGTGATTGGTCCCAGGCGGATGTAAAATCTTGTCTCAGATAACCGATAAGTCCGAGTATTAAGATGATATCAGAGTAATTCTAAAACGCGTTTACTGTTTAGCGCCTCATTTACCTAAGAATAAAAATTGTTATTTTTTCCTTAAGATTATCGGAAAGTCAGTATTTTTTCATATTGTATTTTTTTCTATTCCAAAAATGTTTATCTTTTTGTTATTAAAAGTGTTCGATACTGTTACAAAATGTTGATACATTTTTTGTTGCCTTGTTTTCAAAAATCACCACAGTTTTTTACTAAACGGAAACGTTTTTCAATGCCAACTGCGAATTTTTTAATTTGGCTGAACATCCGGCTCGTTTGCTAAAATAATGTGGTTTCTGTGGGTTCTCCACATCGACCTGTCACACTACAGATATCATGTGATTTATGTGCAGCATCAAAATCGAGAAACTTTACAATTTTCTGTAAAGTTTTAAGGGTGATTTTCTGCATTAGGTAGTCATTATCTGTAATGTCTATAGTGACCCTGTCAATTTAGTCACAAGATAGCAGATAAAGTTGCAATCCCAAGCAGAATTTTTAAAAATCTCCAAGTTCTCAGATTTCAGAAGGCTGTTGCGTAGTACTTCAGTGTCAGTTTCTAGATAACAAAATTCGAAACGTCACATTTATAGGAAACTTTGTGTTTAAATACCCATAAGTCACGTGACTCTATAATTGTATGTGTATATAGGTAAAAAATCATCATGCAACAATCAAAAGAAAGGACTGTATACACAGGAAATGTTAATCAACTCTAAGCAAGTGTATAGCCATGTATCTAAATTTATGGTATTTTTAAATTTTGCTTTATCTCTGTATTTGAGATGGTCAATATTTATTTTGAATTTTCACCCAAAACACTAAGTACTGTTTGTACGTTTAATTAGAGGAATTTTTTAAGTCGATTCTAATTGGTATCATTTTCTTATTGCAAACACCATATTCGTCTTTGGTAAACAGAGAGTCTCTCGTATTTTCTTGAAGCCAATGCAGTTTGTTTGGCAAATATTGGATTTCACTAATAAGAGTTTTTGTTGACAAATTGTAAAGGTTGGCAACAACTGTTTTGATAGTGGAGACGCCGGAATTTATTCTGCAATGTTTTAGCTATATGTCTTATTCATAGGTAGATGATTAGGTTGTTCACTTTTCTCTCTAAATACATGTTTAATATATTGTATTGTGAGGACCTTATTTTCAATGTGCCAAAACTCGATTTTTTTAAAGTTGAAGTGGCGCAAAATAACTTATTCTTTATTACGAAGAACTTACTACTAGCAGCTTCATTGCACATATATTATATCGAGGTAGATAAATGAAGTGTGTGTCAGGGCGGTAGATAAGGGGGGTGTTGGGGGTTCGACCACTTTATGTTCAATGTACAGGGTGTCCGGTTTTCGTTGTTTTTATGGGGTGTGTTATTAGTGAAGATAGAGGGTTGGGGTTTTCGCGACATGGTGCTACTTTTTTTTTAAACGAAAGATGACCCAAAGAAAATTTTCATAGCCCCCTTCGTTTTTAAGATACAGTGTGAAAATGAAAATATTGCATTTTTGAGCCCCTCTCGTATTTCGGTTGTTGTTTAACTTAAAGGTAAAACCTCGTTCTGATACAGTTTTTCACGTAGAATCCAGTGGCGTAGTCAGATTATTTATGTGAGCTGTTGTTTCTGAGATATAACACAAACTTATGATTTTTTAAATGTGACACCCCGTATATTTTTATTTTATATTATTCAGTTCACAATAAGCTTCTCTTAAATATATAATAGTATATATTTTTCTATTCGAATCGCCCAGTAATTTGCATTTTTTTAGAGATAGACTCAGTTTTTAGTAGTAGGCTGGGATCTAAAATAGTTTGAGTTTTTATTACTTATGTTTGAATCACCAGGTGTATGACTAAACCTAACAAAAATTCTCTCCTGTATCTATCACTAGAAATGTGGATATTGTTGTCGGTTCGAGTAAGTCGCGCGTTGATTTCATGCAACGTTATATCAAAGTTTTTATCGCTAGATATCTAAAAACAAATAATGAGTATAAAAATGTGAAATAGAGTTTGATTTTTATTTACATTCAGTGTTGTATTATTCGCGATTATGTTCGGGTTTATAAATTTAAATAAAAATGTAGCAATGTAGCTTTCCAAACGCGTAATAATGTAGACAGACAAACGTACATGTGAAAGGAGTATGCAGCGTGTATATACATATTCTTGGAATACGAATGTGTTCAAACATGAGTTTGTTAGAAATCAGACAAATTTTTAAGTTTAAAACGTGGAAGAGCGAGACTAATGTTCGCAGAAAATTAACAGATCAAACGAACTTACCTGTAATGAAGTTCGATCTGAATTATATGAAGCCTCGTCTCGTAATTAAAAACACTGTAGTACCTTCCACTTCACGTCTAACTACATGCATTTTAAAGATATCGATTTTTTGGTTCCCTGTCCCCCGCTGACCCATAATATCCGTCGTTCCTATTCTCATTCATTTTAAAGCAAACTAAAAATTTATTTATAATTGTATGCCTGGGTTATGGGTTGGGAGGGACTTAATTACTTCGACGAGGCTTCATATAATTCAGATCGAACTTCATTACAGGTAAGTTCGTTTGATCTGTTAATTATATTACGCCTCGTCTCGTAATTAAAAACACTGTAGATGTTTAAAGAAATATGCAACAATTATAAATATAATATAACATTTATTTTTCAAATAAACAAAAGCATATTAAAACATAGTAACATTAGTAACACAAAAACATATTGCCAAACAGTAAACATAAAATTATTAAAGATTAATAAATTTTTTATAATCTAATAATTAGATATTGGTTTGACTAATAATAAACGAAGAAAAACATATCAATAGAATAAACTGATAATTACAAAGAGGGACAAAAAAGGTTTAACATAATACCTTAAACTAAATCATATAAACGAAAAAACATTATAAAAAGAAAAAATACAAATCTTTAGAACCTATGAGCCCAAAACAACCTCGGCAAAGTTAGATTTTTCTATTAATGGGCGTTGATAAAAATTAGCAAAAGTTTTAGATTTGTTAGTCCAACCAGCTGCCAACCTAATTACATCCATACTTACTCCCTTACGAGCCGCTGCAGATGTGGCAGCATGTCTCGTACTATGGGCAGTAAATATGGATGTATCAAGACCACTACCTTTGAGAACTACTTTTATCCACCTACTAATTGAGTTAGGTGTTGCATTCCTAAAGGGCTTTTTAAAAGTAATAAATAACAGGTTGCCGTGGGTGTCTCTTAATTTACGGGTTTTCTTCAAATACTGAATTATGCAGGTAGCTACACATAATGAAGTGTCCGCTTTATAAAAAGGTAAAACTAAAGTTGGCTGTAATTTATTTAAGCCAGATGTTTTGAGACGCTTGGGAATTTTTATGGTAATACCTTGATCAGCAATTACTATATTACAGATTTCAATACTGGCCAAAGTTTGTACCCTTTGTCCGGTACTAAGTGCTAAAAGTGCTGCTAATTTATAGGTTAATTTTTGTAAAGAAATATCAATAGTAGGAAATGTTTTTAAAAAGTTAAGCACAATAGAGGGGTCCCAGGTTGTGCTGTATTTGGGCTCATTGGGTCGTAAATTAAAAACTCCTTTAAAAAATCTTTTTAGCCTAAAATCATTTGCAAAATCCGATCCTGCTATTTGGGCTATTGCACATCTATAAGAATTTAAAGTGCCGTATGCAGCACCTTTATTAAAATACAATGTTAGAAATTCTAATACATCTGGCACAGACACTAAAAATACATCTTTATTTCTATGTTTACAAAACTTCCACCACAGTTTTAAACCGGAGTTATATTGTTTAATAGTACCACTGGTGATAGAAGCCATACAAATATCCAATGTTGTTTCGGGCACACCGCCTAACTGCAAAGCTTGCCGGATAAGACTCCTGCTACCAACGTAATCTTTTTCCATAATGGATGAGGAGTCCTATCAAAAGAGAGAAGTAAATCTTTACTTGGTGTAAAATGAATTAACTTACTAACAAGCAATGAGTTAAAAACGGGAAACCATGGTTGAGAGGTCCAGTAGGGAACAACAAAAATACCAATCGCTTTATCTTCGATAATTTTATGTAAACACTGTAATATTATCGAAAAAGGCGGGAATGCATAAAAACTAAAAGTTGACCAGTCAACAGTAAATGCATCTACTGCATAACTTTCTGGATCTCTCAGCCAGGATATAAAACGTTTACATTTTTTATTAACCCTTGTAGCAAATAGATCAATTTCGGGTATAAAAAATTCAAGCGTTAATTTTTTGAACGCTTTATTATTTAATTCCCACTCGGTTTCAGTTTTTAACTGCCTAGATTCCTTGTCTGCCTCTATATTATCCTGAGATTTAATATATGAAGCATAAATAAAAATTTTCCTGTTTTCACACCATTGCCAAATTCTTTTTGCTAGTGAGTTAAGCTTAGGATATCGAACAGAACCCATTCGGTTTATACAGGCAATTGCTGTAGTGTTATCTATTCGACATAAAATGTTACAATTAAACATATTATTGGCAAAGCATTTTATAGCAAAAAAGGCAGCAAGGAGTTCTAGATAGTTAATGTGTTCCCGAATTTCGTCCTTATTCCAGAAACCATGAGCCCTTTTTCCCTCACAAAAACTGCCCCAACCAGTTGATGACGCATCGGAAAAAATGGTTAATTTGAAATCTTTAGATGGTAGATGATTAAAAGAATTAGAAATATTCGTAATCCACCAAAGAAAATCTTTTGATAATTCAAACGGAATATTCATAATAGAGTTAAAGTCTCCCCCAGATTTAATGAGCGCATTTGCCTTAATTCTTTCAAAATTTTTTGTGTACAACCACCCGTACCTAACTGCCGGGCAAGCTGATGTCAAAACACCAATAAAATGAGCAAAATCTCTAATTATGCAATTCCTACATTTTAAAAATTTTTTAGCAAGCCTAATGATTTTTTGCTTTTTGAGTTCGGGTAAGTAAATGGACATACTTATCGAGTCGTATGTAAACCCCAAAAAGGTGCAACTTTGCAGGGGGGCAGGATTGCTTTTAGAAAAATTTATAATAAAACCTAAAAATTCTAATAGTTCAATAGTTTCCTGTACGTTACGTTTACAATCTAAAAAAGTGTTACCTAATAGCAAAAAATCATCCAAATATAACACAGAGACTAATCCTTTTTTCCTTAAAAAACTTAAGATAGGTTTCATTAATTTGGTAAATATTAAGGGAGCACAACTCAAACCAAATGGCATACAGGTAAATTCATACAGTGAATTATTAAATTGAAATCGCAAATATTTCCTATGTTTTTTATTGACAGACAATAAAAAATAAGCATCCTTAAGATCTAAAGTTGCCATGAAACAATTTTTAGTTATTAGTTTTACAACAGTTTTATGATCTTCCATTTTGAAATGATCAACCCTTAAAAATGTATTGAGTTTTTTAAGATTTAAAATAAATCTTTGAGAGCCGTCAGGTTTAGGAGTAAGAAATACCTTAGAAATAAATTGTCCTTCACAAGGTTTAACTTTATTTATAGCTCCTTTCTCTAAAAGCTCATTAATCGAATCTTGAATTTGTTTTTTATCAGTCAAAGACCAATTAGGTTCAATTGGTGCACTAAACTGCAAAGGTTGTTTTGTAAAAGGTATTTTAATACCTTGAATCCAAGATAAAACACATTTGTCCTTTGTTAACAAAGACCATGCTGGGTAAAAATGTCTAAGTCTACCAGCAATATTACTAACCTTCGGGTCTAATATGGGTGTCTGGTTCTGGTCCTCTGTTGTCCCTGTCCCTGTCCCATCTTGCGAAACCACTTGTCCGACATCTTGGTATCTCGTCGAGGTTGCTGATATTGGTGATGAGATTGCTGATATTGCTGATGTGGGCGTCCGCCTCGACGCGACCCCTGGATTTTTCGAGGCGGACTTTTGAGGTTTAAAGGACGTCTCGAGAATGAATTTAAGGATGATCTAGCAGAGGGAATTTTTTCATTTCTTAAATCCCTACTGGATTGGGCCAAATTTTTGTGAGTTTTCACCCTCTCTTCAAGGTCCTTTCCAAAAAGCCACTCGTCATTAGGCGCATCTAACAAAGTCTCTTTTAAACTCTTGTTAAGGTTTATAACCGCCAGTTCCCTACGCGAGAGCGTCTCCTGGCAATACAAATCTGATAATAGACGCCCAGCCTCGCCTAGTTGCTTGATAACTTCCAGGTGTCGCCCCCCTTACTTTTTAAGAGGGTTGTTACAGACAGCCCAATTGCTGACAAAGCCGCGCTAATCTGTGTTTGAAAGTCTGACAGCCTTTTGTCTCTACGAACAACTGACTCAGAGGAGGCACTTACCACCAAAGGGTTTAATTTAGGTGGATTTAGCGCAACACAGTTTTCCGGATACGGAAATTTTTTAATAAGCTCTTGCCTTTCCTCATCATTAAGGCCCTTAACTAATATTCCTGTCCATATTTCCGAAAGATCCTTTTGAATTGGTGGGCTTAAACTAGATTGCTGAATAACAGTTTTTCCAAAAAGGGAAAGCACATCTTGATTCAGACTTATGTCACTATCGGAGTCAGAGACATTGTTGTCAGGACCCAACGATTTTTGGTTACTATTTACATTTACATGGTCTAGAAAATGAGATGAACTGGCGTCATCTTCACGCCTTTTAACAAAAGAAGCGACAGAACTTTGCGTGCGCTGCAAATATCTTTGAAGCGAAGCTAAAGAAGCTTCCTCCTCAAAATCCTCATTTGAAGATAAATCTCCGCTATCCTCAGCGGGTTCATCCAAAATATCATAATAAGAGTCGGCAACTTCCTCGTGCCTTTGTCTTGTATATACGGCAGCATCTTCGTGCCTTTGTACAGAAGACCTGGCAACATCATCGTGCCTTTGTTTAGCCGTTTTATTGGCAGCATCTTCGTGCCTCGGCTGTTTGGACAACTTGGCAACCTCGTCGCGCCGTCGTGGTCTCTTATCAGATCTGTCTCCCTTTTCCTCAACTCGTTTCTCAACCTGTGTGGCTTCTAGATCCGAAATTTGTTTCCGAAGAGCCTCTATTTTTTCTTTAACACTATCCTCCTCACTACGTTTCCTTTTTAATGTTTTAGGCATTTTTAATGTCAACAAAACAACGCACATATACTAACACCGAATAAAAAAGTTAAGAAATCGATTATTTTCACCACTATACAAACCACCTGAACACTGAACGAACGACGCGACGCATGTAGTTCGACACGCTACGAAAGAATGAGAATAGGAACGACGGATATTATGGGTCAGCGGGGGACAGGGAACCAAAAAATCGATATCTTTAAAATGCGTGTAGTTAGACGTGAAGTGGAAGGTACTACAGTGTTTTTAATTACGAGACGAGGCGTAATATAATTGTCTATTAGCAACGGTAATATTCTCTAAAATTAAAACACTCTAATTTAAAGTTTTGATCCACATTTCAAAACACTGAATTCAATAATGTCAGAACGTTAGAAACGGGTAAGAATCGAACGCGTCATATTAGGTTGTAAAATTTAATGAATAAATAACCAAAAATAGTGTAATTCAAATCCTATTTTAGCCCTCTCTTCAGTTAAATTCTTGTTATGTTAACAATAGGGTTGATTTTACAGTTAAATTATGCATATTTTGGGGTAAATATTTTAAATGATCTTAAAATGAGACGGGTTTTAAGATATTTTTGTAGGAGGTTATTTTTTTATCTCCGGTACTACTCTAAATACTTCCAACCATATGTTAGTACTTAAAGGGCTCAGATCATCCAAACCAATAAGCAAAAAAAGTAATTAATGACTGCCTATTTTCAAAAGTGCGATCTATCTTTTTTTCGTGTTTCTGAATGGGGACCAAGGATCTATCACATATCTTTAATTTCAAATAAGAATTTTCAAGGTCAAAAAGAAGTACATATACTAAGCAGGTGCAATGTATTGAGTTTTATTACAAGGTTTTACAACAGTTTTAAGCCTACAATTTTGAATAATCTAATCTACATATAAAATTTAAAAATATAATACAAATGTAAACCTACGGATTGTGTATAACTTTATTTTACATATAAAGCATCCAAACAGCGGTTAAGATGCAACCAAGTCAATTTCCCCTAATGTGGGAAGATTATTAGTACCTTGTTGAACTACGGTCCGGCTTGTTTTATGACTGTTGCAACAGGAAATTTCTACTGGAAATTCAAAATGAAATATTTTCAATACGGATAATGATTTTCCGTTACGGTTACATCGCAGCCGTCTTGTACAGGGTGTTATATAAGATCCTGTCATTTTTAAAAAATAGTATTCGACCAGAACTCTTTCTGTGGAAGCTTTCTTTTTCAGTTTGTACAACCAAAATAATCTAGAGCTAGATACAGAAAAACATTTTCAAGCGGTTTTAAAAATTTTTCTCCCTTTCCGACATACAGGAATTTTTAAAAAATTGATTTTTTTTAAATGGTCTGCTGAACAAAGCTAACTTGTGGCAGTCAGATTCAGTATGATCTCTCAGATTATGAATAGGGTTGGCACCTTTAAGTATTCCGTAATGAATATTGTATACAGGGTGCACCAAAAACTTTAACAATGTTGAATTTCTGCTCCGCAAGGTAGGTAGTGTTCCAGACCTTTGTTACCCACTGTATTATTGGAACATATTCTCAGTTAATCCAAATTGATGGGTAAACCGTTTAAGTAAGCCTGTATTTAAAAAATAACATGTGAAAGATATACTTTATTGGGAAAAAGAGAATTATATATATATCATAAACGGCGAATTTTTATTTATTATTAAAAAATCTGTTTTAAATTAAAGGCAATATCTGAAAGAACCAGAGTAAATTTCAAATGTAAGAAAAACTGTTCCGTTAAAAATGTCCATTATTACTAAAATAAAACTATCATTAGAAGCAATATCGAATTCAAGACTGATAGAATAAACCAAACCCAACAAATCACTATTTAACGTCCACCTCTTAGTTTTTGGTTACCCTGTATACAATATTCATGTTGGAAAATTTAATTCAGTTCATAATCTGTTAAATATACTTTTGATTATGGCAAGTGGACTTTGTTCAGCAGATTATTTTAAAAAAATCAATTTTTCTAAAAAACCATGTATGTCGGAAAAGAAGAAAATTTCAAAATCGCTAGAAATTGTTTTTTCGTACCTAGCTAGATTATTTTAAGAAATAGGAAGAAAAATCTTCTATAGTAAGAATTCTAGTCGCAGAAACTAAAAAAAATTTATATGTTCAGTTGCACCGTTTCACCGTAGTTAAATTGCACCGAAATCCAAAATATAAAACAATATTTCTTTATTGTTCGCTTTATCAAAATCCTTTTTTAAAAATATTCTGCGAATTAACTTTTACGTTTACCATACCTAAAAAAAATTCGCAAGTTTAATATCAGTTTAGTAAAACAGTGTGATTAAATAATGTTATTGTAATGTATTTATTTATTATAAGGAAAAATTGATTTTAATTAAACTAAGTACTTTTCTATATCCCTCGCCGTCTAAAAAAATGTATTTTGTACAATAGAAGCACATTGACATTAAGTGTCGGCATGATTTAACAGTTCCCCTTTTGCAGGGGTTCCAGGCCTGCCCACCTGTGCAGGAGTCACAATGCGTGAAAAGAAAAGCGGTGCTCTCTCACGAATGCAGAAACTCCGCAAAAGGCTGTCTCACTCTTTCGGACGATTATGTAAGTATTTTTTAATCTTTCCTATATTAGCATAAAAATAAACACTATGTACTAGTACGGTGTAAATCGAGTGCATTTCCTTAAACTTCAACTTCAGTTTAAATGGTCATAATTTTTTAAGCGATTGGTTTTTATTTTGTAGGCATATATTTTGTTAAATTTGTGGTATTTGAGTTTTAAGAAATGCTTTGATCCGGTATATACGAGGGGTAGAAAACATTACCTAATATTTATTTACCAAGGGGGTTTATACTTAATAAATATCTTATTAAAGAAAACTAATTTATCTAATTTTTTGAGAATATGTTTTTTCCCAAAAATATGAACTTTTCCTGCATTTAGCCTTCTACATTAAATACTTTTTTAATTGTTTAGGCTTCCTTAAGGACAACTTGAAAATAATTGATCGTAATTTTCGTTTTTCTGATTGTCAGTTTTACAGACAGAATTATCTTTTTTCCATAGCAATTTTTTTCTAGCATAAATGTAATTTTGCATATTACTTAGGGCCGAATTTACATATATTTTTTGGTATTTTTAAATTTCGGACATCAAAACAAAATCTTATTACAGGGAAAATTTCATTAAGGGCCACTTGAAAATTCTGCCACTTTGTTTACAATTAAGTTAGTTATTAAAGAAAACATTTGATTCTTACTCAAATTTACTACAAAAACGAATAATTAAAAACACTATAGTAGTAGTAGTTGGAGGGAGGTCTAGAGACCTGACTAATAGGCCTATAAGACCCTTTCGGCCTACCCCAGACTTAAAAACACTAAATATATTTCTGATATTTTGTATGGATCTTATATAAAAATACCTGCCTTTCTCAGGTAAAATCATGAAACAGAAGATTAGTTTATATAGGTTATTATGAGATTTGTGAAACTAAAAATAATATACCTTACGTTAAAGTTAAGCTAACTTAAAATGATATTAAAAATCTCATAAATGTGCGTCACCATGTTTTTAACGACATTAATAGAGGTAACGGCGCTATAACGTAAGCGTTTCAGTCGTATGGCAAAAGTTATTACTAAAAAAAATTACTTTATGTTTGGTTTCAGTTCTAATTCTCCATTTGTAACAAATTTAAATAACAAATATGCTAAATATACAGCTCGAAAATAAGGATGGCTTTTAAACAAACATAAAAGAGTATGCTGTTATTAACAACAGAAGTAGGTAGGTACGGCTTATTCGAAAACAAAACAAAATTTCCTTTTAAAAAATATATTTTATGGTATCAGACAGATGATAACTAAAATTATTGAATACAAGTATTTTTACGGAAATCTGATAGTACAGTGAATAATGTGTCTAATGTCACAATAAGCACGTAGCATTTGTCTAAATTCTTACCTAATTTTTACACAAATACTGCATTTGAACTCAAACATTTCTATCACCAAACGATTATTTTTTTAAGACATCTAGTTTTATAGGATATGATGCTTTTTTTTACACTAAAACGCGCACTGAGACACTTTAAACTTAAAAAATAACCAAGCACAGCCAAACGATTAATGGATAATGATAATAAAAGTGTAGATATGAAGCTGAGGTTGAATGTTTAAATTTCTTCTTCTTTTATTTTTCTCTCGCTTGTGGCCAGTGTTACGTGCTGCGTCGGATAAAATTACAACAATAATTCGTGAAATAGTACACCAACCTTTTGCGTAATGAATTTTCTCGGATGTTTGGTAAATTCGGGAAGTACTTTTCACGGATGTTTGGTAAATTCGCAGAGTACCGGATACACTTACATTATAAAATTTTTTTAGTTTAAAAACTCATTTTAATAGTAAAACATTGATAATAATTAAGCAAAATTTTACCTATGTTAAAATAGCAGAACTTTATAATTTTGACAATTAAAATTATGTAATTTTAACCCAATTTTTAACTGTGCACATTTAACATTATGTGTTTGATGATTGGTACTAAAAGGCGAAACGTCAGATTTAAAATTAAAAATTACCACCTTGTTTCTTGTAAAGGATAAAAGTTACAATGAGTGTCGAATTTATTGTACTGCAACACCTCAAATAAAGTCAATAAAAAAAAACCATTTTCAAGTACTAAGCAACAATTTCTTTTCGACAGGTAAGCTGTACATTTTTCTATCTGATACCGTTCCTAAATTTGAAGTATATTTAGTTCATATTCATTGAACTTTTTGGACGCTCTATCTCAAGGTTCGAAACCCCTCTTTTCAAAAAAGTAAAAATATCCTTTACACCATTCAGAAGATAAACTTTAATTATGAAAATAAAAATATTTAATAGGATCTGAAAATGTTACTAAATAATATATTTTTTAAAATGTGTCTTTAAGGAACCTTAAACAGTTAAAATGTAAGTCTTTTTTAAGGTTGATTAATATAGCCGCAGAAATGTTGGAATAACTACTTATTTTTTGGAAAAAATTAGTTATCGAAAATAAACCATATAACAAATATTAGAGAAATTAGTTTTTTCTAATAACCCATTTATTAATAATAATAATAAAATTTTTCTATAATTGAAAGTTTAGTTTAGGTTATTGACAAAGTGTAAAAAGCTCTACTTTTGTCCTAGCTCTCGTATTTACTAGTTGAAAGCAACTCTGAAAACTCAGATCCATAAATACTTAAACAAAACATAGACTTGTCAAATGTAAAGAACCGTGAACAAATAAACCATTTATTTGCAAGTTATGGCCATTTAACTTAAAGTTGAATTTTAAGAAATTGCACAATAATTTAGATGAACCACATGTCTCCCGAGGATACTGTTTGAAGAACCTTGCCAAGGCCGATGAAGGTCATACAGTGGTTTTGAAACATCCTATCCATTTTTTCTTAGTTCCTGTCAAATCTACTCAAACTAAATTTTTGATATGCTAAATAAAAGCAGACTATAAATTAAATATATGTTTATTAATGCTTTTGTTTCCGTTTTTGTATCGACAACCTCATGAAGGATATCCACTCTGTAAAGAGGCCATTATTCTCAGCATTAACAGCTGCTTTTTTATTATAAAATATTACTTGTAAAATTCCACTACACAATTATTTATAGTTCTTTATCTCGATTCTGGTTTAAACGGAAATTGTCGAGAAAATAAAGCATCAGTAGTCCATAAAAGGTTTTTGAACTTTACAAACGTAGGGAAATTATTGAGATTTGGGGCTTTTGTTTGTCTATTTATACTTTATATTTTGAATCCAGGATTGGAAAGTATTTGTGTAGAAGTTCTCCTTTTCTCAGAACTAACATAAGTATCCAAAACTACCAGTCAAGATAAAGATAAAATAACAGAAATTTTATGCTGTATGTTAAATAAAGCAAACTTTTAACTATATGGTACACTTCCGAGGAATCAGTTGGGTATTTAGTATGATTATGATCTGTGTATGGTTCGATGATATCTTGATTTACATTGTTCAGAAATAACGTTAACATAAGATCGAAAGTTATGAGATTTTGGTAAAAAACATGATGGAACACTTCACTACGGGTAAAAGTCTTTACATGTATTCGATCTTTTTACGGAGTGGGCCAACGTTACACTCCGATTTTCCGATTTGAAAATAAAAATCTGGAAAAACGTTCGGACCCGTCGCTTTTTTATTTGAGTGGGAACTATTTTTTAGCTTTTTTCATCCCGATTACTTTAACCTCCTAGTTGGGGGGAGAACAACCCCCAAAATTTGAATAGGGGAGAGGGGTGGTGCCATACCTCTTTGTAAAGGTAGGCGTATTGTTTTCAGTCACAATGAAACGACAGCTTGTTAAAATTTGAAGAATTTGAAGGTCTAGATACAAATTAAACTTCGTTTTTTACGTTTTTGCGAAAAACTCTCGGTTCCGCCGATTTCTGATTTTTTTCACAAAAACGTAAAAAACGAACTCTAATTTGTATCCAGACAACATCATTTCGTTGTGGTTGAAAATAATAAAGCGAAATTATAGGGTCATAAAGAACTCGATGAGACTAAAATGAGGTATGGCACGACCCCTCTTCTCTATGCCAATTTTGGGGGTTCTCCCGTCAGTTAGAAGGTTAAAGCTACGAGGATGAGCGTTAGCAAAAGACCACTTTTTTTTAATTTTGACCATGGCAGTGGACAAACTGGTTTTAACCGGTCAAAACTAGTTATTATGGGCTTATTTTGATAAATTTAGTTAACATGGGAAAGTGACAGGATAAAGATGTAAATCATGTAATTCTGTGTTAAGCAGCGAAGACTTGCCTCTGAAGACATCTTGAAACATGTAACGAAAAGAAAAAATAGGGAAAGTCTGAAAGGAAACTTGTCAGTGCCGAAGAAAAGTGAGGAAATTGATGAAAAACCATCTGGATAGATATCGAACTCTAGAGATTCAGGGCATTCACACATTAGCGAACAAAAAAATAAATGATTGAAACACAAATATTAGCTCAAGGTCATGGATTTTTTTAGCGTCGTGATGAGATATATTGTCATCATCACAAACTAAAATCAGCAGCTACTTCGTAGAGACATCCAAAGGTTGTACTGCTCACTACTTAAATTTGCTGGGTGGAGATATTTGTATCCGTAATGTATGTAATCCGGTAGACTTTGATCATCATAAACCAATTTCTCCCTTATTACACCCGAAGGGTTCTAGGAGGCCTTCATTTTCAGGAGATACAGGGCGGAATATCCAACTAGAACATTTAAAGATATTTCTGAAAAACCGGTCTTATTATATTCAGCTTTTGCCAGAAAACAATAGCGAAAGTGTAGATCAAAATATACAAAATATAATCACTAATGTGACCCCATTTTTAGATGCTTCTCACAATTGACTTGCATAGCTTTGGCTTTGGATAAAACGCAGAACGACACATCCAATATAACTGAAGGTCCTTTTTATTTTTTAAAGCTTATGAACGAAGAATGTCTCCTACCAAATAAAAAAAGGCAAAACGAACAAAACGGATAAAACCCAGAAAGACACATCCAATATAACTGATGTCCCTTTTTATTTTTTAAAGGTTATGAACGAAGAATGTCTCCTACCAAATAAAAATGAGACAAAACGAACATTTAAAGATCTTTTATATCCTAAATATCTTGACGCTGCTTTTAATGACGTAGATATTGAAGACGCCAGACATTAAGCACAAGAAAATGCGGATTAAGATTTTTTGCCACTTATCACAACTTTTACATTAAAAGAAAAATCATCTCCACAGCTCTTTTTTAACGAGGAGCATTAATCCTGTACTTTGGTGGCAAGTTCTAAAATAAGTAGAAAGGTATTAATCATCGGTTTATAGATTTTATCGTTCTGTTACAAAAAGCAATCTGATCTTTCATTCAATCAAAATCGAAATAAATTAGGACTCGAAAAATGCAATAATTAGTTTATGTATTCCATAGGCTTAATTTTAAGGGTAAATCTTCACAAGATACAAACTTGTGAACATGATGTTGATTTTTTAGTGATGCAGATATGTAATTTTAAAAACTATTCATTGTTTCTCTAAACAGACTTATTGTTTTTTTTTTATTAAAAATAGGTATTATTTTATTTTTTGCTTAAAATTTAACATTTTTAATTTTCGAGTTTCCAACATATTTAGAGAGGGCATTAGTAAAACATAAAAATGAAATTCATCTTCATATCAAATTTTTTTGAGTTTTGATCATTTTGTCCAGTTAACTGGTCAAAACCCATTTTGTCTAAGACGGTTTCAACCAGGTTAAAATCTCTAGTTTTAACCACTCTGTCCAAAATCGGCCAACCTTGATGGGGGTGAAAAAAGTTAAAAATAGTTTTCCCTTAAATCAAAAATCGATGGGTCCGAGCGTTTTTCCACATTTTCGTTTTAATGCCAGAAAAGGATGATGTAAAGTTTTCTTTGGCCCACCCTGAATATGTATGTAAATAGTTAGTAGTGCCAAATAGCTATGTGTGCCTACGGAATCTATGTGTTACGGAGGCTGCAGTCACATAGATCGATCGTGTACAAGCGTCTTCGATCGTCTTTACAAGCGACTAAAAATAAAGCAAATTATGTCAACATTATTTTAAATTGCTAATTGTAATCAACGGTCGCATAACATGAATCACGCGCCGACTAAGCATCTCAGACCAGTTTGAAATTGAAAAATGTTTGTTTCTAGTCGACCCTCGACGGTTGTCATAACAACCGTGGGTGCTCAATCGTATTTGACAATTTGTCAATTGACATTTCTGACTTTAACATTTAAAATATCTTAATTATAAATATGAATAATGTAACAAATCAAACATCATGTTGTTTGTAAATGCTATTTTCATTATTTTTTTATACATTGGCTTTGAATGGCAATGTCAGAATTGGCAAATATTGTTCCCAATGTGTGTCCCAATGTTTTTTAAAGCATGCACTTTCAGTCGACAGCACTTGGTTTTACGCGATAAATAACGAAACCGGATGCGACATCAACTTTCTTACTTTAAATAGCAACTTTTTTCCTAACATGGTTATTAAATTCCCTTACTAATGACGTAATACAACTTACTATTTGGTTAAGAAAATAGCTCAGAAAAAAAAATGTTTAAATTCATTCAGAAGGCTTTGGTAACAAAAAGAAAACGAAAATCAATAAGTAGCCCTTGGAAATCATAAGTAATTCGGTAACAATTATTGCTGCTACATATTATAAAATTTTGTTTTTATTCTTCAGTCTTTCAAAAATAAAATTAAATACAAATTGAAATTTAAAATACTCTGTATATTCTTCAATAAAAACATGTGTTTGTAAGATCAAAATGATAACTTAGTAACGAAATTTTCATTTTGCTGTCACAAATCTACTAAGATAATTATTTTGTTTTACTGTTTGAGAATAACATGATCTTGATTTTTTAAACAGTTTTGTTCAAAAAATTTACTTTGTTAGAGCGTGCCTTAGTTGTCTCCTTTTTGGTCCGTCAGTCAAAGTTGACTAAAACAAATGATGTACCTTACGTAAATAATTGTTCAAGATTATAAAACTTATATTCAAAAATGTGAATTATTTGGGCAAAAAGACTTTCTTTTCTTTTAAATTATCCATTCATTTAATTCAAACAATAAGTTGCAATAAATTAAGAATGATGGTCTTAGACATCTAAGTTTTATGTCAAAGGTTTCCCTTACTTAAATGAAGATAGTCCTTTAGTAAAAGTGTAGTAAGGTCTAAGGCTGTCTTAGATGCTTAAGCTGATGAATTCTAAATTACCGTTTATTGTGTACAAGCTGATTTATATTGGATTAATAATATTGTGGCAATGACGTAGGCATTTAAAACAACTTTTTTTCAGTATAGCGTGCTGTGCTGCATGTCATTCATATGCAGATCCTGGTGATATTTTATGAGTTCAGGACTAGTAATTTTTTGTGTGCTAATTTCCAGTGGGATAATACATGTTTACAGTGGCGTACCGTGAAAATTGACTTGGGGGGGGGGGGTTCGATGACAACAAGTTTAATAAATCTGCGCTTGAATGGAGATACACTAAAGAGAAACGTCATAGCTTTTTATTCTTAAAATATTTCATCGAGGAAAAAATAATATATGGATCTTTCAACCCCTAAACCCTAGTAATTAAAATTTTAATATGATATTTCTTACTGATTTACAAAGTTATCCAGCAGTATTGAGACTTATCCGACATGGGATTCTATATATAATGTAGAATGAAGTGAGCATAAATGAGAATGGGATATCGGACTGTCTCAAAATCCCGTTTTCCTTGATGACAGGTATTAAACTTAGATTAGAAAGATCAGCTATTTCACTTGTATTGGACACAATTTACGACCCAAGTCGTTTAACGTTAAGGGTCGTCCAATTTGCTAAGGGTCGTTTTTATATCACGTTGTTCAGCTCTAGCGCAAAAGGGTCAAAATGCCATAATAATCCTGCCACTTGCAGAGACCCTTTTTTACCTGCAGACTAACGAAGGCGCATAATGTTCAATTTACTCAGTCATGTTAACATAAAAAGCATCGTTAAAATTGCAAACGAGTTTTAAAGAATATTGTCTTGAAGAAAACTCAATTTTAGTTGACACACCAAAAACAATATTAATAAAATGTAAATCATCGGTGTTCCACTAATATAAAAAAACACATCTTGTAGGTTTTTCGTAAACCGTCAAATTTTCCGAAATTTTTATGTTATAGATCTCGATGTCTTCGTTGGGCAGAACTGAATCGTATGACTAGTTTCAGATATACAGGATGTGATATACCTTTGGCTTGGTTGTACTTTAAATGGCTAAGTTTCGGTTTTTTCAATTTTTTGGATTACGGATTACATTGAATTTGGTGCCAGGAAAAAGCGTTTTTTCGTAATACTTCAAATAATTTTTCCTTTTCTCAAAAAAATCTAAAGGTATGATATGACTTTTTTGTCATAATTTAATTTAAGGTTATGAAAGGTATCGAAAAGTTTAAACTGGATGGTAAATCTATTCAAAATATTATGTGTCTTTGCCATTATGTTAAAACAAAATTTTTAAATTAAAAAAGTTACCCTCACCAATTTGTAGAGGAGAAAAAGTGGCAATGATGAAGTAAAAATTATTTTCATCTGTCACTTCAACTAAGCCTACAATTATAGAAAAGCCATAAAAGTTATTTTTTGTTTCTTTTTTTATTTGATTTTTTTGAGAAAATCCGTATTATTTGAAGAATTAAACAAAATGCCATCTAGTGACCACTAATAGAATCATTACCGTACAGTTAATAGCTCTACGTGAAGAGCAAGAGAAAAACGCTTTTTTCTGACACCAACTTCAATTTAATCGGTTCATCTAAAACAGATATAAACGTTTGAAAGAAAAAAAGTTTGACCTTCCCCACATTTATTATTGAAAATAGAAAAAAACTGACAAATAGCTAAAAGTGGCATGATTGCCTGAAGAATACAATGCTTATATTTTCGACAAACCTTAATTAGGAAAATTCAAGAGAAAATAGGCATTTCCATTTTTAAGTTGCTGTTACGCCTCCTAGCGGCCATTTTTCGAACTTGAATATAATTTCCAATTATTCTCCATAATTGTATAATCAACGGTTACCGAGTTATGGCCGAAGACCATTTTTAATGGACCACCCTGTATATAAAATATTAATTTTAAACAATAACAACAAACCCCATTACAAATATTCAAATCTTGAAGAGCTTGAAGAGGTGCAAAAGAGTTATTTTGAAAAAACGGTACCGAATAATTACTAATCTAATGTAATGTTACTAATGTATTTATTTTATTTATAAACAATGTGGAATAAAAGAGAACCGTTTAAAGACGACTTTTTATTTTTTAGAACTGTTTTAACTTGCTGTTAACATGGAATTGATTACTATTGATTTTTTCAGGTTTAATTTGCCAATAGAAATTCATAATAATTGTATTATTTGTTCTAACGAATTAGTGGTGAAGAGGTGCGGGTTCGATCCCTTCTTGTACCATAACTTTTACTGTTGATCAAATATTTCTAAAAAAATAGTTCACAATTTAAAAAAAACTTATAAAATACTTCTATTAAAAATTAGATTCAGGAACGCGACGCTATAAGCTTAAAATATTTGTCATGATCAACAATGGTTATGATACTCGTGGGTTTGAATATGTACAAGTTCTAACGAATTGCTTATGAGTGATACGATAGCGCAGCTGGTTAGAGCAATGTGCTAGAGATTCAGAGGTGCGGGTTGGATCCCCGCTCGTACCATAATTTTTACTGTTGATAAAATATTTCTAAAAAAATCCTGTAAACTTGCTTCAAGCTGCTGAAATGCAGTAAAAAAAATTGTAAAAGTATAGGCCCACACGGTGGGCCAAATTAAATTGGAACTTATTTTGAAATGCCATAACTTAAAAATTAGTAATATATCGTTTTCTAATAAAAAGGTATTTTCTTTGCTCCAACTAAAGTTTACCCAGAATAATATATTATGTCTTCCAAAAGAAGTTACAAATACGTTTAGAACGGCTGCTAGTTTCCAAAGCGCAGTTTCCATGGTGTTACTAGCAGTTTCCTATTTAGGAAAATCTAGTATTTCGGGAATTCTATGGTCACTTATCTCTGTACTAGACATTTTATCGCACTTGCTCCCTTAATTTCCTAATTACTATATATATGCACCATCACAAACCTGCAAGGAAGCTGTCCAAACTGAATTCAGCCAAACTGCTGGCCTCCGGTTAACCCAGACTTAAGTCCGACTAATTATAAGCTGTGGAGCCACTGGAGGTCATGGTTCACGAAAGTATTACATTGAATGCAGTAAAAGAATTGTAAAATAAAAAAATTATTGCTTGAATTAATTTGGTAAAAAAAATGTCAGTAATGTAATTCCTATAATGCAACAAGAAAAAGAAAAATTAACTTCGTGGATCTTACAGCTTAATGTGGTTGACCCGATCAGTATATTCAGTATAATAATAATGCTACATTCTGTTTCGGGAAACAAGATAAATCTGACATAATTTGATAGGATATGGAACAACATTATTTATTTTAATAATTGCCTTTAGTTTATTTACATTAGTTCCGCTGAACTGAAATCGCCATCTAGATGCAATTTTTATGGTTTATAAGTGGTCTTGTCGCCAACAGAGGCCATCCATCCAAATGTTTATTTCATTTCCCATTTCAGATTCGATCTCGGGCTGACAGATTTCTCCAATTATATTAAAGTATGATTTATGATCTCATAATGTCCTGCACTTCCAAACCTTATCTCTTTTAGTCAGATACTCTCCAGCAGTATTTTATATTAATGGATGCTTCGCCTAATATTTTCCGAGATTCTAATATGCCATTCATAAAAGATTCGGATAAACGAGCATTTATATTGTGAAATATAAGTATATTGTTTCGCATTATTATGTGTTATCATAACTCTGTATAACTAAACTTTGAAAAACCGGTCTTTTTTCATTGAATTTTTAACGATTTTTTTTAGCTTAATTTTTTAAATCTATTTTTAAATATATATATTATATAATATCATTCTAAAACGTTTCACAAACAGCCCACGTTTTATGTTCTCATGAATGAAAAAAAAACACGAAATCTCAGGATTCCATATATTTGATTGAAAGGTGGCCCGCAGCCAAACCGAACTGAAACATTTCATGGCCAGTAGTTTTTCCATGCATTAGTCCAACAGATAATGTATGAAATCTCTTGAAAATTTAAATTAAAGAAATGGCCTTCAAATACAAATGAATAGTTTTTCAAGCGAGGAAGAGTGCTACCTCGGTTTAGTCAAATCGCTTGGTTTAGAAATCCCTGAACATCTTGCAAAATATACCAGTTCCCTGGGCGCCTAGTAAAACGTATTAGATTATTTTCAGGCTGTGTAAGCAAGTAATACAAGCTGTTTTTTTAATGAATCTTCCAGGGTTTTCAGACCCTTAGAATCGGGTTTTGTCAAAATGTAATTTCTTTTCTACTTTTTGTCATAGATTTCACCAGGCATCTTCTAATAAAGTTACTTCATGGCATCATAACAGTGAATGAGTATTGTATTAATGTCATTCACATTATATTTATTGAGTGTTCTGATTTTGTCATGTGGATCGCTGAAGGTGTTTAGTGCATTCGAAGACACAGCGTCGGAAAATGACAAGAACTATGATTTCTTAAGAAGCTGTGTTTTGTATTTCTTTCATGTCCGTTTTGGTAAAGTTTAAGTATTGGTTATTGTTTTCCTGGAACTCATGCTCATTCTGATACCCACATGTATGATTTAGATTTTGAGTGGATAACAATTTGATTTCTTCTGCAAAATCATACTAGACTCCGGGCGTTGTGTTAGGCGAAAATTTTTCGATGGATTTCAACTGTACGGAATACAATACAAATTTGGGGTCCATTTAGGAGTTAACTTATTTAACATTGGATGGTACGTCTATTCAAAATATTATCTGCTTTTGCCATTATGTTAAAACAAAATTATATTTATTATTTACTTTTAATAATAACACTGGGGAATAGCAAAAATGTTTCCGAGACCAAAGTAGCAAAACTTTACTCAGTTGGCCCCGGTTTTATAGATCCATGCTTATCATGATATTTTTCCTACCTGTCCCTAATGTATGGTAAAGTTCGACCATTAAATAAGAAATACCTGGATTTTTTATACCAGGTGTACTTTATAAGGGGTTTAAATACATATAACATAAATCCTAAATTGTTCAGTACTACTGAACTACAAGCCCTAAGAATGGTTGAAACTGTCACCAGCGGTTTTAACCTAAAAGAGGCTACTGGCATGGTCTTCCTAGACGTAGCCAGAGCCTTCGATAGAGTATGGCATAAGGGACTTGTATACAAAATGCAAGATGTTGGATTTGCAACTAAAACTGGCAAACTAATAGCCCACTATCTCAAAGATAGAACGGCAAGTGTCAGAGTTAAAAACTCGAGATCGACACAAAGGAGACTAGAAGCGGGTGAGCCCCAAGGATCTGTGTTAGGATCGCACTTATATAACGTGTATACACATGACATCCCTAAGACACACACTACTTCTCTAGCCCTATACGCTGATGACAGTGCTATAGTGGCCAAGCATAGACATCCAGGAATAATATGCAGAAAGAGATAGATCTGATAAGTGACTGGTGTATCACTTGGAAGATCAAAATAAACGCACAGAAAAGCCAGGCTATCCTCTTCCAAAAGAGGAGAATGACGCCCCCAGTGGCTATAAACATAGAAGGAACAGACATATCGTGGACAAACACGGTCAAATATCTAGGGCTGACTATGGATAAGGGGCTAACATGGAAGCCCCATATTGAACAGACACGAACAAAGACTAGCAGTGCTATGGCTAGACTATACCCTCTTATGAACCAAAAGAGCCATAGCCCAGCCATAGAGCGAATAGGGCCATAGCTCTTCGGACAAAGCCGACAATGATAAAGATGATCGCAAGATCACAACTAACATACGGAGCAGTAGCGTGGGCGTATGCAGCGCCCACCTACATAAACAAGTTAACATCAACAGAAAACAAGTATCTGAGAATGGCAGTCGACGCACCATGTTAAGTCAGGAACGCCCAGATACACCGGGACTTGCATTGGGAACCACTGCAAGACGCAGTCAGGACCGAAGCCATGAAAGGTATCCAGCGGGCAGCGGCACATCCAAACGAAGAACTCCGAAGGCTGGTGGGCTACGACCCCTTGGAGGAGCGGCGGGCACACAGGGTCTACCACCGTAGATCCCGCGACCACACACAACACATACACTGATAATAATGCCCTCTTCCGTTTCAGAGATACTCCATATATGTCCGCGAAGCATATAGGAGAGGTGCGATGTAAGTACACACATCCGGATGTGTACGAGCTGACACACCTAGGATAGAGAAGACTTATGGTTTATTAAGGCCCTAGGCTCGTTAAACCGTAAGTACCTATCACAGAGAGGCGGTTCCCTAGATTAGGGAACCGGGTGGTGGTGGTGACCTCGGGCCATTTGGCCCCTTCGCGCGCTAAATTGTTAGTTGAATTTCAACCACCAGTTGATCGAGAGCTGTTCGCATTTGAGAAATTAGAGAGTTTTGAGCAACACGTCGCGAGTTTGTGTAAATAAGCCGGATCATTTTTGTTATATATGCGGTGAAGTGACTTTTGTGAAACAAAAACGCACTCTTAGTCATTTAATAAAAAAGGCTTACCACTTGTATTTTGGCTGCAGAGTTGGAGACCAGGATAAAAATTGGGCTCCCCGTAACTTCTGCAACAAATGTGCGTCCAACATTCGCGGCTGGCTAAGTGGAAAAAAAACGTAAGATGTCCTTCGCTGTTCATATGATCTGGTGAGAACCGAAAGACTATATTACTGACTGTTACGTTTGCTTGACACCTCCCATTAAAAAAGACTTTTCGGAGAAAAAAAGGCCTGCGATACAGTATCCAAATTTATAATCCGCCATACGCCCGGTGCCTCATAGTGACGAATTGCCTGTACCTGACCTACCTCAGGGATATACCCCTGATTCTGATAATGATTAATCGGATTCAAACGGAAAATGTCGCCGGCCCATCAACCTCGCAAGACTCCGATTTTGTCTGTGAACTTCACAGTAAAAAGCCTCACAAAATAAGTGAATTAAGTGACCTTATAAGGGATTTATAAAATTGCCCAAGAAAAAAGCAGAACTATTTGCCTCTTGATTGCAACAATGGAATTTACTTCAAGATGAAGTAAGAGTTTCTGTGTACCGAAGCGGTCAGAAAACCTAACACCATTTTTTAACATGGAAAACAATTTTAAGACTTTTCATTGATTCCTCAAAAGTAAGTCTTAAAGCTGTGTTACTCCAAGTTACCTTCAGTCCTAATTGGTCATGCAGTCCACATGAAATAAACGTATAACAATTTTAAATTGTTATTGGAGACCATACAATATGAAAGATATAAATGGCAAATGTGTGGGGATTGTGGCGATTTTACTTGGCATGCAGCTAGGTTATACCAAATACTGGTGCTTCCTCTGCGAATGGGACAGACAGTCAGTTATTTAAAAGAAAAGTTCCCGAGAATCAATGAGGCTAAAATTAAAGAGGGAATATTTGTGGTCCGCAGGTGAGGAACTTTTCGGAGATTCGCAATTTAATTCCAGGAAAAAGACGCTTGAAGTACCTTTAAAATCGTTGTAACAAATTTTTTGGGAAACATAAAAGCAGAAAACTATAAAAACCTGATTGCCCAACTTCTTTTGTGTTACTAAAACCTAGGGTGTAAACTGTCATTAAAAATTCATTTCCGGAATTCTAATCTGGATTACTTTCCGGAAAATTGTGGTGCTGTAAGTGACGAGTACGATGAGAGGTTCCACCAGGATATTTTAAACATGGAAAGAAGGTATCAGGGAAAATGGGACTGTGAAATGTTAGCCGCCTATTGCTGGACTATTACGAGAGTTGCCCCAAAGGCTGCTTTCAAAAGGCAGGCTAAAAAGCGCAAAATGAGTGTCTAAACTTTAGATTCAATGATAAAAATGTGTTATTTAATTGCTTTTGTTGAACCGATAATATATTGTTATCTGTATTTTATATGTTTATTGTATAAGCCTATATATTAAATTTTGTAACAAATGATTCATATTTTTTTTGCGAGCCAACTAAATTCTTTAATATGTATGAAATGGGTTATGCCTCTTTTTCACCAGTAAATTCTAAAATTTTACGAAGTAGAATAATAACGTCATACATACTCACCCGCTTCTGCAATAAATTAGTACATATTTACTGCCTTATAAATATCTTTTCCACTTAAGAAATTTATAAATATTAAAAAAAGTTGACGTTCAGAAGCTCTTGACGAGGAAAAAAAATGACGAATGTTCAACTTGGAAAATATCACACCCAACTCTGTGCCGAAGCTTTCCTGAAAAATGGCCCCATTTCTGATACAATCAGTATAGAGATTGAAGGATCCAACAAAAAATAAGGACATTTTTCGCTTGGCCTACAGGGCATTCTCCTTTGAAAAATGGATGGAGGCGTCAAATGAGATGAAATTGGAAGTTTCTTTATGATGTATGTATGTTCGTAAAATTGTGTTTTGTTTCGCTTCTGTTTTATTGGTCCGTCAGAAGCCGTTTAGTGTTCTGACAACTTAGCTTTATTCCTGCTAAAATCAAATAGTTACCCGATATGTCGGTTCTGAAATGAAATTTTAAAATAATTTTGTTTGAAAGCAATTATATTGCCGATTAATTGCTACGAATTATTAAATTTTTGCTACTGTTTTTAAAACCTAATATCACTGTTTCAGCTCAAGCAAATCGAATGAGTTTTTTCTGTTGAATAGATTATTGTATTACTTAAGCTAGGGTCTAAAATGATTTGTATAAAAAGTGTCTGTGTTTGTTGTAAAAGATGTTATTATCGTGCAAAATTTAAAAATGTTCAATTTTTCCAAAGTTGTTATTTTTCTTATTTTAATTTATTATGTTTTTCGAGGGTCTCTCTTGGGATAATTTCGGCATTTTTGTATCTCTATCTATATTCATGGAATTAATGATTTTTTTAACGAATTTTTGTAACCCTATTTGTTAAAATTGACAAAATAGTACAGCACTGTCTTGAAAAAGTTTATGCCAAAAAATATATAGCATGAATGCAACTTTTATTTTTGTAAAAATATGGCTCCTTTGAAAACTGATGGAAGCATCAAATGCGATGAAATAGGAAGGCATATTATGATGTATGTATTAGGGATGTCTATCCCAAAGGATTTTCCTATTCATGGGATTTTCGAGACTGCTTGAATAATCCTGAGATCCCGGGTTTAGGGATCGAAAAAAAAAAGAAACAATAATGACGTTTAATAACTTCGTTGTATTAAGACGCAGAAATTGACCAAAAACACTTCTTAACAAATTAAGGCATTGTGTGTAAATATTATTACAAATAAAAGTTTCAAGTTTACAAATTTAAAAAAATCTATAAAAATATTAGTCCATCTAAATTTTCGTCTTTTAACCTCGAACGTTTTTTTTTGTTACATCCTTAGGAAGAAAAACATATTTTAGTTTATGTTTTAAAGCAATTATTTTGTTTAGAGTTTATAGAGTTTGGATTTTTAAATATGTCTAAAGCCGTAGGCACAAGGGCACAATAATACAAGCATAAAGGCGTCAAAATAGAGAAAAACTGTATCATTACGAGAATTAATTAAAATAGCGACATGAAAGAAATTAACAAATGCTAAAAACAAATCGGGATTAATTTCGGGAATCGTCGGCTTGATCCCGGTATTTACGAGACATCTTATTCGTTCGAGATCCTGGGATTACAGATTAACATCCTTAGTATGTATATTCGTGAACTAGTACTTTGTTTCGTTTTTGTTTTTATTGGCCAGTGAAAAGCCGTTTAGTCTTCTGGAAACTTAGCTTTTTTGCTACGAACATGAAGTAGAATTGCTCGATGTGATCTTGACAAAAAGAGTACAGATGTTTATGCCAAAAAAACTATATATCAAGAAACCAACTCTTTCATTTTTTGAAAAAATACACATGTAAGTCAATAATCCTGGTCATTTTAGTCGGAATTTTAAATTTTTTTCTATATAAGTTTTTGTAACCAAAGAAATGTTCGCTCCAGAATTTTATGTGAAGTCCAATTATATTATTTTAATTGATTTTTTTTTGAGCAACCTTTTATTATTATAATAGTAATTGTTACTGATCTTGATCTGTAGAACAACATATCTCAAAATTATGAAAATCTGCCAATGTTTAGAAGAATGAGTTAGGAAACTCTAACTCTAACTATCAATTAATTTGTGTATCAATCGTTGTGTTTGATCTCTCTGTACGACGTATGAACAAAAATAGAAAAATTGGAATTCATGGTATGTATTTTGAGGCAATAGTTTTAATTTAAAGCTTCATTACTATTTAGTCCGTTTTAACACCTGCTGCTTTTATGGGAAAAAATTGAGAGTGAGTTAAAATTTTCGAAATTTTGTAACATATTAGTTAACGCCCTGTATAATAGTTGGTGTCAATTTGATTACAAATCCACTAAGGTTTAATACAATAACCTATTAAATGCAAAAACCTCATTCGATTTGCTTTATCTAAGGTAATGGGTTTTAAACATTGTACTAGTAGTAGTAGTAGTTGGGGGGAGGTCTAGAGACCTGACTGGTAGGGCTATAAGACCTTTTCAGTCTAACCTAGATCCTCCCTTAACCACCACCAGGTTTCCATTCTTAAATCTACCTGTCCTTCCTATATAGGTCTGGATATCTTTCCAGGATAGTTCCTTGATTGCATCCCTATGCAAGCCCGTAATGTCAAAAATAACCTGGCGTAGTCTTGCTCGTTCTACTCCTCCTGACACACCGTTCAGGTAGAGCCCTGTTCAATACCTAATTTAAATGTGGTGGCAAAATTTAAATTATTTTTAGCATTAATTAAGCAATAGTTTGTAATAAAATCGTACATACTGGAGTTCAAATGAAAACAGGCCCTTTGATTTTTTAAATTACATTCTTATTTTCGTGTTAATTTTATATTTCTCTTCATTCTTAAATTTTCTTTTCGTCCAATGATCTCGTAGAATAATGCCAGCTTTTTCTCCAGGGTTATCGCCAGCTTCTGACCACAACAAATGGTGACCCTGTGTCCTGTATTTCCATAATTATTGAAATTAGCATATTTAATAACAATAAAATTACAGTCAGTAGTGACTGCGGAACAATCGTTTTCTTGTTTAACGATAAGTCGCACTTCGTTGCGAAACATGTTTAAATAATTTAACTATTAGTGTTACATTGCCGCATTATTAAACCGATTTTTTTACAAGGAACTAATGCATTTTTTTTGGGACAAAAAATGTTAAGAACGTAGTAATTTATTATTGCCTATCCTGTTTCAAAAGGCACTGCATGCCACTGTCAGGTTGGGGTTTGCGAGGCAGCTCCTGAGGAATTTGTTGTTGATTGCTAGCTTGATGTTGTATCATCGTCTTGTTCTTCTAATCTTTTCGGAAAAGCTTTTAAAGTAAGAAATATAAATAGGATTTTGTTCTGCGTGTTTAAACCGCCTAGTTCTAATTTCTATTAGCTTTGAAATTTCCAGTCCCATCAGTAGATATTCTTTCTCAGGTAATCTTTAAAATTCTTTAAAGTGTGGTTTGATTATGAGAAGAACGTACGTAAGAAATCATAGTGTCTGAGGAGATTACAGCGTTTCAAATTAGAATTACTATCCCATGTTTTACCTTCGATTTACTCCATGATTTCTAAATACGGAATGATCTCGTAGATATTCAGGCGAGCTTTTACAGCCATGTTATGTAGATCGTATTCCGTATATCTATGGAAATTTTTCGGATATATAAAACCGAGTTTAAAACTTTCAAAAGATTCTCCAATTTTTCTTTTTCTAAAATCTTCAAACCGACGACGTTAGAACCTTCGTTTCTTTTACATTTATGATATATCCAGTTGTATACTGGTAACACTTATCCATAGAAATAAGGAATTTTGAACACTACTGTTTAGAATAGGCGTATTAAATATTGTACGTATGTTACACCGCCGAAGTAATCGGGCTATTTTATCTATGGTACCATGAATGAAGAGGGAAGACCAACACTACCTAATGGTGACTCTCATACATTCTCGTGCTGCGAGGTTTGATTATTATATCTTTTAACTGAACTCTTAATATCTTCAGTACAATAGCCATTCTCTTTTGGAGCTTCAGCTCACAGTGTCTCTGTTTCCGAGATCTTGATCTTTCTTGATCAGAAATCGAAAAGGCTCTAAATAATAGTGAGTTAAGGCTTTTGTGCCGAATGGTATAATATATATATATATATATATATATATATATATATATATATATATAATATATAATACTTATTGAATGGTCGAGAAATACGAGGAAATGTTTCTGTCCATGAGCTCAAACAATAAAAATGTTACCTACATAATAAACCATTATTTTTTTGGTTTTAGTGGAGGTGATATTAAAATATTACCCTCGAATGCGTCCATGAAAATATTTGCTGTTAGAGGAGATCCCTAAAAAATAAAATAAGTAGATGTAAGACAAATATGAACTAGATCTGAAGGAGTACTATCAATATTAGTATGTTAAAATGTGTCTGCTCTAATGGAAAGTCAGTTATCAGTGACATTTTCGTATATAGTGATTTTACATCGAAAGTTGTCGAACTTGTATGGTTTTTATTTTCATATCTCTAGTCAAAACGGTGTGAATAAATCAACAATAAACAGGGCAAGTTCTACAAGCAAGTTTTTTTTTCATCTTTTATATTGTTTATCTCTTGTTTGAGAGAATCTTTAGAGTTCATGCTAATGTAGTATCGAAAAGTGGCCTTAAGTGTTTTGTGGAGAAGTGTTTATTAATCAGTAGGTAAGGTAATTTCAAGTGTTGGGCGGTTTTCTATGTACTGATGGCTGCATGCGACTGCGTATTTGTTTGAAACATCCAGACACAGTAGTTTTTTTTGTGTAATCGTTAGATCTTGTCATGTTCAAAAACAATATAAGAAGTGATCCTAGTGATCAATTATTGCCAGGTTACTTTTTTTATGATAATGCATAGTCGTTATAGCCGTTTTGGCAAGCATAATATATAATTCTGCATGAACATGATCGCTTGCACAAGAAAAGATAAAAAAACAGCGCATTCCTAATCCCAGAGTTTGTGCGCATTATTTTGCTCATTAGCTGTCACCCTTAATCCTTATAATTATGCTTATCTTTTATTGTCATTGTGATAAAAGTAATCTTCTGGCATTTATTGAAACTCGTAATGACTAATGCGTATTTTATCTAAGTAATCACACCTTTCTATAGAATGAGTTTTTTTATTTACTTATTCCTGGGGTGTGTAGAAAAAGGTGTGCGCAAAACATCTCACAGGCGAATCAGAATGATTATAAAATGCACATTAATCTTATTGAAAGAATACAGAGGAAATTTCTGAGATTTATTGCATATAAAATGTCAGTTCCTTCCTATCATGTGGAATATCTTAAAATAGGTAATAAAATTACTTGGTCTCCCGTTTTTGCAAAGCTGTCGTAAATTTATTGATATTACCACTTCAAGATCATTAACTCAGATATATTGTCTCAATTATTGGAAATAACACAATATAATGTGCATCAGAGATGTCTCTGCAATTATGAATATCACAGAACTAAAACATCACTTAACAAATACTTATTGTTGTGATATTGATTTTTAAAATTTTAGTTGCAATGAAGAATAGGGTTATTTTATATCTACCTCCACAAATAGAATTTTTGAGACTTTGCTGTGATTTTAAATTGGTATTTATGTATTTATTTATTAATTTAAAATCTTAATTTAATTTTGTAATGGCCGGTCTGTTAATAAAACATTTATGTATTTATTTATTCATAATATTCATCAATTATTGAGAAAAAGTGCTAGCTTTTGTTATAAATGTAATTAATACTTTAATTAATTATCAGGAAATGTGGGATATAAATCAATATTATTTCCTTAATCAAGAATTAAACTCGATTAATGAAACTATTTCTTTTTGTAATGGTAAATTGTCAGCTGTCCCTTTTTATAATTAAAAATCACAACCCCTGATTTGTCACGTTTTTTTTATAAGCCTTCGTCTTCCATACCGTGTGTGTTTTGGAGTCCACTACAGGATACCTTGTCCTTGTCTAAAATAACATCTTGATGAAAATGAATTGTAGCTAAAAATTGTTATTTAAAAAAATTTTCAAAAATATAAAAATCATTATTCTACTTAAAGACTCGCTGTGTTTACCAATATACCCATCAGTTTGGTGCAAATATCCAAACACAAGAAATAGAACGTAATTTTGAAATTTAGGGTTTTTATAGTTTCTGCTATATTTTTGTTTTTTCTTGGCGTTGCAGGTCTATACGGCGTCGATTTTCTTTTTCTTAATTAAACTGGTTAATCGTCTAGGATGACTTATGTTTCCTTACCGAGAGAATGACAAGGGGTTTAATAGGGGGCCTAGGTATTGTAGCTGTACGGAACATCCTTTCACCATTCCCCCTAACGGATTACAAACAAATTAATTTTGAATGTTCTTCAGAATTATCTAATAATAATAGTAATGGATACAATCTCTACGTGATCAAATTTAAATACCACAATACACACATGAGCCGGCGCTGGTAATAATAAAAATAAATAAATGAAAAATTTAAAACAAATAAATTACACTATAGGATTTGTATAAAGTTATTAGCAAATACTTATATATGCATATATGGATTATATTATATGTATATAGTGAAATTCTGTAGGAGGGAAGTTGTGGGTAAAGGTGAAGTTAATCGGAGAAGTAGTTTTTGAGCTGTGCCTCGTAAAGGGACCCGAAAACGCAGATCTGCGAGAGAAGTGAAAACTAATCAATATTTTCTTCCTGGAGAAAATAAAACTACGAAGAGAATTGTTATTCCCATCAAAATATGGCGCAATGGTTCACTGTAGTGTACAATTCGCTCCCTAGTTCTCAATTAACTGAAATCATTGATGTAGTTTGTACGCCTTTGTTGCGAGAACTTTAAGTTGGAATTTGTTTTCTTGTACATATCTGTTTTGGGCACTGAAGTTTAGAATTCCCGGAAATTGACTATCGCTGGCCATGAGCGATGTTTTTTAGAATTTTAATTAGTTAAAGCATTTTATTGATAAGCGTGTAATAAATACAGTAGTTGTATTTTGTTTGTGGTATATGTATAGTATATGTTATTAGTTATAAGTAAAGATAAAATAAGATCAAATATACTATTATAGGTAACACAGACTGGCAAGTTTTAAATAGGCTAGACTCAGTTTATTATATTAAATAAGTTTTTCTAACCTTCAGTAGTAATAATTTCATTAATAATATTCATACATATTTACGAGCATATGAGTGTAATGCAGGTTTGGTTAATTACACCTATAGAATACTGTTTAATACGTCTGATGTAGAATACGTGGTAGAATATATAGAAAACTAGTTAATATAAGTAGAAAATGGAATTTTCCCGCACCCCTCGAAAAAATTGGGAATGTTAGTTTCAGTTGTTTATAAGAAATACTACAATATACCTGATAATGTAAGTATTATGGGCTTCTTGTTTGTTTGATCAGTGTTTTTTAAATAAATAACGAAAATCGTAGTAAAATCGGACAAAGTGAGGGGAAACTATAGAGAGGTAGTAATGTAATCTTAGAGTAAGAATAAAAATAGAGTTCATTATTTACATATTTAGCCACTGCCAAGATTAGTATAAGGTCGATCGTACGACGATGCCGAGCCTAGCCAGGAAATGCAATGTTTATACCAATTTTATATTACGGTGAATATGTTTAAACATGATGCAATAAAATTTTCATATAAAGAATAGTAATGTGTTTCCAGTATTAGTTTCTAAGCAGTATAAAGAAATTACTTTTATTGCAAAATAGTAAAATATAAGCTAAAATACCCAAAGCTTCGGATCAAATTACACTAGTAACAAGAGTTTTAGTTAGATATGGCAAACCCGATCGACAACTCCACGTATTAGACCATTAACTTTCATTAACAACGGATCCTTATAGTAAAAAAGTATAATAGTCTACAGTAAAGATTGTTACAGGGTCACGTGACTGGCGTGGCTTAAAACCAATAGCGGGTCGTGGAACCACAATAAATTTTAACATGAAAGAAATTAATTTGCTAAAAAATATTTTATTAGATACCAAACTTTTCTTAGCGTCACTACTGCATGTGTTTTAATGTATTATTGCGTATTTGTTGATATGGTTCAAATCTTCTAATTATATGTTGCCTTACTTCAAGAGGCAGCGTTCTAAAGGTGCGGTTACATTAGAAGAACATTGATTTTTTAAATATTTAATAAACAAGTTTTATTTACTTTATCTTGGACATTGCGAAACTAGGATTTTTAGTTGACCTAACTATGGTGCGGCAATGTGAGTTTGTAAAAAATGGCCGTTTAAGTTTGCAATTTTTTTTTAATCACTATGTAAACAGCAAGATTTCTTTTTCCAGGAGACATGTCTCATGGAAGATACCTTATTCACTTATTTTAGGTCACATGACGTGTTAACCAATCCGGTTTAGTATAATAGAACGTATATTACGTCGGGGGTCATGTGGGAATCCCCAGAAGCAAATACAAGAAGGACAAGTGATTTTTTTGACAGGGACAATAGTTTTTCCTATCAGAGAATTAAAATAATTATAGAATATATCTATACTATATTAAAATAGTCAAATGACGTCTAACACTCAAAACAACGTATTGCGATTTCAAAAATCACTAGATTTTGGATGAAATCTGTGGAAATAATAAAGTTTCGGATGATTTCGCGCCTTTTTTTAATTTTCACTTGAGTTGGGCCAATATAAGTCTTGTCAAGTAAAGGAATTTAAATGGTGATTCTTTAAGTAAATAAAAGTAAAAATGTGTTCGTAAACTGGTTAGGATTTAAGATATTAGAATATTGAAAATTAAAAAAAATCTTATCATCAAATCATCAAATAATCTATCATTATGACAGTTGGCTATTCTATTCTTATCTTATAGCGCTCGCTTTTTTTCCTTTCAAGAGGGAAGTAATCTAGTTGCAAAAAAACATGTTTTCTCAGTTCCTTCGGTTAGTCTGTATGTCTGTCCGTGTCCGTGACAAAGCTCAGGAACTGATTGACCTATTTACTTCAAGTTTTGGTTAAAAATTAAAGGCCATATGATGATGACGTGGTAACACTTTGGTAAAAATCCAATATGGCTGAACAAAATGGCGGTATATTGAAATGTTAAAAAAATATTAATAAAAAACTGCTTATCCATTTTATCCAAATTTTGCAGAAAAATTAGGTGTGACATGACCATCAGCTGATAAGTTTTACTACAAATCCAAAATGGCGGCCTAATAAAATGTTATAAAAGTCAATGCAGAAAACTACTGCATCGATTATGTTAAAATTTTGCTTAAAAATCAAATATTATATAGGGATGAACTGGTAAAAATGGTGAGACAAATTCAAAATGGGGGAACAAAACGGTGGCTGAATTAAATGTTTAAAAATATCTGCAAAAAGTACTTATCTGATTGATTGATTGATGACATACCCATTTTGAATATTTATTACTAAAAATATATAAATTGCACATTTAATATAATTTTTAATCAAATCTGTATAAATTTTAAAATTCGCTCGCAATCTAGGCATTCCTACTCTCATTTTTTAAATATTTACTAAAAATGTATGATATGTATTCTCAAATCTGTATAAATGTTAAAAATCCGCCATGATGTTGGCATTACAATCTTGAATTTTTAAAATGTTGACAAAAATTCATGATGTGGAGTCTTAAATACCCCTAAATGTCGAATTTTAATCAAATCTGCAAACATTTTAAAATTATTCTGCTATGTTGGTGCCACCATTTTTAATTCTCAAATATTGACTAAAATTTCATAACTTTCATTCTTAAATACTTGTAGACATTTCAGCCGAATCTGTACAAATGACAAAATTCGTTCACTATATTGGCGCCACCATTTTGATTTTTGTTGTGCATTCTTAAGTAATCACCACAAATGTTAAAATCAACCGTCTGACCTGTTGACCTTGTTGTTTTGGCTCCGCTATTTCGAATTTTGAAATACTGACAATCCCAAATTTTCCTAGGCACCAATTTTCGGTTTAATCTACACAAGTATCAAGATTCGTCGGCCGTATTTTGAATTTCTAAACGTTGACTAAAAAAATTCGGATTTTTTATATCCGAAAGTGTATGCATGTTAAATTTGAAAATAATCGGTAATGGAAGTGGTGAAAAATCATATAATCAGACGAGTGGGATGTCAATAAAAGCGCGTTAAAAGCATTGATTATAGTTTAAAACTTTAACAGTAGTATTCACTAAAGAGGTTTAAATTTAGACAAGGTCTAACTTGACAGTTACAGGTTTAAGATGAGATTTTTAACAACTGAATAAATAATTTTTGTAAATGTCACAATTACAAAATGACAGTGATATAAGGCAAACATAAATAAAAACTAAAGTTTAATAATATTTAAATAACTAATTTCCTTTTAAACTTACCTAACTTATTGGTTTTATTTTAATAGTGAAATAGGGAACGATTATTTCTTTGATATTTGTAAAAATACCTGTTTGCCTCATTAAGGAATAGGTAAGAATTTTTCCGTTTGTCAACGATAATGAAGTATGGCCCATTTCTTCATTTTCGTACATCAAATATTTTAACAGGTCGTCATTTTGTTTCGCCATATTGAATTCATACCAATATTTCACCAGTTTTTTTTATCAGACGTAATTTTTGGTGGAAAATTAAGTAAAATTAAAGTTAATCGAGTAAGTGAATTTTTTAGCTACACCGGAACAGACCGACCCACCGACAGTAATGGAATAACATGAAGATCTGTAAAAACCCGGAACGATGATTTTTTCACGATTAATGATATTTCCTTATGCGGGAAGTGGAAATCTGCGCCGCCACTGGCATTCGTCAACAAATAGCTACGGCTTAAACATGGGCCATCCCCACTTCTTGTTTTATCGTAAACATTGGTCGATAGAATGTGAAAATATGGGAACCATGTTGGCGCATACCCCTAACGTTATTTAGGAATGAATTGTGATCTCTACTTTAATTCTTACTCTAAGAATGTAATGGTAGGTATTCGTAACAAATATAAAGGTATAAAGGAGTAAACAACTAAAATAGAAACTTAAATAGATGCTTTCCATTTATTAAGATTAGTTGGTATTCTTTAACTTTTTTGTGTGTTGTGGCTCATGTTCAACCTACTATTGTAAAAAAAAATTACTGTACAATACGAAATACCTCTTTTCCCAGCAAGCAACTTTTTCATTAGTTTCTCATTTTTAGGAATGTTCATGGGACCCTAAAACTTTAAAATCTCAAAAAACCGGGGAGGGTGATCAAGATTACAATACTTTCTTCTTATGAGGACAGTAAAAGAAGGAGGGAAATTTTTTTTCATAATTAGGTGTTTGTTTTACTGTATTATTTATCATCATACAGGTAAATCTTTTTTTGTGAAATATATCAAATATAATGCCCATTATAAATTTCAAGTATTATTTTTGCCAAAAAAAAAGCGAAAATGATAAATTAACAAGGATTTGCTGCTGGGATAGGGGTACATTTTATAAACGGATTAGTGACAAATTTAATCGGTTTGCTGGTGGACCGACTGAGGTCCAACATCGAGTTAGTAGATTATAATAACGGAACTATCCCTGGTTAGCCATTTGTTTGACGAGGGCTAATTCCAAATTAGAGAGTTATGATCTGTTTTGCTTCGGACACCGAATAAGCCTTTGCCTCTGAAATTGTTTAGTGGGTTGTTTAAAATGGATAGTTCCATTAAAGGTTATAAAGTTATATTGTACAAGGAGTAGAAAAAGTTTATAGTCCAATAAAATTTGATTTGACCTCAAAAAAATTTCGATTTTGCTGGATTTTTGTAAATACCTTTTGTCCTAAGCACAAACGATTTTTGACTTCTAATCGCTAGATCAGCTTGATCCTTAGTGGAAATCGACAACATCGCAATATTAAATTCACAATGGATATGGAATATAATGGAACGATTTCCTTTCTAGATGTATTTTGTTCAAAGGAGAGGAATTGGTACATTAGGACATTCTTTGTATAGAAATCCAACGAAAGTAGATACTTAAATGCAAATTCTCATCACTATCCAGGACAAAAGAAATCGGTTATCAACTCACTAGTACTTAGAGCCATTTCTATGAAGATATTACGCCTTCAATTAAAATATACAGGGTTATTCAGTGGCCTATTAAAAGTATCTGGAAAACCAATAAATAGCTTACTTTGAATACTTGACTGCAGTAGTAGTAGTAAGATGGGGGGACAAACCCAGCAACTTTTTGCTAAGCCCGGTCCCACCCACCTCACTTCACTTCTCCACAAAAGCGGCCCGTCCGTCTAATGAAGTAGAGCATCTTGCCCCAGTCAGGATGTTCTAGTTCTTCCTTGGAAGAGGACCCAACGCCGAAAGTATTCCAGCGTAGCCTTGCCCACCTTTCACACTTGCCAACAAGATGATAGGGATCCTCCTCATCTGCCTCACAGTTAGGACAACAAGGCTTATCCGCTAAATATTTGACTGTGGTCATAGATGAACATAAACTCTTTTTTTTGTCAAATATTTTAAATTGTGCGGTGTTGCCACTTCTACCTAAAACCGATGGCAATATCTGTTTCCTAAATAAAATGTATATTATTGCATTTTTTATTGTACTGAATATTCTAAATACTGTTTGTATTATGTTTTCTATACTTAAATTCAACTGTTTTCGAGGAAATGGCGCTTGAAAATTGACATTTTTGACCTTTTAAACCTCTGTCGTTTAGGAGTTAACAGAGCTTCAACAGGTCAAAAATTTCAATAATTTTCAAGGGCTGTTTTCTCGAAAACAGTTGAATCTAGGTATAGGAAACATGACACAAAAATACATAATATGAAGGGCATTTCATTTATAAAACGGATATAGGCACTGGTGACGTAGAAGCGGCAACACCGCACAATTTAAAATATTTTAGCCATATTATAAATCTAACAGAACCCAAGGTTATAGCGTCGGTCCGTGGATTTTATAAATGAAAGTTGAGAGAATCTATTGAAATTTTCAAACATACCAAAACCTTCATTAGAGATACATCACACGTGGAAACCAATCTTAGCACAGGTTCACGGTTCGGTGTGGTTCAGGTCAGTTTTTATACGTGATTTGTAGCGTATAAAAACTGACCTGAACCTCTCCGATATTAGTCAATGGAATCTCGTGGTGTAAAACTCTCTGAAGATGCCTCGTCCAATCGGAAGGCGAAACTCCAACGGTAATTCCAATTTGACACGGTCTAATCCCAAGAACCATGTTTTTTTTTACAGTTTTTTGAAATTTTAAACATTTTTTGATGTTAAGTTTTTTTGCTAGAGAGATCCTAAGTCTTAATTTTTATAAACTGCAGGGTCTACAATACTCATAGAATAAACTGGGTGTGCAAAAATATGTTAAGATTGGTACAAAACCTAGCGATCGTAAAGATCGTGTACAAATTTAAATCTAAATTTGTATTGAAGTTTTAAAGAGTTCGGAACATTTTCTCCAATTTCTCTCTAACTTTATTGTTTTTCTCTCTAAATGTTGTTTTTAGAGCCAAATTTGTCAATACCGCGTGAAGGGGAAATGTAACAGACTGCCATTTTTTAGTCTTAAAAACATCAATTTGAAATTTGAGACATTTTTATAACTTAATTTTTTATGAAAAAACAGTTAAGTGATATCACAGCCATTTTTGACAAAACGAGATAGTTTTTATTTAAAATGAAAGACTATTTTATGGTCATTTTGAAAATAATGGTTAACATGTGATACATCTTTAAGAGGGTAATTTAATTTTACTGCGAAAATTACTGTAAAAAAATATACAAGGTGATAAAAATTTTGAACTAATTTACTCTTGGTAAAACAAGAAGTAAAAATAATGAACAACAAATTGTATTATTACCCATAACGATTTTTGTTTAAAACGAGTATTTTATAAATAGTGACTATTTTTTATTTAAAGCGGCAGTGTTGAATTTTCAAAAATCACAAGTTTACTTGTAATAATATATCGTTTAAAAGCCAATTGAAGTTCAAGTTTTAAAAAAAAATTTAACAAATGAAATATTGAAAAATAACTTTTTAGCAAATGTAAGTTTTACGCTTAAAATTGGTAATATGTAATATAATTTGCAAGACATATCTGAACTAATAAAACAACTCTAAGGCTGAAACCCGCAACTCAGTATCTCACTCGTTTTAAATATATTCGAATTTAAATTTTACCTAAAAATTCGCTTGTCCCCTTTTGTGTGTCCAACACTTTAGTTTTGTGCAATTAACTTACAAATTATGAGTTTTTTATGAGCAAAATTGTAGCTTATAAAATTCTGTTATAAAAGTATGTCCAATTAAGAAAAATTAGCAAGAGTTTTGCAGCGTAGCCGAAGTTAACATGAGCAAAATTATAGCTTTTAAAATTCTGGATGCACAGAGTATGTCCAATTAAGAAAAAGTAACAAGCAACTTTTGCAGCATAGCCTGTGTTAACATTATAGATTAAAATACTATTTTTTAAAATAACAACGTTGCAATTTTTATAATTCAATAGATCTCATCCTTTTAATTAAAATAATCAAGGAAATTGAAACAACAGATATTTATTATTTCACACATAAATACTTACATTGCTGCTTTCTCACCTATGATATCTGCTGAATTAAAACATTCGTCATTTTTTATGTAATCTATCACCATAAACATATCCACAGAGGGCAAATTGTTTGTGGACAAAACCCTCGCTGGCCATAACCACCGAACATTAACAAGACAAGAAGGAGCACTTAAAGCTCCTCCCCTTGTTATGCTTATCTCACTCGAATATCGGATGTTATGTTTTTTCGATCCCTCGAAGTCGCTACCAGGTGAGATGCATAAACCGGTGGTCCGTCGTTGAATAAAGTATTGAAATATACCACCGAACATTAATATATACCCATTGTCTTTATATTTGCCGGCGCGTGGCATGAGACTAGTTTTTTATTTTTTTTAAATGAAAATAAGCATTTACCAATTTACTTAGTGTTTTGTGTTTGGTAAATGGCTGGAAAATTACGATTAACTCTTGTCTATCTTTATGGGAAGCTTTAAGACGCAATAATTATTCATTTCTTGTAACAAGAAACCTTAATCAGAATTGCCTTGAATTTTTTTTTGGCCTGACAAGAAATTGTGACGGAAATTCGAGAAATCCAACCCCAATACAATTTTGTAAGCCATTCAAGAAATTATTTACTCAAAAATATCTTAATGAGGTTCGAGGTGCAAATTCTATCCAAGATATTAATAAAGTTTTGCTTAATGTAGCTGATATGATCGAAGAATATGAAAATATCGATGTACCAATAATGACAAAAAAATAGTTCTGTAAAAATGTTTGCATGAGATCATATAAATATTTGAAGTACGGACGGCAATGCTGTGTTCAGTGTTCAGATCTCGTGGAGTAAAGATCCCTGAAGATGCCTCGTGCAATCGAAGGCGAAACGTCGGATAGCAATTCCAATTTGACAGGGTCTAATCCCAGGAACCATGATTTCTTAATTCTGTAGTGTTTACATTATTGTCTATCTATTAAAAAACCGGTAAATTTTCTTTACCCGGAACTTCTTTCGTTATGAATCTTTTCTTTTATTAGGAATAGTGAAGAGTGGCCCAATTTATTTCAGTATAATAGTCATTACTATCTTAAACATTTTTATTGGGTGCCATTTTTTTCCAACATATTCGATTCCTACCAATATTTTAGTAGTTTCTACCTATGCCATACTTTATTTTTGGGCATAATTAAAAATAAATTCAATAGGTACGTTTTATATTGACAAACACCGCTATTTTGTTACGTCATGTTGAATTTTGCCAGTTTATTCCCAGGTTTATTCCTATATCACATTTAATTTGTCTGTAAAATTTAAAGTCAATTGAACAATTAAGTCGATTTAAAAAAAATTATTGGCCGCCATTTAATGCTTGCACAAAATTTGAATTTAATCTAATAAATAGTTTTTTCAGGCCGTTTTTTAAAATATTTTATTAGGCCACTATTATGTTTTGCTATCTTTTATTCATACCAAATGTTACCAGTTCATTCCTAACACTTGATTTTTGTCCAAAATTTGAGGAAATTAGATAATTAGTGTTTTAGTAATGGTTTTTTTAACGTTTCACTTTTTACCAAAATATTACCAGATCATCTCCATATGACCCTTAATTTTTGCCTAAAATGGAAGTCAATCTGATGAGTAGCTTTTAAGCTATGTCGCGAAGTGGCAGACCGACAGACAAACTGACAGACGGATCGACGGCATTGATGGAACATATTTGTTGGCATCTAGGGACGCTAAAACCTGAAAATATGTAAAACCGGAGAAGGTGATTTTTTTTCATGATTACAAATATTTTATTTGGCCGCCGTTTTGTTCCGCAATCTTGAATTAATACCACATGTTTACTAGTTTATCTCTATACCACATTTAGTTTTTTAGGCTGAATTAAGCCGCCATTTTGTTCCCCGTTCTTGGATTAAAATTTTCAACAATTAATTTCCTTTTTTACTTAATTTTTACAAACAGTACTTTTTATAATTATATTAAGATCAGTCAATTAAACAACTTGACGTTTTCGCCTTTTTTCTTTTAATACTTATAAAGCAAAATAGGTCACAATAGCAATTATGGCTAGATATTTTTAAAACTCGTTTTTAAATCACCTCGGTAAGTGAAGATTTATTCGTTTTAATCGCTAGCGGTTTGCATCAATCTCGTAAAAGCGCGGGCACCTGCACAGCTGTATGAGTTTCTCGGATTCGTCGGCGCGTTATTGTAAGCATAACATAAAAGTTCCGACGGACTGTGCTCCTTCTTGTCTTGTTAATGTTCGGTGCCATAACCGAATCAAAAACAGTTTGATTTCGCCACGAGGAACAAAACAAAATCCTCGCAAAGTACTGTTTACATAAAAACATCATGACCAATGAACTATCGTTTCGCTGTTCCTTTAAATTTTACCGCGTACCTGCTTTTCCGTATCTGAAATATTAGGTACTGGGTCTGGTATACGGTTTTGTAAAAATATATGGCAAATACCTCAAACAACTAACAAAATTTTATTCGCTACAATTTTGGTCATTACTATTTTCCTTTACAAATCGACGCTTTTCTAGTCCACCCCCTAAAATAAAAATATCATGGCTCAGTTTTTTATTGCTCATGAATTTTGTGGAATTTCTCTTAGTTTCGCTTCTAGTTAAATACATTTCACTAGCACTCTTAACAGTTGGGCTTATTGTTGAACATTGTTTTCCTAGTGAAACTGCTATATAAGAAAGTTTACCTATTTAAAGTCCGACGCACGGATCTTGGGCTACGACGTTTGAAGGGACTGGACGGAAAAACGCGCAAGATATTTGCTGGTTTATTCGACTCGTCGGAACCTTTAATATTTGTAATGGATTATTTTTGCCCGCGTAGTTTCTCTAGCCCACGACTTGTGCGTCAGACTTTAATGATTCCAACTAAAGCAATTGTCCAAAAGACGCTCAACCAACAAAATAATTTTGATTTAAAAAAACAGAGGTTTCTTAGAAACTAAATATCAAGAGCAGTTTGTCCAGAAACATATTCATCAAAATTACACAAATATGTCTACTTGTTTTTGGCCTATCCATTATCTCCAACTATAACTCTCATTTTATATGTCGGCCACACTTAATGGAGCCGTAAGACTCATTCCTTTTGATTTTTGGCACGGAATACAATTTGTTCACCTATTGCATATTCGTAGGTTGGTATTTATAAACGTTTTGCACTTCGTCGTTAGGAGTGAAATTGTTTCGTGTTTATTTAAGTGCAATAACCTTTTTTTCGTAACTTTGTGGTTTACTTGATTCATTTGTTTTTCACCGTAATTGGGAAGCTCTGTGAAAGAAAGGCCCTTTTTGTCAAATGCTTTTTAAGTAGATATAAAATAGTTTAATACCTTTAACGATAATACATGGGAATTTTAATATTGGTGCTGGAAATTCCATAAAATACATCTAAAGTGAGATTCGTCCCATTTAAGAATATTCGACAAAAGGTTTCTATTTTGTCCATGTATTATAGATATTTTTTAACATACAGGTGACGTGGTGACTCAAAAAGCGGGAAATGTGTTATCTACTTTTATTTTTTATTGAAATATCTTGTTCGAATTTCGGGATTACCTCAGACATTTCTCGTATACATCCTATACCTGCCTATAGCTATTTTAGAGATATTGACGTTTGAACATTGACAATTCTGAAGTTTGCGAGTCTAAATTCCAAACTGTTTGACCTATAGCATAACGCATGACATTTCACCTACATCACACAAGATCGATTAAAAAAATATTTTATCTTCTTTCGTGTCATAATAACATGATTTCGATCGTCATTTTTAGTGTCAAAATGAAACATTTTTTCGGACTGGGTAAGTGCTCTAATGGATTCATTATAGTCCTAGGATCGCAATGAATTCATTATAGTCCTGAAACAACGAACTTAGCATCGAGAAAACAACTGCCTTCTGAGAATATTTTTTTTACAAAATTTGCACAATGTTTGACTCAATTGACGCTAGAAGATAAAGTTTTGTAAATTATTCGAATCGAAAACAATCATTATGAGACACGTCGTGGTATCCGCTTCAACTTATACCTCGTATGGTAATATTCATATCGATTTTTATAACATGATAAACTATTTTAAAATGTTTGCTTTGGGCTTGAAACCCTAGGTTATAAGCCAAATCGTTTAGATTTCGATGATTTATCCTATATTTGTGAATTTTTAAACGTTAATATCTCAAAAGCAGTAGAACTAGAAATCAGATATATTTCATGAAAGTATGCAAAGTATTGAGGAAAATCAAAAATTGGAAATAAAATGTTTTATTTAAGAAATAAAGGTTGACAAGGCTCCCCAATTTTTTGCCTATAGCCTTATGTTAATGGTTATTTTTTTAAATTTTACATTCTTAAGGTATGGAGGTTCCACCCTGTATGGTAAGAATAATTAAACATATTTTGTGGCACGTCGCTTAAATAAAGTGTTAAAGCGTTTTAACAACAAAAGAAATTTGTTTGAATTTCGTGAAGGAATAGTCATGTACCAGCAAACTATTTAGGGTCCCTTATAGATGCTGAAAACTTTCGTTGGTTTGTCTGTCTGTCTGCTAGTCGGTCTATCAGTTTGTTCTTGGCATAGCTAAAAAACTACTTTCCCAGTTGACTTTAATTTTTGGTCAAAAATTAAGGGTTATATGGTGATGACCTGGTAACATTTTGGTAAACAGCACCCTAGTGAAATGTTAAAGAAATTATTACTAAAAAACTACTTACCCAATATGCCTCAAATTTTGTACAAACATCTTTTGTTATGTGGGAATCAACTGGTAATATTTTGGTACGAATCCATGATGACGAAATAATATGGCGGCTTATTAAAATATTTAAAAGGACATCCTGAAAAAAAACAGCTTAATATATTAATTCCAAATTAGGTGCAATAATAAAATATTATATAGAAAGGAACTGGTAAATTGTGGAACGAATGAAAATGGCGGCCAAATAAAATGTTTTAATCGTGAAAAAAGTCACCCTGCGAGGTTTTACATATGTTCACGTTTTAGTATCTCGACATGCCAAAAAATATGTTTTCTCAATTCCGTCAGTCCTTTTGTCCGTCAATTCGCGGTATAGCTATTGCCCGATTGACTTTAAATGTTGATCAAAAATTTAGGGATGACCTGGCAATATTTTGGTAAAAATCTAATATGGACGAACAAGATGGCGTCCTAGTGAAATATTAAAAAAATTATTACTAAAAAACTAATCATCCAGTGTGCTTCAAATTTTGCACAAAAGTCAAGTGTTACATAGGAATGAACTGTAATGTTTTGGTATGAATCCAATATAGCAGACCAAAATGACAGCCCTATGAAACATTTAAAAAATCATGCTGAAAAAACTACTAATTATATTAATTCCAAATTTTGTGCATGCATTAAGTGTGATATAGAGTAAATAGGTAAAGTTGTGGTACGAATTCAAGATGACGAAACAAAATGGCAGACAAATAAAATGTTTAAAAAAATAACCGTAAAAAGTCTTATTAAAATGATTTTAATTTTGCAAAAGATTAAATGTGATTTATGGAACGAACATAATGGAATAAAATGGCGTGCAATAAAAAATCCTTGAAAGTACAGTATATATGTGTTACTAAATGATTACGTGTGGAACTATATTAGGTCACACTCCACTATTCCTAATAATATATTTCAAATTCGTGAGATTGTAAAGTTACAATATCAAGTTATCTGACCTGTTAAATTAAACATTTTATTTTAACTACTAACATTTTTTTCTCAAAATTTTTAAAAAAGATAAACAAAAATTATGTTTTTTTTGGATTCTATACCAATATTCCCAATTTCAATCGGTTGATCTAAAATTTGTATTTTTTTTCTGAATTAATGCTTTTTGTTACGTAGGTGTACTTTATTAAACCTGAATTAAACTAACAGTGCGCTATTATCAATAGGATCATTGGATTAAGAATTTGTTCAGTTGTTTCTATAGGCTACTTTAAAATGAAGTTTTTATTTAGCTGTTCCAATAAATTTAATAAAATTATTCTATTTATTTTTAGAAAAGGTGATATAGAACTAGGGAAAGGGTTCCTCAGTTTTGTTTATATTAAAAATTAAATAAAGTGTATTAATTTTATAAATAACCCAATTAAAAAATATTTTACATCAACTTGTGGAAACTGGATAAATTTTGCATCTGGTTGGACACATTTTTTTAGCTGATTATCAAGAAAATAGCGTTTAAAATAAAAACATAGTTAAGAAACCGCATGTAGGCAATGAATTTATCAAAAATAGATGGTTTAATTCAGGTTTGCTTACATTTGGTAAAGTCAAAAAGTATCAGCATAGTTATAAAATTTGGCAGTTATAAAATAAAAAAAAAAACAAGCCCTTTACCATCTTACAAATTTTTGAGAAACAGTGCAATTTTCGAGAAAAAACTTCCAACTCAAATTTTACTTAAGCCAAATATTAAAAGAAAAAATCTCATTTGATGCGGACTTTACTGGTCACACAGTATGTAATAATTATCTGGAATAAATTCCGCAAGAAAATTCCTGTGTTAATACCATCATCACTTTTTTCTCTCAAAAACACATTAAACCCTTATAAACCAAGATTTTTCCCGAGCAGTTTGTAGGTAATAAACCGATAAAACGGGGTTATAAACACCCTAGTGGACCGCAATCTGGCGGATTGAAACATAAATCGTATACGGCGTACGTGCGTGGAGAACGGTGCCAAGCTGTGTTCACTGTAGTGGAATCTTATATATAAACCTTATTTTGTTTAGGCCTTTTTAATCTAAACTATGTACGTATGAAGAAGCAGCAGTGATATATTAATTTTGTGGAAAAACGGCGAAAATTGTTTGTGACACATGGTTTTCCATTTAAATGGGGAAATGTGTGCTGTGAATATTAACAAAGTTTTGCTTGCTTTGGGTAAATGTGATATGCGTATTTTGAGGAATAAGTAGTAATCCAATTCTGAACTACTAACAGAGTCTATATATGTTGTAAATAGTCCAAGCACTTGGCTATTCCGCAATAAATTTACCTCTTGCCGACGCGCCTCCCGCACCTACGAACTGCCGCTTCTAGCGGTCAGTCGACAGGTCACTTCGCAGTGGTTAGGTACGCGGTGTCTTAAGATTTTGAACGTACGTGTTTACGGGGCGTTGAACGCGGTGAGCAAAAATATACAATTTGGAACAAGAGTGCGTTTTTGGAAATGGCTTCTCAAGCTAGTTATTCTTCTTACTACAGTGTTGATGGATGTGACGTTAACATCAATAGGGGAAATGTGTCATCTTTTCGAATTCCTTAAGGTCCAGCAAGGTATGTTTAAAGAACTTTAAAAAGTTGTTTATTATTAATTTTTATTACTGAAATTTGGCCAAGAACTTAATTCCGGTAAAATGGGCATAATAACGATTTTTCTCAAATTTTGTATGTTAATCATATACCATTACTAGTTTTGCTCTATAAATTTACATTCAGCCTTTAAAACTATAAATGGCTCCTGTCTAGCCTAGCATGAACCGATTGTATTAAATTTGAGTTCTTTTAAATATCAATATTTTTTTGTTTATTTACCTATCGCCAAAATTAGGGGTAGTTTATTTGAACAATAAAAAAAATATATTTTCTTACGCTTCAGTCTTAATGGGGAAAGTTTTCTTCTCTTAAGCGTCCGATGCAACTTGAAGAGGAAAACGATTTGCTACATTGTTGGGACAGTGACTTGTGTGGGGTTGTAAATTGTCTATTCCTTATTTTAAGATATTTACCTTGCTTCTGATATTTAAAGTTACCATTTAAATTGTATTTCACACCGACTTAAAACAAACTTCACCACTTATTTTTACGAAAATTCGTTTTTGTACTATGGAATAGTAATAGGTTTCCTTACTCTCCTGCATCAATCAGTATTTATTCACAAAAAAAAGTTTTAAGAAGACTTTATAAAACATTTTAATTTATATTTTAACGCACTTATGACTATTTGATGTTAATATTAAAACCAAAATGTTTTAAGATAGCTGTTAGGAGCAAACTGTTTAATAAAGGGATTTAATGGCAACAATAGGGCTTACATATAAAACTTATTTAATATAAATGCTTAACAGATTTTTGGTTTGGTTTATGTGCGTGAGCGTTAAAACACTCGCATTGGGTCAATGGCTCTTGTAGTGTTTTTGACTCATATTAACACCTATAAAGTTACCGACTCAAAACTGCGATAAAGTTATCATGAATCCATTTAAGGCATTTAAAAAATGTTTAATTGCTAGTTATATAGAGTTAAAAATAATCTGTACTGTAAGCTGCGTGCGTACTGACATATTTATTTCCTAGTGTTATTATTAGATTATAATTTCGGGAGAATGTAAGATGGTACCTAGAGTGTGGAGACGGTCTTGAGAAAAGGGTAAGACACTCGCTCTTGGTTTGACTTATTAAATGCAGCTAGTTTAATCTTGTGGATAATCTCAGTTTTTTAAAACATTGATTTTTGTTGGAAATAATCTAGTTTCTACGTATATGTTATTAATCATCCCCTTGGAATTTGAACATTTTATATCGGCACCAAACGAAACCCAGTTGCCATTACACCACCTATTAGATTTACGACTATTAGTTTTAACAATTAGCCATTTAAGTGTTATATGCTATTAGGATATTGCTTTTTTAGGGAACATGTATTCCCATTCTCTATTTCTAAGAACTTGGTAGAATGTTTTTCAAGTACAATCGATTTTGATATCCTGTCGAGAACGTATTGTTTATCGTTCGGATCAATTTTATAATTTAAATTAGAATAAACTAATTGTTGGAAGCTCTTTGCATTATTTCGCAAATATAATTAATATATTTTTGTTTTACATTTGTCGTTAATCAAATTTAGTCCGTAAGTTAACCTTTTAGTAAGTTGAACATCAACTACTCTAAATATTAATATGAATACCTAAAGTTACTAATACAGTTATTGATCGTTCCCCATATATGTATACATTCCGATAAAATAACGCGCGGCCTCGTACACCTTGCATTTAGCTGTTAGCTACACCTGCAGCTGTGATTTACGACCGCTCGCAAAAAAAGCCAGCTTTTGGGTGCACAACAAAGGAGTGAGAGAACTGTTTCTTTCTTAAACTGTGCTGCTAAGTACGATTTTGCCAAAATAATGCCCATTAATGTTTCTGAGAGGGGTGGTCCATTTTTACTCTAAGAGACCTTATTTATAATCAAAATGCAAAACAGACACAAAGTCTCGATCACACTGTTTCGAGCGTCATCAGACCCAAAAGATTTTTAAAATTTTTTGTAGAATCTTTGACTGAGCCGGACTTTTATAGTTTATTTTTGGACTGTTATTTTTGTTTAAGATTTAATTATAAAAAGTAAGCTAGTGGTGAGAAGAATACGAGGAATGTCATCCAGACACTGGTTAAAATGCTATACATTCGCCTCTCAAGAGGTCTATGTATATATGTATATATATATATATATATATATATATATATATATATATATATATATATATATATATATATATATATATATATATATATATATATATATATATATATATATATATATATATATATATATATATATATATATATATATATATATATATATATATATATATATATATATATATATATATATATATATATATATATATATATATATATATATATATATATATATATATATATATATATATAATATATATAAACTCCTCAGTTTATATCATCTGCTGATGATGCTAACTTGGTTAGCGAAACGCGCGTCCAGACAGACAGACAGTTACTGTATGTGAAACTCGCCAATCCTCAGACAAATGCCACAAAACAATAAATATAATTTGTCACTGTCCTCAGGAACGGATTACCTAGGCACTGTAGGTATTGCAGTAAATAGTGGTCCAACCTTATACCTTTTTTTTCGTTTTGAGGATATTAAAATAAAATTTTGGTATTTAAAATATGGCAAAATTTATTATTTTGGGTTATACGGCGTTGTCATATCCTGAATAAATTCGAATTTTTCACTTCTAACTTTTGATTTTTAAGTGGGACATCCTATATTTTATTATGCTTTTAAATTCTGCTTTAAATTTTTGTTCTTACATGTCCTACCTAAGTTCAACTGGAAAATCTGGGACTTTAGGAACCATCTGTCGGCAATTTATTATTATTAGCACCTTAAATTTTTAACATCTATTAAATAATGTCAACTTCGGTTTTAGCCAAATGTCAAATTTTGACACTTCTGATTAATCTGGAACTGGCGACCATATGATAGATTTGAGATGAAAGAAATTAAGACAGGAAAGTGCAAGCCGTTTTGCTTTAAGTTAAACCATTTGGTCTATAGAGGGTTCTAAAGGTCCAAAGTGACGATTTTGAGACACCATTTTCACGAAAACATTCGAATTTAGGTAAAAAACATGTGACATAAAAATATTTTTCAAATTTAAAGCAGAATCCAAAAACGTAGTAATACAGTATGTCCACGAATTGAATTAACAAGAGGAAAAACATTTTTATTCTTAATTTTTTCGGGAAAAATTTATTTGCCATACAAATTTTTGCTTGTAATTTCATATTCGATGTAGAGAGCGATAAAAAGTTAAAAACTTTGACAATCGAAAGTTTTTTTTAAATTGCGTATTGTGTAACGTTTGAAGAACATTCCAATACAAAGAAAAAACATAATATGATTTAATTAGAACTGATAATATTTTTATTGGTTTAATAAAATATTTAAACATTCAGCCTGAATTTCAAATTAACTAATAATTGTAGTATAATAATAACGGATTGTGGTATGAATTAAAGATGGTGGAACAAAGTGGCGTTCAAATAAAATTTTTTTAAATATGAGAAAATCATCCACTCAGGTTTTACATATCTTCGCATTTTAGCGTCCCTAGATGCCAAAATTCCGAGGTCCGTCTGTCGGTTTGTTTGTCTGTCTGTCAGTTGGCGGCATAGCTTAAAAACTACGGCTCTTATGGGGATGACCTGGTAATATTTTGGTAAAAATCCAATATGTCGGAACAAAATGGCGGCCTAATGAAACGTTAAAAAATTATTACTTAAAAAAGTAATTATCCAATTTGCACAAAAATTGAGTATTATGTAGGATTCAACTGGTAAAATTTTGGTACGAATAAAAGATGGCGGTTTAATAAAATAATTAGACATTCAGTGTGCGATAACTGTAGTATAGAAAGGAACTAGTAAAACTGTGGTAGTAATTCAAGATGGCGGAACAAAATGGCGGCCAAATAAAATTTTTATATTCTCAAAAAATTACCAGCACCCTAGATACCAAAAAATATGTTTTATCAATTTTCTCGGTCAACCTGTCGATTTGTCTGTCTGTCTGTCAGCATAGCTTAAAAATTACTCATCATATTGACTTCTAATTTTGGAAAAAAAATAAGGCTCATAAGGGGATGACCTGGTAATATTTTCGTAAAAATACAATATGCCGAAACAAGATGGTGGCCTAGTGAAACGTTAAAAAAAATATCCAATTTACCTTAAATTTTGCAAAAAAATCAATTGTTACATAAGAATGAACTGGTAACATTTTGGTATGAATCGTAAGGTAGCCTAAGGGCCCTTAGATTTCTAATTTGCCCCTGAGTATCCTGCTGCCAGTTGAACTTGAGGAAACCCTGAGCTAAGGCGGCTCTAGCGGTGTGTGAACAAATTTAGCGTGTTGATAGGAAAAAAATATGATCTCAAAAAATCGTTTTGCCAGAATTCTGTGGCTCAAGGGTTGACCACTAAATAGGTTTTTGTAAACAGGACTAATTTCAAAAAGTATCGAAAAATGAATTATGTCGCCATTTTTCAAGGGGGTGACGACTTTCACATATTTATTATAATATATATTTCGACAAGAAATGCAGTTTTAATAACTAGAATTTTTCTTGCTAATTATACTTAAATTCCGTCATCAGTTCTTTCATTAATGGAAAGAACTATCCAAAAGGTCAGTCAGTGTACATCATTATTTATTTGCTGTGAATTATTTGGTGCCTCCCGAGGGGCCTTCGAAACCATTAAAAATTATTACACCTAGCCATTGTCTTTACCCAGCCACCATCTCGAAGCCAAAGTAAGTGATAAAGACCCCACATTAATTTGATAAACTACCTCATAATGTGAAAGAGTGGCTTTTAATAAAAATAGCGTCTTGGCGGACCCGCAAAGTGACTTTTTATGTTATTCGATCCGGTCTGGGGACAAAGAAAACATCTTTTGTGTGAGAAAAATCTCTTTGCGACGATTTTGGCAGCTATAAACCGTTTACTTATAGGGCGTGAGAAGGTAAAGGGGTAATTCTTAGGGGTAAAAAATATTTACTTCTGTTTTTGAGAGAGATATTCTACTGCAATTGAAACACGTTTGCTCTGATTACAGGCGTGAATATGCACGGTGTTTCAAATAGGCGTTTTGAAATTTAACCCAAAAACACTATAAAATTTGAACACGATATATCTCAGTAACGATCCAGATTTTATAATTCTGTAAACTTTGACGAACTTCTGTAGGACTTATTTTCGGATGTTTTATGTAACACCCTGTAGGCGAATAAACATCGATATCTACGAGTTTCTTAAAAGTTGCTAAATGAAATTTATATACAAAAAATATAAATACAAGTTGTGGAGGTCGCAAATTAAATTACAAATTTATAGTAAGCATTTTTAAATTCATGATGACAACAGAAAAATTCAAGAGGCCTAAAAGGTCGATTTAATTTTTTTTACAGCAATTAATTTGATAGGGATGTATTTTATAATGAAGGAAGACTACAAGATAAAACAAAATCGGTAAATTTCCTTGACCCGGAACTTTCCTCGTTATGAATTTTTCTTTTTGTTAGGAATAGTGAAGTGTGTGGACCCCATTTAATTATTGAGGAACACATATATGCTTTATTTCAAACAATTTTATTGGACGCCATTTTGTCCCAACTTATTAGATTGCTACCAATATTTTACCAGTTTCTATTTATGCCACCCTTGATTTTTGGGCATAATTTAAAATAAAATAGTAGTTTTTACACTGACACACACCGCGATTTTGTTACGTCATGTTGAATTCGTACCAGTTTATCCTTTTATCATATTTAATTTTTCTCCAGAATTTAAAGTAAATTAAATATGAAGATTTTTCTACGTTGAATTTTTTAAACATTTTATTTGGCAGCCATTTTGTTCCGCTATCTTGAATTCGTACACAACTTTACCAGTTTATCTCTATATCACACTTAATGCTTGCACAAAATTTGAAATTAATCTAACAAGTTGTTTTTTCAGGCTGTTTTTTTAAATAATTTGTTAGGCCGCCATTTTGTTTTGGTATCTTATATTCACACCAAATATTACCAGTCCATCTTCATGTAACACAAAATTTGAGGTAAATTGGATAATTAGTTTTTTATGTAACAATTTTTGTAACGTTTTACTAGGCCGCCATCTTTTTTCGGTATATTGGATTCTTACCAAAATATTACCAGGTTATTCCCATATGACCCTTAATTTTTGACTAAAATTTGAAATAAATCTGATGAGTATTTTTTAAGTTATGTCGCGAACTGCCAGACAGGCAGACAAACCGATAGACGGACTGAGGGAATTGATAAAACATATTTTTTGGCATCTAGGGACGTTAAGACTCAGATATATGTAAAACTTGATAGGGTGATTTTTCAGATTAGAAAAAATTTATTTGGTCTCTATTTTGTTCCGCCATCTTTAATTAGTTTTACTAGTTCATCTCTATACCACAATTAGTTATTTGAAATCAGTTCATTAAGTAGTGGTTTCAGGCTGAAGTTTTAAATTTTTCATCAAGCCGCCATTTTGTTCTGCCATCTTGGATTCGTTCCAAAACTGTACCAGTTGATTACTTGATGTTTGTGCCGAATTTGAGATAAATTGGATAAGCACTTTTTTAATAATGATTTTTGAATTCATATTATTATGTTGTTCAAGAAATAATTGATGACTAAAAAAAGGTCATTCATAGTTTTGCATAATCCTTTTAACCCCAAAAACAGGACCGGAAAATAGCTGATTAAAATGGGACCTTCTGGGCTCCGCCGCGATATAGTTGTTCCGCCACTGACATGTTTAAGAGAGAACTGCACGCAAACAAATTAAAAATCAGCAACAGGGTCTAGTGAAGTCCAAAGTAAGATGAAAAGATACTTACGTATTAGAAAAAAATTCCTGCACGTCCAACCTTAAAATATTGTGCTATGTAAAGGCAATATAAATTACCTTTCGGTTTAGGTAGGCAGGTTCAAATGGGTTCACGCGCTGCAGAAATACCAAGACATGAGTACGATTTATCATTTCAAACTTTGCAGTTATGTAGACGAAGGATCAATGCAAGGCGGTTTAGAGCAATTTAGGGAGAAAAAATTATATTACGGCATTTGCATCAAAAAGTGGTCAAAAAATGGTCGAAAATAGACAAGTCTACTTCTATTTTCTCATTTTAGATTTGATTTTTTTCACAAAAATTCGAATGTAGTGCCCAACTATACATATTTTCCTATTTAAATCACGTTGAAGCTAATACATATCTGTTACAGCTTTAACATAATATTGCCGCGGCGGAAGGCTTGCAAATGATCCATAATACTGCGTTGAGTGCCCCTTTAAAACTTACATAGGAATTTGTTGTCTGGCAAGATAAGAATAGACTTCGTAAACTACTTTAGAAGATTTCTGGGTTTACTCAGGTTTTATGAATGATATCCTAAATTGGACTTGAACGCACTAAACCCTAAAAAAATAAAAAGTTCATTTTGAACGTATAAATGTATAACACTAAATTTTGGGTCAAAAATATAACAACTTATTCCCGACCTAACCTAACCTAAAAAAAGTGTGGGGTATAACCATAATGCTGGTCTGCTGATCACAGATATAAAATAAATAGTGCCTCGAGTATTTTTGAATTTTTTAGTGTAATAAATAAATGGATATATCGGTGCTTAAAATTATTGATTTGTTTGTTTTAAAAAATTTCCAAATATACCGGATGCGCAAATAAGTGGCACATCATTATAATTTATACGTGGTGAGCGCCAAAATTTTCAGGCCTGACTATGAAAAAGGCAAAATAGGATAACATGTTTTTATTATTTTTCATCATTCAACTCAATCTCTTTAAAAAAATTATTTTGATTTGTCACCAGAATGCGCTAAAACAGTTTCTTTTAACTCAACTTCGTCGTTAAACCGTCGCCCACGAAAATCCTTTGTCAAATATCCAAACAAATGAAAGTCGCTGGGAACCATGTCTGGACTACAGGGAGGATGGTCTATTTGTTGGAAACCTCAGTCCAAAATGGCAGCTTGTGTAACACCAGCAGTATGGACAGGTGCATTATCGTGCAAAAGACCCATGCCTCTTGTCAGTTTTCCGCGACGTTTTTCACGTATGCAGTCCCGCAATTTATGTAACAATGCTGCGTAATATTCTCCATTACCGGTGGTATTGGTTTCTTTAAAATCTATGAAAAGAATGCCTTCACAATCCCGAAAGATCGTGGCCATCACCTTTTTTTGTTGACTGGCAGATCTTGAAGTTTCTTTCGGTAGAGGGTAATAGTAAAGAACCATGATGTCATTCCCTGTTATAATGACTTCTATCACAGGCTTTGGTTCGGGCATACACAGTTCCAAAAAAGATCGCGGATTCGACGAACGCTAGTATCAGAAAGGTTAGTCTTTTCTGAGATTTCCTTGATGTTTAAACGTCGATCGCTCAATACCACCAATTCCATATTGTTTTCCGTTATCACATCCACTGGTCGACCAGTTCCTGCATCATCTTCAAGAAATTCCTGCCCCATGTGATAACGTTTTGCCCATTTTTTTACTATAGAATACGAAGAGGAATTTTAGCTGTATACACCATCCAGCCTTTCTTTAATAATTTTAGGTGCTAACCCTTCTTTTGTCAAAAACTTTAAGTACCGCTCTGTACTCAATTTTACGTTATCTGCGACATTTTCTTGTTCAAAATGCTGTCAATAAAAAACCATTTGGCGCAAGACGTCAATTTCTTTCCTGCCGCCAACTAAGATATATATTTAAAAGAAGATAAAGTTTTATTGTCACACGAGAGCTGCATCTGGGTCAGGCCGGGAAATTTTGGCGGTTACAGCGTAACTATTTTCTTTGCCAAATTTAAGCATGAAATTCCGGTTAGTTAAACAATGATTAATTTTACATTTTCTTACCCTTACTGCGTAATTTACGTTCAAGTAGGCTGGAAAAATAAGATTGTCTCTCTTTTATTAAAGAAACATCTTTTATTGAAATATCATCTAAACACTTGTTTTAAAAATACTCAAGTTTTTTTTTTAATTGGAAGATGGTTGCTCTTGGTGTTAGTCAAAAAGATATTTCTTTGCGAGTAATTTGATACCTCGCAATAATCTACAGGTTTTGAAAAAATCGGCAAAGAAATCCGTAATATGATTTAATTTCAAACAATATCTAGGCATATACCAAGGTTTTATTTGAGATATGATTAAACTTGTAATTTCATAATAAATCAAAATAGGCAAACAAAAAATGTAGTGTCCCATTTAAAAACTATAAGTTAATAGCAGAAATTCTGAAAAAAAAGTAGATATGGTAACACTGGTTATTTTAAGATCTTTTTAAATAACCAAAATTTTATTTTAATATATTGGCAAAGAAAAAATTACAAGGGTGAGCCACTTATTTGTGGCACCCGGTATGTTAGCTCATATTAGCGAAACAATGATTTGTTCATTACTTCCGACGAACATCTCTGGATCTCTAAATCGAACTAGATTGTACCTCACACCACAAACTGCAACGTATTTCGTTAATAGCCGAATCGCCCGTAACTTGGACCCCTAATTGGTTTTTAAGTGGCCACTGCCCGTCCAATGGCTCGTGACGCCTCGTTGCTCCCAAAGATTGATGATATTTGGCTTAGCAACATTGCGCCATTGTGAACAATAGTTGATTGGGGTGATTACTGTAGTAATAAAATTATGGTTACGAGAATATTGATAGTTTGCCTAAAATAAAATAAAATAATATATTGTATAACAAGTTTTGAAAACAGCTCTATTCACGCGAATGTGGCGGTTTGGTAAGCGTGAGAAGTACACTGAATAACAAAATTTAGATTGAACTTATGTGGTTCAGTTGTGTTATTTAATTTAACCCCAGTAATATTTAGTTTCGTATAACAAATTGTTTTTTAAATATATATTTGTTTCAATCAAATGTTATTTAAAACAAAAACGTAACAACGTTCTGTCTAATATCCGTTGTTAAAGCTGAGTTTATACAGGAAATAAAATAAGAAGTTAGGATTCGGAGGTTGTTTATATAGAAAATAAAAATTAGAAATAAGAACCATTGCTGCCAAACCTAGTAAAACAGGAGTTTTTTACCAATTCAATCCAAGACCAATTGTATCCAATACCTCTTGGATTAAATATTTTGAAAGAACTTTAATTTTAAAATACATACAACTCATCCAAATCTAAAAATATTCAGTGAAATTGTCAGTATCATATGTTCCAAGACGCAATGCGCAGGCGTATTTCGAAATAAAACAGAATAAGAAAATAAAAGTTGGTCATCTTTTATTTTATTTCTGTTGCATTACGATTTCGTATTGTTTGTGTCATTTGGCATTTTGAGTAAATCTTTTGGGACTTTTCCATTTAAATTAAATTTTACAGCAATATAACTTTATCGTACGACAAAGTTAGACCGCGAGCAATCTGGTGAAATACGTCTTTCCCAATAGTGTCCTTTTACTATGCTACAACTGATTTGATTTATCTACTCTGCAAATCATTTAGAAACAAAACAGATGATGTTATAGGTTATTAAAACACTTGTCATTTTTGTCACGCCCTGTATGGTATTTATCTATTTATATGCACACTAGCAGGAGATTATACAAACGCATCTTGCAAACAATTCCCCGTCCGAAGCTTCATAACTTAATAAAATGCCTCAATCATTTCATATAAAAGCTTTTTTTTTAAATATTAAAGACTGGTCATAAATATGAGTGGACATTTTGAGCATATAATTAAGAGGCTAACAGTAATTATGAAACCATGGTTCTTTTCGACTTCGACTGCACGAGGCATCTTCAGGGATCTTTACTTTAAGGGATCGTAACACTGACTAAGCTCGGAGCGATCTAGGCCGGCTATTATCGGGTTCCACGTATGATGTAGACTGATGCCCGTATTATCTCTATCATCATATCGGTCTAGATCATACGTGGAAACCGATCATTATACCGGGTCATGGTTCGGTGAACACCGGTCGACTATAAACTGCCGGCATAGATCTCTTCGAGCTCATTCGGTCTTCGGATCTCGTGAAGTAAAGATCCCCGTGCAATCGAAGGCGAAACGTCGGAAAGTGATTAAATTTTAACACGGCCTAATCTCAAGAACCATGATTTCTTAATTGACCACAGCCATAAAAGCTTTCGTTCTATGTTAGGCTAACAGTAAACTAATCAGAATTGGCAAGACGCTAAAAGTGCCTATGGTGTTAAATTTATTGCCATTTGTTAAATTTATTTTGTGGCCGGTTTCCTGATGATGTAGGAATAGAGCTGAAGTTGTTTGTTTTTGATGCTGAGTTTATACTCTTGCTGATATTCGCTTATTACATCCTGTTATATTTCACGTACATCTTTTCACAGTGCTGGCACAGAATATACTCTAGAGTTAGAGGAAAACAACATACTTCCATTTTTAGATGTTTTGGTCACAAAATTGCATAACGGATATTTCGAATACACCATGTATAGAAAACCAACACATAGTCAGATATTTAGATGCAAGATCACATTATCACCCACCACAAATTCAAGCTGTGGCCAATACCCTAATATCCAGATCTGTGCGATTAACTAAAACACAGCCGAGACAAAACGAACTTAATATAATATCTAGTGCTTTAAAGAAAAATGGCTACAGAAAAGGAACAATACAGAAAGATATTAATGCTCAAGGTTCCCGAACAACAAAAATTATGAACCGGGAAAGCAACAAGTAGTCTTACCATATGTAAAAAGCATAGCAGACAGAGTCGGAGAATTCTTAGGAAACACAACATGCAAATAATACACAAGCGACAAACAACTATAGGTAAACTACTTGGAAATCCAAAAGATAAAATCAAACTGGAAAACCACGGAGTATATAACATTCCGTGCCAGGACTGTGAAAAGATGTACGTGGGGCAAACTAATAGGCGAATATCAGCAAGAGTGGAATAGCATAAACTCAGGATCAGAAACCAACAAACAACTTCAGCTCTATTCCTACTTCAGGAAACCGGCTACAAAATAAATTTCTATGGGTGTAGGGAGATTGCCAATATAGATTATAAGGATATATATATATATATATATATATATATATGTATATATATATATATATATATAGTAGTAGTAGGGAGATTGCCAATATAGATTATAAGGATATATATATATATATATATATATATATATATATATATATATATATATGGAATTTTGATGTTGATCCTTATTCAGCATCATTAAGAACTTCTCTGTACAAAATTTCCACAATATATTTCATAGGCTTTGGGAGATACGAGTTTTCAGAAAATGCGTTTTTACATTTATATATAGAAAGTTGTTGTGAATATTTACGAATATATGTCTCAAGAAGCTTGCGACCTATTGCTTGCAAAGAAAAACTTTTTAGTTGCTGAGGGGCAGATGATCCAAATGTAAAGGAACAATTTCAACTACTTTAAAACTCCTATCCCTTCCCTCATCCATCCATCATATGTTAATAGCTACTTCAAAATCATGATTTGTTTCACTCTATAGAATAACTTAACAATAACTAACAAGAGCTTCTTGAAGAATGGCTCTGGATTACAGATTGAACAAAATTCAAACACTGTCTGTCTTACTTACGCTTTTTTGAATTTTGGTTTCTTGAGCGGGGTTACCAGATCTTATAACCCTGTTTGGTTATATTATAGGTTTTTTATATTCATATCTTTGCAATCTATTCCCGTGTATGTACACATGTAAAGTAGTTTACAAGCAATAAAAAAAATTGTCACTCTCTTTATAAACCACTCTTGTAACACTTAAAAATGTTTTTTATTTTTCACCTATCAATTATTAGGCTAATCCAATTCCCTGTGGACTCAATTAATCAAGTTGGAGTGGTATTCGCGACGAAGACATCTGTTAACACTGTTTGATCCCAACAAACAGTGAACTGTAGAAGAACGTCGGGTTGGAAGATGGATCGCAGCAATAAGTAAAGTTACGTCCAAGGTGAAATGTTCGAAATTATTTTGTGTCGGGTTTTGATTGATTAAGAAAACGAGATTTTCTTGTTGTCGTCGAGCGTCGTGGCTTTGATATCGAATGGATATTAAACGAGGATTTCAGACACAGTTTCTCTCCAAAGACATTTCGTTAATTTAAGTACAGCAATTTTAAATCTAATAAAAGAAATTGCTCTCTATCTGTAAACTAATGTAACTTAAAACGTTTTTTTTTCTGTTTTATGTATTACAGTGATCTAAGAAACTGCAAGGGGTATAATTGTCGTATATTGTGACATACTTTACTTTAAAAGTTAGTAAATAAACGCCCATTAATGTAGGACTTTCGATTAATTGATTTGATTGATTGATATCACAAAATTTAAACAATAATTAATTAATTATTGCATTCATTAGGTTTTTAAATGGCAGTCATTACTGACTTTCTAATAAATATGAATGACTATATTACATCAAGTGTATATATGTATGTATTACAAAACCCAAATCTGTAAGTAAAAATAAATGTCTATAAACATTTTATAGCAACAAATAATCATTAAATTTCATTGATACTAATTTTTGACTTTCCAGAAAGGCAAACTACCATCGGTAACTACTTTTGGCCATAGTGACCATCATCAGACCTTTATGTTTCTTGTTGTCTCATGTGTAATATGTATCTAATACAACAAAATTAGCTTCCTAAAAGGAGTAATGTAAAAATTAAACGACACAAAACCTTATAAAAACACAAATACGAACAATATAAAATGACAGTAGTAATGACATTCAAACAAATCCTTTACGTTTAAGGCTGTGATGTCTTTGTCTAGCAATTCGTTTTTACGTAATATTTCTTGATTGTATTCATATTCGGAAGAAAATATTTCATGTTTCATCCCTTTCTTTTATTATTGATTTATGAAATACAATCAATAAGAGAAATACGGTGTTTAAAAAACACGTATTTAACATTTTCATCGATTGATTGATTGCCTCCTACACATGTCCGTAACGTTTTATGTAGTTTCAAAAGAAAAAGCTAGTTCAATGGCTATTTGAAAAATCCATTTTTTTAAATATATTTCTATGTTACTTTTATATTATTTTAGCGTTATTTATGTTTTTACTTTTAAGTATTTTAATCGTGAAAAAATCAATCTCCTAGATTTTTTCAGATCTTTACGTTTCAGGGTCCCTAGATACCGAAAAACATGTTTTCTTAATTCCATCGGTCTGTCGGTCTGTCTTGCTATCGAGTGTTTGTTCGCAGCATTGCTAAAAAACTACTTACCCAATTGACTTCAAATTTTGGTCAAAAATTAAGGTTCATATGAGGATGACCTGGTAACATTTTGGTAAAAATTAAATGTGCGGGAACAAGATGGCGGCCTAGTAAAACGTTACAATAATTATTGCTAAAAAACTAATTATCCAATTTGCTTCAAATTTCGTATAAAAATCATGGGTTACACAGGAATGAACTGATATTATTTTATCCAAGTTAGCAAAACAAAATGACGGCCTAATAAAATATTTAAAAAAATCGGCTTGAAATAACTACTTATTAGGTTAATTTCATATTTTTTGCAAACATTAAGTGTGGAATAAAGATAAACCGGTAAAGTTGCATACGAATTCGAACATGGCGAAACAAAATGGCCGCCAAATTAAATGTTTAAAAAAGCATGGTATAGGTAAAAACGGGTAAAGTATTGGTAGGAATCCATTATGGTAGAACAACATGGCGCCCAATAAAAATGTTTGAAATGACAGTATATATGTGTTACTAAATGACTACGAACCGAACTAAATTAGATCACACTTCATTATTCTTAATAAAAGGAAAGATTCATAATGAGAGAAGTTTACAGATTTTTTAAATTTAAACTAAAATAAATTGTGTTTTATTTCACTTTCCTTGATTTTCAAAATTGTATAGCATTTGGTCAAGTAGTTTTTGAACTAAGCTTCGATCTGATGAGGCAGAAATGAGATAACACCCTGACGCGGAATATTCCTATTATATTATTTCTTTTTTACGAGGAAAATAAAGGGAATTTAGCCTTATATTAAAATTTAGAAAGTTCTGCTGCCAAACATGTTTATGTGAATATTGTCTTTTTTTATTAACTACAAAAAAGTTTGCCTATATATAACAGAGGAACTCAGTTACGTTTTCCTATATTTTAATAAGGTCACTTGGCACAGCCTCATTGGAGTTGTTCGAAAATCGAAGCTAGTTATTATGCATATCTGAGCACCGGAGCTGAACGCAAATTTATACACGACATGTGCCACGTTAACGTTATTGAAAAGTTAATGGATCCTTGAACCTAGAAGTTGATAAAAGAAAAGCAGCAAAATCTTGCCAGGTTTATAATAGAGATTTTTAAAAAATATATAGTATTTTTTGTGTTGAATTTTATGTGCCGCAGTGATATATGAAATATTACTAAAAACATCGACTCTTGCTATTTAGAATATTGGGGAAAGCAATTGCACTGCTAAGCATATACGGAGTTGTTGAAATGTATCTGGATTTCCAGGCAAGGAATATTGGGATTTTTTTTTGCCATCAGTTGATAGGTGTCCCGGATTGGAATTTACAAAAGGTGGCAACTCTACAAGTAACAAGTGAAATAATAAGCTTATAAAAAGGGTCTATCGTCATCATCAGCATCAACATACCTTTGCCAGTAAAGGGTATATTCAAAACCTAGGCTGCAATTTTGCTGATAACAAAAATCCTAACTACTATATACAATTTTTAAAATTACAAATATAATCAGGTTTACCCATTTTAATCAATTTGATTTTTATCATCTATCGAACAAATAATGTCTCCAAAAAGCAATCAAGGGCAAATAGGACCGGCAGCCAAAGCCGCTCATCCCGCCCTTCCCAGTCAATTCGTCCTTAATTATTAATTCGGCAGAAACCTAATCGGCTGGAACAAGGCCGTATTGGAAAGTTGCCCTTTTTAGGGGAATAGACTGTTGCCCGAAGCAATTTGAATTACCCCAGGCGATAAGTGGAAAGTGAAAGTTTGGATTCGGCGATGAACAATAAAAGTTGCATAGATTGAAGCTGGTTACAGAGGAATAGCAAAGGATAGTTGCATGACCTTTTTTTCAATTATAATTGCTTGAATAATATATGGTCAGCTTACATACCTACCAATAAAAATCGAGGTAGATGCCAAGACTTGTATTTCGGCTCATAAGCATTTACTTAATTATTTCCAGTTCATTCAAACCACACTTAACTGTAAAAGATAGGTGCGAATGATAAAGGCCCTGCACTCGTTCTTGCAAAAAAGTAATTTCATTTCCAATATACGTAGCCAATTTTTTATTGTTAAAGCGACACATTCGGTTATTTTTCGTGCATAATTAATTTACGTATTTACAGAATATCTGCTAGCTAGAAGAGGGTCGGGCCTGGTCAGCTCGGTGCAGTAGCCAATTTCCGGTCTCTTCGTAGGCAGCTTATATATTTAGAAGAGTGATACACTGTCCTGCATCCACTACCATTGGTACAATTATAACATTACTACATTACAGAACAGAGTAGGATTAGCGAAAAAGATAATAATATAAAAATTATAGTTAGTTTAGATCTTCTAATCGGTACATTTCAAATAAAATATACAATATGTTTCTGTTTAATATTTTAGACAAATTCCTGACGTCACGCAAACGTAACGTAAATGTAAAACAGTGAAGCTGAGTATTCTTGACCATATGGGTTATAGAATTTTAAAATCTGAATATCCTAAAAACAGTAAATAGTTATTGAGGAAAGCTTGAATTTTTGTCACCACTAGCTTTTAGCCTCAATTCTAATTTTCTAACTAAAATGTCGATTAGGTGATAACAATAAAATTTGTACATCAAAAAGCCCCCTAACCAATATATTACTAAAACACGTTAAATGGAAGTTAAGATTAAAATTGGATGTAGGTAGTAGAGAATCTATGAAATAATATCATATTAATACTGGATTTTTTAGGATATTCTAAAGTTTTATTCCTCCCATTTTTAAACTGCTGCCAATTTCTGAACTTAAATGTTAAATAAATTGTACAACTTATTTTTTGATCAAAATACAAGAGTTCTAACCACACTACACCACAACTTGTTACGTTCTGGACGCGCGTTTCGCTAACCAAGTTAGCATTATCAGCAGATAATATAAACAGTTTATATACAAATAATGAGAATTCAGGACACCAGGAAAATAGTAGGAGATAAGTTTACATTTCTGCCGTATCTCCAACCAACTATCAAATATTTTACAGACATTATCTCAGAGTAATACTTTTTTACTGCAGTCTAACATCAAACGGTCTTAGTAGGATAAAAGATACTTTTATAAACTAAACACTCGTTTAAACTATTAGAAGCCTTCCGAGACTGTTCCTCTACAAGTGTAAAGGACTTAGTCCGAGAATGACCTCCAATGCTTTAGCGTAAGAGTTTTTTTCCCATGCGGGTAAGTCTCTGGAACTCATCATAATTAATTATTGACTTAATTCCCGTTGGATAAAACCATTGCATGGTTTTAGACCCCAAGTTGATTCATGGGATTTTCTGTACGATTATGTTGTGACCCGTTTTGTGATCCTCGGCCACTCATGTACAGGGTTTTTTTTATATATTGCCACCCCCCTTATCTTTTTTATTTGACATTTTAGAAAAATGTGTCCCAAATAAAAGTTTAATGGTTTCAAGTGAATTTTTATGAAAACATTTTTTTTCATATACAGGGTGTTACAGAAAGTCTGGGCGTGGTCCAAGTTTCTTATTTCAAATAGGTACCCCATTTTTTTATTGAATTTTCGGATTCTCCTGAGAATTTTACACATTTTTTATAAGGGATATTCTATACTTAAATCTAAAGCCTAAAGAGATATTGTTATTTTTTGAAAACTATTATGTAAAACAGGTAAACATTTTTCTCGTCGTAAACTGGTCATTGACGGTGACTGTTTTACTGTTTGGTAGACTTTCTGTCAATTTCTGGATAAAATGTCACATTTCCGATGAGGAAAAATCCGACAACCTTGGCATAGCTTATGAGAATAACGAAAATACACAGGCAACCAGAACAGAAATCACCATCTTCCAACGAATCGCCATCTAAACAAACATTTTTTGAAATATCAGACGTGGATTTATATGCATATATGGAATATGCATATGAATCTAATTAAGGCAACACATGTTTTTAAAAAATATATGTATAATATTAACGAAAACAGAAAAGAATATTTTAAAAACTACACACAGCGTCAAAAAACTTGGACCCCTTCATAAGTCGCAATGCAAATAAGCTTTCCTCAAGACCGCGTATCTTCAGTAATAAATGAACCAACGAAGTGATTGAAAAATGATTATGTCAACGAATAGCGGGACTACCACTTTTAGTTAACTGAGCCATGATATTGTAATCAGCAAGCTAATAAGGAGAGTTTAATTTTTTTTAGCCAGACCTCCCATTTAATTTGCATTAGGTCCTGTGTTGAGAAACTTTTAAACACTCTGTAGAGCGTTCTAATTACAATAGAATATTTCATGTGGCTAAAAGTGGCGGCCCTGCTATTCGTTAACATACACTTTTTTTAATCACATGGTTGGATCATTTATTACTCAAGATACAAGGTCTTGAAACAGAGCATTTTTGCATTGCGTCTTATGAAGGGGTCCAAGTTTTTTGACGCTGTGTTTATTACAAAAAACTACATATTATCAAATAATTCAATAATGAAATGAAATATAAATATTATAATTGCTGATTATGTCCACCATTCATTTCAATACAATTTGTATAATCTGCTTCGATTTTATTAATCGCATTAATAATGAATTGTGCATGATTATTGTTTAAATCCTCAATGGCTTCAATTATTCTCCTTCTTAACACCTCTATATCTTCCGTGGGAGTTTCATATATTTTATTCTGCAAAAATCCCCACAGAAAAGAGTCAAGAGGTGTTAAGTCGGGACTATTGGGCGGCCACCGAATCGGTCCAGTCCGACCAATCCACGTTTCAAAATTTTGATTTAAAAAATTTAGGACCGCAAAAACATTGTGTGGTGGGGCTCCATCTTGTTGCCAAATAATTTGGTTGTATTGACGGAGGGGTAAGTCATCCAAAATAGGTTCCAGATCATTATTTAATAAATTTAGATATTTTTCTCCATTTAAAGATCCATCAATGAAAATCGGTCCAATAATTTTGTTGTGAAGGAGCCCGCACCACACATTTAAAGCTTTCCGACCTTGGGTTTTAATTTCACGCATGGCCCGAGGGTTTTCCGTTGCCCAAAATCTAACATTTTTCCGGTTGTGAATCCCGGCAGTACTAAAGGCACATTCATCTGACCATAAAACTTTTTGAAAAATATTGTTATCTTCATCTTTCATCAGCAACATTTCCTGGCAAAACATGGTTCGTTGGTTTTTCTGATCTTCAGTTAATTTCTGGACGGGTAAAATTTTGTATGGGAAATATCCATGCTTTTTTAATGTCGAATAAATTTTGAAAATAGATTTATTAAAAAAAATTGATGCGTCTTTTAAGGCTGCATTTGGATTTTCTGAAAATAAATAATATTTGCGTAAGTTACTTTATATCCTGTGGGTAATTTCTATTAACCTACCTTGAAAAAATAATAAAATATTTAATTCCTCCTCCTCATTAATAACCGCAGTACGTTTTTTTCTTTTAACAGTCATTCGATTTCGAAAGCCAAGTTCAATATTTTTGAAAGTTTTTCGAGATGGAATAGCTCGCATGGGGAAAAGCCGCTGATATTCTCTTCTTGCCGCGCAAGCATTATTATTATTCTTGTAGAAAATGCGAAGAATATCACATCTTTCTTCGTCAGTGTAATGCATCTTTTCAATGAATTGACAGAACGACAGATCACCGTCAATGACCAGTTTACGACCAGAAAAATGTTTACCTGTTTTACATAATAGTTTTCAAAAAATAACAATATCTCTTTAGGCTTTAGATTTAAGTATAGAATATCCCTTATAAAAAATGTGTAAAATTCTCAGGAGAATCCGAAAATTCAATAAAAAAATGGGGTACCTATTTGAAATAAGAAACTTGGACCACGCCCAGACTTTCTGTAACACCCTGTATATGGAAAAAAATGTTTTCATAAAAATTCATTTGAAACCATTAAACTTTTATTTGGGACACATTTTTCTAAAATGTCAAATAAAAAAGATAAGGGGGGTGGCAATATATAAAAAAAAAACCTGTACATGTAATACAAGCATCCCGTGCCCCTAAGTTTAGACGCACAGACACCCATAGTCAAATTACCCCTTTTTTACACGGTTCCCTCATCCACTGGGAATTTCCATCACGAAAAAGTAAAAAAAAATCTAAAAAATACGTGTAATCCCGCGTCTGAAAGGGAAATTAACTATTTATTAAAACGTCGGTGGACCAAGGGGTGAAAACAAAACGTATTAGGCGTACAGATTATGTATACGGGAGCTGTTTTAATGCGTCCCCCCTGCCTACTGTCGTTTCTCGGCGTTGCCGGCCTTAATAAAATTTCTTTAACCAAATGGTGTTATATTAAATAACAGTTATACTAAAAATTGAAAATTATTTCGGAACTTCCCCCTTAATGAGTTTTTCCTTTTATCCTATAATTCATTATACATTATGCATATTCTAAGATATATATACCGGAAAATTTAAATGAAATCAGTGGCTTCGTATTTTATTCACAAAAGAGAGTCGTTTCTGTATAAATTCAATTGATAGCAGATAGTTTGTATCGTGTCCAAGAAAGCAAAATGAACAACTTAGTTTTACTACTGTATCTTTTGGTGGTGGCTTAATTATGGCATGGGGTGACGTGTTTAGTGGCATACACAAGGTTAGTGGTGCTTAAAGGTAGACATATACATAGGGGATGTTCCATGTCACCACATAACATTACCAAAGAACCTGATAATACGTCTTTGTATTGTTGATTGTATATGGTTGTTTGTTACGATCGCTTACACTGGCTCGTTATATTTTTCTCAGAAATTCGATTATTTCTTGCTTGGTTGCCGATATCGTGGTGGTCTTATTGACACATTTCAATTCTCGGTCGTTTTTATTATTTATTATCTTCTTCATCTATGGTACAAATGTTTAAAATAAAAATATGTTAAAAATGGGAGAGAAGAAACTACATTACATAAGGATAATATAAAAAAATTGTTGCAGGACTGCAATATCCTTAGAATATTCCATAGTTCGATTTAATGTACCGAATGCCTTTGAATAATCTAAGAAACAGAAAATCACTGCATTATATTCATTTAATTTCTCTTATCATTTGTCTTATGTTAATGAGTGATAAAAAACATAGAGGAATTTCTCCCGTCTTGAGGTTTATTGTAGCAATAAAATAAAGACTAAACTGTAGCTTTCTAATAAATTAACTGAAATGCCCAAGTGTTAATAAAGCTGGCTAAGTCACTGATAAATGAAACCATATCGTATAACAATTAAAAGATACGGTAGAATAAGCGATAATTAAGTATCATATACATTACTTTTTTATTTCCTTATTTCGGGCCTAAAAAGCGAATAATTTAAATAATTTAAGTATCTGATTCTTGGTCCTGCGATAAAGTTTCCATTATCGGCAACATTGGACCTCCCAGCGAGCGCCAGGAGTGATTCATTCGCGGCCCTAAATGGCGACGACTGCTTAATAAAATCCATCTGCCCCTCCGATCGCCATGACTCAATTAAACCTAATTATTGTTTACGAGCTGGGGGCCCGCCAATCTACATGTATTCGTTTTTAAAATGTCTTCATTATCTCTTTTGTTTCGGTCGTTTTAAATTCCAGTATTGTTTCGTTTTTTAGCATTATTGGTTATTGCAAGTTACTATTTAAATATATTTAAATTATTTGATGGACATCTATTATGTACACGAAAAAAGTTAGCCCTTAATGGTAATTCGCCTGGCTTTTATTAAATCAATGCAGGCATTCTTCAGGTATCAGTGTGGGCGCCTACCAATCACCTAATTTCTACTATGCTGACGATAAACATTGGGGAGGTTTTATGTAACCACCCGGTCAACTGTTGAGTATATATATATATATATATATATATATATATATATATATATATATATATATATATATATATATATATATATATATATATATATATATTATATATATATATATATATATATATATATATATATATATATATATATATATATATATATATATATATATATATATATATATATATATATATATTATATATATAATTATAATTATATTTTCTCAATTTTTTCCAATTTTTAGAACATAGATTAATGGAACACCATTGTCGGACCATCGTAAGATGTTCCTTTATTCAAATCTTGTGATATACAGGGTAAAATTGAATTTGACCTAATGGTGTTTTATTAAGAAAGTGTCCGACGGCGAAAAATTTAACTCCCACTTTTTAGGTCAGATATCGATGAAGAAGTCCTTACTTAATCAAAAAAATCCTGTTTGTGCGTATATGTGTAAACTTGTTTTGTGAACATTATAGCTCGAAATCTATTAATCTGATTATGACGAAATTTGTCGGGAAGATTACCTGTGTGGAGAGAAGAAACTGATTAGTCTTTTAGAAAAATAAAAAATGACGAAGCAAAATGGCGGCCATACATATAGAACATAAAAACGGCCATAATCCCAAAACTTATTTTGATCTTAACAAAAATTGGTAGAGGCACTACCTAACCAAAGTGAAAATTTAATAAACATTTTTAAAAGATCCAATATGGCGGAACAAAATGGCGGCTATTTAAATTTAAACATTCTGAACGAACATACTTTTGTATTACACTTGTAAAATTATCACTTCAGGAGAAATATTAGTTGTAGAACGTATTTTGAAAAGCACTAATTTCTAAAATTCCGTTTAGTGAAAATAGTAATCAAGTTGATATCCTTGTTATTAGATAAGACACTAAATATCAGAATCTAAGAAGGATTTCCTTGTGTACTATTAATATGCGGAGCAGATATGTAAAATAAAATGTTAGTTAATAAACTACAAATTTTTCACACAGTTAAAAGCCAAAATTAGAAGTCTACTCAGATTGTTTTAAAAAGAGGTGTAAAACAAGTTTATTAATTAAGTAGAATTTCATCACGGCTGTCTCCTCTTTTTCCGTTTCTGACCTTAATTTTCGAACCAAAAGGCCTTGTAACTCTAAGAATATCATATCACATGTTTTTTCCAATTTAGGTAACTTCGTTCTTTTACTTCTTTCCGAACTTCCTTCAAGATCTTTTATAGGTCTTCAGCCAGTAGGATGTGGTACTTCTAAGACATTCACAATTTTTTTAAATATCATAATTTTCAATTTTTTTTATAAAAAACTCTATTAGCCTGTTTCCATTTTTGCCTAAATTGCCACAAAAATGTTTTCTGAATGGTACTCTTCACAATTGTAAAGTCCGTCGGAGATAAACTCAAAGTCTTCTTTTAAACGAAAAAAAAAAAGCTCTCGCTCACTACAACTAGTAATAAAATTATCAGAAAGATACTTTTGACTTATCGCAAACATATTTTTAACACGAAATCACGCACAACAATACTACTTTCACAATAATCACAACAATATGGCGCTCCTTGTAACAATTTTTTTTGACGTCTGGAACGGCCTGTTTAAAAAATTGCTATTGCGAGTAAACGGGCAACTTTGGGCAGCTAGATTTTTTTTCTTTCGAATAAGCATAAGATAGCCTTACCTTAATACTTTAATAACTTACAGTGTTTTAAATAATAATGGAAATGTTGTAATTACTTTATATTATCTCTAAAGAAGTGCAATGGTTAATTTTACATGAAATTAAACAAAATTATTGCCTGAAACCTACTTTCATGAAATTTACAAATATATCGGTCCGATTATTTCGATTTCAGAGTGGATTCCGAATTCCATTTTTTCTGAATTGGCTTTATATCTATATACAACCCAATTACACTTCATTTTCGGGTTGGAGCTTTTTTTTTAATAGTAGATATTACAACTTTGAATAAAAAATATTTAAACTTTGGTTCTGGTGACACTTATTTTCAGGCACCGTGTTCCGTATATTACCAATTTTTCAGAATACCGGTAAGTACGGAACACGAAACTGGAACAAAGATTGGAAACGGAATACGGCCTAACACACAATTATGTTTGCTATCACATAATTAATTTCAGCTTCATAAATCCCAGCTTTCGAAAAATATATAATATAGCTATAGTGTATATAGAACCTTGTACGAAAACTTGCACGTCAGTAAGACCATGCCTAGTTGGAAAAACATGAAAATATCGAAGTGTAATGTTTGAAAACCATTTAAGGTAACATAAACTGAAATATCAAATTAAGAGCTATTCTACCGATAAACATTGTTTTTCCAGTAGGTGTGTTAAAACATTTTTTTTTTTTGAAATTACATTTGAGTTTCCTCATAACTATTTTTATTACACTCTTGTACGGAGGGTTTCCATAGTGTGGGTGACGCACAGTGATCTGGGGCTAGGTCAAAAAGCTGTCATAAGTGGTCAAATGCGACATGCTGATATCATCCTCAGCCGATGCTAATTGAAGGGCTCTATGCAAGAAGTCGCTAAGTGACATTTTAGCTGTTTTAATCTAAACGTGCCATCTAGAGTTAATTTTCATGTACCATTGTCACCAAATGTAACTGGGACAGCATCATATTAGCTCTTGAGTTATATGATTTTTTCCAGTCAAATATTTATCAAATTATGAATTTTAGGTTAAAGCCAATGAGTTTGTGCAGTATTGAGTTGATTGGCTGGCAAAAAGTATTTTTGGGGGCAGCAGTTGTTCTTATTTCTTATTTAATTTTTATTTTATGTATAAACCACCTCCGAATCCTCGATTTAATTTAATTTTTATTTTATTTTACCTGCTCATACTCATGAAAAGTAATCTAATCACACATTTTTATGCTTTTCGACCAACAAAATTTTTAAAATAAAAATTGAAATAAAACTCATGATTACCAATATTTTGAACTTTCATAAAAAATTAGACCTAGTTCTTTTTAATTTTTAACTAATAACCTAATAATAAGTAAAACTTAAATAAATAACTTAATATTTTGTCATGGAACCATTATGTTCGATAACGTTGCGCTATCTTAAGACCAAGTCTTTTGTATGTTCAGGTATTTCGTTCGAAGTTTGAACGTTTGATTGTCTAAGATCATCTTGATTACGAGGCCCGAATCCTTCCTTATAAATTTGTTTGGTCATTTGCCCCTAGACCTTTTCAATTAGATTCAAATCAGGGCTTTTTTAAATCAAGGGCAAAGTTTCGATATTATGATTTCCCTATACATTTTGCACGACTCTAGCTCTATGTATAGGGCAATTATCATGTTGAAATACAAAGTTGTCCCAAAAACCGGCCTGACAGAAGGCAACATAATATTAATAAAACATCGGCATTAAGCCTTTCTTCAACCACTACACACACTCCTGGACCTCTGAATCCAACCCCAAACGTTTACAGCAAAACGACCCCCACGCCAGGTTTATTTTCCGTGTATATCATCATACTTCATCCCAACAGGTCTATATACACGTGCAGTGTTTCATTATGGCATGATTTAAAAGTTTTTCTCGTCAGAAAATACCACATTCTCTGCTTATTAAATTCTGTAAGAAATATTTTATTAGAAGCAGCACAATTCCTTAGGTTTGATAACCATATCCTTCTTGCAGTATTTGCAGAACCTGATAAATTGCTTTCTTCTTTAACCTTTACGGTTGTTTGAAAAGAATTGACTCTAAGGAACTGCACCAATTCATGGTCTTGATTCGGTGTTGAAACTTTTGGACGTCCCGCCATTGGTCTCTCAATGATACCACCATATTCTGCAATTTTTTGCTTGGCTAACAAAATGGTGTTTTTGCTTACATGCACTTCTGTTGCAATTTCAATTTCTCTAATTTTTTTTCCGTCCCGAAGTCGAGTAAAAATTATTGATTTTTGTTCCTCCGTTAGCTTCGGCATGGTGTATAAAATGTGAACAAATTGGGTATTTGCTTTCAAACAAAGATAAATATTGTTCTCAAATCAAAAGTAAAAGACAGTGTTAAAATAAAAAAAAATGACATTCCAATCCTGGGTTAACTTTGGCATTGCCATTCTAGGTTAACTTGGAATGATAGTTCAGGGGAGTAAAATGGGTAATTTTGTTCCCAATTACTTTTGGTGACGATGGTACTTTCGATTGTTGTTGTTAGTTTTCACATAAAAGATCCCTAAGTGTCATATTTATCATATGTCATTCCTATCTGTCGGGCTGATGTCTGTGCAAAATCTACCCAAGTGTGGAAAAATTACTTAGTTAAAAAAAGTACCTGTGTGATATTAGACGACGACATTACTTCAACTTGCTTTCTTCGTATGTAGATTAAAAAATCGTGAATATTTTTGGGGCGCGTCGTAAAAATTGAAATGTTGGGAAACTTTTCTAATTTTTATTGTGTAGTTTTTATTAAAAAATTCCTATGTGTAAATTGTTAAATTTTTTTTCAGGAAAAGCAGAAATGTTTTTAAGTTGATACTTAGCGATATTTTCTTCGAAATAATTGGAAACAGTTTGTTTCCAAGTAGCATTTTTAAAAGTATAATGTAATTAAATTAACTGTTCAGAAAAAATATGAAACATGTTCGATGCGATTGTGACACGGAATCTGTCTGTTTTATCAACCTTTTTACGCATAGGAACGATTTATGCATTTTTTAAGTTATAGGAAATTGTGGGAAAACTTTTTTATTATTGGTTTTACAAAAAAAAATTATTCCTCGTAAAAAGTTTTGCTTGTTCCAAACCTAAGATTGGCGTAAAAAAATTGTAAATAACTTATACAGAATTTGTAAAAATTTGAAGTCAATGCAGTAATATAATAATAATAAACGCCTTTTAGAAAAGAAAGCAAGCCCCAAAGAAAGCAATCCAGTATTATTACATCTCTCAGGGACATCCAATACAGGGCTTGTCGAAAATTATAAATGTTGGCAAACTTTTTTAATTATTGTATAATTTTTAGTAAAAGTCCCTATGTGTAAATTGTAAAAAAAAATGTAGCAAAAGCAGAAATGTTTTTTAAGGTGAAACTCAGTGATATTATCTTCAAAGGTATATGCAATCTTGAGTGGTAATCAAAGAATTAAAAAATCAAATGATAATATTTCCAGAATAAATTAAAACATAAAAGCATCAAAGTCTCAAAACATGAAAAAGTCACTTAGGGACTTTTTGCATAGAGTGCTTCAATTAAACCCTTAAAGATACGACGCATTTAATGTTAATTCCTACGTATATTTTTCTAAAAGTTACAGAGGGTTGAATTAGTATAATTTTGGAGCCTAAACACCACACGCCTAAAGAAAAAATAGTAAAACAAATTATAACTAAGACAAAAATTGTTTGTGGAAGAAACTAAAGGCTTTTGCATGTAGGGTAAGAACTGGATTTTTAAGCAGTATAAAAAAATGGTAAGTTTTTGGCCTCTGCGTTAATTTTTAAGAAAATGTTATTTTAAAAAGTTATGTATGCCTGATGTGCGCATTATGTTTTTAAGGATTGAAAACAACCCTTTGTAAAAAAAAATTAAAAAATTAGTATTTATGATTTTATTGATTAAAATAATATTTACTATTATTTAATATTCTGGAACATAATGCATGATATATTACAACGTTTCAACCCTTAACAACCACCCTTATGACGAAACGTATCGTATATTGTGTATAGTGTTTATTGTGATTTTATTTTAAACTATTTTAATATGTTTTTTTTCTGGCTTTCTGCCTCAAAAAACAAAAATTTATACCTAACCTATAACAACAATAATAATAAAAAGTAAAGTTATAATATCGATTCTAAATTGCGTTCGCAAACGTGGAATCGTTTCTATCGGAGTCTAATTTAATTTTGTTATCGTTTAGGGAACTGTGTTTGAACGAACCTTATATCTCCCAACACTCATACCTTTTAAATAAATAATCAAATACTTGAAGTCAAAAATTCGTTTAACCTGTTTGTTGTGGTTTTTCAGCAGAATCTTCGCTGGCGAAGTCATATCACGTCAATTGCCCCGGCAGCCACTAAGAAATTGAGTTTCCTTTTTTGAACCCGAAAATACTTTTCTTCTGCTAACTTATATACTTATTTTTTATATTCCGTCTTTTCCTTAAGATACAGTACCTAGTACCCATGCTTTCATGCTTCATGTACTGTCCATGTATTAAACAAAAAAAAATGCATTTATATCAAATCAAATGTAAATACAATAAATCGTTTACACATGTCATTACAATTATATATATTTTAAAAACTACTATACTAATAATAAATGAAAAAATATTTTTTCGAGTAACTATCATTAAAAGACAACATTAAAATAATTTGAAATAGTGATTTATTCTGTAACACACACTTTCAATTAATAAATCTCTTCAGTAAACATTAAGAAGTTGAATTCCCCAGTAACCACCTATTCAGTCGTCGTCAGTATGCAGGTACTATATTATATTCTTGTATTATACATGTAGCTATACATATTCAAATCAGTTTCGATATTGATTAATATTTTTCTTAAAAAAACAATACACTTTCAAGAATAAATAAAGATGGAACTGCGATTATCCTAAGGTCTTTAAAACCATTTCTAGAAACATCTCTAAATCTCAATCTTACTATCAATCTAACAGATTTCCTCTGCAGATTAAACGCACGCTGAGCGACAGACACATGCCCCACACCAGGGTACTGTACGAAAGGTGATGGAAATTCGCAACACAGAGAAGCAATTACAAAAAACACGAAAAAGAAACAACAATTTACCCAGCCTCCGAGTCGAAAGCATCGTATGTTGACACCACTGCAAGCTTCAGTCAATCTCTACTACCAGAAACTTCAGAGCAGTAACACTCAATATCAGTCAACGCATTATCAGAATTTACACAGATAGCAGACAACCGTTATTGGACCTGATGAGCCAAGAACCCCACAGTGCCATGAAGCACTAGTAGATGTCTCCCAAATATTTTTTTTATTTGTTGGGTTAAAGCACACTCGTGATGTAAGTATAACAAAGGAGCTGACAAAACAGTACCCACCTAGCAATGTCGAGGAGAACCCTGAGACCTACAACAGGAGTCAGGTAAGAATTCAAAAGTGGATTTCTCTTTCTAAAGGATGTGATTAAAAGTATAAGACAGTATCACATTTACTGTGAGTGTCGTGCTGTCTCACCAATCACAGAATACATTCTAGGAGAGAGAGCTGGCCGACTATCGCCAGTTCAAGACAGATCATCGCCTATGTTATAAGAATAGAGAGCATCGCCTATGTTATAAGAAAAGACTGGGACCAGGGAGAGTGTTCAACGAGTCCAATGGAGCCTAGGTGCTCTGGTTCTAATGAGCCCCTCTACAGATTATAGAATAAATTACATTTAACGCGCATTACAATCAACAATCACAAAAACGTAGAAAAAAGGGTTATTTAATGGCAATTATTTTTTAATAATCAATGGGCGAAAGTTATAAACAATGCCATGTTACAAAGTATCTTCAAAGTTACTAATATGGGTTGATTTTAAAAAAGTTAGAATATCAATAAAAATGGTGGTGAGTGTATCCCATTGTTTTTCTTTTATAATATCTGTTCATGTGTTTATGTTCACGTTCTATTAGGATTTTCTTGCTGTGATTGACACAGACTTGGACACCCCTGTTTTAGAATTTAAGGGAACATTTTTTTGTTTCATTTTGAGTCTTTAAGTTAAGGGGGGATTATCTTTTAAATCTGTACCGAATATGGAGGGGGGATAAGTTACCTTTTTTAGAATAAATAAACATATTATATAGAAGATAACTTGTATTTATTTAGAAACAAAATATATGTCTTTTGAAATTTTCGTCACAAAATCAGAATCTGCAGCAATCTAACTTTAATCAGATTAAACAACGCTGCGGATTAAAATTATATACCTACATTTCTTCCCCATTTATATTTTTTCGTGCAGAACGTAATAACGCCCATAAAAATCCAGTATTCATTGTATAGGCCAACGATAAAAATGTAAAATGAATGCTAACAACCGCCCCCCAAAAAAGCAACGTTCCCAGCCCAGTCTAAAGTATGGGAAAGTATTTTATGCAAATTTTTGGTATTTGGGCCACATCGCTTCTTTTTTTTTGTATTAACATCGTATAACAGAGGAATGATGTTGAATGAATGTATTATATAAATGTCTTGTTTGGAGGGCTTTTATATTTAGGTAAGGATATGGAACCGTGGCATTTTTAAAGTGACTTTACTATATAAAGAACTTGGATCATTTTGTTACAAAGTAAAATTCTTTTTTGTTTAATAATCACATGCATTTTCTTTATTGATAATATTTATAATGATTCCAACAAAGCAAATGATGTTGATACATTTCATTCATTTTTGTATTTAATACTTCAACTAGGTAAATACGTAAATTTCTTAAAATAGTTAAATTTTTTATATTTTTAATTATAAAATAAATATCGTTTAGACAAAAGAGTTATAGTAATTTTTAAACGCAACTCCATTTTAAGGAGCTACTACTTTCTGAATTTCTGTTTTAAGAGAAGAAAATTAAAACAAACAATGCTAGTATTTTATCAAGGAAATTTTAGACCATTAAGTCTACAAAAGGAGTATCAAAAAAGGGCTGTGAAAAACTATTAACATCTGATGGAGTACTATTTGACTTTTAAATTTCACCCCCTCTTAAGTTAAGAATAATTAAATAATATTCAAACAATTCCATTTATATATTTAATTTGTTCTCTGTGTTTTTAAGACACTCTAAACACAAAAACATTAATGAGTCAAAAATTAATTATTTATCGGGCGCCTGTACATCATGTAGTTAAAACATTAGTATTATTATGCTTATTATTAAATTTAAAATGTATTTAAAGGCACAGGGGGTGTTCTAGTTGACATACTCAACCAAGCTTTCTCTCTGCCCTGGCTGAAACAAAAAACCGCAAATCCTGGCTTACCCATGGCTTAAGAATATCAGCAAGAAATTTACAAATTTCATATCCTATTGTAATAAATATCGCACAATTTACCTAAAGGTCGTCAAAAAAAAAATAAAAATTTTCACTTTAATAATAGGCTAACCTCTGCTAGCAACCCACAGAGGGAAAGTTGGGCAATCATTAACGATCTTCGCAACAGATCTGGCCCTAGTGAAATGGATCCAGACTTACTAAACAATTATTATTGTACTGTTGCAGACAACTTAATGCAAAACTTGCCCTTATCACTTTATCCTATCTCGTTCTTGAGCGGTTTTTCCATGCCTGGGTCAATTTTTTTTCCATACACAGACTTGAACGAAGTCCGAGTTTGTTTACGCGAGAGTATAAAAAGTCCTCTTGGGAGGATGGAATCTCTGTGAAGGTACTTCTAAAGTTGCCTGACTGTGCTTTGGAGGCTTTGGCTGGAAAAATTAATGACTCATGGATGCCGGGAATTCCATCCTACTTAAAATCCGCATTGGTTATCCCACTACATAAGGGTGGGGAATTAAATGAACCTTTTAACATTCGCCCTATTTCCCTGCTTTCCTCTTTGTCAAAAACAGTTGAAAAGTGGTTAAGAAAAGAGTCTGCAGTTATCTTAAATCCTTTAATCTCATAATTTCAAATCAGTATGGCTTTTAAGCCTCTAAGGGCACTCACGATGCCATTTTTAATTTTCTTGATTCAGTTTACACCAATTTGAATCGCGGAATGTCTGCAGCCGCAGTGTTTTGTGATCTGTCTAAAGCTTTTGACTGCGTGGATCATGAAATATTGCTGCTGAAGCTCTCATTGTATGTGTTTAGGGGTAATTCTTTGGATAGGTTTAGGTAATACCTTTTCGGACGCAGTCAATCAGTAGTTAACTGCAGGTAAAGTTCTTCACCTGGCAACATCTTATGTCGAGTCCCTCAGGGTTCAGTGCTTGGCCCCATTTTATTTTTGATTTACATAAGCGATTTGGTGCGTTTGAAGATCTCTGGCAATTTCACCCTTTTTCCCAATGATACTTCTATTGTGTGGCACCACAGCAATTCTGAACAATTAAGGATTAATATTTCGAATGACATTGCTAACATCAAGAGATGGTGTGACTCAAACCGTCTATCATTCAATACTAATAAAAGGTACGTTGTGGGTTTCATATGTGATATGCATGGCTTATATCTAGATGACCTTGCTCTTCAGGACGAAAAAGTATCTAAATTTCTAGGACTATTTATTGACGCTAATCTTAGGTTTGAGGACCATATCATGAAGCTGAGTAGGAAGCTCTCTTCTGCATGTTTCGCTATCAGGATTGCAAGAAGTGAACTCAGCCCTTCTTTGGCTCGAACAGTTTATTTTGCGCTTTTTGAATAGCACCTTAGATATGACATCCCATTTTGGGGTGTAAGTAGTCAATACCTCCTGAACATCATTCTCGTCTTGCAGAAAAAGTCTGTTCGTTTCATTGCAGGGGTAGGCCAAAGAGAGTCCTGTCGTCCTTATTTTGTTTCACTTAGAGATCTGACGCCAACTTCTTTATATATTTTAGAAACGGCTTCTTTAATATTCATAAATCGCCAGAGCATTCGGGCTACTTCATGTCGTTCCAACATTCGCCAAGCATGCGATTTGCCTGTCCCCATACCAACCAGGGAGTTTACTAAAAAATCATTTATTTACGAGGGTAGAAAAATGTACAACCATCTGCCAGGTTACATTAAGAACACAGACTCAATAAGGAAGTTTAGAAAATATTTGAAAAAGATACTTCTTGACAAATCTTATGATCTGGGTGAATTTTTTCGGATATATTTGTGTAAACCCTTTTATATAAACATATATATTTTTGTTTTGTAAATTCAACACACTATTTTATTTTAATTATTTGACATGTACGGTGATTCTTTAAATATATTGCCTTTGTTTTTATATATTTTTGTATGTTTTTTATGTACGGTGCTCGTAATAGTTTATATACAATTTGTGACGTATTTGGCCCCGCAGGGATTTTAAGCCTATTCTTGATTTTTCCGTTCACGACTGAACAGCTTTTTTTATTTTTTCTGATTTTATTTTTTGTTTTTGTGCTTTTTATTGTTTGTAATCCTTATTAACCGTAGATATAGTTTTTTCTCTAGATATAGTAACTTTGTTTAGAAATACTACATTTTTAACAGTAAAGCATTTTTGACTTTGACTTGACTTTGACTTAGAAACAATCCAAAGTTTGGTACATTTACGCAACGCAATGTTTTACTAAAATAAATTCGAAGAATTTTATGGACTTTTTTTTATTTACTTTGACAGAAACGGAAAGACGTTTGTATTTATATCTATAAGGTAAAGGTTTCTTTTAATAAAAGGTCTTCTAGAGTGTCGAGATTGAATAATGTCGAGATGAGACGAGAGTACAAATTTTGTCTCAACTCGCGGGATCACTAAATGTTATTTATTTTATTAATGCTGTTTACTGTCTTTTGATTATATTTAAGTCACATTTGCTCATTATTAAAGTATCTATTATAATGTTTTCATATTTTATTAAATTACTATTATAATAAATTTATTTATATGTTATTTTATATACATTCAGTACCAAGGATTACTGTATAATGGTTTTTATTAATTCGCTTATTACAAAGAACCATGGATGTACAGAAAGCTTAGATGGAGGATGAGAAATTATTCGAAAGCGTCGTAACAAGCCTTTAACAATACCCGCTTATTGCAAAACTTGTTCTTTTGTGTGCGGTTCGCGACCTTCCGTGTTCCTTTTCATTCAGATTCCTGCGGATATGTCTCGTCCTCTTCCTGACTCGATTCCTGCCTACTCATCCTTCCTGCTGTCGGACTTATGTAAATCTTCGAGTTTCTGTTGTGGAGAGAGCGCGTGTCACGCTTACGAAGTATGGATATTGTTTAGGCGCATGTTTTCTATGATATATTTATTTTTACTTCCTCGTATAACAACCCACAATTATATTATAAAAATAATACAGGATGCACCAAACTTAGTGGTCAATTAGAAGTATCCGGAGAACCATGGAATAGATTACTTCGACAATTTATTTCTGGACATAGATGAATATAAACTTTCAACAATGTAAATAAAACACTTTAAACTGGTTTAGATTTTCACTTTTATTCACAACTTGTATGTTTCGCTAAGACAGTCAAACGGTAAACTAACACTTTGCTAAATGAGCTTGATTTTTATAAAACATATTTCTAGGTAGACTTTTATGGCCTATGAGAGTCCTAAATAACATCTGGACGGAAATTTCTAACAAAATAGGTTTAAAAGAGGTGAATTATTCATATCTAAATTTTATCTAAGTTTATTAATTTCCATAGACTCTAAAAGTGACAATTTTTTACTTTTGTTTATTGTATGTAATATTTCAAAATTTTCATCGAAAGTATGGTTATTATTTAACAAATGTTGGGCGTATTTTGAACCTGTTTTATTTTTAATAAAGCATCTTTTATGCTCTGCTAATCTCTGTTTAAAAGTTCTCCCAGTCTGACCTATATATACAGTTTTGGGCATGATCCACAGTTTAATTTATAAACTTCTGATTTATTATTTTTATTTGTTATTTTTTATTATAAAAAAACTAAACTTAAACTCCCTTTAAATGTATGGATGTGTTTTGTGTAAACAAAATTTTAACGCACAGTAACTTGACTAAGATCAGTTAAAAAGATTGGTTCCTTTGCATCAAATATAGTCCTAAGTTAATGTGTCACATGGATTAGATCTCGGATGTTACGGGGGTAAATCTTCGATATTTTTAAGAGGTAGAAAGTATCATTAAATAAACAAAACTTTCCTTAGATAGATTGCATTCAAATTAAATACAGAAATAGCTGGGGTAAATATTTTGAAATTAAAAAATTGCAGAAATCATTGACGTAGATACTTTTTTTTATTTATGGGTTATATTTTCTATCCAAAAAAAAATTACACTACCAGATTTCGAAATACGATAAAACACGTCAAATTTTTACAACTATTTTGGCATATAAAAACATATTTTTGATTAGACAGGTTAGCCCTAGGGGGATGAAGGAGGCCCCTAAGAATGAAAATATCGTTTATTTCAAAAGCTTATAACTTTTTTTGTAAAAAATATGAAACACGTCAAGTTTCTTTTATCTTTTTGGATATATTTTTTTCTTTTGTATAGGGCAACCCTACGGGATTCTAGAGTTGTTTTTGTATATAATAATATCTTTTTGATTATACAGGTTAGCCCTAGGGGGATGAAACAAGCTCCTAAAAATGAAAATAGGTATTTTTTATTTGAAAATATTGGTTGGCTCTTTTAAAAAACGACGAGGCTCGTTTTTGTACCACTGTACAAGGCAGCCCTAGGAAGATAAAATCGCCCCTAAAAACGAAAATATAATTTATTTCAAAAGCTTCTAGCTTTTTCAAAAAAAGGATGAAACACGTCAAATTTCATTTATTTTTTTGGATATATATTTTTTTCTTTTATATAGGGTAACCTTAAGGAATGAAAAACTGAAATATTTTATGTATCAACAATATTATAAAGGCAAATACTTAAAGTTGTGAAAGCCATTGGTGTACATATACGGTGAAGTACTTTGTCAAAACATTTTTTTTTTAATTTCTTGGCCAGGTTACTTGCTTTCAGAGTAATATATCAATGAACAGTATGTACATAAAGTACACCTTGTTGAACTGTTTCCTTGAGGCAATTTAGTCGATAATATAAGTCGTAACTATTATTATTATTTTTTGTTGTTTCACAGTATTCCTGTGGTTGTATTTTATACTGACGGGATTATACCAAGTCAGTACAAAAAAAATAAAATAAACAAATATTGTGTATTAAGAAATGATCTAACGATGCTACATGCTTTCAAAATGACCGATTTCTGGATGTTCTTGTGGGGTGAGGCCTGTTACTGATGTGACGAGAGGAACAATAATGACACTTTCCTGTTTCCACAGCCTTTTTATTTCCATTGCAAAGTCGGTGTATTTGGCGATCTTCTCACTGTATTTCGCTTGGATCGTTGGGGACAGCCATGTCAATTAAATAAGTGACCTTTTCTTTTTTGGATTGAAAGGTGATATCGGGTTTATTTGCGGGGATTGTTTTATCTGTGTGGATGTTAATGTCCCAGTTGAGCTTGTAGTCTTCGTTTTCAAGTATGGATGTTGGTGTATAATGGTAATAAGGGTCTGTGTTCTCCGTTAGTTTGTATGTTGTGGCTAATGCTTGAAGAACGATCTTCGCTGCTGAGTTGTGTCTCGCGGTGTATTAAGTTCCGGCCATTATTCTACATCCACTCGTTATGTGATCGATCGTTTCTCTCTGCTGGTGACATCTCCAGCACCTGTCGTTTTCAATTGTTGTGTCCTTGATGATGTGCTTTTGGTGGTTTCTGGTTGTTATGACTTTGTCCTGGATGGCAAGCAGGAAGCCTTCTGTTTCGAGGAACAGCTGCCCTTCTTGTAACCACGTATATGAAAGCCTTTTATGTATGTGGTCTTGCTTTATGTGGTACCTGTGTCTTCCGTGGAGTGTTTTTTCAGACCAGGTGTTCATCTTTTCTAGTCGTGATTGGATGTGACTGTGTGCGTCTGCTGCGTGGCTCGTTTGATACAGGTCGAGCGGTGTATAATTCTTGTCTGCCTTCACTATTGCCTTGTGGAGGTTAGTTTGTTTGTTGTTGAAGAATTTTCTGAATTCGTAAATTTGGTTTTTGTTTAGCGATTGTATATCTATAATTCCCCTCCCTCCTTCTTTTCTCTCGATGATGAATCTTTCCTTGCATGCGTTGGGATGTAACTTCCTGTGTTTAGTGAATTCAGAACGTATGAGAATGTGAATGTTTTCTATGTCTGTGTTGACCATTTAATGATAACAAACGAATACGTAAGAATAGGTATGGCGAAGGTGTTAATAGCTTTCGTAAGATTTCTGGAGTTCAGTTATTATTATTATTATTATTATTATTGAGATTGACATTCAATTTCTCAACAAATGTTGGGTTCTAAGCTCATCCCGGATGCATGAATCAAAAGAAGTGGACTAGTAATGTGTGTTGTCCTGTAAGAATTTTCTCACTATGTGGCAAATACTGAGCAGGACTGCCTTCTGGATGTCGATGAAGGTGTTAGTATGCAGTCCTATGATTTTCAGGTTGTGTGCTAGTGTTTTTGGAACTAGCCCAGTTAATGATACGATGATCGGTATCACATGAACCTTATTCAGTCTCCACATCTGCTGTGTCCCGATGGCCAGCTCCGCATATTTGGCCTTTTTCTCTTGATATTTATCCAACACGTTGTTATTGTTGGGTACAGCGACATCTACCAAATAAGCTGTCTTTGTTTCCTTATTTAACAATACCACATTAGGCCGATAATTCGTCACCCGTCTGTCGGTGATAATTGCCCGGTCGTAGTACAGTTTGAAGGCGTTGTTTTCAAGAACTGAACTTGGTTGGTATTTATAATAGGGCACAAAGGTGTTCAGGAGCCCGTATTTATTAGCAAGCTTTTGGTGTATGATGTTACACACCTGGTTATGTCGCTGGAGGTAGTCCGTGTTTGCTAGGTAAGTGCAGCCAGATGTTATATGCTGTATAGTCTCTGATTCTCGACACTTACCGGATTCAACGGACTGGTCTTTGATGATGAATTTCGTGTAATTCTGTGTGTTAATAACTTGGTCCTGTATTGCCATCACAAATCCTTCTGTCTCTGGGAATAGTTGTCCATCCTTCAGCCACCTATTGGATGCTTCTTTGTCTATGTGTGGCTGATTCAAGTCATTGTGATGTCGGTCGTGCAGTGCCATTCTTTAGTTTGTCATAGAGCTTGATATCATCCACATACAGAAGGTGGGATATGGTACGGGAATTATCTCTATTGGCTTTGATGTTGAAGCCATGTCGAGTCTCCTTGGTAAATTCCCCTATTGATATGTATCTCATCGGTGGTAAGAGATTGATCGCCATTATAGATCCTCAGGTTCGTTCTCCACTGGTGTTTGATAGTTGCCAGGAAATTTATGATCATAGGGTGAATTTTGTATATTCGTAGTATGTCTATGAGCCAGGAATGTGGTACGTTGTCAAACGCCTTTTTATAGTCTATAAAAGCAGGGTGTATGTTGCGTTGTCTTTTCTGTGCCTGCTTAAGTACCACAGAGTCGATGATAAGTTGTTCTTTGCATCCTTGGTGGTTTCGAGTGCATCCTTTCTGCTCCTCGGCTAATAGGTTATGACTGTCAATATGATAATAGATACGATTTACAATGCATCTTCTTAGGATCTTGTACATGGTGGGCAAACAGGTGATGTGCCTGTACTGGGACAGGTTTCTGTCCTATTGCTTTTGGGTAGCATAGTTGTAGTGCCCAGCATGAGATATGCGGGGGTTATCTCCGGATGATGCATTATTTTGGTAAAATGGCGGTCCATAGCGTCATGGAGGACCTCAAATTTTTTATACCAGAAATTGTGAATATGGTCAACTCCTGGTGACTTCCAGCTGCTCGTTCCCTTAATAAAGCTGCTAACTTCCTTCTTGGCGATAGACTCAAATTCCATTTGTGATGTTTGAATTTGTTCACGTTGAGATTGTATCCATGTAGCATTTCGGTTATGCTCTTTTGGTTTTTCTCAGATGTTCGACCAATACTCGGTCAAATGCTCTTTGCTCGGTAGCATTTTCTCATTGGTTTGGTCATTGGTGCTATTGATATCCCAATAGAACTGTTTTTGGTTGGTGTTGAATTGCCATTGTTCTCTCGTTTTCTCTGTGAGCATTTGTTGTATCTCTGCAGACGTTTCGCTTTAGCTTTTAGCTTTTGCTTTAGCGTATCCTGATATTCATCTAGTTTTTGTTGATGGTTGAGATCAGTAGGTTTTGTACCTATCTTCTTAAACATCTTCTTAATGCACGTTTTAAGTCTGCTGGAGGGCTGTTCATTTTTCCGAAATTCTGTGAGTCTTCCAAGTTCCTGTCTCAAATTATCAATTGTCTTCTCAAGTCTTTTCTGCCATATGGGTTTTTGTTGATGTGTAGCTTTGCCTCTTTTTTTTTTGGGAATGCACTTGTTGTTTATGGCATCTAAGGACGGCGACGGCAGAGCAGTAGATGAGTGTGTGGAGCTTCTCAAAGGTGTCATACTCCAAACTAAGCTCTGCTAGTATGGTGTTGAAAATCTTAAGGATGCTGTGAGTCTCCCGACTAGTTCTAAGTTTGGGGAGCTTAGATCTTTGAATTGGATCTAGGCCGTTAAACTCAGTAACAGCTTTCTGGAGTTCGTTGTATACTGATATTTCTCCATTGTCCTGGGTGTTGTTAGTTCTGGCAATGATGTCTTGTTCTGTAGATTCGACTTCGCGTATGTTTTCTTCATTTCGTACCTCCTCCTCGGGTTCTTCTGTTGTAGGGGGAGCCATGGACGTTCGTTCTCAAATTCAAGCTGCACCTCTCCTTTAAGTTATTCCAGGATTGGTTTAGCCAAAAGTTTATTCCGGACAATTATTCGCCGTTGGTCAGCAATGCGTTGTTCAGTGATATTTTGAAGGTCAGGGTATTTCTGAAGGAAAGCATTGTGAAGGCCGGTCCGGTAAGTGGTTCAGTCGGTCTCAAATTTAGTGATCTTGTAATAGGAGCGCATTATGAAACAATTCATTTCTGGTGTCCATTTTATACGCTTCCTTGGCTTTCCAGCTTTCGTGGTCTGAGGATTGGTGACATGTGTATCCTCAGAAACAGCGAGAGCTGGGCGTGTAGCGTCGGTGGTGGGTGCCACAAGAGGTGGTGGGGTTGTTTGCAGTAGCCATACTCGACATCACGCTGCTTCCGACGCTAGTGGAGGGAGACTGTAACTCATTTAACATACAGGATCGTCTATCTAAATCCTGAGCGCGACAAGAGGTTATGGTAGTACAATGTCAATTCACCCGTTTATTCCGTAGATTGTACATTTTCGTGAAAGGGTTGCATTTTACCCACTGCCAGGGATTTTTATACTCTGCGAACGAGGTTTGCTCCTCGGGGAGTGACAGGAAATATGAGGTAAGGGAGAAGATGGGTTTTTGGGGACGGTGAGGAAATAAGAGGGTAAAGAAAAGCATAGTGCTGGCTAGGGTACCTCGGCAGGGCGTGCCCGTGCATAGAGAGATACAAAAGCATATGTCTATACACCCTGAGTATTATTATTATTATTATTAATATATTTATTAATGTTTTGGAATGAACTTTTTTTTGTTTGGGTAACTACTCTGACTTAAATATATTTACTTTAGTTTGGTGATGAGAGTTTCACCAGAATGGTAATATCACGATTTAGAGTCATATAATAAAACAATATTCAGGGCCTAAAGCAATGAACCAAATGAATTATAATATTACTGCCCGTTCCTTAAATTGATGCAAACCGATTTGTCCAGCCAGATTAGTGCAGCTAAACTTCCCACACCGATTTATAATAAAATTTTTATTTTACGCAGTTTTCTAGGTTTATAGGTCAATTTGTGGTATAAAATATAACGGGGTCCATAAATATGTTAAGTAAATTTAATGTAAACTTAAATGAACATTTTCTTTTACCAAGAGTCATTACTGTCGATAATTAGATGTCACTTACATCTAAAAAATATTTAGCTTTTAGGTATTTAAGAAAATATGGGATTAAATGTAAATTTTCGATTATGCCTTTACATGATGTCAAAAATGAGTTTTCTTTTATAAAGAAAACCCTTGTGCTTTTTGAAAATCTGGTAATAAAGTTATGTTGTAAAGGTCGGTGGTTTTTCGATAGAGAAAAAACATTTTTTTTTTAATCAGAAAACTTTTCAATAATCTTCATATAAAAATAACATAGGCAAGAACATGTTTTCCTGGCCGATAAATAAGACCGTGAAACGAAAACGCGTTGTAGAGGTATAGGAAAATATAACGAAATAATCTATATATTTAAAATCCCAAGCCAAATTTTTCAGCAAGTTCGTGAAAGAGTTGTCCTGCACCAATTTACATAATTTTTTTTGAGTCCATGGCCAACTTTGACGGTGTATAATTAAATAAGTGCTAGTAATATTGATTTCCGCTTTAGATGAGCATTAACAACATGAAAATAGGGTATCAGATTTTCAAGTTTGCAGCGGTCTATGGACGTTGAATTTGTCATATGTGGATAAAGGATAAAGAAGTAGGATTGGGTAGTGAAGGTTTTGTTACAGTCAGTTAACCCGTTATTGTACAGGGTCTGATCAAAACTTGAAAAATCGATTTGCGAAAAACACATTTTTTAAAAAATCGGAACATTTTTTTTTTGACATTTTGTTGGATGAAGGCTTGTATAAAGAGTAAATAACCGTGATTGTTTTTATCCTGGCCTACTCCGTTTTTCCATAAAATACAATTAAGTAGAAATTATGGCACATTTTTAAGTGGCTTTATTAAACAAAAGTTGTTTAGAATTGTTAAGAGAGTTCAAAAAACATAAAATATACAGGGGGTTCCATTTACATTTATTTAAGTCACGGTCATTTCGGGAGAAACCGGAAACGATATTCAATTGTTTTTATGTTACAAATGTTCACAATATTCAACCCTATGAACACACCAAATTCCATACTTATATCAAATGGCGCCCTGAGTGGTAGTTTCATTGTCACCCGGTATATCCTGAAGAATCAATTAGTCCGCTTGTGGTGAAACCAATGACACAGCAATTTATGTACCAATCTTTTCACAGAAGTCGGGCTCCGTCTCAATTTCAAAGCTTAGCTATTCATTTTTCCATATACTTTGCGGAGTCATATATGCTATATTATGGTGTGGGTTTGTGTAAATGAGAAATTGTTTGTTTTATATCATCAGTTAATAATAAATACCGACATATATTGTTATAATCTACACTTTTGTGGTAAGATATGATATTTGTAATAGACTTAAAAAATGTCTCAAGACTGAAAAGGGACTAATTCTTTCGCGCATTAAATTAACCAGAGAAAGTGATGCGGTTTAAAATAACCAAGTTTTTAAATATGTTAATTAAAAATGTTATTGTTAATATGGGATATTTCCTAAGGGTGATCGATTTTATAAAGGCTGCTTTGTTGTTCCAAAATTAAAAGCAAGTTTTTGAAGCATATTGATAAATTTATGTTGTTATTTGATACAACACATGTTTTTTTTACTTTTTATACAATATCTATATATGTATATGAAGTATAAAAAACTACGTCTGTATTAAAAAAATGAGTTCTTATTCTTCGTTTTATAAAAGTGATTATGTATTTCAAAAGGTCAGGTAAAAGTAAGTAATGTATTCCTTAAAAACTGGTTAAAAATTTTATATTTTCTATCAATAACATTGCAGAACAGAAAAATACGAGGGAAAATATATTTGGCTAAATTTTGTTTCTTCTTGAATATCTTCTGAAAAATTCAGAATTTTTTCACTTTCTAAGTGGAGCGTATCTTTTACGGTTTTCCAGATACCTGTAACTTGCTCTAGAATGTTGTATTACCCTGTATTGTCGAATTTTTAAATTATTCATAAAAGTTTGATCTGTAGCTACGAACAAAAGGAAAATCAAACTTTAAGGCAATTTCAATACATACAAAAAATGGGAAAATTAGAAAAAGGAAAAAAATAATTGGAATCTTAAGAAATTTGGTAGATGAAATATGCTTAAAATTTTATGTAAGCTTCAAAATTATATAGGGTGTTCGGTTTAAAAATATAGTACGATAGCTTTCACGGTTAAAGTCAATTAAGAAATCATGGATCTTGGGTTTAGACTGTATCACATTGATATTACTTTCCGATGTTTCGCCTGCGATTACACGGGTCATCTTCAGGAATCTTCACTGCACGATATCAAAACACTGAATGTGTGATCCCTGAAGACGTCTCATGCAATCGCAGCCGAATATCCGGAAAGTAATTCCAGTTTGACACGGTCTATACTAGGTATTACAGTTCCGGGGCAGTTCTTATATTGGCAAGTTTTCGCTTTCCGAAATAGGTAAGAAAATAAAATAAGTGCTGGATAAGCAACTAAAAAAGTCGTTTGCCAATAATAATGTTTCGATTGAACTCTCCTTAAACAAATCTGCTTCTTTTTCACAAAAAAAGGACGAACTTGGAAAATACATATCTTAAGAAATGATTTTTTTTAAATATGGAGGAGTTTTATGGGGTGCTTTACCCTCAGCTGAATGGATTGACAAAGTTTCAGACTCGTTTTATACAACATATTTCTATTTTTACAACACTAAATGTTCTACACACATATTAATTAAACTATGTTCTAAACAAAATATATATGTACACAATAAAACGTTCTCCAGTACCTAGCACCTTTTGAAACTTAAAACAATTATGCAATTCATGAGTTCCTATGAACACCTCTATCGATATCGGAGCGGTAAATTTGACATTATTTTGTTTCAATTTGTAAGTCTGGATTGCTGAAATTTCTATCTCAGACTTGGTCAAGGCTTTGTGCCCCATACATACTTTTATTTATCAAGAAAATTTAAATAAACAAACTTTTCGTTTATTTATTTTAATTTTCTATAAACTATATTAATAAATGCTATTTAGGTTATTTGCAACTGAATCCCGAAATCAGTCATAAAATTAAGGTTTTCTAGAAAAGAAAGGTACTCTTAGTTTAATTCGTTAGGATACACAGTTTTCGAGAATAATTTATTTGAAAGTAGTCTTACATTACAGTCCAGTGGACTAGAGTAATTGTGACATGGGTTTCTTCTTTTCCGAATTATACCGTATTTGCTGATAATATTTTTCAGTGATTAATATTTATTGTATTTATACTTATTCTTCAAATACTCGGGACTAATTATAAATAGATACTAATTTGTATAAGAATACTTTTCTTTTGTTTGCACTTTTTTAAAACCGTTGTTGGGTGTCACAATTGCACGAAAACAAAACTGTAATTGTGACATTGGGTGCGTCTAATTGTGATAGTAATCAATAATTTTCTGTATATAGCGCATAGTTTATTTGTGGCTAGTTTAGGTGTTCTAAAAACTATTTTAAAGTAACATGAATAGTGTCATAGTTGAACAATACTTCATCAAATAAACGAAACAACTGGCAAAATATTTTTATCTAGGTTTTAGTGAAAATTATAATACGCTTTATAGGATAACTAGATATATGTCATTAACATAATTAAAACTAAGAAAATAATAACTAGTAACACATACTTTTAGATGGCATAACAGCCCAAACCAAATAAAACTAAACATATCTTTCAACAAAAAAGTAATTCTAAGAAATTGCTCATTTATGTTACATTTAAACCCTAAAATTTTACAGAAAATCGAATTTCTCCTCTTCTTCCAAAGGCTGGTGGTGGAAGGGTTAGAAATATATCATTGATTCATAGGTGTCAGTATCATCAAACAGGCCAAATAAAATAATCCTTAATTTTACGTTTGCACTGTCATCTGTTGGTATTACTTCAAGAATCAGGCCGATAAATCACTTAACAGTCTTTTTAGTAGTATAAGTCATAAGTACCCAATCGTCTTTGCCTATTTCCCTCGTAGAGTTTTCATTTTCTTTGAATTTCCTGTTTTGAACTTCCTTGTCTACTAAATCTTCTTCTTTGTGTACTAAATATTCTCGACATCCGAATATTTACTGTCGCCCTCACTATCCATATTAATATCTTCGGAGGATTCACTGTACGACCTGTCCTTACGTTTCCCTCTTCTTATCTTTCACGCCCATATTTCGTTTCGAAATTTCAAGATTTTCCAGGTAACTTTCTCTCGTCAGTAAATGGGCATAAGTATTTTCTTCCGATTAGTTAGGACATTTTCTCTAGTAACAAGCTCTGAAATAACTTTTGAGCTGTTATTTTTTCTTCTTGAGGTACAGTCCTCCCATATGGATTATCATCTGGTTGAGAAGAGTTTGAGCTTTTAATGGAGTTGGATTCTTGGTCACTTTGCTTTTTGTGGTTATAGAGTTGTAACTCATCTGGATTAAAGACAAATTCTTTGATGGCTAATTCTAATCTAATATAACCCGATAATTTGAAAAGCACGTCTTATTAGCTCACTTGGAAAGGTAGCCCATATTTGACAATATAATTGATATCAAAATTGAAAACTTTGCCTTGCTTAGTTCCTTTCCATAATTTTCTCTCTGCCATGTAGTCAGTTTTTCATCCCAAATTTTCTTAAGAACACCAAAAGGCAAGGTGTCTAGGGTCTGCAAGATATAAGTTGTATGTAGCGGCAACTTAATTAAATGTATGATTTCTTGCCAATTTAATCTATTCAACAGAAATATGCGAGGAATTACCATCGAAAACTAGAAGCAGTGACCTTTCTTTTGGACAGTTCTTCAGAAAGCTGCTTTTAAACCAAGAGAAAAACTATTTTAGGGTGTGCGTCTTGCGGCATCCATATATCCCAGCGATGTTTAGCTTTAAATAAAATAAAGGGCGGTAATTTTTCCCCATTTGCAGACACGAAAAATAATATAGAACTATTGTTGGCGGCCAGAGCCGTGTGTGTGACGGAAAACAGCCATATTTCTTTCTGCAACAATTTTCGTATTAACGGGATTCTCTATATCTCTTAAGGCATTTTCCAAATTTTCCCTGGTATGCTTTTTTGTAGCTTTTAATATTGGCATATTTCTCTGTGAACTTAATTTTACGTTTGCACTGTCATCTGTTGGTATTACTTCAAGAATCAGGCCGATAAATCACTTAACAGTCTTTTTAGTAGTATAAGTCATAATTTCCCTCGTATTTTCATTTTCTTTGAATTTCCTGTTTTGAACTTCCTTGTCTACTAAATCTTCTTCTTTGTGTATTAAATATTCTCGACATCCGAATATTTACTGTCGCCCTCACTATCCATATTAATATCGTCGGAGGATTCACTGTACGACCTGTCCTTACGTTTCCCTCTTCTTATCTTTCACGCCCATATTTCGTTTCGAAATTTCAAGATTTTCCAGGTAACTTTCTCGTCAGTAAATGGGCATAAGTATTTTCTTCCGATTAGTTAGGACATTTTCTCTAGTAACAAGCTCTGAAATAACTTTTGAGCTGTTATTTTTTCTTCTTGAGGTACAGTCCTCCCATATCCTAAGATAGATGGATTATCATCTGGTTGAGAAGAGTTTGAGCTTTTAATGGAGTTGGATTCTTGGTCACTTTGCTTTTTGTGGTTATAGAGTTGTAACTCATCTGGATTAAAGACAAATTCTTTGATGGCTAATTCTAATCTAATATAACCCGATAATTTGAAAAGCACGTCTTATTAGCTCACTTGGAAAGGTAGCCCATATTTGACAATATAATTGATATCAAAATTGAAAACTTTGCCTTGCTTAGTTCCTTTCCATAATTTTCTCTCTGCCATGTAGTCAGTTTTTCATCCCAAATTTTCTTAAGAACACCAAAAGGCAAGGTGTCTAGGGTCTGCAAGATATAAGTTGTATGTAGCGGCAACTTAATTAAATGTATGATTTCTTGCCAATTTAATCTATTCAACAGAAATATGCGAGGAATTACCATCGAAAACTAGAAGCAGTGACCTTTCTTTTGGACAGCTTTTCAAAAAGCTGCTTTTAAACCAAGAGAAAAACGGAAATCGCTGGGTATTGTTACATATTCTGTGTTAGGGTATTGCGGCATCCATATATACCAGAGATGTTTAGCTTTAAATAAAATAAAGGGCGGTAATTTTTCCCCATTTGCAGACACGCAAAATAATATAGAACTATTGTTGGCGGCCAGAGCCGTGTGTGTGACGGAAAACAGCCATATTTCTTTCTGCAACAATTTTCGTATTAACGGGATTCTCTATATCTCTTAAGGCATTTTCCAAATTTTCCCTGGTATGCTTTTTTGTAGCTTTTAATATTGGCATATTTCTCTGTGAACAATAAGAACTTAATTGGGCTAAATGTGACATAGTGTCACAATTAAACCCACGTTTAAAATTATGTGGTACAAATGTGACACCCCGTTTAAAAATTACGTTTTAGGTTTGGTGTATCAGGAAAAAGCAACTTGTACTGTTTACTATAAAATAGACGCTTTGTGATATATGCTATTGAATTATATATATTAAAATTTCAAATTGCAAAAACAGGAATTAGAACAACAATATATTCAAATGTTTAACATTTGTTTATAATTTGTACCACGCGTACACTAATTTAATGGGAGAGCAACTGAAATAGACTGAGGTTGGCGTGGTAGCGCTCGGCTTGCCCTAGATATGGCCGGGTGTCTCATTTAGACGCGTGTCACAATTAACCAAGCCTGCTGTACCTCCCTTAACGCTAAGTTTTTATAATTGAATTGTAAATTAAAAAAATCTATTCAGAAAAAGTTATGGCGACTTTTCCCTCTCTCCTTCCCATTAGGGACACCTGTGATTTAGTATTGATACTTTTGAGTTCAGTATTCGACGCAGCGTATAAAATGTGCTAAAATACCAAAATTCCATAATCTAGTCTTTAAACGTTAGGAAAAACTATCTTCACAGGGGCTCATTTTCGGGGCTACAGCAATTTTCTATATATGTTTACATGACTTTTTAGTCTTCTTTTATAACGTAGATTACTCAGTAAAAATATTAACCCTTTATTTTGAAGTACCCTCTATATGATCCAAAAGATGACAGCAAATTTAAAACTTTACTAATAATTCTTGATATTCTAAACCTAAAGAGGGTAAAGGAGGGTCATATAATAATTTCCCTATGTACCAATCCTACTAAGCGTTTCATTTTAAACACCATTAATCGGTTATCTCATTTGCTTGCAAAGTAAAAAAATCGTGACACGTGTCCGAAACGAGCAGCAGCCGTGTTTACACGAGTTGTTTTATTTACTTTTCCAATAAAGTAAATCCCTGTGGAACTTGTAATACGCGGCATACTGAATCCCTCATGGATAACGTCGACCACAAACTTCAAATAAAATCGAATTAAGCTATGCGGAAGAGTTATGTCGACTGCACGAAACAGTGACCACGAAATAAGATTCTATTAAAACTTGATTAAACTTATTTGATTTTGTTTTAACAACCGTTTTTATATCTGCTTTTTTTTGTTGGTAGTTAATAGATAGCAAGTTGTAGTGGGAATAATACAACGTTGAGTTTCCCGTGCTTTGTTAACTTACTACTTCTTTGCATATATTACTGTCAGATAATTTGTAAAGCGGGGTGTTATATTTACACCAACCAACCCTTTTTATTGTTGCCTTACCATTCTCCAAATCCTTATCAAGCTCCTATATAGGCTCCTTTGGGATACTCTGACTATTTACAGCTATCAGTCCCGAAGTTTTTTAAGCCATGACACCCTCTGACCTGAACCCTGTCTGTTTTTCATTTTTTTCAAAAATATCTTAAAAATTTCCAAAATAATGTATCGTTATAATTGCTATTAATATTTCGAAACCTGCCAGCTATAAATAAAACTCTTTGACAATACCATCTTTCTTTTAAACAATAATTTTATTAATAATAAGAATAAGTATGTATAAGTTTATAGATATTTACCAAAATATTACCAGATTATCCCCATAAGACCTTTAATTTTTGGCCAAAATTTGAAATCAATCGGGTAAGTAGTTTTTAGCCATACCACAAATCATGTTTTTGGGTATCTAGAAACGTTAAAACTTGGAGGGGGATTTTTTTTACAAACAACATTTTATTTGGTCGCCATTTTGTTTCAACATCTTGAATTCGCACTACAGTTTCACCAGTTTATCTCTATACCACAGTTAATTTTTGCACACAATTTGGAATAGATCTAAGTACCTTTTTCAGGCTGATTTTTTAAATATTTTATTAAGCGGCGATTATAATTCGCCATCTTGGATTCCTACCAAAATTTTATCAGTTGATTTCTACGTAATATCGGATTTTTGTGTAAAATTTCATATTAACAAGTAGTTTTTTGGTAATAATTTTTTTTACATTTTGTTTCGCCTTTGTGGATAAATATGTAAATAATGCATTTACATATATTTAAGTAGGTTTTAAGTTTTGGTTAATTTGGTTTTAGTTTTTGGTTAATTTTAACATTTAAAGCTGCACTATTCGTTCGAAAATGCATATTTTTTAGTCAGGGAGATAATTATAAAATTGAGAAATTGTTCCTAGATAGATAGTCAACGAACATTATGATGAAATCAAATTAAAAAAAAATCGAAAATTGTTGGCCAGTTAAAGTTTTCGAAATTTCGCACAATATTATCTAACACCCTGTATAATAACTGGTAACAGTTTTAATACATATCCATGCTCATTTATTTAATGCAAAACCACATTTCATTTGCGCTATTTATTCCAGAGATATTTGATTTTTGAAAATAGTATCAGAAGTTTAGCTAATCCTTATCATTGATCAGCAGTTTAGTTTCTAGTTGAGTGTAGAAGCAACAAATCAGGATTGCTATCGGTCCAGACATTTTTAGACTTTAAACTATTGTCACTTGCAGCAATGGTACATTTGCATTAAAGCAAATACCCCCAATGATTTTAGATAGTTGCGGGATTACACTAATAGCAAAATTTTCAAAGAATATTCAGGACATCGGCGGACTAGTCCCATGCAAGCATATTGTTAAAAACATTTTTTCAATTTTTTACGCGTCGCGACATTGAATAATATATGCGTTCACCATAATATCAGAAAAAAGTTTGTATTTTATCATTGTATAATAAGATATCCTATTATACAGTGATGTTACATATGCAATGATCCCATGTGGCTATTTGTTGAAACTGACTTTTACAATAAACCACGTATAGAACTAAACACGATTAAATAGTAAGTAATTAAGAATAAGTTGGGCGCCAACTTTACAGAGCAGTGATGCCGTCGAGACGAGACGAGACGATAATAGGGCTTCTCTCGTCTCGTTTCGAAGACACGAGATAAAATTCGTCTCTTGTCTCGCTCGAGAAGGGCCTTCTCTCGTTCGAGAGGACGTCTCTCTCGTCTCGTCTCAATTATCTCGATTTATCGACAAAATATTTACGTTAAATCACAGGCCCTGTTGCTAACTGAATTTCCGGCGTTCTTGAGGTATCTATTATGTAAAAACCGGTTTTGATATTTTGAAAGAAAATTAAACGCAAGATGCACTTAAAATTTTAAAATTAACTACAGACCTTGAAGAAGAAAACGACAGTAGTGAAGACGAAACCGATAAAAGTAACAACATAAATGCGGAGAGTCCACTAGTAGCAAGACTTAGGCAATTGTTTAAAAAGATTAAAAATTCTGAACAATTGCAAAATATTTTAAGGAGCTTTTGTTCTTCAGCAGGAGTAAAGTATACTTCAATAAAGATCGATGTTTCAACAAGGTGGAACTCTACTTGTGAAATGATAAGAATTACATTGCAGCTAAAAGACGCTCTTGTTCCTCTATGTCATACCAATACAATTTTAAATAAATATAGTATTAGGGATGATGAATGGAAAATTTTGAGAATCTTATATAAATTTCTCAAATACTTTAAATCTGTAAGTACGCTACTATGTGGGGAGACTTATGCAACGTTGCCATTAGTTATTTTAAGTTTTAATATACTGATCGATAAGCTGGAAACATCTTTAACCGAGATTGACCAGAAGCCAGATAGAACGTCTATTGAAGAATCAATAATTAATGCTTTCCAGGCTGCAAGAGAAAAAATGTTGAAAACATTATAAAAAACAAACTGGATCTACTGTGCTGTCCTCTTTTTAGACCCACGACACAAAAAAAAGGGCTTTACAAACCAATTGGGGAAAAGAATTGCTTGAAGGCTCTGAGAAGAAGTTTGAAGAAATTTTAAAAAGATACGTACCCGCTAAATCGCGGCAATCACCTCAAACAACGGAAATTGAAACAATTGAATGATCATCAAGTGACGAGTTAAATGTATCATACTTGTTTGATTGTCCAAGTTCTAACGTAGATACATAGAAATTAGAGATTAACAGATATTTTGAATCTCCTGGAGCAGACAAAAATACAAATATCTTTAAATGGTGGTTTGAATATCAGGCAATATACTCAAACCTAGCTAAAATGGCAAGGGATTTGTTAGTTATACCAGCAACTAGTGTGCCCGCAGAAAACTTTTCTCCAAGGCCCTTCTCATAATTAGAAAGTATAGAAACAGGCTTACTGCGGAATCGGCAAGGAGCCTGTTGTGCTTAAATTCATGGTATACATCTTCCATTAGTACGTTACTGACACAACAACAAATTATAGTTTAATTAATTAATTAATCTAATTAATTTTAGATTTTAAGTTTATATATATTATAATAATTATTTTTTTATATATATTATTATCATTTTTAGTTTCGTTATTAGTTTGAAGTAAAATGTTATAACGTTTTAGTCTAACCGTTGTATGAACGGGAGCTTATCCGGTTCATACAACGGTGTAACATAGAGATTCTATAATGTGCCCAAGGATGAAATCGAAACAGAATGCATAGTAATTTTTAGCGTATCAAAGTTTTTGAAAAATCCAGTTGCCTTACAGTAAGTATAAATCATCATTATATAAGATTTCCAAAAACGTTATTTAAAAACTTGTTTTAAATTAACAAACGTGCTCACATGCCAAGTTTTAAATTAATTCAATTCTTTTGACTTTTTTTTTAATTCTTTCTTCAATATTTCAATTTTTTTATGTATAAATAAGCTTGTTTATAGAAAACTAAACATTAAAGTTTTTCAAAAATTATTATTTGTTGCTTAACAAAATTTATTTTTACACATTTTAATGAAAAAAATTTATCTACAGTAAAAAATGTAAAAGTATTCGAAAAAGTCAAAATAATCCCATTAATTTAAACTTTGAAAATGAGGGCTTTTTTATTAATTCTAGGCAACTTTTTCATATATGGTGTTTTGATATCTTTTACAAAAAAAAATTCACTTTATATACACTTCAGGAAATGGGTTAATATACTTGTCAAGGCATTTTTAAAAAATATTTTCATGTGCCAAAAATTACTTTGCATGGAATCGGCATTGTTCTGGAAATACTAAAATTTTAACTCAGAAATTTTAATTCGATTATATAGCTTTTTTATTTATTCACAGACACAGTGTATATCTGGAGAAAAACCTTATTTTTGATCAGATGAACAAGTGATATTTCATTTTTATATTTTTGTTAATTTGTTTGTAATAGATATAAATTTAAACAAGTATTTTTGTTTTTTTTATTTCGTTTGTTATAGGCTATTACCTGCTTATATTTATACCTTTATATTTGTCTTTACTATTGTATATGAAGTTTGTGAGGTTAAATTAGCAATATTGATTCTGTCAAACTATCTTTTTGACACGCGAATCAAAAAAATAACTACGCTAAATCAAAATGTTGCCTAGATTTTTAAATTAAGCCTAGGTATGTTATTCTTATCTTATTTTTAACTAAAGATGCGAGGTTTGTTAAATTACATTATGTTGCATTTTCCCGGCGTTTAATATGGAAAGAAGAAAATATAATTTTTCCTAACCAAACTTTGTAACTCTAAAGGATGGTAGAGATTTATCTAATTTTTTTACCGAAATATGATATTTTAAACTTATATCTTTTTAAAGGGAATACTCTATGTATATTGTTACATATTTGGATTCAATTTGAAAAAATAAGAACTTTTGGTGTTTAGAATTTACATTTTTACCTGTTTTCAAGACAATGGCAGCTAAGAAATGAAAAATTGACATCTTCAAAGGCTGTCAAATCTCGTCGGATCAAATTAGAATAAAATAGTTTGAAGTTTCGTATCTTAGTTTTTGAAAATGTATCTCAAATTTATTGCGAAAATGTTGATTTTTGCTGGCATTGTCAAAAATTGACATTCTCCGTTTGGTTCAACATTAGTGTCGTTAAATAGAGTTTTAAAAACTAAGATTGCAAAGTGCGAATCGTTTGAGATTTGACAGTCCTTCATAATGCAGATTTTAATTTTTCAACTGTCAATATCTCAAAAGATGCTGCATTAAAAATATAATTTTGATTAACGTTAAATACATTCAGTCGATTCTCTACAATTCAGTAAAAAAATCGGCTCTCTATCTTTAAAGATATAAAAGTTAAGAGGGCGCAAATTATAATCATATAACCCTGTACGCCACGTTATCTAAATGTTTCAAAGATAGATTTGCATTCTGCTTTAAAAAATCTTTGTATATTTTACAATACTTGTGTAGGACGTTTAACAATGTTCTCATAGATCTAATTGGGACATTTTTTAAATTAATTTAAAACTGTCTCATAACGCCCACTGTTATACAAGGAATGTATCCTCTCAGGTGTAGAAGAACCGCTAGTGATCAATGCCTATCTAAAATCATTGTCAAATGTTCACCAGAAAATGGGCTACTGGTTTGGTAATTTAACCGGCCTCATATTTTCAAAAATTATAAACAAATTAGCAATGATAATGCAAAGGTAATTTCAATCAGCCTGTATAGTGTATGATGTTATTGTTTTTTAAACAAGGCAAGTATCGATATTCTCTATATTTAATTTATTGGATGTGTAGTACATTTTAATTAAGGGTTTATTTTATGTCGATATGTCGAGAGAGCTTGAGAGAAAACGATAATTTCTCGTCGAGAGAGGCATCTCCTCTCGTCTTGTCTGGCCATCAAACCACGAGAGAAATTTCTTCTCTCGTCTCGACGAGACAAGACGAGACGTTGTAAGCGTCCTTCTGTCTTATCAGAAGATCATTCTAGAAAAGCTCTGTCCTATCACCCACTATGAGTTATCAGCATCTATTTTGTAAGAATAGACTTGTTGATTCGGGTCAATAAACATATATCTCGGCGGCATTGGCGTAGCCAGAAAGTATGCTTGGGGGGGAGGGGGTGGGTAGAGGTCTAAATTATGTTGTTCGTTGAGTGAACATTGTAATACAAATATTCAGGGCCGTTTTTAGAGTATTTCGCGATTGGAGAAGGTATGCATTATTTATTTATTTATGCATTTATTAACAATTTATTCATACATGAATATGGGTTAGTTAGTCATTATAACATAGTTACAGTTATATAATACATAATATAAAATAATACAATATAAACAGCTAGAACTTCGAAGTGAACCAAGGAAATTTTTACTGGAAATTCGAAATTAAATATTTTCAATACGGATGAAGATTTTGAGTTGGGGTTTTCGGCTTTTGTCGGATCAATAACAATAGTATGCAACTTCAGAACACCATAGCAACCATCTTATACAGGGGGTTATATATTTTTTTAAAAGTTTGTTGGACCAGAATTTTCACTATACAAGATTTCCTTTTCTCTTTGTGCAACCAAAATAATCTAGAGCTAGGTACGAACGAAATACGGGTTTTTTTCGAAAAATTGATGTTTGAAATAATCTGCTGAACAAAGCCCATTTGTGGTAATCAAAGGTATATCTATTAAATTATGACCAAGGTTGGCACTCTTAAATTTTCCAACATGAATATTGTATACAGGGTTCACCAAAAACGGATAATGGACGCTAAATAGTGATTTGTTCGATTTGGTTTTTTTCATCAATCGTGATTTCGATGTTGTTTCTGATTCCAGTTTTAGTAATAATGGTCATTTTTACCGAAACGGTTTTTTACATTTCATTCTGTTTTTCCCAATAAAATAAAGCAGTTTCACATATTACGTTTGTTTATACAGACTTACTTAAACTGTTTACCCATCATTTCGAATTAACTGAGAATATGTCCCAATAATACAGTGGGTAACAAAGGTCTAGAATACTATCTACCTTGCGTAGCAGAAATTCAAATTGTTAAAGTTTAGAATCGGTAGAGTTTTTGGTGCACCCTGTATACAATATTCATGGTGGAATACTTAAGGGTGCCAACCCTGTTCATAATCTGTAAGGAAGAAAAAATTTCAAAATTGCTTGAAATTGTTTTTTATACCTAGCTATAGAATATTTTTGTTGCACAAAGGGAAACAGAAACCTTCCACAGTAAGAGTTCTGGTCGAATAAACTTTCCACAAAATGGCAGTGTCTTATATATCACTCTGTATAAGATGGTTGCGATGGAGTCCTGCGCCTGTCCTTATCGGGCTCCATACTCTAGGAATTGGTCAAACAAAGGTCGAAAACCGTAACTCAAAATCCTTATCTGTATTGAAAATATTTTATTTTGAATTTCCAGTAAAAATTTCCTTGGTGCCCTTCAAAGTTCCAGAAGTGTAGTTGCTATTACATTAATATAATAAATAAATGTTAACAAACATAAATAAATATATACAGAGATACCAGATAACTCAGATATACAGGCACCGATCTCTCAATCAGTCACTCTACCTGAAATATTCGGATATTGAGTTAAATGGTTTTTCAATCAGAAACCCTTTGATCTTGTTTTTAAAACATCTAAACCCTCAGCTGCCCGCAGAGTTTCAGGGAGATGGTTGTATATCTTCAGAGATGTGATAAATGGTTCTTTAGAAGTCTGAGTCAGTCTGTGGAGAGGAATAGATAAAACTTCAGAAGAACCGGCCCAATAAGCATTTATAACGCAATGTTTTCTAAATGTACTCATATTATTTTTGACAAGTAACGCACGCATACAAGAGTATTCAAGGAAGCCACAGTAAGAATATGCTGCTGTCTGAAGTACTCCCTGCAGGAGGCAGTTGGTGTAAGCCCAGCATGTTACGCAACATTAGTTTCTGGTGTATAAAGATCCTCTGATTGGTCGGGGAGTTTTCCCAGACTAGGATTCTATATGATATAATAGAATGAATGCACGCAAAGTAGTATGTTCGAATGGTGCTAATGCTCACTGATCATCTGAGCCGTACAATGGAGAAAGTTTTTGAAGCCATCCTCATGAGAACTCCCAAAAACTGAACCGCCCGGCTACCATGTACTGCCCCATCCTTACATCCAAACACCTCTCATATAGGAATATATCTGTTGGCACGCCAATGAATAGCACAATATCCGTCTTTGACCCATTCAGGGCAAAGACGATTCCCTCTCGTACCATCCAGACATAGTCACATTAGGCACCCCTACTAAAAAAAAAAATAGGTAAATTAGCCTTTACCCACAACTTCCCTCGTACATAATTTCACTATGTATATATGACATTGTCTATATATGCATATAATTATTTGGTAATAACTTTATACAATTCCTATAAACTGTAATTTTTAGTTTTTAATGTATTTATTATTGTTATTGTTATTATTAGTATTATTTATTTTTCATAATTTTGTTTATATATTCTATAAAAAACAAGATTGTCCTTTATTATTTTCCTATTTAAAAAAAGTTTTCATATAGTAGTACTTGACCAAACTGAAAGAACTTACGACATAACTTAATTAATTTAAAAAAACTGAAGCAAGGTATAGCACCCCTGATGATGCAATAAATGAATCAAAAAGAAATGTGTTATATATAATATACTTATCTAAGTTCGTCGTAAATAACTTTCAGTTGTATGTTGTTTTCTTACATCCTGTTTCTACTATAAAGTATATGTTTAATTCCATTTTGAGGAGGGGGTCGCTGTTCCTCCGCCCCCTCCCCCTGCCTCGCAGCGATTCTTGCAGTTTTTTGGGCTTAGGTTTTTGGAAAAATTACATGTGTGCAGCGTAGTGATCTTTTCGGATCTGTCCTCTGTTATATATCATAGCGTATAATCTTAACTATCAGTAAACCTTATTTTTAAAGAGTAGTTTGATTATATCACGGCTTACATGTTGTCATAGCAGAAAGCTTTATAAGCTTTTATCGATTTATATTTGACATCGCTTCTAAAAATATGTTACAATAATGAAATTCGTTGTCTTACTTATTAATTTCTCATTAGATGGCTTTAAAAACTGATTAATGAGCAAAAAAACTTCTAAGAATAAAAAATCTTTATTTTTCATTTTAGACTCAAACAAAATGAAATCCCTGTTCATTTAAAGTTCCCTATACAGAAAAAATAGACCCTAAATCGGCTGGCGGGCGGCCTGCCGTATATAAAGTATCAAATTACAGAACGGTCCGAAAAGATATCAAAGGCTCGTCAAACAGGGTTAGTGATATCCCGAGAGAGTGGACTTGATCTAAAGAAAAAATCTCATAAGCAAAACCCCGGGTTATTCCAGGATTCTATTGAGAAGCGATTTGGTTCGGCCCTTTCAATCTTTTTGTTCGTCGTGTAGATAACGCAATAATATGTGGATGAGTTAAATGGTGTTGAAATTTAATAGATTACTATTTTTTTTCGTAGTTCTGGGGCCGACTGGAGTTATTAATAATAACAATACCCATAAGATTTCTTTTGCATTATGATAAGAAAATTGTTTCAACAAAGATTTATTATGTTACCAGCTTGTAAGACATTGTTAAAGCTAAAAACAAGCAAATACTTTAGTTTTATGTTAGTAGATGTAATCGATTTCACTATTCATAGACGTTTTGTTTCTACCTACATTTATTATGAGTAGATATTGATATCAGTGGCGTACCTTGAGAAAACTCAAAAAAATATTTGAAATTAAAAATTTTGACAAAAAAAGTTAAACAGTTGGATATTTTGGTAAATTAAATACGTGATATACTATTTTCAAGGATTCTGAGTAGCATGTTATTTGATTAGGAACTTATATAATTTATTAATGACCTTACAGGTTACATTTCAAATCCTTATGTTTTTATTTTCAAGATTTGTCTCCCTTCAAGTTTATTCTTTGTACGATACTGATTGGTATATCGATAAAGCAACCCTGTTTCATCAGATTTATCCATAAACCATAAACGATAACTATCAGGATGTTAAAAAGTAATTTACGGTTCGAATGACGTAATTCATGAAGGACTTATTTTTGTTTATAGTGGGCCCTAGGCTCTTTACCAATCTGGGGTCCCCTCAGGAAGTTTTTTAAGCTTAAATATTTCCAAAAAAGGTTTAGTACACCATTTTAAGAGGTTTACGCATAAGTAACGCATAAAATTAAAAAATAATAAAAATAGAAACACGGTTATTTGATTGACTTATTTATAAGTAGTATGACAGTTATGATCTGTTATTAGACGATATATACAGGGTCATTCCTCGGAATTCGTCACCCCCTCTTAGGTATCCTTTTTTACTTGAAAAGATAGAAAAACACAGTTTAATAGTTTTGTCTGAATTGTCAGAATTTGATACGACGAAAAACAAAAAATAATCAGAAAATTATTTTTCCGGATAAGGTTACATTTTTTAATGAGACATCCTGTATAGTCTCACAGAAGAAAAGATTTTTTCCCTGATTTCAACAATATATGGTTTGTGGATATTATTTTGGCAGGTTCCCTAAATATTTAGACTCAAAATCTTGAAAATGTGCGAATATACCCCAATCACTATAACCATAGTGTCTGAAAACCAATTGAATTATTTTGTTTTAATAGGCCGCCATACTGGATTTAATTTAATTTTTTACTAGTTTTTACCTATGTCACATCTGATTTTTGAGTGAAATTTAAAATGAATTACGTAACTAGTCTTTTACTATGATTTTTTATCACATCTAATTTTTGTGCAAAATTTAAAATCAGTTGATTAAGAAGGTTTTTTATGCTATGATTTTTACTTCCCTCGTAAAAGGTTGTAATCATGAAAAAATCACCGTCCAAGATTTTTTCAGATCCTTCAGTTTCGGGGTCTTTATAGATGCTGGAAAACATGTTTTCTCAATTGTGTCGGTCTGTCTATCTGTCTGTTTATGTGTCGGTCTGTCTATTCCCGGCATAGCTAAAAAGTTACTTACCCGATGGATTTCAAATTCTGGTCAAAAATTAAGAACCATGTGGGGATGACTTGATAACAGTTTGGTGAAAATCCAATATGGTGAAACCAAATGGCGGTCTAGTCAAATGTTAAAAAAATATTACTAAAAAATTACTTATCCAATTTACCGCATATTGTGCATAACTATCAGGTATTAGGTAGTAATTAACTGATAAAATTTTGTTACGAATCCAAGATGGCGAAACAAAATTGCGGCTTAATAAATAAATTAATTAAAAATTTCAGCCTGAAAAAACTGCTTAATAGATTGGTTTTAAATTTTTAGCAAGAATTAACTGTGTGATGAATTCAAGATGGCGGTTTTACATATCTTTACGTTTTAGCGTCCCTAGATATCAAAAAATGTATTTTGTGAAATTGGTCTGTCTGTCGTAACAGTTTGCGGTGTAGCTAAAAACAACTTACACGATTGACTTCAAATTTTGGTCAAAAATTAAGGATTAGGTGGAGATGACCTGATGATATTTTGGTATAGTGTATCTAAAGCGGAAAATTTGGGGTACGCTCGATTTACTACACCACTTATATGGAATAAATTTATTTTTATTCAGTTGACAATGGTTTTACTTACCTTGTAAAAGGGTCGTGAAAAAATTACCCTTCAAGATTTTTTCTGATCTTTACGTTTCAGGGTTCCTAGATTAACATTTTTTCTCAATTACGTCGGTCTGTTTGTCGAACTGTCTTTTCGCGGCATAGCTAAAAAACTACTTAACCGATTGACTTCAAATTTTAATCAAAAATTAAGGATCATATCGGGATGACCTGGTAAAATTTTGGTAAAAATCGAATATGTCAAAACAAAATGGTGGCGTAGTGAAATGTTAAAAAAAATTATTACTAAAAAACTGCTTACCCAATTTGCCTAAAATTTTGCGCAAAAACCAAGTATTATATAGAAAAAAACTGATAAAATTTTGGTATGAATCCTAGATGGCGGAACAAAATGGCGGCTTAATAAAATATTTAAAAATTCAGCATAAAAAAAATTAATTTCATTTTCAAATTGTGTGCCATAACTAATTGTGGTATAGAGAAGAACTAGTAAAATGGTGGTAATAATTCACGGCGGAACAAAATGGTAGCCAAATAAAATATTTGTAATGGTGAAAAAAATCAATTTCTCAGGTTTTAGATAACTTTCAGGTTTTTAGCTCCTCTAGATTCCAAAAAATATGTTTTATCAATTCCGTGAGTTCCGGTTTGTCTGTCTGTCTGACAGTTCGCGACATTGCTTAGAAACTACTCATCAGATTGATTTGAGATTTTAGTCAAAAATTAAGGGTCATATTGGGATGATCTGGTAATATTTTGGTAAAAATCCAATATGGCAAAACAAAATGGCGGTCTGTTGAAATGTTAAAAAAAATATTACTAAAAAAACACTTATCCAACTTATCTCCAATTTTGTACAAAAATCAAGTAGTATTATGTGGAAATCAAGTGGTAAAGTTTTGGTACGAATCCAAGATGGCGGAACGACTTGGCCGCTTAATAAAATATTTAAAAATTCAGCCTGAAAAACAACTTAACGGACTGATTTCAAATTGTGTGCCATAACTGATTGTGCTATAAAGATGAACTAGTAAAACTGTGGTTCGAATTCAAGATGGCGGAACAAAATGAGAGCCAAATAAAATATTTTTAATCGTGAAAAAAACAATCTCTCAGGTTTTACATATTTTCACGTTTTAGCGCTTCTAGATGTCAAAAAAATAGGTTTTATCAATTCCGTTGGTTTGTCTGTCTGTATGTCAGTTCGCGGCATAGCTTAAAAATTACTCATCAGATCAACCTCAAATTTTAGTCAAAAATTAAGAGTCATATGGAAATGACCTGTTAATATTTTGGTAAAAATCCATAATGGCAAAACAAAATGGCATCCTAGTAAAATGTTAAAAAAATTATTAAAAGACCAATGATCCAACTTATCTCAAATTTTGTACAAAAATCCAGTATTATGTAGAAATAAACCGGTAAATTTCATGTACGAACATAAGATGGCGGAACAAAATGGCGGCTTAATGAAATATTTAAAAATCCAGCCTGAAAAAACTACTTAATGGACTGATTTCAAATTCTTTGCCATAACTAATTGTGGTATAGAGATAAGCTAGTAAAACTGTGATTCTAATTGAAGATAGCGGAACAAAATAGCGGCCAAATAAAATATTTGTAACCGTGAAAAAATCAGTCTCTCAGGTTTTACATATTTTAAGGTTTTATCTTCCCTAGATGCCACAAAGTATATTTTATCAATTCCGTCTATCTGTCTGTCAGTTCGCGGCATACGTAAAAACTACTCATCGGAGTGATTTGATATATGCAAATGCAAATTCAAAAACCACTCTGAACGATTCAATTTTTTACGAAGTATTTGACTTTAAGCCACTATTTACCTCAACCCCTCAAAATCAAATAAGTTTTAAAATTGAAATATATATACACGATACCCTCCAAAATAACATATTACCTGCTCGATCTTTAACGAAACTTTCAAAATTGTATCCCTTTCCTTTTCCCCTCTGTGTAATTGTAGAGTAAATATATTATCAAGTAGGTTACAATTGGAATAATCTCTATACCCATAAGCCCATAAAAATACGTTTTTAGCCTAGCTATTTGGCCCCTATCCCCTGACCATATCAAATAAAAAAACTAATTGAAAAAAATTGTTAAATGCCATTAAGTAATAAAAAGAAAGTACTAATAGGTTAATCTTTACAAAAATAAGTTTAACTTTCTATCACGTCGCCCATGCTTCACTATGAAATCGCCGACTGTTGACGGATATTTAGTTTTTATGTTGTCTCAATTGACTTTAGATACACTTTAAAAGTCCAATATGTCGGCACAAAATGGCGGCCTAGTGAAATTAAATGTTAAAAAAAGTATTACTAAAAAACAAATTATCTAATTTACCTCAAATTTGCACAAAAATCAAGTTTTACATACGAATCAAAATGGCGGCCTTATAAATTATTTAAAAAAATCAGCCTTAAAAACTATTGATTAGATTAATTTCAAATTTTGGGTATAAATTTAGTATGATTAGAGATAAACTGGCATTTTGGTGCGATTTTAAAACGGCGAAACAAAATGGCGGCCAAATGAAATTTATTTTGAATCATTCCCAAAAATTAAGTTTGGCATAAATTAGAAACTGGTAAAATATTGATACGATTCCGATATGATGTAACAAAATGGCGCCCAATAAAAATGTTTGAAAATATATGACTATCGGCCGGTTGCAGAAAGCTCAATTAAAGTTTAGAATGTTTAACGGAATGTCAAATTTGACAGCGAGTTCCTAGATTTCTGTAAGTAACTTGTCAAATCCGAAAGATTGGTTGAATATTCTAAACAGCAATTAAGTTATGTGCAATCGGGGGTATGTGCGAAACTAAATTGGGTTACACTTTACTATTCCTAATACCATTTTGAATCATACCAAAATTTTACCGATATCACGCTTAATTTTTGCGGAAAATCTAGAATCAATCGATTAAGTAGTTATTTCAGATTGATTGTTTAAAATTTTGAAGCCGCGACTTTGTTTCGTATTCTTTTACTTTTCTTATTATATTTTACCAGTTCATTTCTATGTCACACTTGATTTTTTGTGCGAAATATGAGATAAAAAGAATAATAATTAGTTTGTTAGTAATAATTTTTTCGCCATTTTGTTCCGCCATAATTGGATTTTCACCAAAATGTTGTCATTTCGTCCTCGTATGAACCTTAATTTTGGTTTAAAATAGGATAAGCAATTTTAAGCTATGCCGCGAACAGACAGTTCGACGGATTTGAGAAAACATGTTTTTTTGGCATCTAGTGACTCTGAAACATGAAGATCTGAAAAAACTCGGAGGGTGATTGTTTCACTACTACAATACTTCCCTCTTACGAAGCCAATAAAAATAAATAAATTACATTAGCCTGATACTGCCATATAGCGTATTCGCTTCATTCATAATTTAAATTTCCTTACAGGGTAATAACTGAAAGGCGCCTATAATTCCAAAATACACATGGCTTTGAACTGTCGCCATAAATATTTCACTAACTCTCCCGGGCAATCGGGGCATGTGATTCCAAACCAAATCATATAAACTCGTCCCCAAAGTCTTGCAGTCCCGATGTTGGCTTTTATCAGAATTACATCCCCCATATCTGTGTTTCAATGTTTACCCAGGAAATATCACTCAATTTTATCCGTTTTTATTATATACCTTAATATAGTTAAGTCGTTGGGAGTGGGTTTTATCATAGTTTAGTCGTAATAGGCAGTGACGTACTGAATTTATTTATGCGTGTCTAAGTCAGTAACGGAACTGATTGAACAGTTTGCGGTGTGAAATGGTTTTTTATGAAATGTCAAATTAGGTGTTTTTTTTCTTTTGCTCTACACATCATTACTGGACCTTGAACCCAGATTATGATCGTATATGTCACCATGCAATGTCTTCTTGTCTTTCCTAGTGATAAATAGATTAAATACTTTAATTATTAACAAGAGTATTATTAAGGTTTCAAGCATTACACGAGTAGGATATACAACTCATTGAAGAAATACGCTACAAATTTTCTAAATCACAGTAGGTCTAAGATTAAATTAGATTTAACCTTCGATTACCAAACATCTCAGGAAGGGGTGCCTTAAAATCCTGCTCAAGAATTTCACTGACTAGTGCGTAACCGAAGTATCTTGGCAATAATTAAATAGTCAAGTTCTAGCTCACTTTGTTCACATTCTTAAATCTGTAAATTTTTTATCGATTGATAGGTTTTATAATTCCTATCTTGAACTCCCGTTGGCTGTACATAAGCAGAGATAAAATTTCAGTTCTACTGTTTGACGGATCTTTGGAGGTTTGTCTTGACTCCTATTATTAAGTACGAAAGGTAGTTTTTTTACTATCCATTGGTAGGCAATATATTGTGTAACAAGTGGTGTGAAATCCGTGCAATCATGAGTGGCGTGCATACAATATAGGCAAAAGTGCACCCATAGAAATGACTGGATAATAAATGTTTTTCCATTACAAGAGATCTCTAATTTTTTAAAATCTTTTTTTCTAGAAATACTGTAATAAAATTAAAATAAAAGCCATCATATATCAACGTCATACTAGAAATCATATCCACGACATACCACTCGACACCCCCCCCTCCCATTTATTCTTTGGACGCACTTAAGGCCTGTGTTTTATAAACTAACATTAAATAAATACCATAAGTGGGAGTCTTAAATCACAAGTAGATATTGTTAATTTTCATTTAGAAACGAATATAAAAATAATCTTTCTTCAAGTCTGGTATTTGTCTATTTCAGATTGTATATAAAAAGGCGTTTCACGCCTTTATTACCTCATAATTCATCTTCATCAAAAATGTAAACTGTTGATCAACATATTTTGCAGTATCCATCGTCTGTTTTGATTTCATAATTTTCACACCTCTTAGTTTATTTACTCTCATAAATTTTCTGATGTATCAAATGAAGCCTAAAAAATTCGGGCCAATTGATCTAAAGTAAACTGGCGTATTCCAAAAATATAATGTCAAGGTGTGTTTACATTATATATTGGGCCAGTCGACCGAGTTTTTTTATTAATTTTGGGCTTAAACTTTCTTATATTTTTTTACATGGGTGTTTTTATGCATGTTTCGTAGGAGATAATAGCTAGATGACCTAGTGATGCTATTATTACCATTTTGAACCACTAGTGTTTGTAAAAATGTGTGAAATTTGGTACATGAATCATAAATGATAGCATAGGACTATTTGTTAGTTTTAAATATTAAACTTTGCAAAAATTTGGTTGCAACAGGATCTAAATATTGATATAATGTAAATGTATATCACATGTGAATTACTTCTCCAAGTGTTTTTCCGTTTACTTCAATACTTTCCTACAAGCTTTATTACAAGTGACAGAAAAAGAAAACTTTAATAATTATAGAAGTTTTTGGGTTTTATCTGAACTATCAAACCTATTAAAAATAAAAAGTAAGCAATTAAATAGTAAATATACAAATAAATAAAGATCTTGTTTTAAGTAGAACACATCTCCCTGAATCTTTCTCGTTTATTATTTGACTTCATCCTAATTTTAATGGATCATTCTAATACATTATATGGAATCTGATGGGAAAACATTAACTTTTATGGCAGGCTTTTTGTCAATTTTCTCGGTTAGCTCTAAAAAAATATCAAATTAGGAATAAATAAAATTCAGATATACAGAGTACGTATTCCGTTTTTGGTATTTTGACGGTTTGGGTAAAACCCAGTATTTCTCTATCTCTTAGTTTTGCTCTATAATTGTACATAGAACTTACATTAAAAATTGTTATGTATCTTGCAATGAAACTTTGTGTATGACAATTTCAAAACCTAACTTCTAACGCGTCTAAAGACCGTGAAAATGAGAGCGTTCCAAATGTAAGGACACTAAATATCTTTCAACATTATCCCTTTTTATTTATTTCGTTTTTCTTCTTCCTCTTTTCGCTGATTGTTTATTGGTTTTAAGATATTTTCTATTCTTGATACTGATTTTTCCGAAAAATATAATGAGATATCCAACCAAAAATAAAGTAAGAAAAAATGCCGAGAAATTGAATCTGATAAAACAGTGGACGAAGACTTGAACACATTTAAGTAGCGTCTATTAGTAATACGCTGAAATTACCTCTCAAATAGTGTCATTCGAATCCGACGATAAACTGTAGGTCCAATATACCTGTGTAGGACAACCTAATCACATATTAGATATCTCCAGAAGTGGAGAAAAAAGCAGATGATGACCAATATCCAATAAAAGTGTATTAGATGAACTTTCCAGTGCAATTGCAGAACATTTAGTTCAGAGGAATATAATTTTGAATCACAATTACTGATAATACAAAACATCATCGAATAGAAAAATATCCTTCAAATTGAGATACACCTAAAATGGAGACAAGGGTGCCAATGAAGGTGCAAATAAATTAGTAGAAAGACGAAAATTATCTCTTTTTTACCTGTACTTTATTTGATTAATGTCATGCATTTATTTTCTTGCATATACCGGGGTGTCAACGATGTCGTTTTAAACAAAGCCATTCAATTGTTTTTTAGGTTAGGATTTTGATATTTGGGTTGACGATATATGTTATTAATAAACATATTTTTCATGAAAAAGCAATTGAATATTACTGCCAGTTTTTTCGAAATCGGAACTAAGTTAAGCATTTCAAATGGAATCCTGTATATTATTTTACATACTCGTAATTTAATAGAGTTTAGAATTACTTTTTAAATGACATATCACAAGTTTAATTTTTCTTCAAACTGGCGGCCCAGGAAGCGCTTTTTCAAAATGCAATATAGCGGTCGTTTCCCGATACCTATGTAAGTTTTGTTAAACGAATTATTAAAATAATAAACAACATAGGGTTTTCAATGGATTTTAATCAAAGTTAAAATAAAACTTTTAATTTATTACAAAATGGGATACGTTTAAAGTTTTGCTTAATATGTGAACTTTTTCTTAAATTTTCTCAAATATTTTAAATAGAAAGTTGTATTTATTAAATATTAGTATTAAAGTATATCTTGTTAGCTACACAAAACTGCAGAACAAACCGTGTTTTCGATTTTTGTTTTAGAAAGAATTGACAAAACTTTGCCGATATGCATTTTTCATAGTACATAACATGAAAGAGACACAAATATAATTAATCAGTACATTTTGGAATAGTTTTCATTGATAAGTAATTTTGTATTATTTTGACATTTTATGTTTATTGTCTTATTTTAAGAAGTCGAAAAAAAATCACAAGTAGTATTAATTTTATTTCACCGGTAGATACGGTGCAGTAAGTTGCATAGGGATGCCATTATAATTTTTAGTAGGTTTAAACAGAAAGGTCAAAAGTACTGTTTTGTATCGACATTTCTGATAACTTTCGTTACATTTTTACACTGAGAAGTGGTCCTAGTTAGTTTTAAAAATAAATATTATGGTTTATTCAAGAGAACATGAAATTGGTAAATGACTTAAAATTCCAAAGACGCCGAAAGATTATATCAGGAACGTTTTCTGGATCGTGACGCTCCCTCACATGCATATTATTATCGGAAAACTAGAGATTAGTAACGGAAGGTGTCTTCTAGGAACGTTTTGGAGTGAATGGTTGGGTGTTGTAGGACTAAGCATTGTTGGTCTAATATTTTTCCGTCAGCCTTTAACTGGAGAAATGTATTTTTACTTTCATGAAAATGAAATCGAACATTCTATAAATAATTTGAAGCAAACTAAGAACTTAATTTACCAACAAGATAGCGCTCCTGCTCATAATTCAAGGATTGTTGCAAATTATTAGAATGAACGATTTTGTGAGAACTGGCTGGGAATCAATGGACCAATTCGGTGGTCAGCAAGGTCGCCTAACCTGACTCCGCTTGATTTTTCTGTATGGGGTCATCTGAAAGAAAAAGTGTATGCAATCGTGTAACATCGTTAGAAAATTTAGAAAATATAATTAGACGCAGTTGCAAGCATCTCAAAACAGCATTTACGAAACCTACTTGCAGAAAATGTTGTGTTCGTTAAAATCTATTATTATTGTTAAAAAAAAATAAAAATCTTGAAAGGGTATGTAACAAAGTTTTATCATTTTTTTGTGTAAAATAAAAATTAAAAATACATTGTGTTAAGCATTTTTCTTTTGATAATAAGATACACTTTATAGCCAGTATTACATAAATGCAACTTACTATTTAAGAAAATTGAGAAAATTTAAGGAAAAGTTTAGATTTTAAACAAAAACTTAAAAATATTCCATTTTTTAGTAAATTAAAAGTTTGATTTTGAATTTGATTATTAACCCCATTTTGTTTATTATTTCTGTAATTTGTTTAACAATAATATAATCGGTATCGGGAAACGGCAACCATATTTAACGTTGAAAAAACGCCTCCTAGTCATCCATTAAAAAAATACAACTTGTGATATGTCATTGAAAAGAGAATTCTATGCTCTATCAAACTGTGTAAAAAAATATACAGGGTTCTATTTGAAATTCTTGACTTAGGTGTTATTCCAGAAAAAACGAAAGCAATATTCAATTGTTTTTTTATAAAAAAATTGTGTCTTAATAACATATATTTTCAAAGCAAATATCAAAATTCAAGCTTAAAAAGTAATTGGATGGCGCTGTGTAAAACGATCTCGTTGATACTCGGTATATGGTGAAACATTAGGAAGCACGGCTAAAATTAATTTACTATTATCAACACTATGAAGCCAATAAATGGAAGAGCTTACTTCTCTAGGATTAAACTCGACTCAGGTTGCACATACTTCATCGACAAATAAGATTGTACTGGAGAAGAAATGAACGATTCGCAGAAATTATACCTGATTCAAGATTTAATAGAAAGATCAATTATGAGGACCAGGAACTATTTTGAAAGTGCGAACTGATTTAGTTCTGACTGACGGAGATTACTGCAGAAGTGTTGATTTCATAAGTAATTGGCTTTCCTAAAGGGCAGGTGATGTATTCATGTCCTGAAGCAAAGTTACACGAGACTATATATGTGACAAATAGAGTTGGAGAATTGCTGGATAAAAATCACCATCCATGCATTTAAGAGGCATGCCGTTAGTCCTGATTTAAACCCTATCGGGCATTTTTGGAATTACATCAAAAATGGAATTATGAGAAATCGAGTAGAACATGTATGACATTCTTAAGAGATAATTTGGTAAATATCTATTCAGTAAATACAACTATGTATATCATAGAAATATATGCAATATCACAATGTAAATAACAAATAAAATATCTATTTTTATCGATTGTGTTAAAAAACCTACAGGAAGGAGAATATTTTTGTGTGGTTTACAAGAAGCCTCCATATTGTATGTTTTGATGAAAAAAATACAGTTTATTAAACTCAAATATCATGTCAGTTTAAAAAAAAAATTCTTATATTGTACGTCCCTGCGGGAATCAAAGAAAAATTCCGTCACAATAACTTATTATAACTTAACATTCGAATACGGTCGCCTGTCATATTGGATTATATTATGTGTTTGTTAGTGTGTTTCCTTTCTTTATTTGAAATGTCGAGGGAATGTTCTTTCCAACATCATGTAATTCTGGAAAGGCACACATATGAGAATGTAATAATATTAAAGTAATAAAATTTACTTTCTCACAAAAGAGTTGTATTTCTATTGATCGAAAGTCTTTAGTTTTTTAGTCGAATACGAACAAAGTTTTCCACTGAAAGCTAAGTCGATTTATGTATTTCTATATGAAAAACGTAATAATTAAAAAACTTCTTAAACGCCGGATACTAAAAACAAGCCTAATAGAATTTTCTAGAAAAAATATTGACATGTTTATAGTCGCTACCTGGATTCATAACAACTAAGCCTTATTAATTAACAAATAAATAAACTAGGACTAAATTGGTAACAATTTATGTAATAAAGAAACTGATTATCCAGTGCGTATGGCTTTTGCAAACTAAATTTTGCATATATTTGAAACTTTGAATCACATTATTTTTAGCGATGATTGCGTAAACAAGTAATATCTATGAAAAACATCTTTGATGACCTTTGCATATCCCTCGGCATAGCCAAAAGCTACAGTGGCATTATTGAACAACAAACAATTCGTTGGAACCCCTTAGAGGGATTTTTCAACAAAGAATCAAATCTAATATATACGTAGTATTAATTATCCCCCCAGACACCCCCATTTGACCCCAATGGAGTTTTTTTCTGGGGGATACTTGGTTAGAGTTTACAACCTTCTACCATTCATCTTGTTGAATTGAAAGGTCGTATACGGGAGAAAATAACAGCTTCTCCAGTGGGACTGTAATAAGGAGTTTTTGCACATGCAATATCCTGTTCTCAATTTCCGTTAAAAACAGTTTAATAAAGTAAAAATGTTGTACTTTATTCAAAATAAAAATGCAATTTTTGTATGTCACCCGGTATAAGTTTTAATAATTGACGTGTCTACGTATTAGCGGGGGAAATGCAAATTGTTGAACATTTTGTACTCACCTCAATTTGATACGACACAAATCTTCATATGTGGCCGTTCTTGTCTTTGTAGTGAAATGTTACAATAGAAACTATTACACTCTAGAAAAGTTTATTCATCCCGTCTTTCGTTCGATTAAAAGCGAAACAAAAGAATTTACACCAGAACATCGCCTCATCCACACCCTTTTATTAATGCATTAAGCAAAACTTTATTCGTGTTCCGCCCTTTCACGTAATGCGACCCTTCCTCGACAGTCTTTTTATATGGCACGGTAATGGTTTAGGGTGGAACTGTTTAGATCTTTTGTTTATTAAGAAAGGCTTAGTACAGTAAATTTTACGAAAAATGGTTCTGACTGAATGACTGTTAAAAACTACCAGGGTCAACCCCATTGTGAAGGCAATGTAGTAAGAGATTTATCATAATCAAGTGATGATACTCGTACGATATGTTTATTTACATTTATAACGTTATTCTACATCTAGTTCTCTATCGCTATTCTCATCTAAATTAATTATAATTAGTTTAATTATATGAACCAGAATATCATAGATTTTTTTTGCAGTAATGACGTCATGGAATGCATTTTTCCAAGTACCTAGGAGAATATCATTAAAATATTTTTTTTCATTAATTCTACAACAATACAACAATATTTTCAGACCTAATCTTAGAAACACAATAGTAGGGTGGGAGCCGTAGCAATGCATGACCCATTTCCTCTGCCAATGCGTTTACAATATGTTCTTTTTTTTATATAGAATGCAGTGCCGGCTCGTGAGAATGTGACAGTGCTGCACTTCACATAATAAAGTCCGTGATAAACGGATAATTTTTTACTTTGTTTTAAAAACCAAATCAATGCGCCTGTTTTTCTTTGAAGAACATTTCTCAATCGGTCATTCAAATCAGGAATAGACCGTTCAACTGTATTTAAATGTAAATGTATCCGTTTCGGAGTAGAAAAATTTCTCTCCGCTTCGACAGTCGTCCGCATAGTAACAAGTACTTTTAACAATTTAATTATGAAGCAGGGTATGTCAAAATACAAATTATTATTCTTGCAACAATTTTCGTATTGAGCTTGCCTCGGATTTCTGGGATATACATTTAAAACCGAGTAGCAGGTAAATACGGCATACCTCTATTCAGACGAAAATTGCTGGTAAATTCTTTACAGCTCGGCATTTGATAGAAAACTTGTCGTTTATTGGTCACTTCTAGCTTACAACAAATATCACATGTGTGTGGTGCAAGCTGCTTGACGTAGTATCCGTCGAAAGGCGAATTTACGAGGGAACCCGGATAATATATTATACATTATCACAGAGTGGCTAATATATCGTGTGTGTGTGTGTGTATTGTGTTTGCCGGAGTTAACGAAACTATGCAGATAAAAGTTAAAGCTGGATTAAAATTATTATTTTTTGAAATTTGTGACCAGTGCTGTAGGTCTTATTAATGAACCGCCAGTGAAAGAATAGCTTTAAAACTTCTAAAATACCACTTTTTATAACATTCTTTAAAATATATATCATTCGCCTCCATGTAGTTTTGAATCTCCAATTTCATATTATTTGAGTCTGCAGCCTTATGTAATTAGTGATAGTTCGCATTGTCCATTCCTTTTACGCTTTTCTGGTAAAAGACAGTTCTTGAACCATTCTTCAAAAAGTTCTGCCGTTCTGGTTTGAATGCTGTAAATCGGCTTATAACAAAATATAACAGAATAAGTAAAATGCAAAAATATACAGCGTGTTTTAAATTAAAAAATATAAGTCGGTTTCACACAGTTTTTGAAACACCCTGTATATTTGATAATATTTATAAAAGGTACATTTTTTGTACTCTACAACTTTTGTATTTAACAATTTTTTTCCAAACCGTATAACAAAGGACCAAATACAACACCTTGTATATGCAGTTAATATATTCCAAAAAAATCTGTTAAGTGTATTTATCTTTATTATCAGGAAGCGCCTACTGCTTGCCGTGTTTGAGCAGCTTTTTTTATCAGCAACTGGTTCCAACTAGGTCAAGCCAAACATTTTGTCACTAAAGATAGTTTGATTGTAATTTTTTCCGTGTACGGTCGTAGATAACTAAGATGCGACGACGTGTATAGTGTGAGCGATATATCTCTTATTGAGTGATTAAATGTGTTTTTCCCCTATAAAATGTTTACTTTAAAATACATGATATATTTATAACTATCAAAAAACTTTCTGAGCCATATTGAATCTGTAATACAGAATGTATTGCTTCTAACATAAATAAGCCAATCAATATTAATGTTTTGGTCTGAACAATCCCATTTTATAAACCAAAAAATTGATCGATTTATTGTTTTCATAGAGGTTTTAATGAACATTTCATTGTGTGATTGATTGCATTTGTACTTTTGGTCATTTTTAATTATAACATATTTCTAAAAACATAAACCTATAAGAAAATTAATCAGTTTCATGGTGTTTCTAACATAATAGAAAAATTGACGTGTGCCCCAGAGCGAACATATTTTATGACCCAAGTTTAGGTGATGGATTTGATGTATCCGGTTAAAATATATTAAGTTTTAATGTTTCAATGAATATATTAATACCAGAAAAGCCTGTCTGGCTGGTTACAAGGTGACCCGCTATGACCATTTAAAACTGGTACATAAAGTTAATATGTTCTGACTTTGATTGTTTTAATTCATGAAAAGTTCATAGTTGTATCAGTAATACTCGTTTACAGAACTATATAGGGTGACGGGGAAATAACTACAAATATTTTTGAAAGTACAGGTGAGTAGTAAGAGCAAGAAAATCTTATAAAACACGAGGTCAACACTTAACAGCTTTCGAGTTAGTCATTTTAAGTTTTTTTCGTCTATTTTAGAAAAACGGACGTGAGTCTTGTACTTTCTTGTACCAATTCTTTTGAATAAATAAGAATTATTATTTAAAAAAAACACTTAATATTTTGTGTAATTTTGCATCACTTACATACAACACACTAACGAAAGCATTTTTAAAGTAATTTTGAAAGTGGACACCATCACTATTTACACAAGCACGGCAACGGCGAAACGAGTTTTCACAAGCTGCTCGAAGAGTATATAAAACTATTAAGTATATATAAAGACACGTATCGCCAATATCAACCCCATATCGAACACAGTCTAAATTGTAACCAACTCCCTTAACCCCAAGGGGTCTGTACATATGAAATTATAATCTCAAAAATACCCAAGTAATCGGCACGTGAATCGGCCCTAAAATTAAATTAAATTTATTTATATATTTACCCATTTGACAGCGGCAATAGCTACGTTTTATTAAAGATCGATAATACTTCGAATAAAAGATCCATCAGATACAAATGAATTAATCACATGCACTATTCGGTTCGTGTCACAGTTTATTGAGAATGCGCGCAACAATGTGTGGTTCGGAGTGGCCAGAAAAGTTTATACTTGTTGAGAAATATAATACAAAAATTATGCATATCTATAAACGAACTTAACAGTAACAGCTGATCGAATGCCGTACGTGGCATATTGACAACTCTGGGCGTCGTGCGAGACCAACAGCATCGACCACGAGCATTGTGCTACACGGAAATCTCTATTTGAGTAGTGAATACAAATCAAAGTTGGTAGCCATTTAGGATAATTTATTTAACATTGGATGGATCGTCGATTCAAAGTGTTATGTGTCTTTGCAGTGGCGTATTTAAAGGGGGGGGAGAGGGTTGGTGTTACTTCTTTTCCCAGAGCCACTTTTATTTAAGCTAAAATGATAGAAATAGTATAAAATAAGGATCTTTTTTTCGAGATTAGCGGCTAACTGAGACTTTTTTTGAAAACCGCCCCAGAAGTAAGGTCTATATACGCTACTGTGTCTTTGCTTTTATTTAAGGCAAATGGATGCTGTGGAGGTTTTAAATTTATAATAAAAATGGAAAAGAACATGTGCAACATTTTTCCAAGTCAGATTTTCTAGTATTTTGGTACGACGTAAAAACAAACAGTAAATTGGAAAGTTTTGTAAAATGAATCTGCTTTCCTTTTATGTAAAAAAAAACTAACTTCGGTTAAATTCAGTTTCAAAGTAACGGTATCGTTAAGTTTTGTGTTCAGTTTTCAGAAAATAGTATTTTTATAAATTTGTCTGCAATAGGGTCGATTTTGGTAGGACCTCGAGGTGTCGATGTACTTTTCGAAAAAAAAAAATACCCCAGAACTTCAAACGGTACGGCTAAATTATAATAGAATTTCATGTTGGGAAGTGGCGGGCAAAATCTTCATGTTTCGCCCGAAGGTAGTTTTTTTTCGTGAAACATTAGCAACAAACTTTAAACACAGTTTTTTAGATTTCTGTTTTCTCATTATGAATTTTTTGAATGAATCAATTTATGGCAAATGACATAAAAAAATTATAGAAAAATTAAAAAATTGAATTTTTTTCAACTGCGTTAACGGTAATACTTCCCAAATTTCAGTCCCCCCATTTTAAATAGGATTCGGACGACCGTGGAGAGGAACGTTCTTTTGAGAATTTGAAATATATATTTCAATTTATTTCGAGAATTATCGTGTATCAAACGATGCTCTGAAAAAATCGAAATAGACGGAAAACGAAGAATGATGCGAAAATCTGTTTGATACAGTTTTGGACAGCCAAGTGTTTGGCTGTTTTTTTATTTTTAAATTTTAAATTCTGAACCTCTGATACGTGACCGTGTCGTGACGCTTTTGGTATTTTGTTACTTTATTTCTGCATATTTTATGTGAATTCTAAAGTGTTTTCGGTTTTTACACCCATAGTACAATAATGTCTTAATATTGTAATTAATTTTCTTTTTCTCGTACGCGTTGATACTGTTCTATCTCTCTTGGATCTGGAAATATTTTTCAATAAACGTTAAAGCCAAATGCGCGTAAATAAACGTATTTAACTGTAGTGAACATTTTCTAACACACGAATAGCACTGTAGCACAAAATTTCTGCCTCCAAAATTTGCATGAACATAAATATTTCTTCTTCTTCTTCTTTTGTAGGCAGTTTGCCTGTTTATTTCTGGGATTCTTGCTGTCTCTCTTCTTGGTAGATGGATTGCCATCTGTTCTTCCATCTTTTAGATGGCGTTCCAATTAATCTTTTTCCGTGGGGTTTTTGGCCATTTTTCATTCTGGAAACGTATTCATTCCATTCTGTTCTACGTGTTCTTGTCTAACGACGTCATACACTTTTCCATTTTATCTCTTGTTTCTCTGTTCCTTTCCTATCCCGCAGGGTATAATCTGTTATTAACCTCAGAATTTTCAATTCGTCTGTTCTTATAAGTCTTTTCATTATCGAACTCTCAGCTCTTGTCTTAGGTATTTATTTTTCCATATAGCCTTTCTTGGATGCCCGGAGATGGTGGCAGTTTTATCAATTTTTTGTTTTACTAAATACTCTGAGTTGGTTATTTTACATCCTATAAATTTGGCGTGTGTTTCTTTTTTAAAATGATTAGTATGTCTATTAGTTCTATACGGTCAAATGCTTTTGTGAGAGCAATAAAACAGAGATATGCAGGGGTGTTGTACGCTATGGATTTTTGATAAATTTGCCGTGGGATAAAGATTACACCTATGTTTGAGCTATTTTTTTGTAAATCCCTGCTGCTCTTTATTAAAGGGTATTTGGTTGATACTTTCGAATATGATACTACTCAGTATTTTATAGGGGAACTTAAAAGAGCGATGCCTCTATAATTTACAGGGTCGCATTTATCGCCATTTTTTAATATTTGTATTTGTAGGGCGATGCTTTTCTTCCAGTCTTGTGGTACTTTCCCCTCGCTATGAATTTTGTTGAAGACTTTTGGGTATTCTTGCAAGATATATGTTCGTCTATATTTTAGGAACCCGTTGTGGATCTCGTCGTTTGATGTTTCGCCATTTTTCATTTTCTTTGGAGCTTTAGCGACTTTATTATTGCGACATTTGTATGCTCTCGTTTGTTGTTTTTTTCACTCCTCTTAGCATTTTTCACACTAGACCTTTTTATCTAATTCAATAAATATTGTGTTGATAATCTGTTGGTAAAATTGGAAAATTGGTTTACAAAATTGTATTACTCGACCGCCTCTATATCTCCCTTCGGTCCTTCCCTGACTGCAGCGGCAGATGGGATCATTCCGTGTTACCGGATTGTAGTTTTTGAAATAAGAATCATTCAATACTTATATATTTTTAATTTTTACTACTTTTTAAAGAAAAACTTTATTTACTAAATTAGTAATTATGATGTAACTAATAGTATTGGATAATAAAATGAATACAATAGTTAGTAATTTGGTTAGGTTAGGCTACAACAAAATAGGTTGGTTTTTTTTCTCAAAATTTGTTGTTTGACCGCGGTTGTGTAATTTTTTTTTTTGCTTAAAATGACTCATACTTTTAGTGTTAAAATGAGTTCACCCTGTATATTTTTAGGAGAGAAAGAAAATATTACCGTTTTTTTTTTCTCAAAATTTGTTGTTTGACCGCGGTTGTGTAAGTTTTTTTTTTTGCTTAAAATGACTCATACTTTCAGTGTTAAAATGAGTTCACCCTGTATATTTTTAGGAGAGAAAGAAATTAAAGCGTGTATGTGTCACGGATTTAGAAGATATATTAAAACGATCCTGCAATCGAGTCTGAAAAGTATGCTTAGCAATAATTCAAACCATTTTTTTTAAGACTTTAAGACACATTTTTTTCTGCACTGCGCCCATCCAGTTGATTCGTTGGCGTATGCGGCTTATATATGGGCACAGTTTAGAGAAAATCGTTACAAGTTTTAAAGAAATGTTGAATAATGCTATGAACTTGCTACCTCGTTTACAGGAATGCATTAGAAGAGAAGACCGACGCACGTATGTTAGATATAATAAACTTTTTATTCCGTACGTTTTTAGAATTTATGAATTTTTTGTCGGTTTCCATTATACTCGGTATTTCCGGAGTTGTTATTTCTAGTATGTGATGTCACAAAGAGGGTTTCAAAGCCATGGAGATAAATATTATTCCTTATTGGAGGTCATTCATGCAATAGTATATATCCCATTAATGCATTTCCGTTTTTATAATTGAATGTTTATATAACCGGGTGTGGTATAAAATGGTAACATAACTTGTAATTGAATTTCTGAAAATTAAATGCATTAAATTGGATAGGAATTTACGGCGTAGGATTTATGTGAAGTTATGTAAAAAGATATTGGTTCTTAGATTTATAGTTCGTGTGAGAATGGATTTACTTTCGCTTATAGTTGTAAAGGGGCCTTCTCCCGGTGATTTCAAAACCTTGATTCTATTCATTCATACCTAACTTCTAGACAGATGAAAGTGATAATTAAAATATTTTTTGATGAATATTTTTGTTACGGGAAGAGATATTAAGATGTGATTTTCGCAGATCTATTACAAATCTTATTGACGAAATGTATTGTATGTGGTGTAACGCAAGAGTATACATTTTTTTTTAAATGTTAGTTAATCCGAAAATGGACAGAAACAATTTTAATTTTGTGGTGTATTACAACAATCCTTATTAAAATTGCAAAAAACAGTTTCGCAGTGTTTCAATATGTATGCGTTTTTTTTCGAAAAATCGTTTTTTTTTAACATTTATTATTATTTTTACTTATTAAGATGTATCTTGTTAACACTTTTCTTATAATCAGTATTTTTGTTAAAATGTGGCATAACATTTTTTTTTCTATAGTTTGTAGTATCATACCTTAAACATACAGTGCCTTGAGAAATAAATGTAGATTATTGGACACATATGAAAACAAACATTCGTTCCAACGCATTTCAATGCTTTAGGTATTCAAAGAATTTTATATATTCGGGGTGATTACCTACATCAGTTTTTTTGTTAAACAATAATTGGCAAGTAAGGTATTTTAACGGCGATTTTACAAGGTTAAAAAACCTGTCATTGCTGTCAGATTATAAGATGTTGGTTCAAAATGTACTATTTTGTAAACTGATACCCTACAGGGGGATTCAGATGTCTTTAAACAGGCCTTATGTCTTCGTTGTTTTAAAAATAAGAAAAAAAACTTTAAATACCAGACTTGTAGAGATATTTATGATGTGATAATAATTGTAATAAAACACAACTGACCTTCGAATTAAAAAATGACAAGATCGATAAAAAAGCCATAATTTAAATGCATTGTATTTTTGAACTTTATACAAAATTCTAAGGCAACGTGATATACCCTATGCCTATCTTCGGTTGTTTTAATAAAGAGACTGTAAAATCTAAAAGTTTCGACCTAGAGCAAAACGAATTAAATATTTCTTAATTTTTTATTGTCTTATAGGATTTATTTCAAATCTAAGCAGAAGTAAAAGTGTATCTGCGTTTCTTCTTAAGAAAGACATAAAAAAATAACATTCACATTTTCAGTTTCTTTTGCCCTAGCTCAAAGTTTAGATTTGACAGCTTCTTAATTGAAAATAAGTATAAGGTATGTTATATCAAGTAGGTCTAGATTTTTGCATAGAGTTCCAAAATACAACGAAATACTGGGCATATAAATTTTTTTAATTAATTTTCTCTTTTTTTTAATTCGATAGTCACTTGTTTTTTATAAAATTTTGATAACTTCAGAAATATCTCCACAAGTTTTGTATTTAAAGTTTTTTCTTATTTCTACTAATAACGGAGATATACGGCCATTTCTGATATCTTCATAATCATGCAGGGCGGGGCATTCAATTTAAAAATCTATACTTTTTGCAACAATTTGTAATCTTACAATACCTTGGAAAATCATCTTTAAAACTCCTTACCTGCCAATTATTGTCCAACGAGGAAAATAAAAAGTTTATGTAGGTAATCACCTTGTATATATAAAATTATTAGAATGCTCGGTACTCAAACTGAAAAACATGGCTATATAAGAACAGCAATTTTTTATTTAAAAAAATGTGTTAAGAGTTATAACATGCAATTTTTAAAGCATTCAGTGGGATGTTAAAGATCTGTTATACGGTAACAAAATAAAAAATATACACAAATTGTAGGTCTCGGTCCAAAATAAGTTCAGAAATTATGAATAGGTGACATGTTTCGCCCCAACGGGCATTATAGGCCTAAAAAGTATATACTTTAAAGAAGAAAATACCATTAAATAATATATAATTTTACCATAAAACAATACACATTTTAAAAAGTATGTAAGTAAACAAATAAAGCCAAACAAATAAACACTAAAGTACAACACAAGGCTACGTGTGAGCAACCAATCAGAGACGTCGATGCAAATTTGTGATGGAGAGGCGATAGGCCAAAATGAAAAAGAATATATTATTCTGGACGAACTTAACTAATCGTAAAGTACAATGCTACATTAATAAAAAGAAGAATAGATTGCAAAAATAAAAAAAAAACTTAGAAGTTATACAAAGTAAGAATAATATTGTTTTTCTTTCAAAATATTGTTAAAAATTAAATAAGACTTAAAGCTAAACACTTCATAAACACAGGTAAGGATGGGGCTCTCTTTAGCTTTTGTTATTTCCATCTTTTCCAAAAGATCAAACTTCTTACTATTATCGCATTCGTGAATTATTGACATTTTCAGATATGGTAAAACGATGTTTTGAGGATAACAAATGATTCGCAAAGGCTGATTTTGTATTAGAAATATCTCTCCACAATGAAGGGAATAAACACCAAATTTCTCAAAACTATCTTTTTTATCTTTAATTCTTAGCTATGTGTTATTTTAAAGTATTGTTTGTTTTAAATGCTATGGAGACATTAAATGACTTAAAACATTTTGCTAAAAATACAGATATATTTCCAAAATATGTTAAAACTCTGAATTTATTTCTATTAATTACATTGTTATGTATTAAATTACAAGAAAGTTTGTATTTGTTCATAATTTAAAAAAAAAGTTTGTTGAATGTTTTTATTGGGAAATCATTTTTTACGGCACTTTGCTTTATCATATCTAATTCTTTTGCAAAAGCAGCTTGGGATACAGAAACGAAATAAAAACGGCAAAGTTATGAGAAAATGGTGAGCTAGATATAAACTGAATGATCCTTATCAGTCCAGGAGGGTTTTCTATATACCTCAAAACTAATTTTATTATTATTTATAATTAAAAGAAGCTCTAGAAAAAAAAGTTTGCCATCAGTTTCACTCTCCATAGTAGATTATTTTTTCGTGCAAAGAATTAACAAAATTTTAACAATTCTTGTTCACAACCTTCCCAAACAATACATATATTATTCACGTAGCCTTTTATAACGTACCAGATGAAAAACGACTTATTTATTATTTCCTTTTCTACGTTGTTCATAAAAACTTTACTCAAAAATTATGAAAGCCAAGAATCCTTTGCCAAGCCCGAACATTGTCGAAATTATCTATTGTTAAATCCGAGGTTAAATTTAAAAACGTTTTGCTCTAGCACAGTTTTGAGTAGTAGAATCAGGTCAGATATTGAGGCTCCGGTTATTTTGTGTTTCTTTCAGTTAACTCAATGCATTCAAGTGGGGGAATGCTAGGGAAAAGTTTTTTAACATCTACAGGGACAAGGCTAGCATTCGGTGGTAGGGATATATTTTTAAGTAAGTTGGCGAAATCTATAGAGTTTTTGGTGGAATATTCACTCTCAAACTCAGTGACCTTTCTTAGAAGAGTATTTTGCCAAGAAGAAAGTTGATAACACTGGTCTGATTAGACTACCCTCCTTGTGAATTTTTGGCAAACCATTTAATAGTGCTATTGTAAAGTTCATTGGATAAAGCTTTTCTTTTACACAAAAAAAATCAAATCAGTCGTGAAACATATTCCAAAATACTAAAAACTAATATCAAAATTGATTTCCAGTCTACATGGCGTTGAAAGGCGCTGCAACAAATGTTTGTTATCAAATTAGTTTCTGAACGTCCTGTATGTTGTATGCAATTTAGTCAAAAAAATTGTTCATAGGAAAGGAATTTAAAACATACATGTTAATAAGAAAAAAAATAAAATCACAAAAATTTTCAATGTACTGAAAAATGAGTGAAACTATTTTTACAATTTTAATAACGATTGTTTTAATTAGCAAACAAAAAATAAAAAATGTGTTTGTAAACTGTGGGGGCAATAAAAAATTGAAAAACCTAGAGCGTACAATTGTACGGCTTTACATCCTATACAATAGATTTCTTTCCATAAGCAATACTTTTACTTAAAGTGTTCTGTTCCCAAAAAGATTTGCAACAGGTCTGCGAAAACCACATGTTAATATCCATTCTCGTTATGAAAATCTTCACTTTGAAAAATCCACTAAAAACTTTGATTATCGATTTCATCTGTCTAGGATTTTAGTACCTATACGGTGTTGTGATATCGTTTATTGTCAAGTTAAACATAAACAATACTTATTGGAGAAACAAACAATTTTACGAAAAGCTGTTGAAAGAAAATAATAAATGTAATTTTTTGACACAGCGATAGGAATATAAGATATAGCAACTGGTAATAAATGGTAGACATTATATGCAATATTTTGGCTTTTTTTAATGTTTTTATGAAATTAACCATATTCGTAACGAAATTTCTCCCAAAAATAGAAAGATGGTCATTAAGTTATAAATGCAATGCCAATGCAAAAATATCTAAATTGCAAAGAACGTGTTGAAAATAAATATACAAAGACATAAGCAGTATCTGTGATTGTAAATAAATATGTTAATCGCCCATTTTATGGAATTCCGGTGAAATGGATGGGACAAAGATAATCAGAGATCCGGAAGATATTGCCAATTACAAGATTAACGAGCATTTGGTTGGCGAAAAAAAGTTTCGTCAAATAGTCGTGAGGATTACCTACGTGTCAGTTACAGGTAAAATTATATTATTATGTGTATTAAATTAAAATACAGCGAATATACATTAATATTGTCTTTACATGAATTAGAAACGTTCATTAATCCTTGAAATAACCTCCTTTGATATATTCCTTGCGATATAGCAATCGTGAAAAAAAATCGTCCTCCGAGATTTTGTTAGATCTTAACGTTTTTTTCCAATTCCGTCGGTCTGTTCATTGACGACTGCAGGGTTTTGTCCGGGGGGGACAAATAAAAGCTCTTTTAATAACGTTATTATAATAATACGGATATAATGTAAAATAAAATATTTCCATTTTTAAGGGGGGCGGGGGCAAACGTCCTCTTGTCCCTCCACCTCTGCGGGCGGTCTGTTGTCTGTTTAAAAACTTAGCTTAAGAACTACTTATCCAATTGACTTCAATTTTTTTGCTAAATCAAAGGGCAGAAGGGGATCAACTGGTAACAGTCTAATATGGTGAAAGTATCTTCTCATTCAGCTGACTTTCATTTCTTGCACAAAAATCAACTGTACACAGAAATTAACTGGTAGGATTTTGGAACAAATCGATAAAATGTTTAAAAAATGTTGTACAAAAATCAAGGGTGATGCAAAGATGAGCTGGTACGATTTTGCTACGAACTAAAAAACAAAATAGCGACCTATTTTTTTTTTTTTTTTGAAAAAACTGTAAGAAAACTACTATTTCGGTTGACTTAACGTTTTGGTACAACAATATGGCGGCAGACAATGGCTTGATCAAAGGTTAAAAATTCAATGGACTTCAAATTTTGCACAAAAATTAAGTGTGATTTAGAGATGAACTAGTAACATTTTTATGCGAATCCAGTAGGGTTGAAACAAAATGGCATGTTTAAAATTTTTGTATCAGCCCAAATGCGTAAAGATAACGTCTCTTTTAAACAAGAAATATATTTTTTGAAATATTAAAAATCGGTAAATTCGCACAACTCCCCTCTTACAAAATTACTTTACGTACATATAACACAACTGCATATTCATATAATTATTTGGTAATAACAGTTTTTAATTTATTGTTATTATTATTTATTTTTTATAACTTTATTTACACAGTCTGTAAAAGTAAATAATGTTATTAATTATACTCCCAAATAAAAAGGTTTACGGGAAATGGAATTTTACCGAATATTTAAAAATTTTATAAGGCCGCCATTTTGTTTTTCCATATAGGATTCGCACTATTAAGTCTATCCCTTTTCACACTTGATTATTATGCAGAATTTTAAGTCAATTTGATAAAGAGTTTTCTGGAAATTAATTTTTAAACATTTTATCTCTATATCACACAGTTTTTGCAGCAGATTTTGAGGTCCATTTAATAAATACGCGCTTATAATAATGATCGTTTTAACATTTTGTGAGGCCGTCATTTTCCTCCTCCATATTGCAGTTTTCCTAAAATGTAACAATTATTTCCCCGTATGACTCCTGATTTTTGGCCAAAATTTGAAGTAAATCGGATAAGTAGTTTTTGAGCTATGCCGCGACGCGCTGACTGAAATGGAAGAAATGTTTTTGCGACCCCTCAAAAATTTCTGAGGGTGATTTTTTTTCGATTACATATTTCTCTCGAGGGAAAAAATACAAATAATAGAAAAAAATCCTGTTAAATTGTTTTACCCAATTACCCGGAAGTTTCTTAATAATACCCCTTCCTTTTATCTAGGAATGTAAAAGGTAACACAGTTTGTATTGTAAAGAGTTTTTGATTATAAATGTACCCTCATTAAAGTTCGTATCCGTAGATATGAAATAAGGTAAAATGCAAAAGTTGGTTCAAACTGTAAAAATATTTTTTGATGTAGTTGGCAGATATACACTGTTTTTAATTTTTCTGAGGTCGACCTCAACTTTGATTTCATAAACGTAACACCGTGTATATTATATGTCCACCAATAAGTATTTTTTTCTTCTGACATGTTTGTGAAAAACCCCACCATAAGAAGCTTATACATTATGTATTAGAACTTTGCCTCTTATGATCGAGTTTTGATAAATCCGTTGAATTTGCAAATAACGAAAAACCCTGTATATCTGCAAACTACACAAAAAAAATGTAAAATTTGAAGAAAATTGTTTATTTAACTTTTTTTGTATCTATAAAAATACTAAATGACTATGAGCGAAATATTTTATTAGGCCGAAACCAAACAGACTAATAGTTTACGAGCCCTGATAAAAGAGAGGAGTTATAATGAGGGAAGACCCGATGAATTTATTAATTTTCTCAAAGTAAAATGGTCCAAAGAAATGTCCCGAAAAAATATGTAATTTTTAAATTGGACAAGCAGGTGTAACTCAACAGAAACATACCTACGCTTTGTGTCTTGATCGTAGGATCCGAATGACTCTTTTTGAAGAATAATTTTCGCGTATTACTGATGGGGCGCGCAACCGCCTACTCGTCAGAAGTCGAGCGTATTACATACAAACATGTTTGTTTCTAATATGTCTTACGCATACCATCCATACCATTAATTTAAAAGAAAAAATCAGGTAGCAATTTTTCATTTAAGCAGACATGTCAGGTTTGGTGGTGTATTCTCAATTTCTAACGGAGCTCCCAGTGGTTAACAATATCATAGATAGTAAAAGCCTTAAACATTTTGTTTTAGCCCTTTTGTACCACATTTTGAACGATATTAATTAATTTCATTTTAATATTTGTTCTCGCTGGAACAGTAACGAAAGTAGATTATTAAGTGATGATAATTAATTTAAATAAGAATTTTAGAAGATAAATTCAATTCCCTTTATTTGCTCTGCTTGTTGGTTTAATTGTCCCAGACCTGTGCTGGGCACGTATTTTGTGAAGAGCAAAACAGTAAATAGAATAACTTAATTAAAAAGTTGGATTTTCATACAAACCGCTCACGAATTCTATTCCAGTTAGTTGCATTTGATGAGGCTGTGCAAAGGCAAATATAAATGCTATTTGTTATTGGCAATATTGATTCTATAAGACCCAAATAGTGAGAAATTGAATTTGATTGGTATAATGATGACATGGAACTTACACAATACTACAAAATACGAATACTTAGGCAACGTTCCTTTATTTCGTGTTACCATAATGATAGTCATTGGTGTGGGTATTAAAAATATATTTCTGTTTATTTTTGATGCACTAACGCTTCCTTTCTTTTTTTCAGGTAAGTCGTCAATAGCAACGTTTATAGATTTAAAAGCTACGTTATGTAAGTATACATAGCTTAGTTCATTTTATTTTGTAATTACTGTCGGATGTAGTTTCAGTCGATAGACTTAGTTTAATTAATAATAATTAAAATAATAATAATTAAATTCTGTTTTCTGTCAGTTTTGTGGGTGTTTAAAGTTAAAAATTTAAACTAATATCCTGGTGCCACTGGTGCTTACATAAAATTGTGGTTCAGTTCAGGAATTTAATCATAACTTGTTTTGTTGCCGTACACATTTATGCCTAAGATAATATCCTGTGCGTGAGTGGGGTTTTCTGTTAAAAAAAGTCTAATCCGGAACCAAATTATAGTGTTTAAACTAAAACATATTATATTTGATAGATGGGTGAGTTTTATTAAAACAGTGTAGAAAATTATCAGGATGTTTGTTATCCCTATGCTATAGATAATGTCACGAGAAGAGATAAGGTCTCCTCTCGTCTCGTTTCTTTCGTGAACCGGACCACATTAGCCATTCCTAAATTGTTAAGATACGTCATGATTTTAATGCAAAATAGACGTAAAATTTTTAAGTACCTAAATCTTGAAACTAGAAGATAAAATTGGCAGTGAATGTAATTCTTCGATCCTTACTAATAATAAAAAAAAAAACGTTATGTTCATACTTAAAAATATATAAGTATTTCTCAGTTAATATATAAACCCAGGGGAAGAGAGTGACTATATATATATATATATATATATATATATATATTTATTTATATATATATATATATATATATATATATATATATATATATATATATATATATATATATATATATATATATATATATTTATATATATATATATATATATATATATATATATATATATATATATATATATATATATATATATATATATATATATTATATATATATATATATATATATATATATATATATATATATTATATATATATATATTTATATATATATATATATATATATATATATATATATATATATATATATATATATATATATATATATATATATATATATATATATATATATATATATATATATATATATATATATATATATATATATATATATATATATATATATATATATATATATATATATATATATATATATATATATATATATATATATATATATATATATATATATATATATATATATATTATATATTTATATATATATATATATATATATATATATATATACGAGATTAAAATATTATCGGGCATTGTTTGCAATATTTAAATATTTATTTAGTCACTCTCTTCCCCTGGGTTTATATATTAACTGAGAAATATTTATATATTTTTAAGTATGAAAAAAATGTTTTTTTTTTTATTGTAATTTTTTAATTAATGTGATTCACTTTTCATAAGTACACCCCAGAATTTTTGAAATTATTTACGTCGCTCATTAATGTGTGAACCTGGGTGAGAAAATAGGAAATAAAAAAAAATATATTAGCGATTTTTTTATGGAAATTTTGATCTTAGATTCTTATTCAGCATCATCAAGAACTCCCTATACTAAATGTTTACAAAAAATTTCATTGGATTTCGAAGATACGACCTTTCAATAAAATTGAAAGGCAAAATTCTCGTAAACTACTGCATTTATCAAAAAACGATATTTTACTTTTTTTTATTTATTTTTACCATGTTTATTGATTTTGGGTACGAAAATTTCTCAAGTGATAATTTTAATGTTAAGTCATTATTAACAAACACAGTATTAGAACTTTGAAGAACTCGGGCGTTTTTTAAAGAACGTCTTGGATCAATTTTCTTTTCTAAATGCAATAAAGATATTAAAAATAACCAGATAATTAAAAACAGATCCATTTGATGTTGTCTTTGTCTTTGAAATGTAAAAATGCGTTTTTTGAAAACTCGTACCACCGAAAACTAATGAAATATTTATAATATAGTTTAGATGTGTTTTCGATGCTGGTGAATAAGATTCTATAAACATCTAATATTTTTTTCAGATATATAACACACAAAAAATCAGATTTTAAATCTATACATCAAAATTTTAAACTAATCTGGTAACTAATTCCGCAGATACAGGGATCACCAATAATTTAAGTGAGTTGTCAAAATCAGGTACAAACAAGAAAACATTTTTTGTACAAAATTAGGATTTTTTCTTAGTCATAATTTTTTTGTCATTAGCCCTGTTTCCTATGAGTATTATTTATCGGTTGAGGTCCTGGCCGATATAAATATATAGAAAGGTTTTTTTGTCCGGTCGCCAGGCTAATTTTCATATTTTCACCCCTTTTCCCTCCTCATTAGTTTAATTTTCTCGTAAAACGGGACATGATCGAACAATCTCTTTTGTCTGTTGCTTTCTACTCGATAGAAATAAAATAATTTCCAACTTTTTGTAACTATATAAACTATTTTAACATAAAAATAAAAATATTCAATAAAACTTCTTCATGCCAACTTGTTATTGAAGAATTATTTAGTGCAAAAACGGACAAATTTAGTGCAAAAATTACAAATATTTTAATTATTCTAAAACACTGATATAGGTAAGACCTCTGTTTAATTTACTAATCTGTTATTGCTGTGTCCATTATTTATCACTAAAAACAAACGACTCTTCCGTATTGAACAACTAATTCGATAAAGCTTTATAACCCCTTCAAAATTAAACTCAATAATTCGTGAATTTATTGAATTTAACCTATTTGATGATGCATATATATTGTTTTAATCCACGCTCACTGTTGTACAGTTTATTGAATTTTTTTTGTTAATTCGTTGGACCGAACGCTAAACTTCGAAATTCATGAATAATTATTGAACTCACTGAATGTGTTCCGACCATATTAATCAGGTTTGCTGCTGAAAATAGAGGCGGTTTTATTTTTTTAGCAACACGTACAAAATTGATGTAAATATAAAACGAGTGGACAAATTACACATCACTCAAGTAATGAAAACTAAAAAGTGGACAATTAAATAGTGATTAATCTAATTCTGGGTGGATGTTAAGAGAAACAGCAAGACTAAGTAATGGATATTTATATTAAAAAAAAATAAAAGCGATATCATAAAAAAGCATTAAAATGTAAAAAAGATTTGATTCCGTTTTTAAAATTTGACACTATGAAGTAATGTTTTATTAACTGACGTTATGTCCCAAGTAGAAAAATAGTGAAAAATCTAATTCTGGGTAGATGTTAAGAGAAACAGCAAGATTAATTAATGAATATTTAGAAAAAATCGCTCACAGGCAAAATAATAGATCCACGTATTTTCGATGAATTTCAATCACAAATAACTTTTTTATTTTATATCGGATCTAAATGAATTTTGAAGAATATTGTAGATAAACTACTGGAGAATCGTTCACATGTTAAACATTTACTAAGAAATAGACGTACTTTTATAATAAACAGATTTAGACAAAAATATGTTGTTTACCATAAGTTTAAGAGACTCCGTGGAGTGGCGTAACAGTAAATTGTTCTAAATTAAGTTTTAATTTTCAAGTCACATCTGTTTTTATTATTTTTGTTTTTCGTTCACGTCGATATTTTTATTTTTCTGGAATATGGATTTTTTAAAAAAAGATTGGAGTTTTTATGTACGAAGAACTAAGGTTGCTATGAAGGTGACAGTTTCAGCCACAAATACGATTTTTAAAAAGAGACATTACAAACATGATTAACAAAATGTAATTAATCTTCTGTGAAAACATTATAAAACTCAACAATAACAATTAATAATAACAGTAACAAATAACTCGGTAACGGATGTTTCGTCCACGTGCCCGAATACGCCTTGGCCTCCCTTCAATAAGCTTCCGTATATGAATTTGATCAGTTTGCTGCCATTATCATGGATTGGCATGAAATCGTCTCCCACAAATGGAGCAAAGGAAACAACTTGTGGTTCTAAAATGTCATGAATATATCTATCTCCTGTCATTGCCCACGCACCATCGACGATTATCAACTCCGTCTTGTGTCAAGCTACACCCCACCCCCACACCATAACAGAGCCTCCGCGGTAGCTTGCCCTAGGCGAAAAAACGAGATTCGTCGGTGACTAGGATTTTTTTCCATTTATCAGTGCTCCAATCTTGATATCCCTAGGAAATCTAAGTCGTTCAACCCTATGATTGCTCTGTAACTCGGGAGCGGTTGAAAGTCTTCTTGCATTTAATCCACTGTCAGATAACCTCCATATGGTTCTCTCGCTTACTCGGACCTGCTGTACGTACGTACTTCAATCTGTGTTTTACCTCCACAAGTTATTCTTCAGTCACTTAAAATATTTAGTGCAATAAAACGATCATCTTGTTAATTCGTAAATCTCTACCTACCATATTGAGTCCTTCTACTGTAGTCGCCATGCCGATTAAACCAATTTACAGTCTTTTGTACTTTACTCCTTGTGACATTTAAAACTCTTGCCACGTAAAACCGACATCAAATAAAAAAGTTACTTGTGATTTAAATTCATCGTAATTTTACGTGGTCCGATTATTTTTAGTTTAATCATAAAAAAAAAACATTAAAAAGAAAAAAATAATATTTTATTCCATCTTGAAAATTTGATTTTATGAAGCAACGTTTTATTAACCGACGCATGGGACATGCGAGAGAGATATCACTGCGGGTATTTAATCTGCATGGCCGGGGATTACCAGGGGATAACCTGAGGGAAATTGAAGGTAACCACGGAGTAAATAAACCAAAAACAAAAGATTTACGGCATGGATGAACCGTTTCTCAAATAGAATATATATATATATATATATACCATTTTTATATTATAATAATTTTATGCAACTTTTATAATATTGAGTGGTCAATAAAACCATATTGAACTTTATTTTTTTTCTTTGTTTGTTTAGTTTAAAGTGCAACACGCTTTGAAACTGGTATACACAGATTTAAGAAAATGACATATTTCCTTTTAGAATAAACCGAAAAATAAAGTTAAAAAAAATTTCAGCACAATTAAACATCAAGAAGTAGGTCAAATATAACTTAGAATTTGAGCACCCCCCTCCTGATTATGAGACTCGCAACTTAATGACACCATAATATCATATGGTCATATGACCTACGTATATGCAAAAGTTCAGCTCAATTGAAAACTAGGAAAAGGGTAAACCAGCTTAATGACACCATAATATTACCTTGTCAAATGACCTATACGTATATGCAAAATTTCAGCTGAATTGAACACCAGGAGAAGGATCAAATTTACATTTTAAGCCCCTTCCTTAAATACGGTTAGGACTTGAAAAAATAATATTCATAAATATGGAAAGAATAATTGCAGATATTTTTCCTGTCTTATTCTGTATGTTCATGCCAGAGGACATAAGTATCGCATAAAAGTTGTTAAAGAAATAGCAATAATTTGTATTAACCAATCAAAGTTTAAATCAAGTTGAAAGAAAAACTTACTTATTGTCTATCGATAGGCGATAGCACATTACCTGTTGCCTCACCTGTTGCCAAGTTAGATTAGGCTAACCTAATGAAGATAAACAAGTTAATTCATATTTTTTTATGTATTTTTATTCTCGTTTGTATTTGAATCGAAATTCAAATGATTGCACTCATGTGCGAGCACTTAACACTTTTTGTCTCCCCTATTGCTAAAATTAGATTAAGTTATCATAACGAAAAAAGATATTTTTTTATTTATTTGTGTTCTCGTTTGTAATCGAATGTAATAAGTAATCCTTTTCACAAATTTTGTCACTTATATTAGTAATTTTTGCATCAAATTTAGCACTAATTTGCCTCGCCTGTTTCAAAATAGATTAAGGGCTGATTTGTTTATGTTCTCATATCTTTATCGGTAATATAATAATGTCACGGAAACCATTGTTACAAAAAATGATTTCCGTAACAATTCTCGGTAAAGATATAAGACGAGGAATAAATTGCCCCTAAGTTAGCATAATGAGGTTCTATCTTCAAAACTTTCTTGTTTTTTTGTTATATATTTTTTATTTGTATTCCCGTTTGTACTTAAATGTAAGTTTTTATTATATATTTTGTTTTATAATTTAAAAAATGCGCTTTATTAAACTAGATACTTAGCTACAAAATTCTAAAAGAATTGGCTACTACCTGTTACTTCCCTCGCAAAAGGGAAGTATTGTAATCCTGAAAAAGTCACCCTCCGAGATTGTTTCGAATATTTACGTTTCAGGGTCTCTCGATGCGGAAAAACATGTTTTCTCGATTCCGTCGTCTGTCTGTCTGTTCGCGGCATAGCTAAAAAACGACTTACCCGATTTTGGTCAAAAATTAAGGGTCATATGAGGGTGACCTGGTAATATTTTGATAAAAATCAAAAAAAGGTGGCTAGTAAATGTTAAAAAAAAATATTAATAAAAAAGAAATCCAGTTTACCTCAAATTTTGTACAAAAATCAAGTATTATGTAGGAATCAACTAGTAAAATTTTGGTACGAATCCAAGATGGCGGCTTAATAAAATATATAAAAATTCAGCCTGAAAAAACTACTTAATGAACTGATTTAAAATTGTGTACCACAACTATTGTAGTATAGCGATGGACTAGTAAAACTGTGATACTAATTCAAGATGGCTGAACAGAATAGCGGCCAAATATTTTTTTTTATTAATCTAAAAAAATTACCCTGTCAGGTTTTACATATCTTCACGTTTTAGCATCCTCAGAAGCCAAAAAATATGTTTTATCAATTCTGTCGGTTTGTCTGTCAGATCGCGGCATAGCTTAAAAACTACCTATCAGATTGACTTCAAATTTTAGTCAAAAATTAAGGGTCATATGGGGATGACCTGGTAAGATGCCGATCTAGTGAAACGTTAAAAAAATTATTTTTAAAAAAACTAATCCAATTAACCTCAAATTTTGCACAAAAATCAAGGGTTACGTAGGAATGAACTGGTAAAATTTTGGTATGAGATAGCAAACCAAATGGCGGCCTAATAACTTTTTTAAAAAATCAGCCTGAAAAACTACTTATTAGATTAATTTTAAATTTTGTGCAAGCATTGTGTGATAAAGTGATAAACTGGTAAAGTTGTGTTACGAATTCAATATGGCGGAATAAAATGTCGGCTAACTAAAATTTGATTAAATTGACTTTAAATTTCGCAGAAAAATTAAATGTGATATAGGGAACTGGAACGAATTCAACATAACCTAACAAAATCGCGGTCAAGTTTCATAATTCAAAATTTGGAGTACCACGGTTAATTTCTAATTTTAATAAAGCTTGCCATTTAAAAAGTTTTGTTATATTACGTTATTTATTCTTACCGTTCATTTTAAATTTTCTTACAAATAGGTATTGTTTGCATGCTATAGCATGATCTTATTACGAGTAAGCCTGTTAAGTCTTTAAATAAAAGTGAAAACTATTCGTAAACCATACTTGTGCACACGTACCGCAAAAGGTTACCGCATGATTGTCACGAGAAGGTCCTGAATACATTCATGTAAAGTATGTAACGGGACTACCTGAATAAGCACCATTATACCCTGGGGATCTAAAATGCAATTGAATATTCTTGTGAAATAGGAAGCTACAACCTACAACCGAGCCTTCCAGTTGAGAAATGGGGGCAATGTTTTAGCGTTGTCTACGGACCAGATAGGATGATAAAATGCGCAGTTTGCTTTACAGTGTGTTTTATTATGTAGATGTAGAAAAACTGCTGGAATATGTTTTACGATTTTAATTAACAAATTTAACAATAAAAATTCACACGTTTAATTAGTTTCAAATGGTTTAGTGCCTGGTTCTGAAAAAAAAATACTTCACGGTTTTGCACTACGGATTTTTTAATACATCTTCAGGAATTTTATATTAGTATTTATTATGCAGAACGTTTACCATAAAATTAGATTAGATATTACAAAATACGTCTTATAGTCCAAAACGCCACTGCAAAATTTTGGGTCACATCGAACATTCAGATTAAATACACTTGCGGCCAGAAAAAGTTTGGCATACCAGCGGATTTATTTATTTTTGTATATTTCGTATCATATTTACCATGAACTATCTCTATTATCTATGCGACCCAAAATTTTGCAGCGGGCTATTACTTCTGTGAGTTTTTCGTATTCAAGATCTTAAGTGTCATTTTAGAAGGTTATATTGTACAATTGCGGCAATTAGAATCTGGGCAGCACTATACCATATTGTAAATATTACTTTCCAACTTTAGCTTAGGTGCTAACTGTAAATAAAAAATATCAATATTAAAAAGTGTAATTGCCATTTTATTCATTCATATTATTTCATTTATTCCGTATACCAAAAATAAATAAAACCTCATAAAGGGCGTGGAACATTATCAATAACAAATAGTTTTTAATGTCATTATTGTAACGCTATATAAAGCAACTATTGGTCATATTTCTAAAAAATGCACTAATTATGCACAACATTATGAAATTATGTATATACAAACCTCATACTGATTACAGTTAAGAACTTATAATAACCAGTGGCGGCTATTCAGGTGAAATAGGTGAAGTGCTACTTCACCAGGAAAAATAAACAAGCAAACATCTAACTATATTTGTTATATATCTCTTAAAATTTTAATTTTTACATTAATTTATTCACCTAATTGGTAAAAAATAAACTGTGCATCTCGAATAAATATTTTACTCGACCTTTTGCGGCATGTCTTTTTAAAACTTTCATTCGAACTTTATTATAACAACTATAACAGTGGAGCAAACCGCTTTGACTTTGCTGGAGGTGCTATGATTAGTTTACGATTTTCCTACTGTGTTGCCATGACAACGCGGATCCGATGACGTCGAGCCCAGTGCCATACAACGTTCTTGGTGAATTACAGGCGAAGTTCACTACACCCACGTGTCGTTCAGTTTGCGGTGGTTGTTTACTTTTATTTTCGCGGATTTCGCTGCAAACGGTGAGTTCCTTTGCAGTTAACTTGACTGTTTTGTGTTATATTTATTTATGGTGTTGTTACAACTTCAAATTGGAAGTTAGTGAATGTGATTGTTCAAGACTGGAATAAATTAAAAGACGTCTTTGAATTTATTAAAAACTGTGACAAATCTGATTAAAAATCAATCCGCCTTGCGAAAGGATTTTTAGGTGAGATAAACGATTTTGAATTCACGTTTCTGGCATTAGTGTTTAATGACATTTTCTCAATACGGACATACTATTTGACTTTCTTCAAAAAAAATCGCTTGCATATCCAATATAAAACGCTGTCGTGAGGCGCTCTGTAAAAAAAGAAACGAACATTTTTTTTAATACCATGTTTGATAAAGCAAATTCTATTACAGAAATAAATCATTACAAACGTGAGCTTGCTAAGCTTTCACCTGAAGAAATTACTGTGAAAAGCTTACATTTTCATGTTTGGCAGGTTCTGCTAAATTTTCCGAATATAGTTTAAATTTTACGACTGGCCCGTTTGAAAATGTTTTACAGTTATATGGGGAAATATTTTCAAAAAGTCAACATCTTAAAAATGAGCTTGGTCTTATTTTTGCCAATGAGAGTAATTGGAATATATCGCTGCAAGAGCAAGTGAAAAAAATTGATAAAAATAAATATATTTTTACCGAAGCATATAAATTGTTTTCCCTTATTTTGACAATACCGTCGACAACTGCTTCAGTGGAAGGAAGTTTTTCTTGCTTCAAATGTGTAAAAACTTATTTAAGAAATACAATATCTCAAGAAAGACTTACTTCTCTTGGCAATATTTCAATTCAAAAGGAATTTCTGGAGGAGATTAGGGTAACTCTTCCATTTTATGAAGATGTTATAAATAAATTTGCTGCTTTGAAGGATAGGAGAATTGATTTAGTATACAATATTTAGGTAAGTCGTAAAAAAATATTCTACCCCCTCTACATTCTCTCAATTCTGGAAAAAAAATTATTGCGATATTTTCTTGCTTCATTTGCACTTCACTTAGTTTTTCACCCGCGAGCCGCCACTGATAATAACATCATTAATAAGAGAAAACAAAAATCTGTCTACCTCCAAAAAACAAACTGCTGAATAGAATAATGTGCTGTACTAATTAAATAACTTAATTTTCATTCCTAATTGTGATCTTGAGAGAGTTAGATTATTTTCTCGGAAACAAAGATCTTTATAATACTAAACTGTACTTTTTTGGTATATATGTAAAATTATATTTTTCACTCAACCTACACTTATGCCTAGTGTTATAATCGTGCCTAATATGACAAGCTAGGATCAAATCTCTTTTATCATGTACATATAAACATTATGTACATACCTCGATACATATCAATGCCTGACAAAATTTTCTTATTAATAAAAACATTTTTACAGCCCTCCCTGGGTTTCATTTTAGATACACACAATTTCCATAAAAAGTCACACCATACTTAGTATTCGTGTGAACATAAGCATAATTCGCAGCTTATATAGCAATGCAGCCTCAATATCCGCATTATTAGAAATTACTGTCAAAGCATAACAGTAACGCTGGACTCGCTTTTGTAACACTATCTACATGAATCCTCCAATTAAGCCTAGTATCATCATTTAATCCCAATAAATGTACACTACTCTTCATTTCCATTGACTCATTGTTAAATATTACATTTAGGTTATTATTAATATTTATTTTGCTACCAAACAAAAGTAATTGTGTTTTATATATTTTTGGCATCGAGTCATTGGATGAAAAATATCTTTCCAGAGCAGTTGTAGTTCTATAAATGGTTCTAAGTAGTAAGTCATTATCATTTTCACTAAAGAAAAGGGTGGTATCAGCTGCATATAGAACAATATCTTATTCATCAGCTAACTCATTAGTATACATAATATACCAAAAGTGCCAGTGACGGCTCCTCAGGGGCGGCGGGGTCGGCCGGGCCGTACCAGAAAATGTGCAGGGAAAATTCTCTTTTTAAAAAAGTAGGTAAATATTTTTCAAAAATAATTTTGCAAACATCCTAAAAACGCACAAAACAAAAATTAATTAAATTTATTAATTCCTGGGCATATAGCAAAATAGGTAGGTATTCTTATTATCGTTGCTTGACTAACATACAAATAACGCCATTAACAGCAGTCCGTGGGCCACCGTCCACAGATATTCTAATATATTTATTATAGACGGTGGCTCGGCCAGCCGATTTCATCATCCCACGTGCTAGACTTCAGCTACTAACTCACGCGGTATGTAATACGTCCGCATACATCCCTATGCTATAACGTTCGTCGTAGCTTATATCACCCAACACCGGCCCGTCTCGATGTGGCCGTATCCCCGAACTTTTTCCCAATTGAATACTACCATTGTTCGGGTATTAATTGTAATTATTATAAAATGATACTATTTATTTTTAAATTAATTTGTTAGTTCTTTACATTAGTCATGACTAAGGATGGTTAATATATTACAGTGGCGGTTCGTGGTGAATTATATTGGGAGGTCAATAACAAATTTAAAAATAGGCATACTTAAAATAAAAATAAATATCTTATATTTAAATTAAGCTTTAAATTATCTTGAAGTTCAGGTCTACTCTTCGTTCGTTAAAATTGCACGCAGATTCCTTTTATAAACGATTTCTCGATACTTAACATTGCTAAAGCGGATAGTCTATCTTGGCCCAACTCCTCACAAAATTTCTAAGTCTTCAAAAAACCCCTGGATTTTTTAGACAAAGCCGTTTCATCATGGCCACGTAGTGCCATCTCGACTGCCCAACAAAATTTTACATAATCTATAATTTTGTTTAAAATATAACGATTTTTGGATACATTTTCATTAAAATCTCTAAGGGATTTTTTATAAGCTGTGCCTAGCTGAGTGCGAATATAACCGACCGTAGCATAGTTCACCGAACATTTCATGTGATCTACAGAAAACGCATGCTTTTTTATATTTTCTTTTAAGTGTTTAACACCGGTTTTGCACCATAATGAGTCCTACGAGTCCTTAGAAAACAACAAACAAGCATAACAGTAAAATGAGTTAAGAGACTTTACAACCACATATCCAGTTAGCCAAATCGTACATACTTTTGCGAAAGTTTCGATGAATCTCTTTATTTTTGTCTTTACTAGTTTGTCGTATACTAAGTTCTGACAAATTACGATCAATTACCTTCAATTCGGTTATTTTCTCAAAATTAAGTTCGTTAGCACTCTTCGTCGTTTAATTTTTTGCACTACCGAACTTTTATTTCATCTACATCAACTCAAACATAGACCACATTGAAATTGCATGTTATTTTTGCAAAATTAAATTCGTAAGCACTTTTTAGTTGTTTATTTTTTTGCACTAGTCACTACCAACATTTTATTTCCTGTTATTTCCAACTCACACGTGGATCATAAAAATAAAAAAATATTACAAAAAGCAGTATATAAATCAATTTTCATCGATTAAAAACGTCCGACCTTTGAACAATTGAATTTCCGCATGCCGACGTGATGCTGCAAATCGCGATTTCATATTTCATTTCTTATCACGTTCGGCTGCCGCTCGGTGGCTGTGAAATCGTTGGGTAGCAGGGCAATTCGGTCTGCCCAAATATTTTATTATGCCTAAGGAACGCAACGAGACCATGCGAACCTCCGCGCGCGGCTAATAGGGTAGGGTATTTAACTTTTCACAAGGTTCTACTTTCTGAACACGTTTATTCAAATACGATTTAATTGAAGTATCTTACGTTAGTTCAAGATGAAGAGTAGCTAAAAGGTTTTGGGAACAAACAGAATGAAACCAATCCTTCCTTTTAAAAGTGGAGTGAGAAGTTGAGATCCGGGTGATGTTCGAAATAATAATAATGTATTCAATTTTATAAAATAATCATTTTCAGTCACTATTGTCGACAAGAGCTACGACAAACTTTTCAGGTTTTATTAGAATTGTCAGAAACCATACAATAAAATCATCCAACAATCCTGCATTAAAAAGTCTTTTAGCCGAAATTAACAAAGAACAAGTTGGTTTTTAGTCATGTTCTAATGGTACGGATAGTGGGTGTGTAGGTCTCTTGTATTCCGCGCGCGGTTAATATGTCTAAAATATATGAATAGTGTGGTTACTGCCAAATCTCATTTAAAACTTGTTTTTTTTATATGCGTAAAACAATAAACGAAAATGAAATAAAAATATCCATTGAGAGCCCGATATTCCTATCAGGTGCGATGCCTCTTATAATGGTAAATGCTTTTCTTCTGCCAACTTGTAAATCCTTTAGACGTTGCAAATCAGGCATAGCCTTGAATGTTGCTCGCATGTATGGGAAGCCGCATCTCCTTCAATCCTTAGTATCCTTGATTCTGTCCATAAAAGAGCTATTCGCTTGGTTGATTATCCAAACATCACAAGTACGCTTGAATCACTAGAAGATCATCGAATTTAGGGCTACCTGTCTGTGTTTTGCAGATACTACCACGGATTATGTTGTGATAAATTATCATCAATTATGCGTTCCTTAGTCCATTCCTGTCAGGTGGACACGAGCATCGACCCACATGCATCCCTTCACCTTCCAAGTGCAATGACCAAGGACCTTCTACTTTGTTCGCTCCTTTATTCACCGAGTGTCCCGATTATGGAATGTGTTAGCAGCAAATGCCTTTCTCTCTTCTCCTAATCTGCAAGTTTTTAAATCCCGCTTCAATAAACTTTCCCTGTCTTCACTTAAAGCAACCACGGTTCCTAGTCCTTAGGCTCCCGTGGTCGGCTCATAAAGAGGAAAGAACTTCATATGTTAACTTTTTGAAATCTATTAGATGACATCAACTTCGGTTCAAAATTCGCCACTTCCTGTGTGAACGAAAGTGTCGCATTTTGAGGTAATTAACCGTTTTACCAATAGAAGGCCAAAATGACGATTTTGAGACGCCATTTCCCCGAAAATAATTGAAATTAGGTATAGGGCATGTTACATAAAATGTTTTTAGAATGTTCTAAAGATCTTTAAAAAAAAATGTCTCTTTTTTTGAAGTCTGTTAAAAATGTACGGTGATTCCAGCCAATTTTACTGAAATTTTAAATTCCAAAGCTGAAATTGTGCGATAATTATTAATTACCTATAACAGTGTTTTGTAAAAATTGATGTAAAATCACCGCTTTGAAATATTATGTTGAGAGCTTGAGATTTTATTCAGAAAATTGCTTTTAAAATGATATTATTTTGTAGAATTATTACACAGAGTGAGCAAACTCATACTATAAATTTTAAATTAATAGTTCTGTTTTAACCGAAAATTATCAAATTAATTCGTTATAAATCATCATTATCTTCTTTCTCCTTGCTTATGGGAAATTCATTGTCCTCATTTCTAGAATATACATACAGTTTATTCTTTTTTTGATCAAATTTAATTTTAAAAATTTCGGGTTCAGCGTGATATACCTTTTAGAACACGATACAAAGATAACTGTAAGTGATCAATATTGTTTTCTTTTTGCAATTTTTTGCTTCACGAGTGTGCGTATTATTATTAAGTAAAAATACGATTATTGACTTTGAGAGCATAAATAGCAAACCAATTAATTGGTCTATTCTTCCCTTAAACTATATATGTTGCATATTGCATCCAAACACTTTTTAAAGAGCTAAATAATATTTAAAAATCATAATAATAAAAAACAAATTTATTTTTCTGTTTCTTAACGTACATTATTATCTTTAAAATAATGACATTAGTTTATCAGTTTAGTCATGTTTAGTTAAAAAATTGTTTGAATTTAAACATATAAGCTTATAGAAGACATCCAAGAATATACTTAAAAAATGATTCAAAATTATATCATTTGTAATATTATCAATGACTTGGAATTCTAAAATATTCTAGAAATTTGAAAAAAACCCTGGATTCACCAAAAAGGTTTTAAATGTGAGATCTAGTTGTCATTGCAATTAAAACTCTTAGCTCGCCAGTTGTGTTTTGATTATGTTACTTTCATATTTTATACTTGTGACTTTTGGAAAAATTAATTGTTCTATTGTGGCATATTTCATCTTAAACCAAGTTAGAGATCTAAATAATAATTTTTCAGGTATGACATCTCCCAAATAGGAGTGAAAATGTTTATGCTATCCTTGTAAGGTAATATGGCATTTGAGACGTATGATTATACCGAAAAATAGACCTGTTTGACAAATTTATTTCACAATTAACTTCCCAATAGAAGTGAAAAATTCCTATGTATTATGGCATTTGAGAAGTATGATTATATCGAAAAACCGGCCAGTTCAGCGAATTTATTTCATTTAGCTATTATATATTCGTTTCTTAAAAAAATAACGCCTTTTAGAAATATTGTCCACATTTATATAAAGCACGGAATAATCTTGACAAACGGCCTCGTATTTTGCGAGCAGACAAAATGAAAAATATAAACTTTTCGCGAAAATCGTGGTGGAAACGCTCTAAGCACGTATCTCTTTAACGATGGAATATTGTGGATCATTCTTTATTATTCTACTAGATAGATATAAAATTTATATGTCGTTTTTCCTTTTTCCATTTTCGCACCGAATAATGGCGTAAAACTAAAAGTTTTGCTTTGGGTAGTTGAGGATTATACTTGATTGTAGTCCATTTTTAAATGTAATAATGGAGTATTTAGGCAAAAATGTGTCTCTTTTATTACATTAGAAGTTTTCTCCTTATTACTTTGATGAAATAGAATGTATAAACTACAAATAATTGCTCAAAAATTGTTTGGAAAAACATTAAATTTAGTTCTCCATAGTCATGAAAACGCTATAATAAACACTTAGCACATATCATTGCAGTGTGGAAGGGGATCTAATAGCTATCGTTAGAAAGGTATCTCTTCTTTAAAGGCCAAACTTTTTCAACTAGTGTGTGCGGTACTGCAGCAAATACAACTGTGCTCCTAAGGGTCCTTCAAAACAAAGCCCTTAAAAATGTTTTCAAATTACCAATTTTATAATCTACTTTCTCTTTGTATAGTAATTACGAAATGCTGAATCATGATAATATTTATAAGTTTAAGATATCTTGTATGATTCAGTTAAAAGATTAGTAAAGATTATAGATATCCATACTCATTTTACTAGGATAAGTAATAATTTGAATCTTCCCCTAGTAAGAACTAACCATGGCTTGAACAGTATTTATCAAAAAGGGGCTCACATATTATAATATGTTGCCACATTTTATTAAAGATTGTAAGGGACCGGGATTATTTAAAAAAACACCAAAAAAGAATATATTTCAAAACTTTATTAGGTTAAGGTAACAAACATTATGTTTCTAAACTTGTAATTGACCAGTGATAGCTGCCCCATCCACTTTGTTAGACTTTTTTCAAAATAATTTTTCGTTTAATTAGTTCATAAGTATATTAAATCATTCGTCTCTTCTTTTTTCATAGATATAGTTAGTAGTTAAATAAGAACTAAATTGTACCTAAGTGCTGATTCCTAGAATTAGATAAAAATGTAAATCTTCTTCGAATTAATAAAGCTTTTGTTTTTCAAGATAGAAAACTTCACATTTAGTAGGCTGTAAAATTTGTTAGAAACCAGTGGCGGCTCATAACTAAGAACTTGGGTGTGCTGCGGAAATATAAAATCATTTTTTGCGCCTTCACCATGTCAATTTTATTTACACTCCATACAGATACGTACACGTCGCGAAAAATTGTTTTACAAACTATAAATACTAAGTCTGTTTAATAAAAAATTGTATTTTAATGCAAATTTGCCTATCACTCTCTCATTAATGTTTGGTATGTTACTAATAAGTTTTTTTTTTGTAATGGACAACATGGACAGATACTAGATATACAATTTATATGCAGTTTTTTTTCCACTTTCCGTCCGAATAATGGCATAAAACTAGAAGTTTTGCTTTGGGTAGTTGAAGTTTATGCTTGATTGTAGTCTATTTTTAAAAGTAATAATGAACTAATTAGGCATTTACATTTATCTATTACTTGATTTAGAAGTTTTGTTCTTATAACTTTGATGAAACAAAATTTATAAACTGCAATTAATTGCTCAAAAATAGGGAATAGGTGTGTTATACCTATCATATTTCCGTTTGCGCAGAACTTTGGTAACGATTATGTTTTAGTAGATAACAATGCCCGTCCACATCGAGCTAATAACGTTGACGAGGTCCTCGAACTGAATGGTATGGCCATCTAAATCCCCCGATAGTAACCCGATAGAAAACGTATGGTTTCAATTGGCACTCAAACAAAGAAATGAGACATACTAAAACCAGAACCGGTTAGCTGAAGCAATTAGGATTAAATGGAATAAAATGTATGTAAAAAAGTTATTACGCGAAGAGGAGGTCCAACAAAATTTGATATTGATTTTATATTTTATTAGCCACCTACTTAAAAAAATTAATCTTAAACTTAAAAAGTACATACTTTTCGTCACTAAGCCCTTTGTAGACTTCAGCGCAATTAAAGTTTATAAACGCACTAGCACAAGTTTTGTTCCAAATCGATAAAGAGAAAAGGTACAAGTGGGTCACAAATTAAGGTAAGCAACGAAACGGATAAAATTCCTTGATTTGAAATATTTGTTTTTTTTTTCTTGAACTTCTAAGGCACCCTGCACCCTGTATGCTTAAGCCGGTGAACTTACCAGCTTGTTTGTGATTCTGTAATTGAAACTGCAGTAATAAAACTCGCAGCCTTTTTAAACCGAATAACATCACAATATAAAGACTTTATAGAAAAAAAATCGAATTTTTCCTTAATTAAAAGAATGCGAGAGAACATTTAATATGTTAGTTTTTGTTTTTGTTTTTTTGAAAAACCGGGTTGTTTTGTGGGAGTTTTATTGATAATTTTCCATTAAGGTTTTTCAGAAAGATTTTCGCTTCAATGAACGATAAATTCCTAATATCCTTATAATTTGATCAGCAGTGTATTTTGTCATTAACCTTAGTATAGGGTCACTAAAATGGCTCTAAACATTCTCATTAATGTAAAACTTCGTCTTGAGCGGTGTAACCCCAAGCGTATGGAATGTGCAGCTTCCCGCACAATCCCCCGTACATTCATATATTACTATATGCAAAGTAAAGGGGTTGAAAAGTGATTTAAGGGCTGAAACCGCACAATCTCACCCCCGGCCCGCACGCGAAACAATCCCAAGATCGTTCTCGTGATTTTCAACGGTATCCATAAATTAACGCTTTTTGAGGGCTTTGCGACTCCCTTTTTCGCATGTGAGTTCACACTTCGGTGACTTTAAAGGTAAAGTGTTCTTTTGAGAGGGAGTTGATATCTTGAGGTTATCCGAATCAGTTTTCAAAGTAAATGTAAAACTGATTTATGAACTTGGGTTCGGAATTGATGTTAGATGAAGTGGCGTTATATTTGTGTTTTGAAATTAATATTAATTGAAAGAAAACCACGTAGTTTTAAGTATTCCTCTTCGTGCAAACGGAATTTCAAATCTAATATTTTCGCAGATATCTGTAAAAAAGATTTTCAATTTACCATTTTTTTTGGTGTTATTTTGAAAGATAGTGAAAAAAGGGAAATACTTTTTCTACGATTGCTATGAAAACGTCCAGAAATAGTGGGACAGTGGCGTAGCTATACCCCGGCCTGCCCCCGCAATGCGGGGGGGGGGCGACGATAATGTGCAGTTGATCCCAAGAAACACTATGGATGACCTTTTTGTTTTGTTATCAGTTTTTTTTAAAACATTTTATTTGGCCGTCATTTTGTTTCACCATCTTTAATTTATACTACAATTTTGCCAACTTATTTCTATATCACACTTAACTTTTGCCCAAAATTTAAAATCAGTCTAATAAGTGGTTTTTCCTTGCCGATTGTTATATTTATTGTTATATAATATTTTATTATGCCGCCATTTAATTTTGCCATTTTGAATTGATACCAAAATTTTACTAATTCATTGCTATGTAACCCTTGATTTTTATGCTAAACTTGTAAGTAAATTAGGTAATTAGTGTATTAGTAATATTTTTTTTTACATTTCTTTAGGCCGCCATATTGCAATTTTACCCAAATGTTATCAGGTCATCTCCATATGAATTTATATTATATATAAATTTTTGTCCAAAATTTGAAATCAATCGGGAAAGTAGTTTTAGCTATGCCATGAACTAACAGACAGACTGGAGAAATTGAGAAATATGTTTTTTGGCATCTAAGGGTACTAAAACGTGAAGATATCGTGAAAACCTGAGAGTGTGATTTTTTCAAAAGTAGAAACATGTTATTTGGCCACCATCTTGAATTCGCACCACCATTTTACCAGTACATCTCTATATCTCACTTAATTTTTGCACAAAATTTGAAATCATTCTAACAAGAAATTTTTTTAGACTGATTTTTAAATATTCTATGGACCCGCCATTCTGTCTCGTCATCTTGGATTCGTACCAGAGAGTTTATTCCTACGTCATACTTGATGTTCGTACAAAATCTAAGGTAAATTGGATAATTAGTTTTTATTAATATTTTTTTTTAACATTTCACTAGACGGCCATTTTGTTCCGCGGTATTGGATTTTCACCAAAATGTTACCAGGTAACCATAATAATCATATAACCTTTAATTTTTCACCAAAATGTAAAATCAACAGTAGTTTTGTAGCTATTCTGCAAACAGACAGAGAGACCGACGGAATGGCGAAAACATGGTATAGGGACCCTAAAACATGAAGATCTGTAAAAACCTGGGAAGATGATTTTTGCACGATTACTATACTTCCCAATCCGGGAAAATTAGGCCCTAGAATGTCAATCTGTCATTCTGTATGAAATTGTCTTCGGCAGTAAAGTATGTCCCATGATGTTTTGTAAGCAGAAGTAATTTGGATTTTGAACTCATAGAGATAAAAGTGTTTTTGTTTTTCGTGAAATGTTTCCGGTCGGCAGAAAAAAAGCATAGCATTAATTCAAAAATACATAAGTTTCCTGCGTTATAAAATAAATCAAGAACTCTCTCCTTATTTTACAGGTTGGTTGCTGATTATTAAAATCCTGAAATGATTATGTCCAGTGCTTCACTGAGTCTTTAAATAAAGTGGGAGAGTGGTTTTTGATTAATACAGCCCTACCATATTGGGGTATTCAACAGCATGTGATTTCCACAGGATACTGAAACGGTGTTTTTTTAAGTAGGGGATTAACTTTCTTTAGAGAGATTTATAGAGGGACTGTTACTTGGAAAACATGTTGTAAGTATCCGCGGATAATGGAAATTAGTAGTCGCGTTGGGATTATATTATGCAACCATTAGAAATAATTATCAACCGAAATTCAGAGAAACATATTAATAAAGTGCGGGACGCGAAAGAAAACCGGGCGGAGTCAATCGGTTTAGGAAGGTCGGCCAAGAAATCTGTTTAAACCAGTGGTGTCCCGTCGGTCTTTAAATAATATGGCACTCCTTTTTGACTATACGCACTTCAGATCAAAATACAAGAGTTCTAACCACACAGGTTCCAGTGTTAGGACCTATACGCACTTCAGATAATTAAAAAATGTAACTATGCTTAATGAACCTTTATCTATATTTGTCTGTTTTCTTTCGTGTACCGCACTTCTATATCTCTTTTGTGTTGCAAAAACGGCGAACTTTCGAATTATAAAATGATTTAATTTTGATTTTTCTTGATCGATTTACCTATAAATGTATTTTTTCTTGAGTTCTGTCATTAACGGTTCCCGGGCTACTGCCTACGTCCACTATTATTGGACCACCCAGTATAGTGATACACGATTTACAAGTCCAGATTTGACAAGGGCAGCCAGCATCAGATCCAGTGAACGAGATTTATCAACATTTTAATTTATGCAGTTCGACTTTGGGCTACTCGGGTATGCCAAAAGTGGCATTTGTCATATTACTTTATACAGGGACCGTCATTGTGAAGTACTATACAGGGCGTTTCCTAATTGCGTGCTGATGCTAAAGGGGGTGTTTTTATGTCCTAAACGTCTTAACTCTTGAGATACAGAATGGTGAAGTTTAAAAAGAAAACATTTTTTTCCACCCCAATTCTGATGCTATTGTAGATAACTGCATGAAATTTGATACACGTATTCTATGCATTAAGGAGCATACAGATTTACCCAGGTTAATTACATATGCACGCCACTGGTAGAAATTTCAAAAATTGACTGTTAATAGAAAATGCCCTTTTATGCATAAAAGACATGTATCAAATTGTACACAGTTATTTATCTATAATAGCATCAGAATTAGGATTTAAAAAAACAAATTAAAACCCTGTATCTCTAAAGTTAAGACTTTTGGGTTCATATTAAACTTTTTTCTTAAAAAGGTCCAAGAATCACCCCCCTTTAACATTAGCACGCAGTTAGGAAACGCCCTGTATAGTACTTCACAATGACGCCCCCTGTACAAAGTAATATGACAGACGGAGACAAACGGTCACTTTTGGCATACCCGAATAGCCCAAAGTCGAACTGCATAAGTTAAAATTTTGATAAATCTTGTTCACTGGAATCAGTGCTGGCTCCCCTACTATAACTAGATTGATGTGTTAATTTTGGAAAAATATGAGTTATTGAACAGAAAATGAATTATTTTGAAGCAATTTATTGACAGCTACTTTATGAACAATTTTACAAAATATATGAAAAAAAAACTAAGCCATTTTTGAGGTTGACCGCTGTGACTCTAATGGTTCGATTCCTTCAAAATCGTTGCCTTCTTCTGAAAATGATGAGGTTTCGTCGTCACTACTTGAAGATCCCAGTGTGATAACTAAATCATCAATAACCGTTTCAGTTTTGCCATCTATTTCCCAGTATTTATCTTCAATAGAACGAACATGTTTAACATACGATTTCCAATTTTAAGCCGATATTGAGTCAATCGTTTCTAATGTTATTTTATTTAAATATTTAATTGAAAGTTCACCGGTGTTGCGCTTTCGAATATATATTTTTTTACTCCTGCCCATGCAAGTTCAATAGGGTTAAGGTCGCACATGTATGGAGGCAGCCTTAAAGGTGTATGACCGAGTTTACGTAAAAGACCGTCAATTTTATACTTTTTTACTCTAGGCTTGTTGGCTGATATTACTTCATATAATTGATATTTTCTCCATGTTGGATCACACAAAAGATTGTTCGATTTAAGCCACGATATCATATGAGCTTTTGTAGAGTGTTTAGTTGGCACTTTATCTTCTACGTGAGAATGATAAGACGCATTATCCATTACCACGACTGATTTGGGAGGAATGTTAGGTAGAAGCTTCTCGAGCAACCACTTTTCAAAATTATCTCTGTTCATCTGTCCATGATAGTCTCCAGTTGTTAGTCCCGAGCGAAAAACTAAAGCAGCACCTGGAACAAATCCGGCTTCTGAACCAGCATGAACTATATTAAAGCGACTACTAGAGCGGATTCCCTGAACAACACCTGTAACACTTTCACTTTTCCAGCATTTGTTCACTGTCATATCATCATCTACCCAGGTTTCGTCTAGATACACAATATTGCGTCGTTCTTGCCTATATTGCTTTACAGTTGATAGATATTTCACCCGCCAGTGAAAAATATTTGGTCTCTCAATGAGCAATTTTCGTTTATTGTGCCAAACAAAACCATTTAATCGTAAAAGCCGATTTAGGGATTTATACCCATACGGAAAATCTATTTTTGTTCTTTACGGCACGAAGTAGGTGTTTGCAGGTCGGAACCTTCTTCAAGTTTATATAAAAATCCTCTATTGTTCGTCGAATTACTTAAAAATCACCATCGTCAATTTTATCTTTGTATGATAATTGGGGTATTTTTTTACCAACAGTTTTTAAAGGTGAAGTAGAACATGAGGGATCATTATGTTCTCTTTGAATTTTTCTTACACTACTTTCCGAAACACCAGTGTAAAATGCAGCGCGTTCTGTTCGATTTTGAATTGGAATAGTCAAACTATTATTTTCAGCTTCTCTAGTACAGGCCTCTATAACGCTCGCAATAACTTCACGTGCACCGCTTCGAATTGTTTTTCCTCTTTTGCTCGTCATCGTTAATTCGAAATAATAATTCTGATTCAACGCAACGCATTTATATAAAAGTGAAAACAAATGCTCGAAATGTATAGCTGGAAATAGCTAGCACCTTCTAGCGGCAAGTGCATGGAGACTCTAGGCACATCCCAATTACAAGTGGACCAGTGCGAAATTTACTAAACCCTCGATTAATTTTCCGTACCGCATAGCTGGCGCACTTTATAGGTGAAGCGGCAAACTATTACACCAAATAAAATAACATAAAATTTATTTTCGGACACAAATTTTACTTTTCCGCTTGCTTAAGACTATGAACCTTTATTTTAAGGACCGCCCGGTTTTCTTTCGTGTCCCGAACTTTACCTGGAACGAATTCTCATTAAATGTTTTAATATTTAACAATTAATCAGAGGACAACGTGTTTATTATGTTCGTCTAATTTAAGTGCAAAATATCGTTTTATTTGGATAAGTTAGGAATAAAATTATTTGTTGCTCTCAGTTAATTGGTTGCATGAAATTTTACTTAATTCAGCACATCAATTTACCGTAATACAGAGCTACGAACTATTGGTATGATATAATGTGATGGTTATCATAGCGATGTCGCAGAAGCTGTGCATTTAACGAAATGTGCTGGCATAAGCCTTACACAACATGTTTATGCGCCTTCAAACATTAAGGAATCTCTGAGTTGCTGCCAGCTCAGAAATTGGCACGGCGCGGCGGCGGTGATATCATTGCCATATCTTTAACGTGAGCAATATCTTGACTTGAATATGATCGGCACGTTTGGGATATGGTTAAAAGACGTGTTCCATGTAAGGTTAGTCTTTCAAAACACGGGAGAAGCTGCTGAATTACCTACAAAGTAATGACAATACATTCACCAATTGATAATAAGAAGCATGCCCACTAGATGTCGATCTGTGAAAATTAAGATGGTCACACTATATATATAAGGCTCAATGGCTTTTACCTTGATTTTTAAGAAATTTTTATTTCGATTTTCGTAACTATATGGAAACGAAGATTTAATATTTCTATTATTTTTTTGATAATTAAGTGTCAATAAGTATTCTCATTGGTGTTTGGTGGTTGTTTCAATATTAAAAAAAAAAATAATATTTTCATATTAATTATTGCTTTGTTTCTATACCATATTGGTACTTGTATATTTGAATTGTATTATCTGGCTTTAGCACTGGCAATTCCTTTAATCTCTTTAAGCTTAGCGGGAAAAATAAGGAATCGAGGAAAATTAATTATTTCTTTACCTCAGTAGTGCTGGCTTATATCTGCCGTCCACCTTTACTTAACAAAATTAAAAACTGTTTGTTACCGACGAAAATTTACGTCACTCACCGGGATTGGCGAATCAACTTAAGTAGCTAAGTAGACACGTAAGAGAGAATATTTGCCTGATGTTTTTGCATCCAGAACGGCGATGTTGCCAGAAAGGGACGGCAGAAAATAGCAATTAACAATTTTTTGTTTAGTTTATTGGCGTTAAGATAATTGGCAATAATTAAAGTAAATAATTTAGGGCCGTTAAACAATACTACAAACTACGTATAGTGCAACATAACAATTTAAATTAAAACACCGGTGCACATAGTCATATCTAACGTAGCGTGTTAAAAAATATAAATATTTTTTAACATAAAATATTAAATCTGCAAATTACCTAAAAATTTAATAAGGTAAACAACAAAAATTAGGGACTTGATCTAGATGCAACTTTTAATTTCAGTTACCCAATACATGTTGTTTATTATTTTAGAACACAGGTAGATATATATATATATATATATATATATATATATATATATATATATATATATATATATATATATATATATATATATATATATATATATATATATATATATATATATATATATATATATATATATATATATATATATATATATATATATATATATATATATATATATATATATATATATATATATATATATATATATATATATATATATATATATATATATATATATATATATATATATATATATATATATATATATATATATATATATATATATATATATATATATATATATATATATATATATATATATATATATATATATATATATATATATATATATATATATATATATATATATATATATATATATATATATATATATATATATATATATATATATATATATATATATATATATATATATATATATATATATATATATATATATATATATATATATATATATATATATATATATATATATATATATATATATATATATATATATATATATATATATATATATATATATATATATATATATATATATATATATATATATATATATATATATATATATATATATATATATATATATATATATATATATATATATATATATATATATATATATATATATATATATATCCCTGGATAATAAAGAAAATTGAGCTTTTTATCCCTATTAAATACATATAAACATCAGAGGATTTTATTATGCATACGTCACAGGATTTTATTATAATACATTTTCTAAAATACAAAAGATTTACCATCAGTGGGAAGTTCTGGAGCAATAAATATGTAGATTATAGATTATATGTTTCTGTAAGAAAAATGGAACTGTTATATACATAGAACGACCCATTAGTAAATGAATTCAGTCTGTTTCAATATAAAAAAGAAACAACGCCCAATTTAAAAGAATTGATAAGTATACAAGGTTACGAAAAAAAGACGATTTTTTTTATAATCATTAGGTAGATCCTGCTTGTGTTCTATTTATATTTAAAATCATTTTGACTTTTAATTGATTGAAATTATAGCCAAATTAAAATTTTAGTAAACTAAGGAGGGAAAGTAGAATCGCTACGTTTTAAGTCATTTATTTATCTTTTATTTGTTTTTTTTTCTTTCAGAAATACCATATATTATTTTTGTATCACTAATAGAACTGAAGTTAATACCTACTCGCTTAGATTAGTATATTAAATACTTAAGGTGGAAAGTTTTTCCTTCCTGTGGAGAGGAGAAGGACGCTGAGGTCATGGTATAACGCGTTGAAATATTTTAAAGTTGTAACATGTTAGTGTGTTTCATTCACCGCAACTGTTGGTATTGGTAATAGGGGTCGCATCTATCATCAACACTTAATACAGGATGATAGACGTGTTCATCAATAAAAGGGCTCTCTCCTTTCAATAATATAGATAAAATTAGCAAATACTACTTCTAAGTACTTTAAATTTGTGTTTCTAGCCTATGTATATCCTATCCTATCATGTATTCTATATATCATTTAGCCACTAATAATACAAAAACGTAAAACAGTCGGTTCCAGTCAGATTTTTAGGCAAAAAAATGCATATTATGCATAAGTTTTCTTCGTTGTGACCCTATAGGAAAATGTTGGCATGTTATGGCTGTAATTGCAAATGGTGTGGTTTAAGTTATCTGCCGGGTGTCAAGAAAGAACAAAAGAAAATTCCAACTATTCATTTCAAAATACCTTTTTCATTTAATCCTAATTACTCTTTTTCTCATATTATGCTTTCATTTTTTTGAAATTCTCATTTAATTGTCATGGTCCTTTATCTTGTAGTATATTTACCCCTATTATATTATCACACTAAATTTAGCCACAATAAATATCTAAAATTTGATACACCATACGGCCCTTAAGGGATGCAAACTGCAAATTGAATATTCTGTCTACAATACCCTGGACCCTTCAGGTGAATTATGTGCCTCATATTTCAGTAACCCTGAAGATCTTTGAGGTCAAAAGTGAAATATTAGTTATGATCAGCAAGTATAATGGACCTTTCCATTGATATAGTGCGATGGACATTTTTAATTACTGATATACTACAACGAGTACAGGATTTCAGGTTTATATGGAGTTTTACTTCTCACGGTTAGTTTAACAATATTAATTAGGTACATTATTTTTTCGTTTTTTATTTATATAAATATATAAACATTAAAAATATCCTTGATAAGGGATTGAGGTCACTAAAAAGTATTTTAGTGTCTCATCACAATATGATTTGTAATTCGACATAAAGTACTTTTTTAGGTTAAATTTGTCTTATGTAATTACATTTTCTTTCCGAGAATTTTCGATATAGGATAATAGGAAAAATTAGTAATCTGTTTTAACTGATGTGCAAGTTTGTGTTATTTGGCACAAATAATAACAAAACTAATACCTAACAAAGAGTTAAAAGGTAAACATTAGTATCTATTTCCGGCATTATTCTTTTGATACACTTTATTCAATATTTTTCATAATCCGTGGACATACTGAGTATTACAGATCTGGTGACAATAATAAATTTATGATCTTCCATAAACGCGACATTGATCTATGTTTGTACTCAATTGTTTTGAAATTCTGCACACATATATAATAATAGGACTATATGCTATACTATATATAACATCTTATTGCCCCTGATCTTCTCGCTTTGAAATGAAATGTAGTGTGCATATAAAAATGCGATAATAATACAAAAGTTTTGACCTTGATCATAGCCTTAATCAATTTTGCAGAGAAATTTTGAACCTTTTGCGGCCGACGTATTGCTTTGAAATCCTATGTATACTAGGTTCGATGGCAATACAATAATTTGATGATGTTTATCTTAAGCGTCACCTTGATCTATTTTTCAAATCAATTTGAACCACTTCCACTTAACCTATTGCTTTGGGGTTTTTTGTACATATATTTAATGATTGCTTTTAAAGTTTGTGCATTTGGTCTTTTAACAATACAAAAATATGACGACCCTAATTTTGGCCGCGATCTTAATAATCTTTTATTTCAATTTATTACTACTTTTAGTTAGCCTATTGTTTTAAAATGTAGTATACTTGTGTATCCGATGATAATACATAAAATTCTTGATCTTGAACTTTTGAAACTTTATACACATGTTGATTTTCGATCCCACAGGATAACACTCTTGCGATCAATCTCTCGGTCTCGGGAAGATCTCTAATAAGAGGTTATCGATGTGACACAATCAAAAACGAAAAGTTCTACGAGCTAAGCGTAACACTTAGCGCCACCTATTGGGGCTCCGGAGAGTTCCGGCTACAACCTATAGGGTTTAGGCGAAAGCATGTAATATGCGTGGGAAAAACTGAAAACAAATTAAAATGTGCTTTCACACACTTTTATTCAGATTTCTTGGCCGGAAAATTGATATATGTAGAAAAGCAAAAAGCAGGAAAGCGGCTAATCAAGTGAGCTACTAAAAACACTAAATATGCATTTTAAAAGAAATAAAAATATGCTTTTGTTTATGTTACCCGCTGTAAATAAAAACTAGTCTCGAGGTTTATAAAAAATAGGATAAAGACAATCATAACGCGTTTTATCAAGTGATCTGTCTCCAAAGAACGCTGATATATATCAAGTATCCATAAGAAAATAATCCTTAATAATTTTAAGGAATTACCAGAGTTGGCAATGTCGCTTTCACACAACATCGAAATGGTCCTGATAATTTAATTAAAAATTCTTTTTAACAAAATTACACTTTCTTTCTCGAAATGAAAACGACTTGTTCTCGTTAATTATCAGAAAGAAGGAAACTTTATTTCAGCTCTTGCCAGATTTTTTCACAAATTGCCATAGACGGGTTCCTGCAGTCGTGAATTTTATTAGAAGACATAATTGAAAAGTTTCATTCGAAGAAAATAATTTTATGGCGTCATCGTAAAAGTTTAAAGTTTTGAAAATGTTGCCAGGTTTAACCCAAAACTCTTTCCAATGTATGCTAGAAATGCTTCAATATCATATATTCATAGTTCGTTGATATAATAATTATTGTTACTAAGTAGTTGTTTTATTTATAGTAGTTTATGTGAAACAGTCGAAGGCCTTGCTCAAATCACATAAGATGACATGCTGATAAGAGATAGTGAAAACTTACATTCATCTGACGCCTCTTCTTGCAATTCTATTCCTATAGGGGGCCATGTCTAAAAATATTTAAACTGACAGCCGCGAAATGAAACGGGGAAACGATTTTCCTCTGATAAATGCTTTTTTTTAATCTATGTTATGTCTCTTATCTAGAAATTATATTGTGCGAATAGCTAGTGAAGTTTAAACATAATTCCAAAAATATTAATATAGTATAGAAATATTGTTCTTCACTTTCCGACATTTCGCTTGCACAAGGCATTTTCAGGGATCTTTACTTCACGAAATCGAAACATTGAATGGGCTCGGAGAGATTTAGATCGGCTATATAATTCCCACCTGTAGTCACCGAACCGGGACCCGGTGTAACGATCGGTTTCCGCGTATCATGTAGCCTGTTGTCCGTATCTCTATTAAATGTATTACGATGCTTATAAATTTCAGTAGATTCCTTTTATAGAAGCCGAGCCTAACGCAAGAACTTTGGATTCTTTGCTTTCTAATACATGGTTCATGTTCCTTAATCCTATTGGATTTGGATAGCCCAGTTTCTCCCCTCGTCCATATCCTAGAGCTGCTTGGTTTGTCTTAACGTTTTCTCGTCTGCTGTTAGTTTGGATGCCTTTATAAGATTAGTTATCGGTTGTTTGTCGGGTCTGTTTGGATTAACCTGTATTCGTTGTCCTCCAAAAGTAGTCGAATTTTCTCCATGTAATCTATTTTGTCAATGACGATATTAGCGTTTCCCTTTCTCGCAGGAAAAACCATCAAAATGTCTGTATACTGTCGTTTAAACTTTTGATCGTCGTTTTTTCCGCGACTGAGAGGTTTAGAATTTTTGATGATCTTCGTTGTCTTATACCTTGTCACATCAGTATCGACTGCTGGAAGTCTTCTGATTGTGGTTTCGACGGACGACACTAAGGCTGCTATGGGTCTGCCCCTTAGTTTAATGGCGAAGTTTTGGTCTTTTGAGATAATGGATTGTCTCATCTCTGTATCTATGGGGAAAGGCTAGTTGGAATAGTAACTTCTTGTTGTTCCTGTTAAGATCGCCAAAAGTGTTGGCATACGTTATGATTTTCTCCCCATAGAGGTTAGCTAACATAGAACGGAAACTATCATAGCTTTCTTCATTTAAAAAAATCATGGTTCTTGGGGATTAGATCGTGTCAGAATGGAATCACTGTCCGACGTTTCGCCTTTATTTGCACATATCTCTATTAAAATTATTAGGATGCTTGTAAATTTCAATAGATTCTCTTATTTTTCGTTAATAAAACCCGAGACCGACCCACGAACTTGTACATTTATAACATGAATAACATAACTGAACATCCGTAGTTCAGATACAGCAGATTGTACAATTTGTTTCTTTCTAATACATTGTTCATGTTCCTTAAGTCTAGTGGATATGGATCGTCCAGGTTCTCCAATATAGGCATCACCACAGGAATAAGGAATTGCATATACATACTCCTTCGATTTGGAAAGGAGTAATGTCCTTTGGCGATCTGATCAATTTTCCATGTGTATTGAAGACTCTGTGTTGGACTGGTGAAGTAATCTTGGAATCTTGTCTCTGGTCTGTCTATAAATGGAAGAACTACCCTTCCTGTCCTTATTAGTTTTTTGTCTTGTAGTCGGATTATTATATTTTCTAATTGGCCGTCTCAATATCCATTTCCTTTTAAAGCTTGAGTCAGTTTCTCTGTTTCCAATTGTAAAGAATTTTGGTCACAAATCGCGAGGGCTTTATAAACCAAAAAATTAATAACTGGTTGCTGCTTCTGTACCGGATGATGAACTAAATTTGCATTTAGGTATCTGTGTGTGTGTTGGTTTTCAATATACAGACTGTCCTAAGGAACCCTCCCCTTTTTATTTGTACAATAACATCTAGAAAGGGAATCGTGCCTTCTTAATTTTCATTGCACATTTTATATTAGAGAATGTTGCTGATTCAATAATATTAATATACGTAATTAATATTGGCTTGGATTGTCAGGTCTGTCCCCTTGCAAAGGCGTTTATTCCCCTTCCTATCAAGAAGAGGATAACAGACAGTTGGTTCAATCAGAATTAAGCGTAAGGCTGGTCGTCCACTGAATGCATACACCTACGAATTAATAGTCGTGCGTAGTATTCTGACTAGGCATGACTAACTGAACTTCGTCCTTTGCATTTGACTTCGAATGTACTACTGTCGCCGACTTCATCCGACTGTCAACTGATTCCATCTCAGTGGGATTTATCGCTCCTAGTCGGAGATTTGCATAGTAAGTAAATATTTGATATGTTTGATAGGTTCTATGTTCTTTTTGTCAGGAAATGGATGCTGAGAAATTAATTATTGCTGTGAGAGAGCAATGTTCTGTCAAGACATATCATGCTCAAGATGTTAACAGGAAACTATGGATATTGCTTTTCTGAAATTCGATTAATTTATAATTGGTAGCCAAATAACTTTTAAAATGTATTCAAATGTCATTGACTCTTTCCATAGAAAACTTGTTAAAAATCTTTCTGTAGGTCTTTATACAAATGGTGAAACTCTCCCACTTTCGCCAAATGCGCGTTCACCCAAAATCCTCGTCGTTTTTGTTTTGTCTTATTGCAATGTACGAATTATCCAAAAGGTTTGTCTCATCTACATCCATTTTGTATGACTGAATACCAAAAGCATACAGAAAAAACTAAATAAGACTAATAAGCTGTGTGATTACCTATCGAGTGGACGACCAGCTTAAAACGGCAGTAAGTTGGTACACTGCCCATTGAGGTTTAAGAAGTTACATGCACAGGAGTCTTAAAGAATTCGGTTGCCGCCTATGTATTGGGAATGACGAGACAGCGACAGACAAAGACAGTTCTTCATATTCGGTAGGGATATTGTGCTGCCAGAATACCTCTCCAAATGCAATCATAAGGCTCACTGAGGAGTTAGAGTTGCTTGAGGAAGTGTAACTATGGGTGTAAGCCACAATAGACCGAAGTGGCAGCAGTGGAGCTTTAATATTATGATCCACTTACTTTTGACCTAATCTAACCCTAAACTACTCTGAAACACGTTTATTTATAAAGTATGTTAGTTGGTCGTTAATATCATATTTTTCATATTTAATGTGTTCTGTTTCAAAAAAGTTTAACCTAACGTAACCTAATCTGAAAATAATATGTCTTGTATTAAAGTAACATATAAGGCAGTCATGACACACAAATACAAACTCTCTATATCTTCATTCAAAAGAAAAAATGTAATTTGTAAAACTTTTTAAAATCCAAAGCCAACTGTAGCGAGTTACCGCCGAGCCCTGACACCAAAGGGCCTAAAACTTAATTAAAGTGTTCGAAAAACACTTGTTTCCCGGCTTAGAAGAGATTTCAGTTTGCTGTTTCAGAAGTGGAATTAACGGCATGACAAGTTCATAATTTTTATGAGTAGCATAGGGATTGCTTAATAAGTTTTTGGCTTACGTTGTGTAAGGCTTAAAAGTTCGTAAATTTCATATTAAATCCGTAATGGAAATTAAATGTCGCAGTATTTTGGTATACTTACATCAAAAAACGTAATTTATAAAGGGCGAGTGTCAACATAAGTGCTTTTTACAGTTGTTGGCAAAATTATAGGAAAAAGTGAACAATTTTATACCATCAGGTCCTCGAAATATTTTTTGTTTCAGTTTTGTTAAAGTGCGGGACACGGAAGAAAACCGGGCGGTCCTTAAAATAAAGGTTCATAGTCTTAAGCAAGCGAAAAAGTAAAATTTGTGTACGCCAATAAATTTTATGTTATTTTATTTGTTGTAATAGTTCGCTTCACCTATAAAGTGGCAGCCAGCTAAGCAAGTCGGAAAATTAATCGAGGATTTAGTAAATTTCGCACTGGTCCACTTGTACCTGGGATGTGCCTAGAGTATCCATGCACTTGCCGCTAGAAGGTTCTAGCTATTTCCAGTGGCGCCTATACATTTCGAGCATTTGTTTTCATTTTTTTATAAATGCGTTGCGTTGAATTTGAATTATTATTTCGAAGTAACGATGGCGAGCAAAAGAGGAAAAACAATTCGAAGCGGTGCACGTGAAGTTATTGCGAACGTTATAGAGGCCTGTACTAGAGAAGCTGAAAATAATAGTTTGACTACTCCAATTCAAAATCGAATAGAACGAGCTGCATTTTACACTGGTGTCGGAAAGTAGTTTAAGAGAAATTCAAACAGAACATAATGATCGCTCATGTTCTACTTCACCTTTAAAATCTCCTGGTTAAAAAAAGACTCCGATTATCACACAAAGATAAAATTGACGATGGTGATTTTCAAGTAATTCGACGAACAATAGAGGATTTTTATATAAACTTGAAGGTTCCGACCTGCTAAAATTATCGGGGTATAAAACCATATCAAATGGTTTTGTTTGGCGCAAGTGCCAATAAACAAAAAGTTCTCATTGAGAGACCAAATATTTTTCGCTGGCGGGTGAAATATCTATCAACTGTAAGGCAATATAGGCAAGAAGGACGCAATATTGTGTATCTAGACGAAACATGGGTAGATGATGATATGACAGTGAACAAATGCTGGCAAAGTGAAAGTGTTACAGGTGTTGTTCAGGGAATCCGCTCTAGCAGTCGCTTTAATATAGTTCATGCTGGTTCAGAAGCCGGATTTGATCCAGGTGCTGCTTTAGTTTTTCGGTCGGGTCTAACAACTGGAGACTATCATGGACAGATGAATAGAGATAATTTTGAAAAGTGGTTGCTCGAGAAGCTTCTACCTAACATTCCTCTCAAATATCAGCCAACAGCCTAGAGAAAAAAAGTATAAAATTGCTTGCATGGGCAGGAGTAAAAAAATATATTCGAGAGCGCAACACCGGTGAACTTTCAATTAAAGATTTAAATAAAATAATATTAGAAGCGATTGACTCAATATCTATCGGCTGAAAATTGGAAATCGTATGTTAAACATGTTCGTTCTATTGAAGATAAATACTGGGAAATAGATGGCAAAATTGAAACGGTTATTGATGATTTAGTTATCACACTAGGATCTTCAAGTAGTGACGACGAAACCTCATCATTTTCAGAGGAAGACAACGATTTAGAAGAAATCGAACCATTAGAATTACAGCCGTCTACCTCAAAAATGGCTTATTTTTTTTTCATATATTTTGTAAAATTGTTCACAAAGTAGCTGTCAATAAACTGCTTCAAAATAATTAATTTTCTGTTCAATACCGGGTGTCAAAAAATATCTAATATTGCAATTAATATTTGAAAAACTACAGAACTCATATTTTTCCAAAATTAACACATCAATGTAGTTATAGTAGAGGAGGCAGCACTGATTCCAGTGAGCAAATTTTATCAAAATTTTAACTTATGCAGTTCGACTTTGGGCTATTTTTAAGAAAAAAGTTTAATATGAACCTAAAAGTCTTAACTTTAGAGATACAGGGTTTAAAAAAAAACATTTTTTTTTAAATCCAAATTCTGATAGATAAATAACTGTGTGAAATTTGATACACGTCTTTTATGCATAAAAGGGCATTTTTTATTAACAATCAATTTTTGAAATTTCTACCAGTGACGTGCATATGTAATTAACCTGGGTAAATCCGTATACTCCTTAATGCATAGAAAACGTGTATCAAATTTCATGCAGTTATCTACAATAACATCAGAATTGAGATGAAAAAAAAATGTTTTCTTTTTAAACTTTATCATCGTGTATCTCAAAAGTTAAGACTTTTAGGACATAAAAACACCCCCTTTAACATCAGCACGCAATTAGGAAACGCCCTGTATAGTACTTCACAATGACGGCCCCTGTATAACGTAATATGACAAACGGAGACAGACGGCCACTTTTGGCATACCCGAGTAGCCCAAAGTCGAACTGCATAAATTAAAATTTTGATAAATCTCCTTCACTGGATCTGATGAGGGCTGCCCTTGTAAAATCTGGACTTGTAAATCGTGTATGTAGAGATATAGAAGTGCGTTACACGAAAGAAAACAGACAAATATAGATAAAGGTTTATTAAGCATAGTTACATTTTTTAATTATCTGAAGTGCGTATAGTCAAAAAGGAGTGCCATATTATTTAAAGAACGACGGGACACCACTGGTTTAAAAAGATTTTAAACCAGACCTTCCTAAACCGATTGACTCCGCCGGTTTTCTTTCGTGTCCCGCACTTTAACGGAGCATTCAATATATTTTTTAATGCTATAAAACTTTAAATAAAGCTCAAAGGCTACAAATCTTGCACTTACGTATCAAATACGATTTGGTCCGATTTTTAATGAACGTTTCGGAGGAAATCAGTTTCATAACTACCCACGGTTTGCCACGTAATGCAAAAAGTATTGAGGACGGGTTTTACAGTATAAAAGGCAGTTAAAGCATTCAACTGGTGGTCTCAATAAGCCCCTAAATCCTAACCATAGCAGATAATCTTGAATCGAATACTAAACCGTGCGTCGATTGCTTTATATAAAAACATAGAGAACAATCGGAAAAACAGGTGGCAAATCTTGAAACATAAAAGTCGCAGAACTAGGTAGTATACGTTGTGGTCCAAATTAAATTGGAACCTTTTTTAGATCTAAATAATTTTTTTATTTTTTTTTCGATTTTGATGATTTTTAGATATATTATAACTGTGTCATTTCTGAGCTCACAAAAATTTCCTAAGTAATTTTTTATACAGGGTGCGCAAAAAGCTCTTTTCTAAAATGTAGATTTAAAAGTCGTTGCAAAAATCAGATGGTTTAGGATTTGTTGTTAAAATGATTCAGTGGTTCTCGGAAAACAACTAACATTTTGTTTATTACAAGTTTTTATTTAACTTGCTTTCTTCGTATGTCTGTGTACTTCGGTGAGAATGGAATAATATGATACCATGGAGCTGGTCTGATGATTGAGCCGGAAGGTAGCCATATAAACTCCTCAACTACATAATATAACCGTGTTTGAACTCGTTGGATTTGTCTTGACAAGTAGTACTATATACTTAAATCAATACTTCTAAACAACAGAAGGTGTTGCTTAAGTGGTTTCCAGGAGTCTCAATGTGGCCATAGGAACGATTTCAAGTTTTCTGCCTTTAGAGATGGATTTTTTTTAATTCTCTGTTACTCGGATCCGACCAAGGATGAACTGTGTGTGGCTTCTGTGGATGTAGGTTTCATCTGTATAGATAATATTTCTTCCTTCTTCCCTGTACTGAATATTTTTTTTTGAGAAGCTGAATTCGTTTTAATCGAATTAATGTAGTGTTTTTCTGTTAGAGCAGACCTGTTATCTTCTCTTTTTTTCCACCTGAAAATTTTAGTAATTGTAGTATAAAAGCGTTGACTAAAGAATAACAACAATATTTATTTTCTTGAAATAACATTTTTTTTTCGACAATACCTCTGTTGAACCAGTGAAGCCAATTTTTTCCTCATTAAAGCTGTAAAAAGTTAAAAATGTTTCGTATTAAAAAATATATTGGAAAAAATTGTAATCTTGGTTGATTTGACCATAATATATTTTTCTCTGCGTAAAAATACTTGATCTTTCCTGGGTAATGTAAAAATTATAAATTATATGCTTCATCTCAAAGTAGAAGTTAAGGTTTTGCGGAAACTTTTTCTCCCTTTGTCGTCTCTTCTTGGGGCTAGAAAAAAATATAGTAGCAAAATTTGTGTCAACGTTTCTGCCTTCTTTTCTAATAGCTTGAAGTGTAGTTTTACTGATTCCTCTTTTCCTGTAATACAATGTTATACTATACGTTTCGAAACAATTTTGCATAAACATTTCTGTAATTAAAATACTAAACGAAATAATACAGTACACTTGCCTAAATTTTTTAAGAGGAATCTGTAGCTTCCTTTGCTTCTTTTTGCATAAATGCAGCGACCCCATCAATGTTTTCTTTTGTTTGGCCGCGCAAGGCTATTCCTATATTAACCACTTTCATGAGAGCCATTACACTTCCAAAACTACAGAAAAGACAAAACACCAAAACATACATTTCTTCGTATTTTCTTTATTGTACGTTCAATTATTTTTTTTACAAGAAAAATTGTTTCTTCTAAACCGTAGGGGAGTAAAATCATGTTATTTATAAATTTATTGGTTGTTTTCTTTCCTCAGAACAGCAAAGTTAATATCTTTAATAAAACTTAAAGGCAAACATCCCACAGCGTCTTAAAAGGACAAGTAAACACATAATGTCGGAAAAAGATAAGAACTAAAACAAAAGCGATTGACAGTGATTATAGGGAGTCCTCAAAAGACATTTCATTTGTTTCCCTCGGAAAACAAGACATATAAACTTATTTACTACGATTATAGGTTTAGAGAAGAAAATGTTTTTGGGAAATACGGATATTTTTAAGTTAATTTCTTATATCGCTTATGAGATAAGAAGTCCTATAAATATTTTACTGTTCGGTTATAGCATCTTTTTTATTTAATTGTTATCACATAACTGCCCACTTCTTGAATATTTGAATAATAAACTAAAAGACAATTTGTTTTTTGTATATGTATATTATTATTTTATGAATAATAGAATAATATTAATGTAATGAAACGGGACAATAAGAAGTAAGTACAGGGACTTTTCGTTTATTTTACCCCGCACTTTTTATTTGAATAGTTAAAAAAGTTACAGCATTTTCTTGGAAATGCCTTAGGAGTGGACATAAAACTTGAGTGTAAAATAACTATAAATATCCAAGAATAAAGAATTTAAGTTTATGCCTCTGAAAGAAGTAATTTTTCTCATAAATATTTGTGCTGGTATATTTTTTGCTGATCGTAATTTATATTTTTCGCTTAATTTTCTGGTTTCATATAATGAACATTATTTTATAAATTCTGTCAAAAGAACATATCTAGTGATTTCAAGTCAGTATTATTTACCGGTCACCTAATTTTACAATGTTAGCTACACTCTCTATCATGTGTCAAACTTAATTTCAGTTGCTGTACGTTTAAACTAATCAATACACAAAGTTTTTTTTATAAAAAATTAAGCCTACATACCCAAGTATCACGAAACAGTTTATAAAATCTTGAATGGCAAAATTTAATTTAATGGGATGGTCAGTCAGTAAATAAATATTAATGTATCTTTCAGTTACACTTCGAAATAAACGGTCCAAAGAAACTATTTCCATATTTCTTGAATTTCATATCAGGATACAGTAATAAATCGTCTATATGGCTTCGAAAAACGTAAGATGAATCAAACATGTCTGAAATTCTGAGTTAATACTCGTTCCTAATAGTCTTTCGAATAGTTACGACCTCTTTTTTATAGTGAAATTTCCATTTTCAATTTTTAGATTTTCTGTATCATATGTCCGTGAATCAGTAAAATTTCTCTACTATTCTTACATAGTTGGTTTTATTATTATTATTTTTTTGATATTGATACACTTATTTATTTTAAATACAGTACATTTTAATTTAAAAATTATGGTTGTTAAAATTAATGATTCCTTATTAGTTCTTTGTTTGAAATTATAGCACAAACAAATTGACTTCGTGAAATTAAGAAATCATAAGTTCTTGGGTTTAGACCGTGTCAAATTAGAATTACTTTCCGACGTTTCGCTTGCGATTGTACTGATCTTAACTGCACAAGACCAAAACACTGAACGAGCTCCGATGAGCAATGTTCATCTTCTTATCAAATTCATTTAACATTAGCCCGTAAATACTTTTGACGATTAATAAACCAATAAACCTGGTTTTGCTTTTGGGTTTCCAAATTTTTGAGTACGTAAAATTTCCGTATATCGGGTCTGTTCCAAACCGCGCTTAGATTATTTCTGTTTAATCACAACCAGATTAGATCAGTAATAGCCTCTTGGCTTTTGCAGAGCTTCGATAGGGCGTTTTCTCCAAGGAGTTCAGATTATTATTTCTAGTTAGAATAGCTTTTAACATAAGCCTGACCTTTTAGTAATTTTACATGACTTGAAATAAATAGACAGAGTGTCAGTTTTAATTTGTCAAATTTATATTCAATACATTTTTAAATGTAAGCTGAATATACTTCAGTAAATCAAAAACAAAAGTAGTATAATCGCTTATCAGATATAAAAATAACAATGTATTTAGTAAACAGGCTACAGCAAAGAGATATTGCGAGGGAAAAACATGATTTACATCCTAAAACATGCGAATGAAGATGCAAATAATTTTGATTCTACTCAAAAACATCTAACATAAGTAAATACTTGTTAATGCTACCGGATATAATGTGTCGTGTGTGTTTAATATTATCTAATAAAATAATTTTACAGTTATAAAATAAATTGCATAAATAAATTTCTGTGATAGTAAAAATATTTAATCTCTGAATATTAATAAAAGATCAGTTTCTTGTAGCACAATTGAACGGCAGATTTCTAGCTTACTCTAAGCAGGAAACAAAAATGTCACAGTTTGGGTAAAGTGTCACAAATGCAGCCATTTCTGCACTTACGCCGCACAAAATACCATAATACTTCTATCAATCACTTGCAGTTACTAAAACTAATACTGCCAGCAAACCAAGATCAACCTTCATTTAGCTAACCAAGTACCATATTCAAACCACCATAATATCGTGGGTATAAAGCAGAATAATTTATATCAATGCGTTTAGGAGGCCCCTCAAATTTGTCTGCATTTCAAGGCAGATACAAGAGGCTATTAAATGTACCGCTGTAGTTAGGATTTACTTCGGAAATTGAAATAAAAGTAAATAAAGGTGAAAATCAAAACGTGGCTTTGTTTAGTAAAAGGACCGTGGAATTAACCACAACCTTAGGGTCACTAGTAAAGTAGAAGCCAGAATACACATTTAACTCAAAGGACGTTTTTTTTTTCTATACAACAAGGCAAACTTCTTGTAAACGAAACTTGTGCGATGGGCGAAAGAGCGAGTGTTTAGTCTTACAATTTAATCAATCAACACTGTCGCGCCGCAGAACTCTTCGATGAGCATCGCGACATTAACGTCTGGGGAATGTATAACAGGAAGTTCTGAATTTAACCTAACGTTTAACTATAATATCGTTATACTGACGCAACTTTAATCGGTCTTCCTAGTGGTTAAGGTTTTATTCCGCGTAGTATAAATATGTTTCGTTGATTTTTCGCTACAGGTCTCGCTGCTCAGCGGTAAGATTCTGCGCTTGCAATGGAATGGATGCGTGTTCGAATCCCGGTTTAGGTGAAGTCTTTTTTTATATAAAACTTATAATTTTGTATGTGGTTGTGTTTTAAAAATAGGATTGCGTTTTGGTTAGTCCTTTTTTTGAAGTGATGTTAGAATATTAGTGTTAGTTTGTAGAACAAAGCCAATTATATTGTTACTATAAAAAAGAAAGGCGGATTATTTATTTTCTTAAAGTTAGGTTGTAACCTGCATCAAAAATAAATTCGAGCGATCAATGTCGGATGAAAGATTTAATAACTTATCTAAACTGTCAATAGAAAACCCTATGACACGGTCAGCATTGTATGATAAAATGTAGAACAGAACAAAAAGGATTTTTTAATTTTTATTTTTTGTTGTTGTATTTTCAACGTCACACAGTATTCATATAAATATACACTTTACCGCATCAGTAAGGAATTTTCTATAAACTGATTCTAATTACAAAGAATTACATCTTTTGGGGACCTTAAGCAGTGCCCATTCTTTTTGTGTATAATTAAGATTTTTCGAATGTTAGATATCCGCAGTTCTTGCAATTTTATCTGGATACCCTGTATAAACGGACAAACTGTCCTACGTGCTGGTTGAGGTTTGGTTATCGAAGGCTTAATGTCTTCAGTTCAATATCATAAAGTCTTGGTGTCAGTATCGATTGTGTCAGTTACCATTGTTAATATACAAAATCACGCATTCTTACAAGATGCAAATTAACAGCCTCGCAAACAAAATATTACTTTTACTGTTATCGTAATAAAACTTAAGTGGATAATCTTTTACATGGTCTGTTCATTTCTTTGCCTTATACTTGCGCTCGAGTGTTACCAAAACCGTCGGAGTTTGAGGGGCTAAAACATCATAACGCGGGGTGACAAAGTGCCTCGAAGGCAATAAAATCTGAACGTAGGCAATTTGGCCACCGCGACGCCAGATTTGTCAATGTCTTCGCAAGTTGGCTTTTTCCAGCGGAAATAAATAGCGCGTGGGACACGCTTTCCGTAAATGTTACAAATAGAACTGTGCTAATGAAATAATACACACATATACCGTGTGTGAATTAACGCTGGGTTGAATCCGACATTTCCCTACTTTGTAAGTGACTAGGGTATGTTTAATTAGTGATAAGGGCAAATATTTTGGAATTTAAATGGATCGATACTATTTCCGTTTAAACAGGAAGTGTCGTGGACTTTTTTTGCTAGTACAGTAACTGGAGGCTCAAACCTTGGGAAAATTAGGAAGCAAACCATTTTTACTTCCCTCGAAAAAAGGAAGTATTTTAATCGTGAGAAGTCACCCTTTCCGATTTTTACAGATCCACGCAAATTTTGGTCAAAAATCAGTGAAAATCCAATATGACGGAACAAAATGGCAGCCTAGTGAAATGTTAAAAAAACTTCTTATCAAATTTACCTAAAATTTTGCACAAAAATCATATATTACTTAGAATTAATCTGGTAAAATTTTGGTAAGAATCCAAGATAGCGAAACAAAATGGCGGCATAGTGAGAAAGATTATTACTTAAAAACTACTTATTAGATTGATTTCAGATCTTGTGCAAGAATTAAGTGTGATGTAGTACGTAATAATATGGTAAAATTGTGGTACAAATTTAACATGGCGTAACAAAATGGCGACTAAATAAAATGTTTGTAATGCTGAATAAATCATCCTTCAAGGTTTTGTATGGCTTCAAGTTTTAGCGTTTCTCGATGCCCAAAAACATGTTTTCCCAATTTCGTTAGTCTGCCTGTCTGTCAATTTGGGGCATTGCTAAAAAACTATTTACACGATTGACTTCAAATTTTGGTCAACAATTAAAGCTCTTATGGGGATGACCTAGTCACATTTTGGTAATTATTAATGATTACAGGACAAAATGGCGACCTAGTGAAATGAAAAAAAAAATCACTAAAAAACGAATTATCCAAATACCTCAAATTTGATACAAAGTAAATGTTACATAGAAATGAACGGGTAACATTTTGTTTCGAGTTTAGTGTAGTTATATCATGTGGACTCCAGAAATTCAATCACATATTATTTTTTTAAACTAATAATTCAACATTAAGAGTAATTATTTGAGTTGGTCTTATGTGAAGAAATGTAAATTTTTACTTCAGGTTCCCAAGGGATATTTGTCATGGTTTCGTCTTTCAGGGGACCTGCACTTTATTACAGTTCTTAATCATTCACTTAGGTTTTTAATTAAATTTGATTTGTTTTACTTAAAATGAACACTTCTGAATCCTTTATTAATTTTTCGACCATTACGTACTTTTATTTGTCTGAAAAGAAGGCCCTTTTTAATATAATTATGTACTGTATTGATAAAATGGATTTAGTATTATATTTAGTTTTCTGGCTTATAGAAATCCGATTTCTCAGACTGTGTGTGTTTATGTTTACAAACATTATGAGACTGTAGAAAAGTGACTTAGCGGAAAATGAGTGCTACGACTACTTTAGTTTTCGCGTGTATCTATGTGAAAAATTTTAAAAATAGTTGCTCCCTAAACACATAATTTGATGCTCTAGATTGCAAGGGTCTTGAACCCCGCCTTCTAATTTCTTGCGGCTCTCAGAGGCTAAAAAAATATTATATCGCGCCGCGCCCGCCAATGACACTCGGAGGGCGCTAGCGCCACCTAGTTAGAAGATATCCCCTCTGTGAACTCGCAATCACGACTACCCACAGGGCCACTAGATGGCGTTGCATGTCTATTGAATCTTTCTAATGATTCTAGAAATTATTACTACTAGAGGGACCTACTAGTCAGTCTCGTAGCTGCTCGAAATTTCGGGACATTCAAAGTTGACGCGCTCGGCCTATATAAAGCCGGCATCACACGGCAGCGGCCAGTTCTAATTCCAAGAGCGAACGAAGCGATAAAAGCGAAAGAGTGCCAACTAGTAGTGAAAAAAAGCGCATCAAAAACGCGTCTGTTTGGTATGTCAAGAATCCCTTTCAGCCTTGAAAGAATACAACTTAAAAAGACATTAAGATACAAAGCATGCCACACAGTTTGATACATTCAAAGGGCAATTAAGGCAAGATAAAGTGAAGTGAGAGCTCTAAAAAGTCAGCTTCAACGACAGCAAGATAGTTTTCGAAAGCAGAACATTGAAAATGAAGCAAGCGTGAAGGTCGGCTACATTATATCCAAAAAAATACTTTAAAATCAAAACCTTTTACTGATGGTGAATTTATCAAGGAAGGTATGGAGGCCGCCGCTGAAGTATTGTGCCCGTCTCACAAACAACTTGTTTCTAAAGTTAGTTTGTCCTATGTTACTGTCACCAGAAGAGTCGAAGAGTTAGCGGCAAACATTGAAAATTCACTAAAAGAACGTGCATCGAAGTTCGTATACTATTCTGTTGCGCTCGACGAAAGCACAGATTTAACCGACACCGCTCAATTAGCTATATTTATGCGGAGCATTCATAATAATTTTGAAATGATTGGAGGGATGGCTGCTTTTTTTCATATTAAAGGAACTACAAAAGGATGTGATACTTATAAGTGTTTGATGACAGTACTGAAACGATATAATTTAGAATTGACAAACCTTTCTGCAGTTGTAATAGACATAGTAGGAAAAAATGAAGGTTGGTTTAATGAAAAATAAGCAGAAAGATCTTCCTTTGATGCATTACCATTGTATCGTTCATCAACAAAATCTTTGTGCAAAATCCACAAATATTGATAAGGTGGTGAAAATGGTCGTAAAAACTGTGAACTTCATTAAATCACGTGGCCTTAATCACAGAAAATTCCAAAATTTTTTTACGTGAAATTAATGCCGAGTATGGTAATGTGACATATTTTTATGTTCGTTGGTTGAGCAAAGGAAAAATGCTAAAACGCGTTTTTGAACTCAAGAAGAAAATCGCATCCTTCTTGGAAACCAAAGGGAAACCAGTTCCTCAATTTAGTGACTCCGACTGGCTGCGCGACATTGTATTTCTCACGGACATCACGCTGCACCTCAATAACTTGAACACCAAACAAACATGGAAAAGAAAATCTCATCAACAACTTACTTGACACTGAAGGCATTTGAGTTTAAACTGGTTTTGTGGAAAAATCAGTTGTTGAAAAAAGAATGTATTCATTTTACTAAACTGCAGAGTTGCGAATGTACAGATGTGAATAAATATGTCGCAGCACTAGATTTACTCAAAAAATAGTTCAAATCAAGGTTTTCTGACTTCACAGATAATGAAAATTACATCAATCTCTTTGCCCGACCATTCATGGTATCCGTTGAACACATGCCAGAAAATTGTCAAATGAAGCTATCCATTTGCAGTGTAATTCGGAACTGAAAGACAAGTTCGGCGTGGGTCTTTTTCATTTTTATTCAAAATATGTTGATCAAAAGTCGTTTCCTGAAATCAGAAAACATACCCAGAAAATGATGTCTCTGTTTGGGAGCGCATATGTGTGCGAGCAGCTGTTTTCTCGTATGAAGAATGTGAAGTCTAAAACAAGGTCGAGAACTACAGACACACATCTGGAAAGAAGTTTGCGGGTTGCAACTATAAAAATAAAACCAAATATCGACACACTTGTCAAAAATCGCACTGATTAATTGAAATTTTTAATTATTTATTATTATTATTATTTTATTGATATGGTAGTAAAGGACCATTGTGGCACTTCGGACGATGTGAAATCGATTTTTAGCCCTCGCACTAAAAAAGGTTAAAGCTCTAGAGCTTCCGTAAGTAAAATTTTTATTAAGGAGCAGAATTTAATTGTAAGAGAGTTTTCTGTACTATACACCCTTTAGATGCTATAAGACAAAAACTGAAAACAGTGCAAACATTTTACGGTGCAAGCTCATATTACTTATACATTTATTTAGAATGACCAAATTGAAATAAAATCATTTCCAGTTTTCTGGGAATTAATTGCAGGCAAACGTCTAATTTGCTGGACTACTTTGCAGGTCCAAAAAAATGCAAAAATTAATTTTTTTGTCAATTTCTGTCCAAATATTATATATAGAGCAATTATGTAAGGAAAATGAAGATCCTGAACAAAAACGGTCCTTATGATTTTTTTCCTAAATGATAGTTCCTGAGATAATTGATAAATCAACCGGAACTCTAAGTAAAAATATTTTATAATTGAACCCTTTTTATTTTGGTTTAAATATATTATTAGCCGAACTATTACTAATTAAATACCTCGAATTTACTTAATTCTCAATTAAGTTTTTGTTTATGTAGTTTTTTCATTCATAGAAACATAATAAAATCGTCATGTTTTCATAATGTTGCTATATATATATATATATATATATATATATATATATATATATATATATATATATATAGCAAAATAAACGTAAATATATACTTTCTTTGTAATTATTAAATCCTATCATATTAAAATATAGATAGAACATGAGCTTCTGAAAAATTTTTGCGAAAATTTCTATCAAAAAAAGATTGTGATTGGGGATGAATCCTATCAATTCGAAGTCAAAAGAGCAAGCAAATAATACCTGTAACAGCTAAGTGAAAAAATGCTGAAACCAATTTATTTTCGCCGACAGCTCTATATAATTACGATTATGTTGACCTCTTTTGGGATGCAAAAGAGAATTTTAGAGAATTAACACCATCAACGGTGACATTCAGTCAAGATTTGAAGTTTAGCATCTACCACATCCCCCTGATTCATTGGTCTGCTGAGACCGACATTTCAGAATAAGTAGTATTAAAGTGATTGATATTGCCTAGTTTTAAAAATAAAAATAATGTTATAGGCTTAAATAAACTGCCAAAAAACTTGCACGCGGTCTTTCCTTTGGATACCATTGGTAAGAACTATAAAAAGTTTTAAAAATATGTAAATTATTGCTTTCTGTGAGGTCTGAATTTGTTAGATAGATAAACCAGTGGGAGCTGTTTACGACTGTTACACTCTATGGTCTCTGCAAGGTTGATAAGTTTTTGAAGTGGGAGCTGGTAATGAACGCTATCAAAAGTCTTTTCAGAATCAGTATAGGTTGCATCTGGTCCTTTTTTATTATCGACGGCTTGCGATAGAGAGTGAGTAAAAATCTCCAGTTTTGTTTGATAACGTTAACATCTGCCAGTAGCAATGACTGCGTATATACTAAAAATATCTCGTTATTATATTTTAATAGCTTAGATATTTGAAAGGATTTATATAATATGCCTCGCCATTTGGTATTTATCACCTCACTCTAAAGATTTGAGGTCCGATTTAGATGAAGATGTCCATGTTTTCGGCCTTTTCCTTCTCCCGAAAATGGAAAGTATTGCATCTTAGGGTCCCCAGATCCATGCTTTCCCATTTCCGCCGGTCTGTGTGCGGCATAGCTCTAACTACTTATCCCATTGACATAAAATTATGGTCAAAATTCGATGGTAACATGGGAATGTTTTGCCTTATAGGATTTGCACTAAAATTTTGCCAGTTTTGAGATCCATTCCATATGTAGTTCCTTAATAATGATTTTTTTAATATTTTGTGGGGTCGCCATTTAACCATATTGGATATCTATCAAAACAAATCCTGTAAACTATAATTTATTTTTAAGTTATTGTCAAAGAACTATATGGGTTCATAAAATGTGTTATCTGTGTGTAATGGAATTATGTACTAGGGAAGTTGTGGGTAAAGGCGAATTTTTGTTTCTTGTGTTAATTATGTTAACGTTTAATTTTTTGGTTTCGTTTAACTTAAATCTTCAAATACATTTTCGGGACAAATTTAAATTTGTATTACAAAGTAGGAATCGATTTTGACACAGTTTATTATAGATATTTGATTATATAGGTGGATGGCTACCAACTAATGTCATAACACAAAAACGTATAAATACCATGATTGTTCTGAATACCGGAACCGGGAGACTAGACAATGTGTTTAATATATACCCCTAAAATCAACTCTATTCATAAAGAGACTTAAGAAGAAACTTATTAAAGAATTATTTAAAAAATGCTGATTTGTTCAAATCATATTACAAAATGTTAATTCATATTTTAGAATTTCGTTGTTTATCTGTAAGTCTTTATATTAGCTTACGTTTCGTCAGCAGCTACTTAGAGAAACATCTCAACTATGCAACCATTATCCCATCGTGAAGTTAATTCTCTTTATTTTTCCTAACGGCTCAAAATTAAATTCTTAGACAGGCCCGACAAATCGAGCACCATCGTCCTAAGGACCTCGACAATCAGACGCGTCGCAATCCCGAGAACCCTTCAGGATATTTCTAAAACGCGCTTTAAGACAGGGTCTGCAGTCACGTTCTCATAATTTGGAGCGGGTCGAGAGCGAGTGCCGCGTCTTAATACTTTTGGGGCGTTTATGGTCTTGGGATAAGGGTGCGAAAACACACTCAGTAATTAATTAATTAATTAATTAATTTATCTGTGTCTACAAAATTTTAACGTGATGTATTGCAGTCAAATTCGTGATTTAGATTGCAATATTTCTTAAATACGTTAAGTTGGGAAAAAATACATACACGTATGATTTTAAAGTTCTACAAAATGTTGAAAGAAGCTTGACAAGCACGAATTCTTAAGTCTGTGATGTTCTGGAACAATACTTTCATTCAAGATGCAAATGTCACTGAAAATCAAATTGGGTGCCCTCCGCAAAATTTGAGGTGGAAGCCCCTTCTCCATCCAGCTTCCATCAGAAATAAATTAGAAGTCGAATTATCCAGTAGATAGCAATTAAAATGGGGAATAAAATGTTTAATTTAACCTAGGTAATTTTTTAAATACCAGCTACTCCAAATAGCAAAGTATAAAGTAAAACACAACTTCATCTATTATTTTATTCTGGACCTTATTGAAACCAGAATATTTGTTCTCTATCAGAATACTAGGTGATTAAAATTAAAAACATTAAAAAAAGTTTTCTCTTTATTGTCAAAATTGAAACAAAGAAGTCTAACTGTATAACGTCTATAATATCCAGAAAAAGATCACAACAGACCGGTTTTAACTAATAAGTCATCTTCAGTGCTACTCGTCATTAAAACAGATAGAAACCGTATATGGTTAAATCCTTAGAGTAAGAATTAAAGTAGAGATCACAACTCATTCATAATCTACGTTAGGGGTATGCGCCAACATGGTTCCCATATTTTTCACATTCTATCGACCAATGTTTACGATAAAACAAGAAGTGGGGATGGCCCATGCCCAAGCCGTGGCCATTTGTTGACGAATGCCAGTGACGGCGTGAGTTTTCACTTCCCATATAAGGAAATATCATTAATCGTGAAAAAATTATCGTTCCGGTTTTTGACAGATCCTCTTGTTTTTCCATTACTATCAGTCTGTTCCGGTATAGCTAAAAAATCCACTTTCTCGATTAACTTTAATTTTGTTTAATTTTCCACAAAAATTACGTCTGATATAAAAAAAACTCGTAAAATATTGGTATGAATTCAATATGGCGAAACAAAATGACGACCTGTTAAAATATTTGATGTACGAAAATGAAGAAATGGGCCATGCTTCATTATTGTTGACAAAAAGAAGGATTCTTACCTATTCCTTAATGAGGCAAAAAGGTATTTTTACAAACTTCAAAGAAATAATCGTTCTCTACTTCACTATCTAAAAACAAACCATTAAGTTAGGTAAGTTTAAAAGGAAATTAGTTATTTATATATTATTAAACTTTAATTTTTAGTTATGTTTGCCTTATGTCACTATCATTTTGTAATTGTGACATTTAGAAAAATTATTTGTTCAGTTGTTGAAAATGTCATGTTAAACCTGTAACTGTCAGGTTAGACCTTGTCTAAAGTTAAACCTCTTTAGTGAATGCGGGTGTTAGAGTTTTAAACTAAAATCAATGCTTTAAACGCGCTTTTAATGGCTTCCTGTTCGTCTGATTTTATGTTTGTATGTCTGGTTCAAATCTTGTAATTGATTTTTCAGGACTTCCATTACCGATTATTTTCAAATTTGACATGCATACACTTTCGGATATAAAAAATCCGAATTTTTTTAGTCAACGTTTAGAAATCCAATATGGCGGCGCCAATACGGTCGACGAATTTTGTTACTTGTGTAGCTAAAACTAAAAATCAGTGCCTAGGAAAATTTAAAAGTGTCAGCATTTAAAAATTCAAAATAGTGGTGTCAAAATGACAATGTCAACAGGTCGGACGGATGATTTTAACATTTGTGGGGATTATTTAAGAATGCACAACAAAAATCAAAATTGTGGCGCCAATATAGCGAACGAATTATGTCGTTTGTACAGATTCGGCTGAAATATCAGTATCTAGAAGTATTTAAGAATAAAAGTTATGAAATTTTAGTCAATATTTGAGAATTAAAAATGGCGGCACCACCATAGCAGACTAATGTTAAAATGTTTGCAGATTTGATTAAAATTCGGCATTTAGGGGTATCTAAGACTGCACATTATGAATTTTTGTCAACATTTTAAAAATTCAAGATTGTAATGCCAACATGGCGGCGGAATTTTAACATTTGTGTAGATTTGGCTGAAAGAAAGTAGGAATCTGGGGGTATTTGAAAATACATATCATACATTTTTAGTAAATATTTAAAAAATGAGAGCAGGAATGCCTAAAATGCGAGAGAATTTTAATATTTATACAAATTTGATTAAAAATCGATATTAAGTGAGCAATTCATACATTTTTAGTAATAAATATTTAAAATGGGGATGTCATCAATCAATCAATCCGATAAGTACTTTTTTCAGATATTTTTAAACGTTTAATTAGGCCACCGTTTTGTTCCCCCATTTTGAATTTGTCTCAACATTTTTACCAGTTCATCCCTATATAATATTTGATTTTTGAGCAAAATTTGAACATAATTGATGTAGTAGTTTTCTGCATTGACACACAATATTTTATTAGGCCGTCATTTTGGATTTGTAGTAAAGCTTATCAGTTGATGGTCATATCAAACCTAATTTTTCTGCAAAATTTGGATAAAACGGATAAGCAGTTTCTTGGTAATATTTGCTTAACATCTCAATAAACCGCCATTTTGTTCAGCCATATTGGATTTTTACCAAAATGTTACCATGTCATCATCATATGACATTTAATTTTTAACCAAAACTTGAAGTAAATAGGACAAGTATGTCTACTGACTAACCGACGGAACTGAGAAAACAGGTTTTTTTGCAACTAGAATACGAAATAAGATAAGAATAGAATAGCCAATTGTCATATTGTTTTTCCATGTTAATAGCTAAAATTTAAAAAATAAATTTTTTTTTAAATTTTCATTATCTTAAATCTTAAATTCTAACCAGTTTAGAACATGTTTACGAACACATTTTTGCTTTTAGTACCCAAAGAATTACCATTTAAATACTTTTACCTGATAACACTTATATAAAAAATTGGCCCAACTCAAGTGAAAATTAAAAAAAGGCGCGAAATCATCCGAAACTTTATTATTTCCCCAGATTTCATCCAAAATCTAGTGATTTTCGAAATCGCAGTACGTTTTTTTGAGCGTGAGACGCCCTTCGACTATTTTAATATAGTATAGGTACATTCTATAATTATTTTAATTCTCTGATAGGAAAAACTATTGTTATCGGCAAAAAAATCACCTCAGAGACTTTTTTGTATCATTTTGCTTCTGAAGATTCTCACATGACCCTCGACGAAATAAACGTTCTATTATACTGAACCGGACTGGTCAATACGTCATGTGACCCAAAATAAGTGAATAAGGTATTATTACACATGTCTCCTGGAAAAGGAAATCTTGCTGTTTATTTAGTGATTAAAAGAAAATTCCAAACTTAAACGACCATTTTTTTACAAACTCACATTGCCGCACCATAGTTAGATCAACTAAAGCTCCTAGTTCCGCAATCTCTAAGATAAAGTAAATAAAACTTATTTATTAAATATTTAAAAAATTAATGTTCTTCTAAATCCTCTAAACTGCTCTTTACGCTAGTCAGTCACTATCTAAAAAAGCATAAAAACCGTATTACTGTAAATGTTTTAGCCCATTCTTTAATGGCTTATCAGATGCAAATTCGTCTTTTTTTTTGTTTTTCTATCCTGCTAAACTTAAATGATGGCTCAATTTTCCATTTTACTACAGCCATTCGCTTCAACAGAGTGACATATTTGTATTTTAAATTCTAAAAAGCATCAAACTCAAAATTAGTCAGTGATATTTAACCACTGATATAGATTAGGTTTTTACGAATCTCATAACAATGCATATTTATTTAAAAAAATTTTTGGAAACCTTTTTATTATATTTTAAATGTAATAAATGATCATGTTCAAAAAAAATCAGTACAGGCCTTCACGAAAATGGCGTATTTAAGGGGGTTAAGAGCAATTTTTATTTAAACTACTTAATAGTGTTCTAGTTAAAAGAATGGGAGACAAAAATGTTAAAAGGATGTATAAATCAGTTCAAACGGATGACAGACAGGAAATTTGATATAAACTGTGAAATGAGTAATGATTCTCTCATTCATGATATCCCGCACGAATGTAAGATTCTTTGCAAAAACCTAGACAAAGATGACTTCGTTTTAATCTTCATTCCCTCCCACGATGCAAGCAAAGGTAGGCCTATCTCTAAGGAAGAACTAATTGAATTGAACAAGATGACATCCAATACAAACCTGATGGTTATCAGTAGTGTATATCATAGTTTTAGGCCAGTTCTGAATAATCTCTTAGACATACAGAACACTACTCAAATCATTCTATGATGAAAATCCTGGTATGCTTATACCTTTGCATTGCTCTCAAGCGGATGACCTTTTAGATTTTCAAAGTAAGAAAGAACTCGCAACCTATATTGTTCGAAGTCACATCATGGATGGCTTAAGCAGTCATTTTTTGTCATCGAAACAAGGACTCAAAGGCAGTCATCAGTAGTGAGCGAGTGTGTGAGTGAGTGAACCAATCGTACCAGAGGAGGAGGTGTTTTAATTGCCGCAGCACGTGACTTGAAATCCGAAATACTACAAACCACTACAACGTGTTATCATAAGGAATTATGGCTTAAGATTAAAGACCAAGGGAATAACACAGTTCTGGGTGCAATTTATTTCTGTCCAAGTTCTCCGCCTGAAGTTTATAGGTCACTTGTTGAATCTATTGAAGTGGTCAAGAATAACCACCCTAAAACAAGATTACCTATCGCTGGGGATTTTAACCTTCCAACAATTGAATGGGAATTGAATGACGGTGTACTAGTTGCGTCAGACTATCGAGGTGATGTTGCCAAAGTTCTCCTTGACCATATTTTCTTCTGCTCAAGCAAATTAATACTATCAAAAATCACCTTGGCAAAACACTTGACCTGATCATTGCAGATGACGTCAATGGCTTCATCGAACTATCAGTTACCAGAACCTTCGAGCTGTATACGGATCTGGCGATCGAAACCTCATTGAGAACTCTAAAAGGATTTCTCTGCTCTGTATCTTGGGAAAGATATTTGAATCCATAGTAACGGAGGACCTATTTTATGCCTTTAAACGGCATATTGCTCTACAACAGCATGGATGCTTTGAGAACAGATCGACAACGTCCAGTCTGGCAGCATATCAGGACTTCCTCATACGTGCCTTAGAAGAGGGCAATCAAGTAGATACCATTTATACAGACTTTTCAAAAGCGTTTGACAGTGTGTGTTACAAACTTTTATTGTATAAGCTTGAATGCTTAGTGGTGTATGTGTGGACCCTACCTGGCGTGGGTCGGTTCCTATCTTTCTTCTCGAAAACAGACAGTTTTTGGTGCTGTTTCTGGTGAAATTATTGTTACTTTGGGAGTTCCCCAAGGATCTCATCTGGGCCCACTATTGTTTTTATTATTTGTAAACGACATTACTTGTAATTCTGTGTTTTGTAAATATCTAATATATGCCGACGATTTGAAATTATTTGCAAGAGATAAATCTATCAGTGACTCTGAAATGATTCAGAATGATCTCAATAGGCTAGATAATTGGTGTGAACGTAATTACTTGAAACTCAATATTAATAAATATAAAATCATGGGATATGTGATATTTTCTTATACTATCTGTGATAATGCTCTGCAATCTGCAATAACGTTTAACGACCTAGGTGTAATTTTTGACCTTGAGCTGAGTTTTAATCAACATATTGATAGGAATCTTGCTAGAAGTTTTAGAATGTTAGGCTTTTTAAAAAGAAATTATAGATATATAGAGGATATCAAAGTTCTAAAAACACTGTACAATTCATTGGTTAGAAGTATATTGGAATATGCATCTATTGTTTGGTTTAGAAATGATACAGTCAGAATTTGTAGTAAAGTTTATTCTGTTTAAGCAACATATACCATACACCGATCATATCACACGAGATTCGCCTATTATTAGTTGGATACTCTAGCCTAGAACCTCGCCGTAATTTTGTTTTCTTTCATAAGCTAATTAATGGGCACATTGACTGTGAAAAACTCTTAAAAGCAATACATTTTCGTGTACCTAACAGAAATACTCGCCGAAAACTTTCATTCACTTGTTCAATACACATGACTAATTACGGACAAAAGGCTGTTGTCGACAGAATGTGTAATATATATAATGAAGACTTTACAGATATTGACATTTTTAATATATCCATAAATCAAATATAACACATCGTATTTTAAATTGTTTAGTTTATAGAATTGTAGTTTATTTGTGTACTCTTTAGAAATTTTATTTTGTAACGTACAGTTGATAAATAAATAAACTAATAGTATAAAGACCTTTTTTAAATTCCCCCCAAGAGCCAGTGTTACTTAAAAATAATGAAAATTAGTAAAAAGGTTTTTTTTTTCGTTAGTGTGCAAAGAAGATAAATAATATTGTAAAAGGTAGAATGCAAATACCATAACCAAGTAGTTTAAGTAAATTACATTATTTTGTATTTTTAGTGCATTACTGTTAAAAGCGTGTTTTCTAGATTTTTTAAACCAGAATTTATTTTTAAATTTATCTCTAAAGGAGAAGCGAGTTTAAAGAAATTGTTTTTATTTTTCAAAGAGACCTAATATTAATAATAAACGTAGAAAAATACTCAGTACAATATAATTTATAGGATACTAACATGACACATGTTTCGCCCTTTCGAACATCATCAGAGACATAGAATAAAATACACTAAAATACACCAAAAACAAAGAACTACTTATACATATTTGATCAACCTAGCCGACAGTTGATAGAAGCGACTTGCTGAAATTTTGTATCCTCCCTTTACCTAGATTAGTTGAATATCCTTTCAAACGTAAATCTAATAATTCCGCGTACATTTTTCAAGGGTTTGTTGACATATTAAATCAATTCTGGCCCATATACAAGCAATCTATCCTCTACAAGCAAAAGATAGGCGCCTTTACAAAAGACATAAACATTTATTAACAGTATCCTTGTTTGATCGCCCCTTTCGGAGGGATAACAGCGGGATTGTATGGAAATTTGAAAGATTTTTGGCAGTTTGTTTGCATATAACTTATAAGATGGAATATGGGTTATGCGAGCGGGATAGGACGAGGATTAATTTTCCTCGAAAACGTGACCGAATTATTAAGGGGCCTCTTTCGGATGCTTGTTTAAATATTTGAAAATTGAAATTTAATTTAGGCATTTACAGTTTTTTAAATCTATGGATACATTACGTTGCTAAAAGCGTAAATACTAAGTACCCTGGCTGGTTTTGAGTAAAGAAAGGGCTTTAAAGATTTGCAAATTAGGGAACTTGGGAAAGTGGACAGTTCTTGTTCGTAATTTGACAGGGAAGGGATGGATACATGCAAGCACTCATTTCGCCATCTGTAGAAATGAAACAGATCGCGTCCAAAATCCGGTTAAGTGAGAGAAACTTTGTGATCTTTGTTATCATCAATTAGACCAGTAAATGTTTTTTGTAGTATGAAGTAAAACCGTGATTTTGCCTAATAATTTGGATCGTTTCAAACTAGGTTAAGTTTAAATAAATTATCGGCTTGATACTAGATTTTATTACTAAATTGAAAAATGTATTAAACAATGTATCTTTAGCATATACTGCGACTCTTTAATATCCATTTTGGTTTTTTGAACCAGTCAAAACATTTAAAAAAATGTAATACACGTCAATAGGATATCAAATACTTCTCTATTAACAATGGTGACCATTCGAAAATGTAAAAGAACATGAAAAACGGAGAGTAAAAATTGTTGAAAACTGTCAAAACTCGAGTATTTTATTCGTTACGTCTTTAATTAAAATGTTTTTATAATCCTGACTAGGGATGGGCGATATTAGATTTTATGTATCGATAGGCGGTACCACATTAAGTATCGATATATTTTATTTATCGATATTGCTAGTTCTCGCCTATCGATAGTGCATTGCTTCCTATCGGTATATTTTTATAAGTTTATTGTAGAGCAGAAAAAAAGTTTTCACCTTTGTAAATATGTAGTACGTTTATCCATAACTGTCGGTGTTCTCGACTATCTATCGATATCATCCGAAACGTATTGACATTATTGCACACCTATCTTTTCACTATTGTTTTTTCATAGTTTTGCGTAATCCTTTTATGAACAAATGCAGCTCCAAAAACCGGGCCGGAAAATAACCGATGACTGAAAAAAGGGGGCCTTTTGGACCCCCTGAGCTCCGGGGCCCCCCGCGGTATTGTAGTTACGCCACTGGACATTAACGAGTCGCACTATATATCTTAGGTATATTTGCGTCCAAATATTTGAATTATTTACTTCAAAAGCTAATGAGGAAATACGAAATATATACATATTTTTATATAACTTACATGTAAATTTTTGGTTTGTTATATAATATTAATCCAAACTAAGATTAATCGGGAGACGATTAAAAAGCCATTTGAAAAAAAAAGTAATTAGTAAGTTCTGGCACTCCTACTTTGCTTGTGTAATAACATAGTAGCACCTAAATAAGATTTACTACAAAATTATCACTTCAAAATATTATGCAAACTGAAATAACTTTAAAAAAAATGCATTTAATGTAGTTACAAAATGCACTGTAATGTTAAATTATGATGCTTTGATAAAATTTGAAAGTAATATTCTATGCTCTTTAGTGAATTTTTTGTGATTTGTATTTGGAACAAATATTTATTTAATATTTTGAAAAAATCGTTTTATATTTAGTAATTGTAAATTATGGTGCTTAAGAAAGCTTGGATCTTGGCATTGCTGTGTCGAATCACTTTCCGACGATTCGCTTTCAATTGCACGAGACATCTTCATGGATCTGTACTATACGAGATCAGAGCACTAAATGAGCACGACCGACTTGTGAGTCATGAAAGCTTCCGATTTATGATTCTTAATTAATATTTAGCAGAAAATATATTAACAGAATTCCCAAAGCTGTTATCGTGAAAATGTCAACCTATGAGATTTTTACAGATCTTTGCAATTTAGGATCCTTAGATCCCGAAAATCACATTTTCCTCGGTCTATCGTTCTGTCTTTCTAGCTCAAAAACTACTTATTGGATTTATTTCAAATTTTGGTCAAAAATTTAGGATATATGGATACCGCATGGTAATGTTTTTGTTAAAATCCAATATAGCTCAAGAGAACAGTGGTCTCACAAAATATTCAAAAATTCAATATTAATAATAATAATAAATAAAGTAAAGTTTTTGGTACTGAAATGTTTAAAAACTTACTATCAAAAACTGCTTTTACAATTGACTTCAAATTTTGCACAAAAGTCATATGCAAAACCGGGGTAAACTGGTAAAATTTTAAAGCTTATCCTGTATGACGACACAAAATGGCGGCCTAATAAAATATTTAAGCTTTTAGCAAAATTCCATTTCCTGGAATAAATTTTTTTTTTATAGAGGTAAATAATAAATGACATCATTTATTTTGCTTACACTACGTAAATAAAATTATGAAAAATAAATAATAAAAATATAAAAATACAGATAACATATTTTATGAATAAATATATTGGTTTTGTAATAAGTTAAAAATACGAAAAAAACATAACTTAAAAAATTGTGTTTATCTGTACGTAGTGAAATTCTATACAAGTTCTATGAAGTTGTGGGTAAAAGTGAATTTACCGATTTGTTAATGTTAAAAGTATGGTTTTGTCACACCTAATATTTAGAGAAAAATATTTTACAGTTCTCAGTGCATGTTAATGATTTGTATTTTAAACAAAATTATTAATATATATTTGGATAGAATTAGATTAAAATATGACTAGTCAAACTAATATAATTTTAATAAAATATCTATGTAATATTGTTTACATTTTTCGTATATATTTTGACCCATTTAGTTAAAACGCTCGTAAATACAAAGAAATAAAGAAATAAATTTCCATCAAGTCCATCCACCAAAAACCGGTGTCGTCCAGAAACACTTGGAATCCCGTGACCCGATTGTCGGGAAAGCGGGAGCGGCCTCGCCGGGAACTGTGACCCCGTTATCGATTCCGCAGGATGACGCATCCAGTCGAGGATTCCCCAACGACGCCCGCACCTGGATTACGTCCAGGGGGGTAGGAGGATAAGCAGTCGGTACTTGTTTATCGTATAAACTTTAAGTGGCGGCGAGGCGTAGAACAGGGATTAATACATGTGTTGTAGTTACCGGTCGAGCACTTTTCGATTAATTGACTTCCATGGTTTATTAAACAGGATATCTCGCTTACGTGATTACACTCGATAGAGCCTAAAATTAACAGTAATAAATAGACGTATTTTGATAATGAAACTGGACTCAAGATGCGTGTAATTGAAGAGTGGAAATTCAAAAGGGTCTACGTGCTAAAAAAATGAAACCGAAATATTACATAAAACATGTATATAACATACAAGAAATTAAAAAACTTTCTTGAAATAGTTTTATTCAGTATAGAACACATAGTCATATGAACTAATTATAAACTTACTTATTAAAAACAAAAAATTACATTAAAAATCTAAATTAAACATGACATTTGCTAAGAGGTCCTAAGTGCAAGAACACGTAAAAAGGGTCTATGTCCAAAGAAACCTTTTACTGTGATTATGTTCTTTCTATGAGATCTTCATAATGGAATATAGTCCATCATGTCTTTTAGATTTCTAAGCTTCTCGGTTTCTTTACCACGTTGATCTGTGTACGTATATACACCCATTTTCTTTTTTTCGACAAGTGCTTGCACTCTCTTGTGGTTTAGCGCAAATATATTAGAAAACGTTTTCTGCATACCTGTACATGTTCTCCACTACCATTAGGAACCGTGTAAGTAATCGTACTTTGGCAACGACTTTGCTCTGGTGTATAAAACGTACTATGCCTCCTGCGACTTATGTTTATAACTTGAATCAGTCCCAAAAGAAAAGTATTCTGCTTATCATGATCTGCAACTCCATAATATTGTTAGAATAATGAGTTTCTCTGGTTGAATGTTAAACCAGATAATATTACCTTTAAACAGGATAATATTACGTTTAAGGTTAACATTGCTTTCGTCTTGTTCTAGTGGATTTTTAGCAGGTACAAGGACACTTTTATAATTTGTATGTTGTATGCTACTAACTCTGCATCTTTTCCTTTCTTTTCTAACACTCTCAGTACCTTTCTACCTCCTTTTTACTGCAATATTGCCGACTGTTACATTAACACGTGCGTGGATTTTGTATATTAACAATGTCAATTATTCGGCACTTAGACCCTTTTAACGTATAAAAGGTACTAGCGCTTCGATCTTGAGCAACTTTGCAGGTCCCGAATAATGATAATTTCCTGCAGTATGGCACCTAGACCGTTTTATATGCGATTGGCCTTGGCACAAAGACCCTATAACAAGTGAAATCTAAAATTTGGTGAAATCGGCACTTAGACCCTTTTGAATTTCCACTCTCCAATTATATTCTTTTAACAAATTCCTACTTGTGAATTTTTGTGGCGTTAGGATTAATTCGCTTTGTATTCCAACTTATTTAGACCACTCTGCCTAAATATCTGTGTTTACCTTAATATGTTAAGTTATCCAGTCTTGCATTTAAAGTTACTTCCGTTGACGGTAGTTTTAGCTGGCAAAAGTGTTCTTTCCGCCACATTTGCTCTTGGCACTGTTTGGTTTGTGTAAATTATACTACTGACTACATTGTGTATGAGTATTTCCGGGAGTAACATTTGGCGTTATTATTATTCTAAGAGCTTGATAGCATTGTAATAATACCAACGAAATTATCTGGATGCATTTAAAATGTCGTTTTGGTGTCATAATTGTTTGCGCCAAATCGTATCTTTGTAGTATTTATTATTTCCGTTGATATTTTGCTATATGAAGTGTGTTCCACGTTTTATAAATATATCTCTACATCTCAGGAATTATATACCAGATTAGTTTCAATTTTTTTTTTCTATGTATGGATTAAAAATCTGATTTTGATGCACTTAACATTGACATCGCTCATTGGCGTGCGAGCCTCGAGGGAAAAGAGGGGTCGATCATCACGAACCAAACTTCAACAAAATATTTTTTTTTGCTTTCGGAGGTACAAGCTTTCAAAAAATTGTTTTTGTAAATTTTAAAAGCGGATAACCCGTAAACCATGACCTCTATCAGAAACACTGCTTTACATTGTTTTCAGTTTATTTTTATCATCTCTATTGAATTTAGATAAGAAAATTACTTGACATTAAGTGATAATTTTAATGATACGACGTTATTAACAAACAAAATAGCAGAACTTTGAAGAACTCGAAACATTTCCATAAAAAAAAATCGGAACTTTTTTACACTCATTTATGATTTTTTTTTCCATTTTTTAGGAATGGTGAAGTGTGACCCAATTTAGTTCAGTACATAGTCACAATATATATGTGTTACATATACTGTCTTTTCATTTTTATTGGGCGCCATTTTGTTCCATCATATTGGATTCCTGCCACTCTTGTGCCATTTTCTTTCTACTTATGCCACACTTGACTTTTGGGCATAATTTAAAATAAATTCAATAAGTACTTTTTACATTGACACATACCGCCATTTTGCTACGTCATGTTGAATTCGTTGAACAAAGATTTTTTTACGTCGATTTTTTATAAATTTTATTTGGCCGCAATTTTGTTTTTCCGTCTTAAATTGAATCAGTCTTTACCTACTCCATTGGCATATTTCCCAGTTTCTAAGTGGTTTTTGTTAACGATCCTTTTGTTTTGTTATGTGTATTATTTGGGATTAGGATCCAGAAAAAAAAACCAATGCCCTTTTTTAAATTGCCGATGTTTCGCAAATTTATTCTTGCATTCTCAGGATACATAGATTTTATATCCTGCGTGAAACTCATATTATGAGACTTTACTTACTCCGTGGGTTCGCAGATATTCCCAATACACCACTCTAACAACAACAAGAAAACCATTTAGAAACTTAATATCTGGGAAATATCTGCGGACCAACGTAGTAGGTAAAGACTGATTAATATAGGTTTTCTGCAGGATATAGAATCTATATGTGTCTTGAGGATGCTGCAACAATAAAGTTGCGAAACGTCTACTATTTAAAAATAGACTTTTGTTTTCTTTACTGGATCCTAACCCCCAATAATGCACCACTGTAACATAATAACAAGAGGATTGTTAACGAAAACTATTTAGAAACTTATAATCTGGGTAAATATATGCGGACCAACGTAGAAGGTAAAGACTGATAATATGGGTTTCATGCAGGATATAGTATCTATATATGTGACCTGAGGATGCAACAATTAAGTTGCGAAACGTCGACAATTTAAAAACCGACTTGTTTTTTTACCGGATCTTAACTTCAAATAAGACACCACTATAACATTTTTTTTTTAACAAAATGGGATTGTTACCAAAATATTACCAGGTCATCCCCATATGACCCTTAATTTTTAGTCAAAATTTGAAGTCAATCGGGTAAGTAGTATTTAAGCTATGTCGCAAACCGACAGACGTACCGAAGGATTTGATAAAACATGTTTTTTGGCATCTAGGGACGCTAAAACGTGAAGATATGTAAAACCTGAGAGGATGATTTTTTCACGATTACAAAAATTTTATTTGGCCGCAATTTTGTTCCGCCATCTTGAATTAGTAATATAATTTTACTAGTTAAGCCTTATACCACAATTGTTGTGGCACACAATTTAAAATCAATCCAATCCAGGCTGAATTTTTGAACACTTAAAAATTATACCGCCATCTTGGATTCGTACCAAAATTTTACCAGCTGATTCCAACATAATACTTGATTTTTATGCAAAATTTGAAATAAATTGGATAAGTAGTTTTTTAACATTTCACTAAGCCGCCATTTTATCAGACTGGATTTTTAACAAAATATTACCAGATCACCCCCAAATGATTCTCAATTTTTGGTCAAAATTTGAAATCAATCAGACAGACCGACACACCGACGGAATTGATAAAACATATTTTTTGGCATCTAGCGATGCTAAATCGTAAAGATGTGTAAAACCTGAGAGGGTGATATTTTCACGATTACAAACATTTCATTTGGCCGCCATTTTGAATTAGTACCACCATTTTACCAGTTGATCTCTATACCACAATTAGTTATAGCACACAATTTAAAATCAAACCATTAAGCACTTTTTTCAGGCTGAATTTTTAAATATGTTATTAAGGCGCCATTTTGTTCCGCCATCTTGGATTCGTACCAAAATGTTACCAGTTGAATCAAACAAAATATTTGATGTTTTTGCAAAATCTGAGATAAATTGCATGAGCACTTTATTAATAATATTTTTTTAACATTTCACTAGGCCGCCATTTTGTTTCGCCATATTGGATTTTTACCAAAATATTACCAGGTCTTCCTCATATGACCCTTAATTTTTGACCAAAATTTGAAGTCAATCGGATAAGTAGTTTTTTAGCTACATCACGAACAGACAGAATTGAGAAAACATGTTTTTCGTCATCAAGGCACCCTGAAACATGAAGATCTGAAAAAATCTGGGAGAATGATTTTTTCACGATTACAATACTTCCCTTTTACGAGGGAAGTAAAAACGCTAATATTTTTTTCAAATAAGCGACCTATTTTTTTCTCACCTAGGCTCGAACGCCAATGAGCTATTTTTCGGTTTCGCCGGTAGCTTCCACTGGGCCAATTTGGATATATTTTGTTTTCATTAATATCTCATAACTACTTACTATTTTTATTTAATTTTCCCATATAAAAACAAATATTAAATACATTATTTAAGGCGCCATCGCGCTACTTGCGAAAAGCCTGTGCAGCATTGCTTCCAGTGTGAAAGGGTATTCTGTACGTTTTTTAGTTTAAAAAGTTCCATCAAAAGTACATTTTTTTAATAAATATGTAATTTTTATTGCTGTTATTAAATACAAGTTTTTACCAACACTACCTCAAAAAGACCTACATATCAATTTCACTGGTTATTTGGATATGGGGTCGTTTGTATTGATTTCGCTTTTATGTCGAGATGAGTGATACGCGACGTAAAGTTATCCTATTTTGTTTCTCTAATAGTTATAGAGGGAAGTTTCATTATTGGTTCTATTTTATTAGTGTTTTGGATGGATGTGCTAGGTTCTACGATAATTATTAAGGGTTGATATAAATGACAGCTAAAATATTTCGTAAACAAAGCAGTGATTTGACTGTAAATCTCAAAATAACCACACCAATTTTTGACGGAATACTACTTTTTATTTTAAAGTTTTCAGGTGTATTTTAAAACTATAATTGCCTTCGAATTTTGACGGGTTTCATTAGATTATTAACCTGTATCCATATTTTAGTTCATCTATTTAAATCTATTTTTGTTTTTTCAGCGGTGTCGAAGGAAGAGGCGGAAGAACACAACCACCACCACGGTAAACTACCCTACAACGGTTATAGTGATGAGTTCCTAGATCGACTGGAGCCCAATGGAAATATACCAGCGGGGAAAGGTGATATTAGATATGGTAAGTAGTTTATACAATTTTTAGAACGTCTAATTGAGATTAAGGGTATAGATATTTTTTCCACTCGTTCTAGAGTACTAATTTTCGAATAAAAAACCAAGGGATGCGCAGATCTCAAAATTTTGTACACCGTAATTAATTATTTAAGTGTTAAAAGCATTAAATAAGATTTAAAAAAGTGAAAAAAAAGTATTGAAAGAGATTTAAAAGTATTTAAAGACAATTGAATAAAATAAAAATGTATTACCATATACGTATAGATATATAACCATAATGATTATGATTATACTTATGGAATCGTGTGCATAGGCTTTTCTAAATTGGGGAGGGATCTTTTTTTCTTCTATTACTTCTACCAATAATTTTAGAAGTATGTCCTGCAAAGAAGGCAGCTTCCCTCTCTATTCCAAACAGCATTTCTCCGAGTTTAGGATACTTTTTGATCATCCAAAAAAAAAAACAAGTGCGTTCTTAATCCTGTCCCCGAGACAAAAATGGATACTCAAGTATGTTTACAGGAATTAAAAATGTATTGAAAGGTATTTAAATAAAATAAAGCATATTAAAAAAATTAAATAAATATTTAATATATTATTAAAGATATTCGAGAATAAGGTGTACACAATAATGAAAGACTTGCGCGCCCCTTGAAAAAAACCTTTAAAACGTTTCTACGTTCTAAAAAAATGATTTCCACTGTCTCCTCTTTTAATACAGAGTTTATTACACAAACAAGTTCGTCATAAAAAACACCATTAAAAAAATCGTTGAGTAGTTAAAGTTCTTAGCCAAACTATGATATAATCAAAATCTTATTTTCCTACAACTGAACCACATTTAAACACGCCCATGACGAATAATGGCTAATGAAATTAGAGTAAAAAGAAAAGAAATCGAGTAGTTGAGCTTGTTAGCCAAACTTTAACCATTTTTTAACTGTTGCCCCTAACTAAACTAATAGTGGATAATATTGAATTAAAGGTAATATCTGTAGCCTTTTTTAGATCAAATTACCATATAAAGCTACAAAGCAAGACAGGTTTAATGATTAAAAAGGCGAACAAAGAAAAAAAATCAAAAAACAAACAAATTTTGACCATTTTGCAATTATCTTTTTACGTCTGTATAATTTATAGCTAATAAAAATTCGATTTGGTTTGAAGTCCAAATTGTACTTGTAAGTTTGGACTTCCCTTGGTTGTGGACGTTTCAAACACGATATACAGATTTAACGGTATGTTCTAGCACAGTGCTACTTAAACGTTTTCCACCTCAGTTTCAGTAGGATTGTGTGCCTGTAAAACTCGTAAAAATGATGGTTACTAAAACTTTTACGATTTTTTGCGTTGATTTAAAATAATTATCGAGGGCAACTTAGAAAAGAAGATTCACTAAATAGACTTCGGATATACATATTCGGTCTTTTTGAGGATCTGTAGACAGGAGGATATTTTTCTTTTGCTAGTATTATTATCATTAAAACATGAGCATATATCAAATAAAGACTTTAATTTAGTCAGATGTCAGATTCTGTTCTGCGTTTTTTTTATAGAAATGCGATTCGTCCTATATGCTACATCAACAGCTACCGTTTGTGATTACTTTCTGCATTTAGGAAATAATGCTGCAAGCTGCCCCAACTTTAAGGCGTTTGGACTCGGATATCTATAATTCAGATCGATTTGTTAACATTCATGAAGAAAAGTTCTCCTTTCGAATCATATTTATAGCGTCCATAAAAAATCAAAATTATTATATTTGTTATCGACGTATGTCTAGTATTGAAATGCAAGAAAATTTGTTGCTAGTTCATCTATAATAGGCATGTATTTTATAAATTTAATTAAAGTTTGCATATTACAAATTTGTGCTCAAAATTTAGAAATTCATAGTGACGGTCGATTTGTTATCTGTTATCCAATGTTAAAAAATCAACCCCTAAATGGATCCCAACTTTGTAATGTATTCCCTATAGTTGGGATATATCGAGAGATTTCTGCGTAGCACAACGCCCTGGACTGACGCCGTTGACCTCGCACAATGCTCAGAGTTGTCAGTTCGCGACGTAATGCATGCCAACAGCTGGTTAAATTCGTTTATAGATAGCATAATTGTTTTTATTGTATTTTTAAATTGTTGCGCGCGTTCTAATTAAACTGCAACACGAATAGTTCATATGGGTGATTAATTTCTATCGGATGCACTGTCTGTTCGAAATATGATCGGTCTTTGGTTTCGTCTTAATTTCTTTAAAAATTACTTTTTCAGATATGTTTGTCCTTAAAGCTATCTATTGATTTATTTGCTATGATGTTTTATTTCTGTGTTTTAGATTGTTGGTTTAAAAATTATTAATCCATAATGTAAGAGATTAAACTATCATTAACCCGTGTTCAAACTTATAGTACAACTACTACAACTACTAATACTTCAGCAAACTTGAGTTGTGATTAATTAGTTGAAGTTGCCGTGTTAAAGCGATACCCAACAGTCTCCAGCATGTGCCGTGTGGCTGACCCTGCAAAGCGTAGCAAGATCATGCATTATTTAACACTGTGGTGGACTTTTACTTTTAGAACGGAGAAATCTTATCGACGAATCTCAGTATTCCTTATACCTCGGTTAGTTTTCTAATTTCTGTTATACTAAACTTTATATAGATGTACTCTAGACATAATACTCTTGATCTGTTAAATGTTGTTTATTACTATCTATTCAACCGGCCTTTTATAAAAAAGCAAAGGAAATCTATAAAAATTGTTTCTTCTCTGTTAAACAACCTTATTTATATTTAGTAATAAATAAAGAAGATGTATGTGTACGTCCTTTAATACATTTAGCATTTAATGGTGCCGATACAATTTTGGAATAAATTGGCTTGTGATATTTTTGGTTAGAGAAAATATTATATATATATATATATATATATATATATATATATATATATATATATATATATATATATATATATATATATATATATATACAGGGTATATATATATATTTTGGGAAAAACGCTTGGACACGTCAATTTTGATATCTTTTCATGTATATATATATATATATATATACATACATTTTTATATTTTTTTTCTATATATTTTTATAACTTTATATATATATCTTCAACCATTTTGAAGTTTTTTTATTTTTTTTATAAATATAATATATATAATATATAATCACCGATATTTATATGTCATAAATCATATCTTTGATTTGAAATCGTTAAGTTGCCTAGTTCTATTATAATATTTTGCAATGATTTATTCAATTCAAGAAAGGGTCGAAATAACGAAACTGTATTATCAAAACGGAAGCATTGCAAGAGCTACCGCCCGGTTGTTTAATGCGTTACATCCAGACAAAAATATTAACCATAAGTATGTGGCTAAATTAATAAGAAAATTTGAAGCAACTGGATCTGTATCTAATATTCGCCGGAATCAGGAAAATCGTCCAAGTAGAAATGAAGCCAGAGAAATAGCAGTTTTGGGACACGTGGCTCTTGACAACACCCAAAGTACTCGTGGTCTGGCTACTTCTTCAGGATTTACACGCTCAACAGTGCAAAGAATTTTGAAATCCTATAAATTTCACCCGTACAAAACTAAACTTGTCCATGAGCTTAATGAAGACGATTATGATAGAAGGTTGGAGTTTTGCGAATTAATGACACAACGTTTGAACAATAACCCAAATTTGTTATTTATCATTTGTTTTTCGGATGAATGTACCTTCTATTTACATGGTGCTGTAAATAGACATAATTGTCGATATTGGAGCGACTCGAATCCACATTTGTTTCGAGAGGTACATTCGCAATACCCACAAAAAATTAATGTCTGGGCCGGCATTTTCGGAAATCATATTGTAGGACCTTTCTTTATTCCTGGAAACTTGACGGGGGAGTTGTACTTGGACATGTTGGAAAATACAATAGAGCCACGAATAACCGAAATAATAGAAAATGAGGTTAATTATAATGAAAATTTTCTTCATTTCCAACAAGATGGTGCACCACCGCACTATGTAGCTCCAGTACGACAGTTTTTGGACACCCATTTCCCAAATCAGTGGATCGGACGGCGCGGCCCCATTGAGTGGCCACCAAGGTCTCCGGACTTGAGTCCTTTAGATTACTTTCTTTGGGGACATATAAAAAGTAAGGTTTTTAGTACGAAGCCAGACTCCATCCAAGATCTTCGGGAGCGGATCACGGCGGAATGCAGACAAATAACTCCAGAAATGTGTGAAAATGTTAGGAATAGATTTGAGCAAAATATTTATTATTGCATGGAGGTAAACGGACACCACTTTCAACATTTATTACCACATTGACTTTTTGACACATTGTAGCTAAGTAACTAATTTTTGTTTAAATTTTAATGTGAATGTAAAACTGTAAATGGTTTAGTGTTCCTGATTCCGGCGAATATTAGATACAGATCTAGTTGCTTCAAATTTTCTTATTAATTTAGCCACATACTTACGGTTAATATTTTTGACTGAATGTAACGTATTAAACAACCGGGCAGTAGCCCTTGCAATGTTTCCGTTTTGATAATAAAGTTTCGTTATTTTGACCCTTTCTTGAATTTAATTTATCAATACTTGATATTATTCAATTATTCAAATAACTTCAAAATGGTTGAAGATAGGTATAAACTCTATTATACAAAAGTTACTAAAAACTTCCTGGAGAATCCAAAAATAGAAAAAAATTGGGGGTTTCCATTTAAAATGTCAAGTGTAATGCGATATCTTATTTTTGGAACACCCTGTATTATACAATCATACATGAAAAGACGTCCCCCTAAAAATCAAAATTGACGTGTCCAAGCGTTTTTCCCAAAATATACCAGGAAAGTCATAAATAAGGGTGGGACCTTTTCGTTGGGCCACACTGTATATATATATATATATATATATATATATATATATATATATATATATATATATATATATATATATATATATATATATATATATATATATATATATATATATATATATATATATATATATATATATATATATATATATATAGTATTAAGTTTCACGGCTGTTGGATATTCAATGACCAAAGAGAGTAGCGGGGTTGGAGCCAATTAATTTTGTTTGTTGTTACTTCATCAGTCACACTACAAAATGGTTTGTTATTATAAAGTAAGCTAGATATTAATGTTTTTTTTATAACTTACTGTAAGCGAGGTTACAAATTAGAACAGCTATCCAATAAGAGGAAACTATTTCTGCACATTGAGTAAAAAAAATCAATTTTAAAGGCAAATAAACAAAAACATCAACAAACCACACGCGGAACTGCATAGAGAATGTATTCGACCGGAGCCTAGTTTTAACACTGAAATAGGTTGATAATAAAGTGCACCCAATTGCTTTTTTTTCTCCCAAAAACACAAAAAATCGTTATTTTGTGTTCGGAAGGTAGAGAGTACCAGAAAGATCAATAGGCAGTTATTTTATTTAGTTTTAAGGTTTAATAAATTGCTATATAATATATTGAGATTATATATATATATATATATATATATATATATATATATATATATATATATATATCTGATTTTTTGTTCATCGGGTTTTCTTTTCTATTTATATGTACCTTTTCTAGAAAACTTCTTTCGAAATATTTATTTTCACAAACGAGAACCTCTGCTCCCCCGAAATCTGCTGAATGACCTGTGTCTCTGACATGCTAATTACGAGAAACCATTGTTTTTTTGTAGATAATCTTTAGATCTTCACCTTCTAGTGACCATTTAGGAGCTTAAAAACATTTTCACCGAACTTTCTTTGTCACTTTTTTATATTTTTTTTCTTAATGCTGTACAGTGAACGATTTCGATTATAGCCGGTGTGCAGCTTGATCTCATAATTGACCACCCTGTATGTAAATCAGAAAAGTCTGACTACCATGTACGTAATAGTAAATAGATTTACTTTTACTCGAATATAGCTTTTTGAGCTTCTTATTCCAGGTTATTATGGAAATCTATCTAAAAAACCAACACTTTAAACTTAGTTTGACGTCAAAAACGCTTTTATGGCATATTATTCCCGCGAACAATGGAAATCTTCCACCCTACATAGGATGTCTGTGAATTGGATAAATACTGACAAATATTCTTACCGTTGGAATTGGGAAACATGTTTTTCGGGAAGTGTGAATCTTAAAACGTGAAAATATGAATTCTTTCGAAGCTTTTTTCATGATTGCTTCAAAAGTTGATGTTTTTTTCTGAGAATTAAATAATTTTATTAATCATTTAACCATTTTTTTGTATTTATGTCGATAAAATACTTTTAGTTCGATATCGATAGTTGGTCACATTCCTGCCGTTCACAAGATTTTAAGACTTCTGTTTTTATTTGCCCTTTTCTGGCGAGTTGAGATGTAATTAGTCATTGTTGAGGATGTACTAATTAACTCACGACGTGACTTGTGATTTATTTACGTGAAGAACCTGATTCATAAAAAAAAATACTTTATTTGTTTTAAAGAGAAGTTTGATTGGCTTTTTGCAGTATAAGAATACAAATAATTACGATATATATTTAGTTATAGATAATTGTGTACCTATACCAGGTATTTTGTATATTAATTTGCACCTGTGACATTTTTTAACCTGGTCACTCATATTTTCTGCCTTACTTAGGTACTCAGACCGTACTGTCGTTTATTTTAGAAATTTTTTTTATAAAACGTATAAATAAACGTATAAAAAAAAAACTTGTTTTAATTGATATTACGCCATTGTATTATTTTGAATAAAAACATTTCTATCTTATCCTTGTTGTCAACAGCAAAAACATTATTATGTTTCGATTTATATTTTAATAAGTAGTGTCTTTTTCAAAAATATTTAGGTATGCCCTTCCTAGAAAATAATAATTTTCAGTGCAAAATATATTTATCAAAAATAGTTTAATAAAAACGTTTAACGTGGTCGTTAAATCAAAATGTGGCTCTATGGACTAGTGAGAATTTGGACGGGAATCATATCTCCTAGTACGTGTAATATTGTTTGTTTAAATAAATAGTATATTAAAAACCACGGACTGAAAAAATAAATCTTTTTATTAAAAAAATGGAGTTTACTGTAAGAAATATTTGTTTCCTAAATGCGAAACAAATATTTATTAAAAAAAATGTCAGACAATTGAACTTATTACTAGTATTTAAATTAATCTATGTTAATCAAATAAAAATATGTTATTTAATCCAAATAAAGTTTTGTTTCGTAGACCTAGTAACCTATAACTCAAAAACGTTCTGCCTAATAATTTTTATTAAATTTAAATATATTATTTGTTTGTGAAAGAAATAGGTATTCTATATATTTTTGATATTTAAAATATTATTCTTCTACTTCAAGAGTGTGTTGCAAACGTGAGTAAAAATATAATCTTGGCCATTTATAGCATTTATTTGAATGTAAAAACAAAACAAATCTTTTCGACATTATGTAAAATTTTGCAGTATATATTTGTTTTAACTAATACAGCGGCTTATTCATTTTATCGTAGAAACCATAGCAAAACCAAATTATCGTCAATAGAAATGAATAATTAAAAAAATTAAAATAAATATACTATGTATGTATAACTTAAATAAACTTTAGAGCCTGCGGACTACTCTATTATATTTTTTTCTCATACTATCTAAAATATGCATGTAAAAATGGAGTATTGGCTTTTACAAACGGCACAAACAAACCATTTTTGTTTGTTTAAAACAAATTTAATTATTCCCAAGCAAAAATATATTTGCACCAATAACATTTCTTAAAAAACGGTTTGTTTAAGAAATACAAATAGTGATTGTATAATTATTCGTCGCTTATGAAAGTTAATGTGACGCTATTTTTATATGAATGTTTTAGATAGTGTGAGGGAACAATTTAAATAAAGCGGTTTAGACCCTAAAGGTTATCAAGAGTTATTTATAGGTATGTTATTTTCACTTTTTCGACGGTGGTTTCAGTTTGTTATGGTTTTTACCATAAAACCGAATGTGAATAATCCACTTATATATTAGTTAAAATAGTTTTTTACTGGAATCTGTTATATATTAATTAAAAATTCTTCCTACCTTCAGATAAATGACAGAAATTGTCGAAAATATGTTTATCCAGCAACTTTTGAATATCCGTAGCCCACTCTTCAAAACTAAACTGGCAACACTCTGTACAGTACGCCAGCAAAATGAAACTGCGAGTTTAAACACGTAAACTTGACACGACTCCATGCTGAAGAATAGGAGTGGGGGTCAGTAACCAATATTTAAATTAAAAAAAAATGTCCCTTTAATAAATATATATACAATAAATATATTTACAGAAAAAAAACAAACATTTATTTGAGATTAATACTTTTTTTTTGATTCAACGGCTCAGTAAATCAAACAATTTATAAAAAATCAAGCAAACATATCTTTATTAAAACTTTTTACTGATTTTTTTCAGGTCGCTTTTATAAATTGTACTAAAAAAATCAAATAATTAAAGCACCATTGTGAATACATTTTGGGCCACAAATATACAAATATATTAACAAAATAAAGCATGGGCGCGAGTCATAATGTGGGAAACAACTCTGTACTGTACTCTTCACTTCATTTGCACTCCACGCTTGTTTTCGTGTAATAAATTTATATATGTGTACTCATATTTTATTTTTTACTTTTTAAGCCATTTTATAAAATCGTGGTTTCTAATTTTTTAAATATATTTTTAGTCCTTTTAGAAACACTAAAAATTAATATTTCGCTTTCTTAAATTCCCCTAGATACTGATGACTGAGTCGAATATGCAGATGACCAAATTTGTCCTCCATGTTGGCAACGCCATTTTGAAAAATTGACTAAAAATTCATAATTTGCCCTCTTAAACATACCTTTTTTTTAATGTTGACCAAACATTTGCAATTTGCACTTTTAGTTACCTTCAAACTCCGATTTTCAGTCTCATAATTTAAATTAGACACAAATGACAATACTGTAAAGCAGGTATGGGCAATCTTTGCTTAGCTGAGGGCGTAATTTCGGGACTTAATCAGGTCGCGGGAAATAAGTAGGTAGTAATGAATAAAAAAGCGATAAAAATTGACACATTTTTTATTTATTAATTATAATAGCATAGTCAAACATATAAAAAACAAATTAACAAAAACAGAAAAATCAAATGAAAATTAATGAGAGACTTGAGTTTGAAGCTTAGAAACAAGATGTCGTACTAGTGATACTGGGGTCAATATCACTAGTACATAGGCGCAAAGTGTTCTCTAAATTAACATCTGTAAGCCGAGTACCATGCTTATTTTTATAAATATTTATGATTGAAAAAAGCTGCTCACATTTATACGTGCTACTATGATACTCTCAGCTGTGAATATTTTATTCGGAAAGGTATGTTCTGTAAAATTCGCTTAGTTTTACATCATCAAATATGAGACTTCTTGAAGCTCGATCTACTCCATTTGTAGGTAAAGCGGAGCATCTTCCACATTACACTTACAAGGATTTGCGAAAATATTGAAAGTGCTATCCATATTCTTAAAATCGGAAAACCGATCAATGAATTGCTCTGACAGTAGTTCTTCAGCATAACGACTGTATTTAATGTTTTCTTTTCGTGACTGGATAATGTTAAAAAATTAAATTAATTAAATTTGCGGCATTGTTTTGTATTTCATTTCCATAAAATCAACTATTTCTTTACTAAGGTCATAAAATCTTTTTAGCGTTTTACTTTGCTTAACTACCTTCCTTCGCAATAGTATGTCACATCATGTGTTCTGAAGAGAGTTCATTCAAAAATGCTTTAAACTGGCGATGGTTAAGACCGCGGGATCTAATGAAATTGATGGTAGTTACTACTACATCTATAACGTTCTTCAGATGAATGGACTTAGAGCACACATTTTGTTGGTGAATAATGGAATGCAGAATTATTAAATCACATTCTTGCATATTCATAGCGGTTGCTCTTTCCTTTAGAATTCCGATGAAACCTTTTCGTGAATAGACAACTATGCACACTCCAACTAATTTACACCACTACAAACCATATTGCTCAAAAGTACTTTCCACCTCGGCTGAAATATTTTTTCCAGTAGTGGTCCCTTGTAGTAGACGTAAAGCCAGTAATTCCTCTGTCACTACAAATTCTTTAAAAACACTTCGTATAAAAAAGGCTAAATGGGCTGTGTCAGATAAATTGGTACTCTCATATAAAACTGTATATGCATGCCAAACTTGAAGTTAACCGATTAAATGGAAGTGGGTGAAAAATCCATTACCAGTTTTGAACCAGTTGACAATTGTACAATTTACATACTAAAGCTATAATAAGAACGTGGTAAAAAGGTTCATTTTCAGTCAACTTTGGTATATTTATCAAATTGTTCTTGTCCCAGCATAAAATCTGAAACAGTATTTAATTGGTTGTAGCCAAGTCATGACACTTTTTCCGTCTTTTTAAATTATCAAGTTCAGTGGAAGTTGCCGAATGTTTTAAGACAGGCTTTAGATTCCCTGCCAGTTTATATACTTATTTCGTTAACAGTTTGTCCTCCGGACAGCCCAATAAATAATCCAGACATCGCGTGACGTCTGCTGACCATTAGGAAACTGAATTTTCTCAGGATTACTTATTTCTGCAAAAAGTTTTATAGCTCTAGGGAGTAAACACGAACCGTAATTATTTCTCCACCGTATTGCTCTGGTAATTCAATCAGCACTAAAGATATGAACACCCTATTCTTTTAAAGCACTTTTTGTCTTCCACAAAACTTCCATATGCACTATATCATGAGAATATAATGCTTTTCTAAAAAGTTTGAGGAAAGGGAGTATATTTAACGCCGAAGGTTTATTTAGGCAACTATAATCCTCGTGTGGTTCACAGTTTTATGGATGTTTTCGTTATTTAATAGCGGAAAGTTTTCTTGGGAAGTTTTCTGTAGATTATAACTTAAGTAGAATAAGTTACTCCCATTGTTTATATTTATTTATTGTATTAAACCTATGTTTATGGAATATGCGTCTGAAAATATGTAATGTAGTTTTACTCTGGAAGATACTAAGGAAGGATTTATTTATAAGGAGGTTATCATAGCCAATTCTTTTGTTGGACTCTGGTATATAAAGTTTTTCTGTGCAGGGTGGTGCAGATGAGAAAAAAATACGTTATATGTCCGTTGTTATGAGATACAGAAAAAATCTTAAATATAAAAGTAACTGGGATTTTTATGAATAATTCAAATTTATTTTCGATTACTTCCTTCCTATAAATTTTAACGAATCACTGACAAGAATTCGTACGTCATACTAACATAACTATCAGCAGTTTTTTTTGGAAAAAAAAATCGGAAAAACGTCATTCACATTTGACAAATTACCTTCTAAAAACAAATTTGATGGTTTCTGTGTACCATTACTAAAAACAAAGATTCCAAACGACGCTTACGAAGTAAATTATTTTTAAGGATTATTGATTTTATAGATGTTTTAAATAAAAATACAAAAATATTGTTATATTTAATCTTATTTATTAATTAAACTCAGGAAACAATCTTACCCAATATCCCTCGTACATCTATTTTTTCTGTGGAAAAATTGGAAGGATTACTTATTTCTGCAAATTATTTCTTCACCGTATTATATATATATATATATATATATATATATATATATATATACATACATATATATATATATATATATATATATATATATATATATACATATATATATATATATATATACATATATATATATATATACACACATTATATATATATATATATATATATATATATATATATATATATATATATATATATACTTGGGTCAGCATTTACCCATGCCAGAGCGTTTATTTCAGCTTCTTCACTAATAATGAACTTTCCTTCGTCTTCATTTTGGGGAACTGCTTTCAAATGTTGTACTAGCCACTAAAAATGGGCATAGCAGGGTTGGTTTCTGTCGGGGTATTGCTCTGCGTAGAGTGTAGAGAAGCACATCTATTTGTTCCGCCCTTGTAAAACTTGCATTTTAAAGAGACTACAAAGAACTTTTAGTTTACAGCAATAGAAACACGATTTATTTCGTGTCTCTGTTCGAGAATTTACAAAAAGTGCAGTAATCTGCCAAGCCCACAAGTGATGACACATTGTTTTTAAATACCATAGCATCCTCTGTCAACCTCTGAGTATTTTAATTTTAGCAAAACATTGTTTATAGGTAGTTATCACACTAGGTAAAGTTATCATAACTTAATCTAACATAAACAACTGCAAAATTGAAAATTAGGTACCCTATTTTTATGATATTAATATTTATTCAAAGTGAAAAAACAGTCAGTTGACCCGTTATGGTATAGGGTCTGATCAAAACTTAAAAACTCGGAACATTTTCTTTTTTGACATTTTGATGGATGAAGGCTTGAATAAAGAGTAAATAACCGTGATTGTTTTTATCCTGGCCCACTCCGTTTTTCCATAAAATACAATTTTATGCATTTTAGGCATAGGTTATGTTATGCAAAAGTTGTTTAGAATAGTTAAGAGAGTTCAAAAAACATAAAATATACACGGTGTTCCATTTAAAATAACGAAGTCGCGGTTATTTCTGGGGAAACGATATTCAATTGTTTTTATTGTCACCCAAACATATATATATATATATATATATATATATATATATATATATATATATATATATATATATATATATATATATATATATATATATATATATATATATATATATATATATATATATATATATATATATATATATATATACATGAACACAGAATTCTTTTAAAGCACTTTTTGTCTTCCACATAACTCCAATATGCACTATATCATATTAGAACATAATGTTTATCTAAAAAGTTTGAGAAAAGGGAGTATATTTAACGGCGAAGGTTTATTTAGGCAATATAATCCTCGTGTAGTTCATAGTTTCATGGTGGATATTTCCGTTATTTAATAGCAGTTTTCTTGGGAATACTCCAAAAGTAATATCGTTTCGGGGATCTGTAGAAAGTTTTCTGTAGACTATAGCTTAAGTAGAATAAGTTACTCCCATTGTGTATATTTATTTACTGCTTTGAACCTATGCTTATATATAATAATGTATACTATGGGTTTGAAACTGCAATATTGCAGTTTTACTCTGAGAAATACTAGGGACAGATTTACCGTTTAGCAATAATGTAAACACAAGAATATTTGCTTCACTCAAGAATATTAAGGTTTTCTGTACAGGATGATCCACATGAGAAAAAGAATGCTTTATATCTCCTTTGTAATAAGATATAGAGAAAAATGTTAATTATAATAGTAACTGGGATTTTTATGAAGAATTCAAATTTATAAAAAAACCTGTAAATTTTAGTTATTGGGAGCCAAAACAACTAAAATCATTATCTAAAAATCTTAATCGTTAAAAGTTGTGATTTAAATGCCAAAAAAACCGAGACCTTCATCAGAACTAAATTCCTTCTTTATTATTTGCGTTTTTTGGCGAAATAAATCAAATACTGCAGCTTAGTGTAGGAAAAGAATTTCGGTAAACGTTTATTGTAGTCTCATTATTGATTCAGTATGATTGCTTTTGAAATTATTTCAATTTTACTGCAAAAAATAATTTATTGCATTCCACAATCAGTTGAAATTGTTAAACTTTATTTTAAAAATAATAGTTGTGCTAGGCTTACTGCTCGTTTTTTTAATAACACTTATCTCAATAAAAATGTGATTGATTCGTACGTTGTCAGATTAGTTCAAAAGTTTGCCGATACTGGATCTGTCTGTAATGTGAAACTCCAGCCTCAGCGGGCCATCAGAAATGAAGCTGTGGAAGTCTGTTTTGGGACATGTTGCATTGAATCGTACACAAAGTAATCCGTCAACTGGTTCAAGCCTCAGGTATTTCCAGTTCGCTCATAATACGAATTTTAAAAGCGCACAAATTCCATCCGTACAAAATTAAATTAGTACAGGAACTGAATGAGGATGCTCCTGATCGAGGACTGCAGTTTTACGAAAAAATAAGCCAGCTTTTAATTGAAGATCCGGCCTTATTATTTAACATTTGCTTTTCCGATGATTGCGCATTTTATTTGAATGGTGCTTTAAATAAGCATAATTGCCGTTACTGGGATAACAGTAACCCACATTTATTCCGTGAAATTCATACCCAACACCTTCAAAAAATTAGCTTCTGGTGTGGCATATTAGGAAATCATATTATTGGATAACTTTTTATCCCTGGAAATTTAACAGAAATAATAGGATGACCAAAATTATAATGTTGATCGGCTCCATTTCCAACAAGATGGGGCGCCGCCATACTATGTTGCTGTTGTAAGAGAAATTTTAAATAACCGTTTCTCTGGACGGTGGATTGGAAGAAGCAGGGCTTGTCAAGTCAACCGATTTATTGCCTTTGAACTATTGCCTTTGGGGTACTTGAAAAACAAATGTTTTGCTACGAAGCCCGATTCCATAGAAGATCTTCGTCAACGGGTGGATTATAGCTGAGTGCAAAAGCATAACTAACATCTGATATATTACTAGAAATAGATTTTCAAAACTTGTTAATGTTTTAATAAATCTTAAAAAACAACGGTTTGTTCCTTTTGTAGAAAATAGTCTTAAATAACTAACAAACATTGAAACGTAATTGTAGTTGTTTTGACTCCTAATAACTAATATTTACCAACCTGTTTACTATTACCAATCACTACCAAAACTCCAGAGTTGAGGTTCCTAAAGCCGTTTTCGCATTAACTGTTTAAGCACAATCCAGCAAATAGGGTATCATTAGAAAGGTAATCTTCTACCCTTCTAAACGCTTTACAACTCCACCCACTTTCCATTTGAAACCTTAAGGGTATCATTGTCCCCCGCAGGGGGGTTTAAGATACTGGTTCAAAAAGATGCTCAAAATGTGTTTCCCTCCATGTCCGACCATTTAAATTCACCAAAAGAGGAAAAGCTACGTGCAAACTTTTTGTTATACCACCCTGTATAGTGCATCATGAAACCAAATATTTATTTAAAAAGTTTGAGGAAAATGGAGTATATGAATATATCTGGGGAATAATCGAAAAGTAATTTCGGTTGGCGGATCTGTACAAAGTTTTCTGTAGATTATAACTTAAGTAAAATGGATTATTCCTATTGTGTATATTTATTTATTGTTTTGAACTTATGCTTGTCAAATATATGTCTGGTATATATTACAGTTTTACTCTGAATGAAATCAGGGGCGGATTTACACTTTAGTAATAGTAGTATTAATAGCCAAGAATTTTGCTACGTTAAAGAATATATAAATTGTCTAATTTAAAATAAATGACTGGAATACATACTGACTAGCTGACTAAAAAAGAAAAGGAAATAGCATGTTTATTATTCTATGTAAGAAAAACCCTTTTTTGAAAAAATATATTCATGAGAACCAGTGTGTCGTATTTCAGTGTTAAGTACTGCAAGTGGGTGGACACCGTTTTTGAATTTGAATGAATTTAATTTTTCAGTCTCCACACAACTTTTTTTAGACACTGTTTTTTTTTAAGTCTATACGTATATATTATGTACGTGGAAATACCGTTTAGTACTTTTTTTTTCGTTTTTTAATTATTGTTTTGCTTCTTAAATTTTCCCTACTGTTTAAAATAGCATATATATTAACGATTTGTTTAGATTATTACTTCTTTAGAGTCCCTAGATGCCGAAGAATATGTTTTCTCAATTCCATATAGGTTTGTCTGTCTGTCTGTTCTCGGCTAATAAACTACTTAGAGGATTGACTTCATTGGTCAAAAATTAAGGAGCACATAGGGAAGACCTGATAACATTTTGGTAAAAATCCAATGTGGCGAAACAAAATGGCGGCCTAATGAAATATTAAAGAAATTATTACTAAAAAACTACCTATCCAGTTTACCTCAAATTTTGCACAAAAATCAAGTATTATTTAGGAATCAATTCGTAAAATTTAGGTACGAATTCAAGATAACGAAACAAAATGTGGGCGTCAAAAACTACGGCAAAAGGTTTTTTTGACATGGTACCCTTTAACTGTCCGTCGTTCCGAAATTTCTTAATTGGTTTGAATCAGCTTTTCGGATTCTGAAAACTTTTTTTTCATGTAGAATCAACGGCAAACTATGCTCTTAAGTTATTTTTTGTTTAGCATTGTGCAGGGGAACGTTTTTAGGAGTTATTTTAAGTGAAAATCAGCTGATTTTAGAAAAAAATTATGAATTTTGCAAATTTATAATTGCTGTAAAATACAGGGTGTCCCAAATTCTATTCTATGGATTGGATAGAGTATCAGATAAGATACTGTGCGACCAGTAAAACGCGTATTCTATGGATTTTTTTAATAGTTGCCCTATCTAAAATTTGAGATAACAGGTTTTGTTTTAAAATGAATGCAAAATGACAATAAAAAAGTCAGTCAAGTGATTTAACTTACCTATCAAATTTGTCATTTTTTTTAGTATAAAAAATCAGTATTTTCGGTAAAATTTTGAAATTTTTTAAAAGAGAAAGTTGCTTCATTTTTGATTTTTTTAGCTATACCAGTTTTCAATACTAATGGTTGACGTCAAATTTTTCTATTTTTTTTTTACTTAATGCTATATCAACTACTATGTAAATAACCTGAATAAAACTATTTGTGACACATTCATCGCCTACATAAATATTCTTAAATAATTTAATATTTTAAACGCCATTAGCCATTTGTCATTTTGTTGATGAAAACATAAATGGGAATTTAAGCCCAAGTTACAAAATAGAAACAGTTCAATAAATTCTTCGCCCAACGATTTTATTAATAAAAGTACAGTGATAATTTGATAAAGGTTAAGCATTAAGTTAAAAAAAATTGAAAAATTTGAATTCAACCAATAGAATTGAAATTGGGTATATCATTTTTCAAAATTTTGAAAAGTAATGTGGTTTCTGCAATTTAAAAAAAATCAAATTTGACATATAGGATAAATCACGTGACTAGCTTGTTCATTCTCATTTGGCATTCATTTTAAAGTAATTTCTTAAGACATTTTCCTATTGAATGCGGATTATACTGGTCACACAGTATGTCATCCGAGACTTCATGCAATCTATAAAAAAGAATTTGGGATACTCTGCACTCTATAAAATATCTGTATGTATTTCAAAGTAAAAATCTTTAACGGAATTAATCAGATATTTGATAGTTTTACACTTACGTATTGACTCCCATTTTGGGATATTCGGTATAGGTTAAAAGATCCCGTTTAAAAATGTTTTTCTTAAAATAAACTAAAGTTATCATTAACAATAGAAATGTGATATTGTCCATTTATAAATTGCTGATTGAATGATTTTTATTACAAGGCAGTACACAAAAAACTGCCAAAAATTTTCCGAGGTATTGACTTTGGCTTCAAAGTACGAATACATAATAATAAGGAAAAACCTTTCTTTAAGAAAATGCACCTTGTTGAAAATTTAAATTTTTTACATTACCTTTTTTGCCACCCTGTACAACGCCAAAAAAGAAAAGCATACCCCGCCACTGATTCTACATGAAATAAACTTTTAGATTATGAAAAGCTGATTCGAATAGGTTAGGAAACGTCGGAACGACTGACATTTGAATATCATGTCCAAAAAAAACCTTTTGCCTTTCTTTTTGACGAGCAGTTTCGTTAAAAAAAGTAACTTTCACTTTCTGTTTACTCATCAAACACAAAAACTACTTTATTATATGCATTGCAGATAACATATGGTTTTAATGAATTGCATGCACAGATGCCTTACATACGATATATTTGACTGTAGGCGTATGCATTTGCGTGCCTTCATGGTTGATGATGTGACTTTGCCAAAACACATAAATACATATACACGCGCCGCACAAGTGCAGCTTTCTGTTAGCAAATGTGTCGGAGGGCCAATGAAGATAAATGTATTAGCAGTGGTGTGCGTGTAAGTAGTAGAACGGTGGAAAACTAATTGTTTTCATAACATCGGTTATAAAAAAAATACCTAGTAGTGCTGAACTAATTCCTACTGACTTCACACAATCACAGTGTTATTAGAGGAACGGTGTAGGCATCTTCCAGTTCCTTGTCTTTTTAAAATTGCATTAGTTCCTTAGCGTTATTTTATTAACACTCGGTCGAAGAACTGGCCATAATAAAGAAGAAGAGATTTAAACGCATCTTCTGGAAAAGTTTTTCCTTTAAATGCATCAAAATTGCAGAGCTCGAGGAATTTAAAATCATTTAAACCGTTAGATCTATAGTTTATTTGTTGCTGAATTTGATCGTTTATTTCATACTATACAATGCACACAATTTCGACACTTCGCTGTAGGAATCTTCCAGTTCCTTGTCTTTTAAAAATTGCATTAGTTCCTTAGCGTTATTTTATTAACACTCGGGCGAAGAACTGGCCATAATGAAGAAGAAGAGATTTAAACGCATCTTCTGGAAAAGTTTTGTGGTTTGTGGCTCTACATTTAACGTCATCGTTTTCTCCCAAAATAGGTCAAAGTCGTCTCTTTTTTGGCTTAACATGGACTTAAAATTATCTACTTTTTTTAGGCAAAAAGCAATAACATTTGTTTTAGTTTGTAATATATTAAAAACATTGTCCGAGAATGGAAAAATTTCTGAAAATATGTTCAACAAATAATTAAAATTAAAATCTCGTTTCAAACAGTCCAAAAACCTCCTCGAACTATTTATTGCTTCTGAGTCCCACGTTTCATTATTTTCTATTATATTCTCAAATAGTTCAATCAGTGATTCACGATTTTCAGATACTTTTAACACAAGTCTTCCATTACATTTCCACCTAGTAGGAGCTACTTTGGGCAATTGTTTGTAGACAATGGAGTCCAAAGCCTGTGTATATTTTGCTGACTTGGAAAAAAAAGCAGCCATGCCACTTAAAGTAACGAAAAATACTTTACATTCTCGCCAATTAAAACAAATAACTTTGTCCGATGGATGTTACTTTTGTCGTCAGACAGACAGAAATAGAATTAAGCTTGGCAACTTGGCTTCTTGAATTCTAGGAAATAGCTAATTAATCCGATTAATCATGAAATGTCAAATGTCAGTTAATTTTCCCCTTGAGATTTTTTTAGTTGGATAATCATCATATTTTGTTGATACATTTTTAAGATCAGTTCTTTTAAAACTTGCCGTGAAAAACAGTATATTGGGTAATAATATACGATAATTGTCTATTCTGCATGCAGTTTTAACATAAAGTAACAGTAGACTTTTATAACTATATAGTGCCTATAAAGTTATAAGTATTTGTTATATGCTTTTTTTTTGCAAAAAAGTGGTTCATCCGCAAATTTTTTTGCTGAAATGTGTTTATTTCGAGAAAATTTCTACAATTAATACAAAAAAATGTGAGAAAATTAAAAATACCTAATCTTTACAAGAACCTAATACAAAAGTTGTAAAGGTTAATTTGTGGGTTTTAAATATGCTGCTAAACAATATACAGGGTCTGCCACAAAAAATTTTCAACCGAAGTTAGTGTTTTTTAAATGGAACACCCTCTATTTGAAATCGACTTGAAATTTTGAACATTTTTATTTATAACAATATATGTCTAAATTCATTTGTTTCAGTTTTTCTAACCCACGAAAATTTTCTATTTCAAAACATACTCTTATGTCAAATATGTTAAACTAGCGGGTATCCGCAAATTCGTTCGCGTGTATGACTATAATGAAAGGGATGTAAAGAGGTACTTAAATCGCCTCATTTGTGTACCTCTTTATAAACCACGTTTGTTGTTGCATTCTCTGGCTGTAAAATAGCCAAGCTACTACGCGAACCTACTCTAGAGCATGCGACATAGAGTTGACCATGCGAAAAACAATCCTAGCGTAAGTCTACTCCCGCTCTACTTAAGGATTGCCTTTGAGCTTTGTCAGTTGTCATGGCGAAACAAAGCTTTAAGGGAAACTGTGCACCTTTAGACTGAAAAGGATAGTCTGACGGAATTAAAGGGATACGTGGTATAAAAACTGTTTCTTTCAGACCAGGGCCAGAAATAATAGTAGACTCTATTACATTGTTTTGTAATGTTTTAACCTGTAGCCGAGTTCCATTACACCATTTTGGTGGTTTTAAATTTCGAATAAGCATCACTGGTACCCCCACTTTTAAAGTTAACTCATGAGGAGGGATTCCTGAAGGGTTTAGAGACTGTAGGAACTCGACAGGATAATTAACCGCATTTTCTTGGTCTATAACTACATCTATTGAGTAGTATGTTAATTGGGGAGCAGTAATTTTTTTCCAATAAAGCTAGATTTATTTCATCTGCTGTGCTATTTTTTGGAGTTAATATAGCTCGTTCTTTAAAAACTCTATATGAATGTATAAACAATCTTAACATATGTAATAAAATAAAATAAAAAACACTTGTTCAAGTGTTTTTCTGAATAACTAATTGTTTTTTAAATTATCAATATAAAATTAGGGGTGGTTTCAGCCCCTTGGACACCCTCTCTCGGTTTTTAAAAAATTTTAAAATATGTAAAAAAATAAAATATAAAGCATATTATGTTCAAGCGTTTTCCGAATAACTAACGGTTTGTTCAATAAAATATAATATTTAAGGGATGGTTTTACCCCTTTGGACACATTGTATGAATTTTTTAAAAATCCTAAAATATGTAACAAAACAAATTAAAAAACGCGTATTCAAGCGTTTTTTTGAAAAACTAAACTAAAACTAACTAATAAAAAATATTGTATTATTTAAGTGGTGGTTTCACCCCTTTAAACTCCCTGTATGAATTTTTAAAAAATCCTAAAATATGTAAACATAAAATTAAAAAACACCTGTTAAAGCGTTTTTCCGAAAAAGTGACCGTTTTTTAAATAAAAAATATTTAAGGTGTTTGACACTAGAAAAAAGTTTTACGTGGGAAGAAGTGCATTTTGAAGCTCATTTTGTCAGTCTATCAAATGTATGGTGTGAGATACTGAAAAATCAAATAGAAGGCCCATATTTCTTTGAAGATAGTTTAACCGGGGAGTCATATTACCAATTTTTGAGAAACAAGCTATCTGAAGCACTAGAGAATTCACCAGGAAGGCAGTATCAGAGATCAATGTTCAGTATACTGTTCAAGAAGTGAAAATTGTTTTGGAACAAAAGTACTATTTTGTTAATTAAATTATTTAAAAAATGTAATTAATAAACATTATTTAGAAAACATTGATGTCTTAAAAAATTTGATTAACCATGAAATTGATAATCTGAATCAAATAGCCTTTTAATAGAAAATGTCATCGCAAAATTGCAGACGTGATATGAAGAATGGCCGTAAAACAATAGGGAAATATAAGGTGTGACTAATGTTATCATTGTTGTTCTTGCTGTAATAAAATGCTTTGAATTATTAATGTTATTTCATTAATAGACCAGTTCTGTCAGTTAGAAAAACTAGCATAAATCAATATTTAAATGGCTGTTGCTTAAAAACAACTGAATTTACACATATAGCGCTGTATACTAAAAATGTTTTAAATTTTTCATCGATTCATATTTTGGATCAAATACAGGGTGTTCCATTTAAAAAACCCTAACTTTGGTATGTAACTTTTTTGTGGCAGACCCTGTACATTATCTAACAGCATATTTTAAACCTACAAATCAATCTTTACAAGTTTTATAGTAGGCATTATTTTCCAGAATTCTAAGCGTGGGGGTTAAGGGGGTTGGTACTTTATAAATCGTCACCCGGTATATTGGAAAAACTACTGTTTGTATGCGAGTTTTCGTTCACAACGCTCACTTAGGTTAAGCCGCGTAAACACTTAATGAGTTCGAATGAACGAATAGCATTGCACGCAAGAAAACGCGTGCAGTCATCTATCATATATCTCACTCAGTCCACACTAAGCGATCGCATGCATTCCTTATTTTGCGAAGGTATTCGTTCACTCAGACGCTAAATGAGTACGCGGTCTTAAAGTCTGTATACGAACGTATGAGTGGAGGTTGCTCGCTCTCTTCCGACAGTCGTTTAATGCGGAATTTTAATTTGTCTAATGGAGAACTAATTTTAATTGCGAGTGCATCATATATAATACTTGCTGACGATGTGCAAAAGAAAACGTCGCTGGTCAATGGCTTCTGTGTTTAAAAACTGAAGTCGTTTTAGGTGGAATACGAGCATTCTCAAAAATTCTATTATTGTTGTATTTGTAGTCATTTATCACCATTTTGTTAATCTACTTCTCAGCACTTAAAATACGTACACTTTAAATGACACTGGTACCTAGTGCATGCGAGCGAATGTGCGAAAATACGTACAACATTGACATCCTTTAACGATTTTTCTATTTGAAATATCGATAAGCCAGCCAACGTCTGCAAGCATTCGTCGTCCATATTCTACTCACTTAGCGAATACAAAAGAACGAACTGCATGCACTACGTTTAGCGAACGTATGCACAGTGTGTGCATAAATATGTACACATTTAAGTACGCAGCTCAGCTGTATTTACTTAGCAAAAGAATACGCCGCATAGTGAGGAATGCATGCCTTCCCTTAGTGTAGATGTAAAGTATATGGAAGAAAAATGCATGATTTTTCTCGTGGTCAGATTCGCTCGCCTCCTGACTCAGTCCATTGTGCAAACGCAGGAAAATTTTCGATGTGAATTTAATTTGCCAGTGCGTGCTAAAGTCCAATAAGAAATTCGATTTTGAGATGGGTAAGAAATTTCAAAGAAAGGGGAATTGTCGGGCGTACCGGTACAGTTCATACACAAGAAAATATTGAAAGAGTGAGGGCAACTGTTAAACAGAGTCCACAACGTTCTCCAATTCGGCAATCAGCTGCACTGCACATTACAGAGCGAAGTTTGCGACGAATCTTACATCAGGATTTGAAATTCCATCCGTACAATCTACAGATAGTCCAGAGGCTGACTCCTGTTGATAAGTAAATTGTCATAATTTCTGCCAGCATTTTTTGGGAATGTTGAAAAAATTCTTGATGATAATAATAATAATAATAATAAATGTCTTTTTTAAATATGTATATGCAAACACAATTACAAAATCTCTTATTATATCCACTCCAATCCTGCCGCAGTCTAGCTATAATAGCTACTCCACTGAACCAGGAGAGGAAATGTTTGTGGTAATATAAAACATAAAAAAAAATGCGAATAGTATCATAGTTTAATTTTTTAACTAAGATAATGTAAAACTCTTGAGTCATTTGAATGCAAAGCCAAATTTTAATTTGTCTACACATTTTGCATATTCAAAAGATGTTTTTATATTTTATTTTAAACATATCAGGGCTTAGATTTAAAAATTCAGATGGCAACGAATTATAATACTTAACAGCATTATAAGAGAAAGATCGCTGAAACATAGCAGACTGATGATGCGGCATAGTCAGTTTATCCTTTTTTCGTACGTTTAGATCATACACAATATGACCAAATATAAGGCGTTCTCTGATAGAAGTAGGCGAAGACGGGTCATTAACAATTTTAATTAAAAAGTTACAAAAGTGAAGATTCCTAGGAGCATCCATCTTTAACCAGTAAATATCATTATATAAATGGGAAATGTGTTCAAACTTCCTAATACCATTTATAAAACGTATGCAAGAATTTTACACTTTTTGAATCATAGCTCTGCTCTCCTTGTCAAGGCAAAATCCATAAACTGTATCACAATAATTAAAATGAGGCAACACTAGTGATTCACAAAGATTTTTTCTTAAATTGGTATTTAACACGTGTCTATTATTATATAACAATTTTAAAGCTAGATATGCATTTTGCAGAAGTTTTTTTTAAATATTCTTTGAAGCGAAGGTCAGTGTCTAATAATTTACCCAAATTTTTTGTTAGGTTAACTGCAGTTAGGAATTATTTATAGATATATTAAGATTTTCTTTTAGAACGTTAGCTTTAACTTTGCTCCCAAATACTAACAGGCAAGATTTAAAAGGATTTAAATGTAAATTATGCCCTTTAGAAAGTTCACTTAATACTCTAAGATCATGATTTACGTAATTCTCTGCCTCGGCGTAGTCCCCGGAGTCAAAAAAATATATCTGTGTATCATCTGCAAATGCTTGCACTTTACAATAGGTTAAAGTTTTTAAAATGTTGTAATGTGTAAATGTATGTTTTTAAAATGTTGTAATGTGTAAATAAGAAACAATAAGGGACCTAATATAGAACCCTGGGGAACACCAGATAGTATTTCCGCCCTATCCGAGAACCTGGAATCAGAATAAATGGTCTGGAATCTGTTGGTTAAATATGAGATAATAAGGAGAGATGCGTCAATTTCAAAACCGTATAAAATATCATCAAAAAAATTTGTTAAAGCCACGGAGGTTCCGTAACCCTTTCTGAAACCACATTGAATCGGGGGAATAATTCCATTGTCAATGCAATAATCATACATTTGATTGTGTAATATTTTGGAAATTGAGGGAAGTATACTTATTATGCGCAGATCATTTAAACTTTGAGGATTGTCAACTTTAAGTAAAGGTTTCCCGACAGATACTAATAATATGGGTTACATATTTATCAATAAAAGGGCTACAGTATTTAAGCATTAATGGGGTTATTTCATCTACTCCAGTTGCATTAGATTTGATATTATTTAAAATTTTATTTACCTCAGGCTCTTGAGCTAATCGAAATTTGAATTTAAGATTTTGATTAAAGGTATTACTTTCATAATATTTTTTTGATCAGAGCAGTCAACCACATTTTGAAGAAAGGATGCAAAAAAAATTATTTATTATATTTGGATCTGACAGTGTTTTCGGTTAGAGCATATGTTTAGATTTCGCAGTGAAGACCATAATTGTCGTAAATCTTTATTTGTACATAAGGAATTTAAGTATGATTTTTTTTCTCTACTAACCGCAGCCAGTGTAATATTTCTTAATCATTAATTCATCATTAAGTTTAGTTTTCTTAAATTTTTCAAGTGCACTATCCCTTTGCTTCATAAATATTTTTAGTTTAGCAGTCAACCAGGGTGCTTTAGGTTTCGTAATTCGTGATTCTCGTATTGGAGCCAGAATGTTAAATAGCGCTAAAATATGTTCATTAAAAAATTTAATTTTTTTATCAATGCTAATTTCATAAAAAATATTATTCCACGGTAAAGCATGTAAGTCATTCAAAAAAGTATTTAAATTAAAATTATTAAAACAACGATATTTTAAAATTGTGGGCACTACCGGAGTCTTACTTAAACTTAAATCACAGTACACAAGCTTATGATCAGAAATATTTTCAGTGGGCATTACACCATGTTTTACTACAATAGATCTATTTGATACAAAAATTGCATCTATTAAAGTGCTGCTATTATTCGTTATACGAGTAGGTTCATCTATAATTTGTTCTAAATTATAATTTTCAAATAAAGCCGTCAAGGGATTATTATAATTTAAAAGATTAATATTAAAATCTTACAAACAAAAAATTACATCAACTGTAGGATAAAGGAAAGAAAATATATTATCAAAGTCTGCAACTAAGGTATTAAAATTTAAAACAGGTTGTTTATAAAAGACTAAAAAGGTATATGTTGTATTTTTTATTTTATTTGTAAAAATTAAATATTCTGACCGTTCATTTGTATCGAAATCCAGTGCAATGATTTTAATATTATAAGAGATTTTTACATAAAAGCCTACAACTTCACCTCTACCATTACGATCCTTTCGAAAAAATTAATAATTTGGAATTTGAAAAGATTGAGAATTGACATCATCAGACAGTCCAATTATATCAAAGTCATTCTGATATACCAAATTTGTAAAATCATTAAATCCGGTGAACATAGAACGAATATTCAAATGATCCAATTTTAAATTGTACATTAATGAAAAAGTTACAAGTTACAATTTTAAGTAAATAATAAATTTATACTCAGTATATTATACCAGAGAAAAATCTAACTTTGCTTTGCAACTACAAAGAAATGAATAATTGATAAGGTGATCATATCTGACGCAGCTCACTTTCACGTCAGTGGTTACGTTAACAAACAAAATTCGTTACCGGGCAGAAGACAAAACAAAAGAGAAGTGCATGAAATGACCAAAACGTAACATAGTGGTGTGGAGTTTCCGCATTTGGTGTGATCGGGCTATACCTTTTAAAGGTGGGATGTTGGAAACATTTGTAACTCCGGAGCTTCAAAAGAAGGGGTCAAGGTGAAATCTGGTCCCCAATTTCTTTCTTTGGGGATGTCTAAACCGTAAAATATTCTCTACTCGTCCCCAAACACTTCCTCAATTTAAAGAAAGGATTCATGAAGAGATAGATTCGATAAACATGAACGTAGTATTGTTTAAACTCGTTATGCTCCATTTCTACTCAGATTTTGCAGGAATGCATAGAAGACGGGGGTCACCTTAAGAAAGTGATCATTGCAAACTAGAAGTGTTACACTAAAAATACAATTTCCAGAATTGTATTTTTAGTGTAAGTCAGAATAAGTCCAAATATATTCTTTGTATCCTCACGGTGGCCTATTATAAATCGTTCAATCTTACTGCCGGACCTTGTATTTGTGCACACCCCACGATTATGTTCGCTAAATGTAGACGTCAAAAGTTAATTTGAAACAAACGTACGCATATTTAACCGTATGTGTGCGATGCTGTTCGTTCGTTGGTATTCGCTAAATGACTGGCTAAGAGTACTCAACTTTGGAGAACGAATACGGTCGCATAGTGAGGATCGCATACGTTTGGTTAGTGTGAATGTGCCTTTGCTTTACTTCATAGCGAAAAATCGTTGCACTCTGTGTCAATTGCATACATATTATTTGCACACGCCACATATACGTTCGCAAAATGTGGACATCAAAACGAATGTCGAAACGAACGTACGCATATTTATTCGTATGCGTTCGTTCGTTCTTAGTCGCTATTTCTTTGTAATCTAAGGTTGTTTAATTTAGTTAGTATATAGTATAGTTAATATATTGGAATTAAAATACCCCTCGACATAAACAAAGTTGCTATTACGATAATTTAATCTTACTCTCAAACTAGAGTGCCGTATTATGACGTCGGAAGGAATGTTGAGGAATTAAATTAGCAACAATTAATTTCATCAGTCTGACATTTTGGAGGCGATTGGAATCAGGCCAATCTGATGAGATATTTTACAGCTGGGTTTATTAAAGTGTAGCCTTATAAATTCATTGATATATTTGGTGCACGTTGCTTTGAAAATATTTTCTGTCGATATTTTGAAATTTAATGCTCATACAAAATATTAAATATCTGATAAAATCCCCTCTAGCTACACACTTTTTTTTCTGTCAATAATCATTTATAGATTTCACGGTTGTTTTAAGCACTCCTTACCCTACTAACATGAGTGTGTCGCAGATACCTTCAACGATGCCCAAGTGCCGAATCATGCATACGTATCTCACCATACACAGTATCCTTATGGTTTTTCTTGTATTATTCCGTCTCTAATAATTACTGCCGTTTGTAGACAATAGCATCAAGAGTACCCATCCAAGTACTAACCATGCCCGACGTTGCTCATATAAAGTGGTTTTTAAGGATTTTATTTACGATGGATCATGAGGTTTTCGAGAATTCCCAGAATTTATTAAGAAGTAAGATGAACAAATTTAATGATTATTTACCAGATAGATGAAACAAGGTTTTTAATGCAACAATAATATTCTAAACCCTTTATGGAAAATAACACCGTGCGGACAAAGTGAATAAATAATTATTTATATAAATACGAACGCTAAAAATATAGGCAAAAAAATCAATCAGATATTTTATATTTTGGTAAGTCTGTAGATAAAAACGAGTTGTCACATGATGCCCGCTTTCAAATAACTTTTTAAACATCAATACATATTTTTTGCAGAGTTATTATAAACTCTTAGGTTTGAACTTCCAGTGACTCAACTAATCAGTAGAGTCAAATGAAATCGATTAGAATTTAGGGATTATTTCAAAGATAGTCTAACCTTGACCTTCCACCATTCACCCGATATTCATCTCAAAATTGCCATATTTTCCAGCCCCTTGCCTCGTTTCGGGATGACTTTACAAAATCCAGGACGAATTTTACGGTAGCGAGCAACTCGCGTGGATAAATAATGAGGCCGCTTTAGTTACACGACGAGACGCTAACGCCTTCGCGCTAATTAATGGTTCATTCATTAGCGTTTTAGCTTAATAAAAGTTTGTTGCAACTTTAGTGCAGCTTTATAATTACAGTGTTAAAATTATAGTGTAGGTGTATCTTTCCATTATAAAAAGCATTGACAAAAAATCTTTTTATATACGTTAAAGCATTATCGCAGTGATGATTATCCCTACAATTTATATTTGAATGATCAAGAACGACTTGAAGTTTCTTAACAGATACTGGATGTTTCACTCTCACACTCACTCACTTATAGTTTCACTCAGTCTCACACTCGCTCACACACCTCCTCTTCTTTCTCTTACATACTCTAGACGCATTGCCTCATTCAAAATACAGGCTCAAAGGGAAATATATTGACAGGTAAATGTACGGGTAATTTAGAGCAGTAATGCCTTATATAACAGGTGCTTTGAAGTTATGGCCATTTTAAAATTTACAATTTTTTTTTTGATATTTGTGTCGAGTTCGTCGACAATTTCACCACTAGGATACACTTCATATGACCACAAAAATAAAAATTTAATAAAATTAGTTCGAAACAGTTACGTTTTACGTTAACTTTAAATGTAACATATTCCAGATAAAGTATTGGACACAAAAATCGGGAGAAGGCTCATAATCAAGCCTTATACCCTCTTTAAATGCTAAAAATGTTTTTATTCAGTAGATAAATTTTTTAGAGAAGGAAGAATCTATTAGCAAAATTTTTAAGTGTATTGTTTCTTTTTTTTTTCTTTTTTTTTTTTATCTTGTCAATATATATTGTATATTGTTAATATATTTGTGTCGAGATTTAAGCATACATTGTGTATGTTTTTTTGTTGGCCGTTGCTCCTTCCAAGCTAACGTGAACGAATAGTCGGAAAGTCGGTTCACATTAAATAAGAAAAACGTGTGAATGACTGCTGACTTCTACTAATCTAACGGGGGGGTTCACTTAATAGTATAGATTTTGTTAAAAAAAAATCATTGCTTTAATATAGATTCGGAATTCGGTTGGCGCGCTACCGCGCGCTTTCTTTACAGCAAACCTAACTTAACTTTAAGAAAACAAGTAATCCAAATTTTTATTAATTATAAATTTTGTTAAAAAAAAAAACTAAAAAAAAAATGTTCGTCTTTGTCGGGAATCGAACTCACAAGCTATACGACGCGGACTGAGAACCCTACCACTGCACCACCAAGCTTCTCGACGAAAAACATATGAATAGGTTAAGTTAGTTAGCGTGAACGTTAATGACGTTACATCTGTTTCGCGTGAACAAAAATTTAGAAAGTTCGTTCACGTTAGGGTGGAAGAAGACAACGTATTTTTTTACCTTGGTGTTGATGTTATTTAAGTAATTAACTGACGAGCTTATAATATTGATTTATTGTATCTTTACCAGTGTTTGCAAAATTCAGAAGCGAAATACAACTTTATTTTCCGGGTTCAATTTACCTACTTCATTTTTTTTACACATCGTATTATATGTCAAATTTGTGAGCAAAACAAACCGTAAGATGTATGCGACTCCTCTTCCATTTTAGCTGTCGTGAAAACGAAATCGCTTTTTCTCTACCCACAGAAATCAAAATACTGCTGATATATTTAATTACACTTTTCTCTTGATAATTATTTAATTATTATGCCTTAAATTGAGCTTGTGCCGCATTCAATGAGGCTAAGAAATGCTTATTGAAGCATAATTTAGTACATCATTTTAAACTCTTTATAAACTACGTAGCACGTCCGTGAATCGATTTGCCCTTTTGCCATTTCCGTGTTAATAATTTAGCTATAATCTAGGCAAACGCCCAGGCTGCTTCCACAGAATAGCAGAAGCGCCCGCCACGTGAAATATAGATGTAACAGAGCTGCATTCGCAAAGCTGCTTAATTCTGAAAAATTGTTGTAAAAATGTTCTCAATTCGTTGGTGAGGCTGAGTCATTAAATATTCATAGATAGGAAAAATTGTTTCGACGACGACGTTAAGGCACAATGATTGTATTTTTCTGCGGAAAGTATTTGATGTCCTTAGGTTGGGGTAATTTTTTTTAATAATATTTAATTTAATAAAATCTCCCTCCCATATTTTTGCAGATCATTGGGTTTAGGGTCCCTAATCTCGAAAAACATGTTCTTTCGTTCCGTCGGTGTGTAGTTCTGCCTGTACGAGGCGTCAATCAAAAAAAAAACTATTGATCCGATTAAGTTGGTTCTTGGGTTTAGACCAATTAGTCAAATTTACGACGTTTCATCTGCGATTGCAGACATCTTCAGGGTTTCCACTCATGATGTAGTGCAACAAGGGCGGCTAGGCAGGGGGATCAAGGCTACTCGTCGTGATTTGGACACAAAGGCCTGTAAACTTCTAGAGTAAAATTAGCTTCGATGTATGAAATCAATTCGTTTACAACATTGGACAGAATCACCTTTCAGCAAGCAGAAAGGGTTTACCAGTGACTGAGCAAACAATAACATACTTTTTTTCTAGATCAAGTATGATATAGGGTAACATTTTGGTGCTAATCAAATATGGCGGAACAAATGATCTTAACAAAATGTTCAAAAATTAAACAATGTTAGCCTGTATCCACAATGAGATAGGTTTCTCAAATGATCAATATAGGATATAGGTCACAAATAATTGATTGTTAAATCAATTTTAAACTACTTTTTTCAACTTAAAAAAGACAAATATTCCTTAATTGCCTTGACAATTAAGTTTTTTTTTCGGGTTTTTTTGGAGATATTAATTTTTTTTAACATAAAATTTGGTAGTATTATGGTTTTGAGGTTCCTCACAAAGAATATGATAGATAATATTATGATGATGATGTTAAAAAAATCGCTATATGCGTTTCAGAAAGTCGAACCCTTTTAATAAAACCTAAATCCATCCAAATTTGGAATTTGATCTAACAATTATTAACCGAGATATAAACGTAGTTCCCCTTAAAACGGATTACACTGTATTATATTTAAGAGCAATAATGTTTTGTAAACTGTAGTATTTCCAATGGCTGAGTCACTGATACTATGCGGATGAAGAAATTAAAAAAAAAGTTTTGAAATATATATTATCTAATTATTCTAATTGGAAACCGATTTTATTGTCAACGTTGGAAAGCTGTCTCGCTAACAATAGGATCAGGAGCCTTCTTTAACAATTAAATTCGGTGACGTAATTTTCACACATAATACTCCCGAAAATCTAGCCCTGGCTAATGTCATTAATTTCAAGCCTGACAGCTCAAAGGGTGTATTTGTGGTAAATGTGGCGAAAATTTCTAGCCCGGCCTGAGAAACACTTAGAATCTTAACAAATAGTTAAGCGCAAACCCAAATTATAGAACTTAAAAAGCTTATTTCTTTGAAACTAAGTTCTAACTACTATATTTTATTGAAACAATATTGTATATATATGTATATATATATATATATATATATATATATATATATATATATATATATATATATATCTATATCTATATATCTATATATCTATATATATATATATATATATATATATATATATATATATATATATATATATACTAATATATGTTTTTAGACTTGCATATAATAAAAACCAGAAAGACTTGTAGAGATTTTGAGAAAAATGGTTGTTTAAATGAGATATTTCTACATAAAATTTTGATGTCAAACGTCAACTGACGCGAAAAAAAATCGTGCGGAAAAGTAACTTTTCAGGACTACTAGCACTGAAAAATAACTTTTCCGCGCGATTTGTTAAATTAGTGAATATCTTGTCTAACACACTGAATAAGATGAAATACTTGCAAAGTAAGTATTTTTTTTGTAAGATTAATAATTTTTGTAATTACTATATATAAATATTGAACTTAAACCTAATTGACGTTTATCTCAGGACTACATCGATGGTAGGAGAAATTTTGTACCTTGATGGCTTGACCGAACTCGGTACCACTTTCTGCACTTTCTAGGTACAGAACTATCGTTTTTTGCTACTAAAATATGGCAAAAAATTGATTGTGTCAAATTCAAAGGTTATGAAAATATTCATATTTAAAAAATTATGTCATAAAAATATTGTTTAAATTTTAGGTAATAATAGTAAAAATTTGTATAAGAAAGCAAACTTTAGAATCATTCGTATAATAAATTATTATTACTATTATTATTATTAGTGGGAAATTTTGTTTGATCTAAAAATATACCCCAATACTACAATAAATTTCAAAACTGACATAAGAAAAAGATAAATTGATTTTTTTTTTGATAATTTCATATTGCTGCGCTAAAGTTCTATAAAATCTTTATTGTCATTTTTAATTTTCTAAAAAGTTCTAAATTTAACTATTATTTAGTTTTATTAATATAGTAGTGTCATGCAGTTGTATAAAGAGTATTAACTAAGGAAGTTTTTAAACGTATTTGATTTGTCATCATATTCTGTTTCACATTTTGCGATCTTGTACTGCTTTTTATTAACCGTAAGCTATAATGATGTTTTATTATAATTCATCTGAAAATATATTTTAAGAAAAGATCATAAAACATCAGACTTCGCATGATAGCATATGGTCAAAGTTATTCTACATGATATTCTTTATCACGGCCACGAATATATACATCAGTCCACCACAATACTGTATAAAGTGAAAAGTAACATATTTCTACCGTCAAATTAGGTCAAATTTATTTTATTTTTTCAGATAGCCCCTAGACTACGAAAAAAAATTAATCCAAAAACATGGCGAAGCACATCAAAATCCTTTTATATTTTTTTGTAAAATATACAATTGGTCTTGAGAATACGATTTTCGTTTTATACTATAGCTTGGAAACATTTTTACCATGGCAGGGGACCTTTGAAATTTGCCGCCTAGGGCCCGTAAGCTTTTAAAACTGGCCCTGGTCGTTGCTAAACCCTAAAAAAACCGTTTTTCAGTACCACAACCACACTTGATTTTGCCGTTGCAGTAATGTTATGCGAATTCTTGATACATAACGACCTTTCAAAAATCTACTCATTCAAGCATTTACCATCTTATTTCAACAGCTTTTAAATTCTGTGACATCAGCATTGGCCTATTTGAGCAGAAACATATTCGCTTCACTGAACCTCCGACTTGTCTGTAATTCAGTCCCTCTTAGACTAGCTCTGTCGTCTATCTAAATCAATAGAGAGGTTTGGACCTGGACCTCCGCGCTTGTCCTATATTTACATGGATAATTCGAATTGAGAATGGTTTTTGTCTTTTAATAATAATTTCGCAAAAGTTGTTCGTTAGTAGCGGACTTGTTTAATTGTTGTTTGACAAATGTTCTTAAATATTTTAACCAGGAATCTGTTCTGCATCCAGGGTCTGTCTTATTGTTGTAATAATTGATACTTTGCTTTCCCGCTTGATATGACCAAAGTACTCAAATTTTTGTTTTTTTTTTGTGGCAAAAAAGAGTATTCTACGAATATCCATGATATTCGTAGCATGCCCACATCTCATAGGAAGCAAGGTGTATTTGGCCGTTTTCAACTCCAAAACACCAGTCATTTAATATGTATTGGATGTTCTGTCGTTGTGACTAAATCCACCTTATTTACTTAATTTGATAAAATTCAACCCACGGTCAAACTGAAGTAATAAAAACACTAAAGAGCCAAAACATTAACAAAAATCCGCGCGTCCTTTATCGAGACTGGAATAATAACGACGACCACTTTCAAGCTCCATTTAGGATTCGGAACGGAAACGAATAAAAAAAACGAAAAGGCGAAAGGAAAAAATGCAAATCTGAAAAATTAACAAGACGCAGATGGAGCGAATGCTAAAAATGGCATCTTGAGCTTTTTTAAATTTAAAAGGATTCTGTGAATTAAGATTATACATTTACATGAAGAATTTTAATCTAATTTTTAGCATAATAATTGGGCGCTATTAAAATTTGTATGACGAAGAACTAAATGAGCTTATTAAAAAAATCATTAGTTACTTTTTAAAATCTCATTTAAAAGTTTTAATTAATGTTCAAGCATGTTATTATGTACTCATTATATTATTAGTGTTACCTTTATAGTGTCAAATAGAAATATTTGTTTTGTTGTTGAAAAAGGTCATGTTGACACATTTTTTGTGAAAGTATTTTTTGCTTTTATTTCCAAATCCTTTTCCTTAAAATGCCATAGAATTGGATAATAATAGCTCAGGGGATGATCAAACCCCGGCAAGTAGATCAAGAAGTAACTTTTTGCTCGCCCCCATTATTTCGTCGTACCTGTCGTAACCGGACATCGCAACGCGCAAACTGAAAGAAAAAGCACTAAACGCTTTTTCTTTCAGTTTGGGCGTTGTGAGGTCTGGTTACCACTCCACTCTCTGAACTTGGACCTTTATCACTATTGATCCAAGTATTACTCATAGACCCAATTTGACTATTGATCCAAGTATTACTCATAGACCCAATTTACCAATAGGCATACTTGTTCAGAGCCAATTCGTCGGTCTTGTTTTTGCCGCACAATTCCAGATAACACATCTCCATGCTTTTTGATAAGAACGTAACTTGATCTAGTAGTAATATAGACAGCGCCGGATTTGCCAATAGGCAAAATAGGCGCTAGCCTAGGGCCTCAACTTCTTGGGGGCCTCTTGCTAAGGATCGATATACTTTGTTTATCAAAGTATCATTGTAGATAAAGCTCAATACAATTTTATTGAAAAATATTGCAGTAATACCTATTTACACAAAACTCTTAGGAACATTTGTACCTAGAATTTAAAGCTTCCTTAAATTTAAATAAAAACTTTTTGATGTAAGCGTAACATAAAAGTGACGTGGTGTTATTTGCATAGAGAAACCCTAGAAATTATTTTGGTCTTGTTGTTCTTTCTTATACTATCAAAGCAACATTCTTAATTATAGCAAAAATTAAATTTTATTAAATCGCTAAACGCCAGCATAAGATTGTGTTGAATGTATTAGTGAAATTAAAAGGATATATAAAGATGACATTGATACTGAATACTTTCGCGATGAAGATTTGCATTTTTTATACTTTGTGAAAGAAGAAAATATTTCAGATTCAGCCAATATGTATAATTTAATTAAGGAAGGGTTGTCTATTAAAATATCGCCGCAAGTACTTTTTCTGGTGCACAGGCTGATTTGTGAAAACCACCTAAATATATAGAACGGAAGCTTTCACGGCTTTGGTCAATTAAGAAATCATGGTTCTCGGGGTTAGACCGTGTCAAATTGGACTTACTATCCGACGTTTCGCCTTCGATTGCACGAGGCATCTTCAGGGATCTTTACTCCACGAGATCTGAACACTGAATTAGCTCAGAGAGATTCAGGCGGGCTTTTACACCCGACTTGTGCTCGCCGAACCGTGACCCTATGTAAAGATCGGTTTCCACGTGTGATGTAGACCGTAACCCGTATCTCTATTGAAATTTTTTGTATGTTTAAACATTTCAATAGATTCTCTAACTTTTCGTTTATAAAAACCTGGAACCGATGCTAGAACCTTGGTTTCCTTTACATTTATGAAATGGCCAGTGTTATGCTGGTGTTCAGCTACAGCAGATTGGACAATTTGTTTCTTTTTAATACATCGTTCATGTTCCTTAAGTCTAGTTGATATTGAGCGTCCTGTCCTAAATATATTTTTACAGGGTCGAAACGTCATCAAAAGTATTTGTGTAGTAGACTATTACGAAGGTGATAAATAATAGTTATAAAAGTCTTAAAATTCCAGGTCCGTATTTAAAAAAAAATGTTGATGGTGGTGGCTAAAACACGAAACGTCGGAGGTGAATTTTGAAGACACGATGTTGTAGAGCAAACAAAATTATAAAGCTCTCAAATATAAACTAGGTCTTAAAAGTCAATGGTTTTTGAAATATTAGACGAAATATATTTAGGCTTTTTCATAAATCACCCTGTGTTTCAGAAAAAGTACTTGCGGTCATATTTTGATAGGCGAATGTTATTTATCGAATTGAAAATTGTTTTCATAGCATAGATTACAATGAACTACTTGATGATTTTGTTAAAGTAAAGTCAAGAAAATGTTTATTTTTTTAAAAATAATTTCCATATTTCCAGAAAATGTATTTGCATCGATTGTTGTAATGTTATTAGTAGAATATGTTAGTTTGTCTGACTTTTAACCCCCCCCCCCCTCCCTCTCAAAGAAACATCTAAAAGTTATTACAGTTCTCAATAATTACCACTGAGATAGCGAGTATCTCTGTCGGACTTTTGTTAAGTAAATGGAAATGGATAAACCTAAAAACCTAACACCCGTATTCACTAAAGAGGTTTAAATTTAGACCAGGCCTAACTTGACAGTTGTAGGTTTACCATTTTTAACAATTGAACAAATATTTTTTCTAAATGCCACAATTACAAAAGGATAGTGACATAGGCGAAATATAACTGGCGAAATAAGAGTTTTAAGTACCATGGCAACTAGACCTGGTCTAGCTCTTAAACCGTTTTAGTGAATACGGGGGCATATGTTTTTAGAGAGGAGATTAGTTCTTAGAATTAGAACTTATTGAGTAATAGAGTACAAAACCATTATTTAAATCGATATTTAGTTGACTATATTATGAAAAAATGCTTTTTTCCATTATTTTTATTATTAAATATTTTTAGCCTTTTATTTTTAACCCGCTTTAAACATCTCTGGCATCACAGGTTTCTAATTAGTGTAACGTCAAACAATAGCAGCCTTTCTACATAGGTATACACAAGACCTTTTTCTTTTAAATTAGGTAACATGGGTCTAGTTATTCTTACTGTGCTGTGAAGAAAATCCCTTTGGCAGGCAATTTTCTTTTGAATTTACAGTCACAAATTATGTGGAATTAATGTGAGGTTAGGATTACGTTTCAATGTCTGTCATGTAACTCTTAAAATGTACTCGAATATTGTTGTTTTTATTTAAAAAGCGTTTAAAATGATAAAATAATTTTGACGATTACGATCTTTTGTCATTCGATAAAGTTTCTTTAATTTTTACAAGTACAAATGAAAATAAAGTTTCATTTATTTATTGTTAATTTCAGATTGGAACAGCGGGCACGACAGGGTTAAACGTCAGTTGTCGGTGTCGAGCGACAGCAAGTTGCTGGACGACGACATCCGAGAAGAAACGAAGGTCATCCTAAGGCCGCGAAAACCGCCTAGGCCCAAATCAGAGGTGCTTCTTAATCAGCAGGGCGGCGATAACCGGAGGACGAAGAGGTACTCGGCGTTTGGAGTAAGTTGTTCCATTTTTTTAAACTGATTAATTAATGATATTAAACAGAGATATCCATTTTTCATTGATCCAGATAAAAATAAAATGAAAAAATACATATTGGAGGTCCAACTTTTATAAATTCTTTCTCACAAAAAACTTACTATTTCAGTTTGGGTAGTTTTTTTTTACTTGGTTTGAATTACTGATTCAAATCATTGGTTGTAGCTTGTAGCAAACCGGCCTTGGCACAAAAACTGATTACTCAAATTGAAAATCTCTACCCATCTGAAATACCAAAGGGTAAGCCACCAAGTAGATATATTAATCTAGACACAACCATAGATATAATACAATTAGATCCTTAAAGAATAAACACGAATGTGGCAAATGTACGAGGCTAAAATGTAAACAAGTTGAGCAACAACGAGCCTGCGCAGTGAAAATATAAGGAAAATATCTATGCTAATCAGGAAGATTGATCAGGACCGTACTTCAAAAAGTTTTGGAAATAAATTAATTGGATTGCACTTTGCAGGCAATTTTTTTTCTTAAAAATGTAGTACGCCTTAATTTTTAAGTTTAAAACATTATAATAAAAAAGTTTCATGTGAGTAACTTGACAAATAGAATATTGTATATATATTAATATTCTAAGCTGTAATGTTCAAATTATAAAGAATATAAAATCAAAAGGCCTTATTTTTCCAGTTTATTTATTAATTTTTAGGCAAATACTAGTGTATATTTACAATAAATACATTTATTTACAGCATCAATAGCCTGTTTTAAAAAATAGTAAGTAATATCAGTGCAGTGTAATATAAAACTTAAATATATGTAACAGTGTAGTAGGTCAGTTCTCAGAGATAACATCAATCTAAAGATTACACAATTAGAAATAGAAAATTTTATGGGTTCATTTTGGTATAAACTGAGAATCTAGAAATTAACGGACAAATTCCGAGAAGACTGTTAAATGTACTGAAAAATTACGGTTTTTTACTTTTTATACTGTACCTCCAAAGTTACGCAAGAATTCGCCAACATTGTAGAGCAATTTGATTTTTTTTAATAATAAAGAAACTGACTGGTCACAGAACACAATAAATACTTTCGGAGATATAGTGCTTCAAAGATGGTCGAAAATATGGAAAAAGCTGTTAAAAATCGATATTTTTATATATAACATATTATATAGAACTTTATTTAAAGAAAACTTTACAACGAAAGACGCAGCTCTACTGAGCTTTTTAAGACTAATAGGAGTGCTTCGTCATGCAGTCTTTTCTCATGATAGTTCACTAACTTTCGTTTTTGCACGAAAATAATGCTCTGAAAATGTTACGTTCTACGGTTCTAGTCGTTTTCAATTTTTTTCGTACATATTAATTTCGGTGAGTACAGAGTACTGTAGTAAAACATTTTTTTGTATTTCTCGCTCAACCGAATGTATACACCCAACTCAAAGAAATGCCTAACTTAAAATTGGCTGAAACAAGTATTTTAAGAAAATTATGTATCTTAAAATTTGGACTAATCTGCCCACGATAGCTTCATATCGATACAGGGTGTTAAAAAAGTACGCTGAAGGGACGATTCTTCGCATGATTTTAGGACAAAAAGTTCATATAAACATAAGTCCGAAAATTAATATTTTTTTAGTTACAGGGTGTTGAAACTATAAAAAAAATTGTTTTTATATCATACCTTTTATATCACTCTAGATATTTTTATCAAATTTGGGGTACATATTTTACCCATTAGAGGGCAGATTCTGCCGCAATAGTTTTTTAGAAATTTCTTTTTAGACTTAAACTGAATATTTTTTAAGAAAGAAATGGTAAGCCACTACTTAATCTGAATATAAAAATTATTTTTGAAATCCTCATTTAATTTGGAGCAAATTTAGTACATAGTACAAAAACCATTCTCATGCATCTACTGCAATCATGCAATTACCATGCAAATGTGCAATGGTAATTGTATGTAAAATCCGCTTCAGTTTATTTTTTATGAAACATACTTATTCAAAAGTTAGCACGTATAATGCTATGACTAGTGTCCATAAAAAGATATAATTATAATTTGGAATAACCTACTAAGTGATTCATTCTTTTTTCAGGGTTATGTCCCCTTTTTTTTTCGATGTATCCTTCTTAGCTTTTTTCTTTTAATTTAATAAAATTTTCTACTACACAATTATTTCTAAACGTACTACTTTATAATTAAACTAACAATTTGTACATTTAGAAATGATGGTACATATTATTAAATCTAGTAAAAAAAATAAACCTAAAAAGGAGCTCGTGAATGGTAATGGGAAAAAGTGTCGCGCAAAAAAGAGTTCGAGAGATAAAAGAGGACATGACCCTGAAAAAAGAATCACTCAGTAGATTATTCCAAATTATAATTATTTATTTTTATGGGTACCATTCACAGCATTACACGTGCCAACTTTGGAATAAGTATGTTTCATAAAAAAATAAACAGAAGCGGATTTTACATAAAATTACTATTGCAAAATTGCATTATTGCAAATTAAATTGGGATTTAATTGGGATCGGAAAAAGTAGGGACGTACCATTTTTGTTAAAAAATATTTAGTCCAAACCCCGTATGGACGCTACTGGTAGAAATATAAAAAACTTAGAAACTGCCATTTAATAGGTAAACGATGTACACCAAATTTGAAAAAAAAAATGTTATGATAGAAAAACAATTTTTTTCATAGAATTTTAACAGACTGTGTCTCGAAAACTATTCATTTTCGGACCTTATGTTTATATAAACTTTTTGCCCTAAAATCATGCAAAGAATCGTCCCTTTAGCAGCATACTTTTTTAACACCCTGTAGAGTCAGAAGTAAAAAAAAACTATTTTTTTAGCTTATTTGACAGTCTTCCCTACTGAATTTGTCCGTGAAATTTGATATTCTCTCACTTCACACCTGAATGAGGCCATCAATCCATAAACCTCTTTATTTCTAATGCCTCTGAGGACTGGGCTATAGATGACGACTTGCTTAGTAATAGCAAAATTTCTAAGCATAGAAAAATCAAATACTTACTTCAAAATATTTAATTTCATACTCCTAGAACTAGTAAAAAATAGAATTTCTAAAAAATACTATAATATAGTTTACTTTGATAAGCATATGTGTTTACTCTAGTAGGAATATATATATTTTTTTGAATGTAAATTTATTATTTAAACACAACTGTTTAATTCTAAAAAACCAGAAACAATTAATGGTATACATCAGTCTAAGCACAGTGCTTCCTTCCCTGATAAAAGCCTAAACAGGCGTTTAATTTTAATTATTTTCAAGTTGAAAAAAAAAATGTTTTTAAGACATTAAATGTTTATTACATATAGTCACAAACTATTTTGTATTCACATTATTATCATTTATGGTTTCCGATAAACCAAATAAGCAATATATGTAATATGTTTATACTATGAATCCTGTTATATTATATATTATTAGTAACGTAATAATAAAAAAAACTAAATCTAAGGCTTTCTTGGTAAAATTAAAACGGTGTACATATTGCTTACTAATAAAAATATTATCGTTATTGCCCTGAAAAAAAATGTATTTTTTTAAAGTGTTTTAATAATTAATTCCGTTTTTATCTCTTTGGTTTGTTTCTTTGCAAAACTGTAAGGCCTGATTTTCGCATATACAGAAATAATACTTTTAATCAGTTTTAGACATTAAAACATAAAAAAAGACAATAAAAAATGTACGATCTTTAGATATCACACAAATGTCGCTAAATAAGGCCGATACCGTACTGTATTAATTCCGATAAATACTCCTTTCCATTAAACGACTGGTAAAAGGTTGCCTGTGATACTCTGTTCAGACGCTCGGATCTGCTCTTAGATAAGGTGTCTAAGGATCTGCTTTAGACTGTTAGGTGTCTGTAAAGATTGCGCATCGAACCATTTTTTCGCCCATGGTTTGTCACTTTTGATTGCTGCTCTTGAAAAAATTATTATCGGTCTACTTGTGTAGGTCAGTGGATACAACACGTTGGGTTTGTACCACACTGGGCCAATTCTTAGCTAAGCTTCATCGAGTAGTATAACGTAGCGCAGCAGAATTCTGCTTACAAATATCAAGACTGTTACAACTTATGTGTCTGCCGCATCACTGTCACAAGCTTGGGTTGCATCGACTTCTTGCTAGACTGGTCTGCCTCAGTCGTCTGCAGCGAAAGAGCAAAACTTGTGGCAAAATGAGTGGTGACAAATTTAACCGCGAATGGAAAATGACTCTAGTTGACATGTAATTATTAAATAAATGCATATACGATGCATCGGATGGAAATTATTAATAGACTATTGTCCAAAATAATATATAGAAGGAAAGTAGTTTCTGAAACGCAACGCTTTGGTATTGTAGTAAGCTATTTATCGGCCGCAAATGAGTCCGGTAATAGTTGAAGTTTTAAGTCTGGTAGGTGACTTACAGTACGAGTTGTGTTACGATTGAGGCGACGCAGGAGCCAAGTCTGGAATATAAAATAGACATTTATGTAATTATTCGATATTTTCGTGTTCTAACAAGTAAAGAGTTAATACATCAGGATCCATCTTGGTTAACAACAGGTAAGCAATTAGCGACGACTATTTCTAGCTGCAGAAGCTACACCACTCCTCCTTCATGCATTGGAGGCAGTGATTGTGCTGCATGCGACCATAGCGAAAGCAAGCCTTTAGATGGGAATTCGCTTTTAACATCACGGCGCTTGTCACTGAAATAGATAAATAGAAAAGATGAAATTTTAATTTAATTCTGTCATTCGTTTAGTGACGCTAGTTTACTTACCTTAATTTTCTTTTAGTTAGCTATATTTTCAACAATAAATTCATAGAGTTTCGACTTAATAGAAATACAATCTTAAAGTTTGATTAGAACCGATATATTATAATTATACAGCATACACATCTCAAGGTGTGCATATATATTTATCCTGTCAGTTTTATGGTACGAATATATTAAAAAAATTTCCGAAAAATTTTAAGTTTTGATTTGGACTAAATACTGTAAAATCCAATCGAATATCTAAATTACTCGATGTTGGCTTTGTAAAAATATAGAAATAAAGCGAATTCCTACCTCCGGTATTTGCTTTCTTTAAATTAAAACCCCCTAGGCCTTTTCAATTAGCCTCGGAGTCTTAATCACTGGCCTAAATTAAAACTAAAACCAATCTCTAGCATTCTTTTTATCTTGATTAGACCCGCAGGTTGTGTTGGTTTCTTTCTTTGGCTGTTTAAGAGAGAAAAAAGAAAAAACAATAATAACTTGTGCATACAGGCTAGTGATAATATAATCAATCTTAAAATATCTGGTGGAAATAGCTTTCGAACCATTTATTGATTGATACATGTTTTACCGAATTTGAAAGGCACAGAATCCAAACGGCTTAACTTACAAGGTGAATTCTTGTAAGGATCTGATATGCAGCTTATGTGTTTTTGAGTTTGCCATAAAGTTTATATCCTTATGTTACTATCGTTTTTGACATTTTCAAGAAATTATTTTTATTTAAAAAATTTTTAAAATTACAAAGCTGAATAATTAATGTTGGGAAATTATAGATTTCTAAATAATTTTCAACAAAAAAATGCATCTATTGTTATCAAAATTCCTTGATACCAGTGATTTATATTTTGTATCTATATTATATATTTTTTTTTTTAGTTTTTAGTACTTGCATATTTTGTGAACTATAAAAGTGACACATTGGTCAGAAAATCTCCACATTTGACAGATTATTGCCAGTGCTGGATAGACATTACAAATTTAACAAAAGTAACACTGATAGATGGCGCAGAGCTGTTAGAAGAGCTATCTGAAATGAAGAGGTGCAGTAACATAGGTCACAAAACATCTGTCAAGATATTATGAATACACTGCTATCAGATTAAAAAAACCAGGAACAGCTTGCTAATGCTACTGGAAAAACTAAAAAAAATCATAAGAATCTTTGCTATTACGGATCATAATCAGGCTTGGTAAATTACATGTAGTATACATTAGATGCAGAATACATGGTGTCAAAAAGGAATTACTCTTCGAAGTTTTGCCTTTGATTGCACGAGGCATTTTTCGGGATTTTCACTGCAAAAAATATGGAAGTATGAGAAATAAGTTAATGTTTTATATAAATATGTTGTAATGTGTTTCTTCTTATTCATAATATCTTGACAGATGTTTTGTGACCTATGTTATTGCGCCTCTTCATTTCAGGTGGGTCTTCTAACAGCTCTGCGCCATCTATCGGTGTTAATTGTGTTAAATTTGTAATGTCTATTCAGCACTGGCTTTGTCTCTATCAATCCGGCTTGCCCTGAATTACAAGCCTTTCCATGTTGTCTCTTCTTGAATGTAACCAAAGAAGCTCAGAAATCGGTTGTATACGATACTCGATAAGTGTTGTAAAGGCCGAATTTCTCAAAGAACGTTAGTGCGATGACCCATCCACGGAATTCTCAGCATACGTCTCCAAACACACATCTCAAAGACGTCAATGCGCTGTTAATCTGCCTTTCTGACAACTCAAAAAGAACTCGGAGAAAGAAGACTTGAGAAAACGAAGGACTTCACGAGTCTAATTTTGGTATTTTTATTGATATGCCGATCTCGGCATAACGTGATCTCGGCATCATAATCTCTTCGTCATGTTCACCCGAATTGTTTATGATAGCTCCCAAATAAACAGACTCGTTTACTCCTAACAACAGCCAATAAAGTGTATATTCGATCTGTTATTATTTTCACGATCTACAATCATGATTTTAGTTTTTTCATAGTTCATTCAGAGATCGTATTAATCACTGATATTTTCCAATCCAAACTCTTAAATTGCCTCTTCGTGGTTTGCAATGAGAGTGGCATCATGGGCAAAAGTTAAATTACTTGCCAATCTTCAAGGACTACTCTCACAACATATTCGCTGTAGGTGTTGAACAGTAGAGGTGACAGAATCCAACCCTGTCTGACCCCTTTCCGCACAGCACATAGTTTTGCAGATGATTTGCTGGCATAGAATTTGAAATTGATTTTTGTTTCTTCTGCAACATATCTTCAATTCTGCAATTTGTCTCGTGAGGCGGTTATACTCATCCAGCCAAGCTTCTGGAACATTAAGCTTTCATCGACGTTTCTGGACCAAATCAACAGTTTCCGCTCCGTTAGTGCTCTGAGCATGAGGTGCAGCTGTTGTGATGCTATCCTTCAACACTCTCCACCAGTCATTGGTATCTCCAACAGTTAACGGAAGCTCTCGTCTTGTGGTCTTTGAGGATCTTAATGAAGGGTGGGAATTTATTCCTTTCCCTGTGGCACGTTTTAATAATTATGTTTGAAGACGCAGGTAAGTAATCATATCCAAGAAGTGTTTTGTATGATGTTGTGGATGTTCTCTAACGAGTTCTGGTAAGGATATAATCGATTTGATTACGATATTTTCCACAGGGTGAAGTCCAGGTATAAACTCGTCGAGGAGTTTAAATCGTAGAAATAAAGTATTTATTACAGATGCTATCGATAAAGAATTCACCCTTGGCGTTGCGAATACCAAATCCATATTTATCCACGGTAAATCTAAGGTGGTGGTCATCTGTACCGCTTCGACCAGCTTTTACATTAAAATCACACAACACGATGATAATTTAAAATCATTTATGGTAGAATATGTAGAAACTTTCCAATGTAATGTTCATACTTTTCTACGTGTAGAAAACTAAATTAAAAATAAATTACTAACCTTTTCTAATTAGTTATTATTTAAAAACTTAATTTTTTACATCCCATTGCTTTTTATATGATAAAGAAATCTAGGTTTCCAAAAAAAAAGAATTAATCAAAAGTACCGTCGAATGTTCTTCGTTATACGTGACATATTTTACTATCACTGGCATTACGTATTACAAGTGCAGCCCGGAAAAGCAATCAACTAATGACTAAACTTAATCTACTAAATTTAACGATAACGTCCTTCCGTTCTCAAAACCGTCGGTCGGCACAGATCACCTAATTGATCTGTGCCGTTAGGTAATGTCTTAAGCAAGATAACAGAAAAATAGCACTTATAAAAAACGCTAATTCTTCTAATAAGAAAGATTTCGTAATGTGTACAGGTCAGTAGCCGATCTAAAGATCCGTGGGTTTCGGTACAAAAGATATTCTTTTAGTTTAAAAGGTTCGTATTTAAAAAATTATGTCATAAAAAGCATATTGTTTAAATTTTAGGTAAAAATATTAAGAGTATGTATGGAAAAGCAAAACCTTAACAAATAATCATTCATAGAAATAATTACTATTATTATTATTATTATTTTTATGACTTGTTGTCTCACAGTATTCCTGTGGTTGTATTTTATACTGACGAGATTATACCAAGTCAGTGCAAAAAATAAAAATAAAAAAAGGAAATGGAAAAAAAAACAACTATTGTGTATTAAGAAATGATCTAACGATGCTACATGTTTTCAAAATGACCGATTTTTTGATGTTCCTGTGAATGTCTGTATTAAGTCCTAATTGAGCCAAATGCAGTGTAAACGTTGTTGGGGTGAGACCTGTTACTGATATGACGAGAGGAACAATGATGACTCTTTCTTGTTTCCACAGCCTTTTTACTTCCATTGGCAAGTCGGTGTAATTGGCGATATTCTCACTGTATTTCGCTTGGATGTTCTCGTCGTTGGGGACAGCCATGTCAGTTAAATAAGTGATTTTCTCTTTTTTGGATTGAAAGGTGATATTGGGTCTGTTTGCGGGGATTGTTTTATCTGTGTGGATGTCAATGTCGCAGTAGAGCTTGTAGTCTTTGTTTTCAAGTATGGATGTTGGTGTATAGTAGTAGTAAGGGTTTGTGTTCGCCGTTAGTTTGTATGTTGTGGCTAATGCTTGATGAACGACCTTCGCTGCTCAGTTGTGTCTCGCGGTGTATTCAGTTCCGGCCATTATTCTACATCCACTCGTTTCTCTCTGCTGGTGACATCTCCTACATCTCTCGTCTTCAATTGTTGTGTCCTTGATGATGTGCCTTCGGTAGTTTCTGGTTGCTATAACTTTGTCCTGGATGGCAAGCAGGAAGCCTTCTGTTTCGGGGAACAGCTGCGCTTGTAACCACGTATATGAAAGCTCTTTATGTATATGGTCTTGCTTTATGTGGTATCTGTGTCTTCCGTGAAGTGTTTTTTCAGACCAGGTATTCATCTTTTTTAGTCGTGATTGGATGTACTGTGTGCATCTGCTGCCTGGCTCGTTGAGACAAGTCGAGCGGTGTATAATTCTTGTCTGCCTTCACTATTGTCTGGTGGCGGTTATTTTGTTGTGGAAAAATTTTCTGACTTCGTAAATTTGTTTTTATTTAGCGATTGTATATCTATAATTCCCCTCCCTCCTTCTTTTCTCTCGATGGTGAGTCTTTCCTTGCATGCGTTGGGATGTAACTTCCTGTGTTTAGTAAATTCAGACCGTATGAGAATGTGAATGTTTTCTATGTCTGTGTGTGACCATTTAATGATACCAAACGAATACGTAAGAATAGGTATGGCGAAGGTATTAATAGCTTTCGTTAGATTTCTGGAATTCAGTTTTGTTTTTAGTAGCTTTGTGAGTCTGGTTTTAAATTCCGTCTTGAGCTCTGATTTGACATGAGTGTGGTTAATTTTGGTGCTTTGATGGAAGCCTAGGTATCTGTATGTTTCTTCTTTGAGTATATTATCTATAGTTTCATTGTTGATTGTTTCCCTCGTAGGGTGGTCCTTCCACTGTCCCTTGTTGATATGAAGTAGCTTGCATTTACTTATACCAAATTCCATGTTGATGTCCAGGGTAAACCTTTCTGTGATTTTAAGGAGTTCCTTTAGCTGTGCCTTTGTGCTTGCATATAATTTTATGTCATCCATGTACAAAAGATGGTTTATTTTGTGTAGGTTATTTTGGTGTTTCATTTGGAATCCGAAGTTTGTGTTATTCAGTGTGTTTGAGACAGAAGCAGAACCACAAAGCGCTGAGTGAATCTCCCTGGAATATACCTCGTCTGATGTAGATCTCTTCTGTTTCGATGTGCTCTTTTTGTGTTCTCAGGTTGATTTTAGTTTTCCACGTACTCATGATTTGCCTAATAAATTGCCTGATGTTTTTATTGACTTTATATAATTCTAGCACTCTGGTTAGCCAACTGTGGGGTATCGAATGAAAGGCTTTTTTATAATCTATGTAACTAGTATGAATGTTTCTATAATTTTTCCTGGTTTGTTCCATGATGACGCTGTCTATAATTAGCTGTTCCTTGCATCCTCGGCTGTTTTTCCTGCACCCTTTTTGCTCTTCCGTTAGAATGGTTTTATGTGCTAGATGTTGTTCTATTCTCCTGGTAATTGTGGCTGTGATGCTCTTATAGAGGGTTGGAAGGCACGTAATAGGTCGGTAATTTGACGGGTCCTTATTGTCTGAATTTTTGGGTTTAAGGTATGTTATTCCTTGGGTGAGAAAACTGGGGAGTGTGCTAGATTTTAAAATAATTTCATTAATTTGTCGAATGAGAGCTTCATGTGTGGAGGTAAACTGTTTGTACCAGAAGTTATGAATGTTATCTATTCCAGGACATCTCCAGTTATGCGTGTATTTGATTGTTTCTGCAACTTCTTGTGTTGTCATTGCAAAATCCTCTTGTTCCTCCAAGCACTTGTGTCTGTCTTCTTCCGTTTTAATCCATGAAGCGTTATTATTGTGTAGTTTCGGTTCTGACCAAATACTTTTCCAGTATTCTGTGATCTCTTGTTTGGTCGGTGGTTCTTATTATTATTATCGTTATTACTATTGTTAGTGGAACAGTTTGTTTGTTCTAAAAATAAAATATATGTGTAAATTGAAATTAAATTTTCGATATCTGTTTTTTATTCATTTTCCCTATCATTTCTAAACACGTTCTTTTGATGGTATTATTTTCTTTTAAATCAGAAATGTTAGATATTGGTGCTGCTTCGGACAAATTGGTATTAATTCTTAGTAAAGTCTGAACTTACATGACTTAAAGTTTTAAACACAAGGAGGACTTTTTTAATTTCTTTAAATGCATTCAGAATCAGAAATCGTCCATATTTTAGACTTAATTATGATGAGGTGCTGGGACAATTACATTGTAAATATCAATAGCAGACAGTAATTGTTATTCCTAACTTAAATGACACGATTGACGCACACTGATAACTTTTATCATCAATATTTAAATTCGAACATTTGTAACACTTATTTCCTAATTTTTGTTGATTATCGTCTGATAATATTCAATTTTCGTTGCAGGGTGATTCGCCTTTCGGTAAATCGGAAGCCTATATTAAGTTAGAACAATTAGGAGAGGGATCATATGCTACTGTGTACAAAGGATTTAGCAAGTGAGTTAAATAAATATTGTCTATGCATGCTAACGAGCAATTGAGACCATTGTCAATACTACTGTAATAAATTATATTTTTTAATAAGATGTAGAGTGTGTCTGACATAACTACCACATTCTCACTATATGGGATATTTTCTACATACTTTGAAAATGTAGGTACTATACCTGTCAATTTGATTTCTTCGATTCCCGATGTTAATACCGATTTGATCGTGACTTCATCTTCGTAAACATGAAGCTATAAACTTTTTTTTTAATACAACACTCCATTCAACGGAATTGTCGAATTTTGAAATTTTTGGCTAAACCGGTTTAACAGATTCTAAAAAGTTAAGATAGGAAACTTCAAGTTATGTTGTTGTAAGTGTAACCATTTAACCGCAAAGTGGCTCTAAGTGGTCTTTTTTTTAAACAGTGGAATTTTTGTATATTGTTCCACTGATCTAAAAAAATAATATACATGATGTTACATTTATAAAAAAAGTTTAGGACGTAATTCATACACAGATTACATCACGGTCAAATCGCTGTTACCAACCGAAGACATCAAACTGACAAGTAAAAAAGTTTTTTGCAGATTATCGGTTTCCAAGATATAGAATTTATTTCAGTTAAATGTTCCACCATGTATTTTGTTTTGTAATACATGTTTTCTCATTTACGCTTTTCGTAATGTTTTATACATTTTTCAATATATCGCATTTTAATAATTTTAACATGAGCTGCGAGGTGAAGTTAGTGGCATCAGTTGAAAATACCAAATGTAACCGGACTAAGAGAGTTGTGCTAAAATTCAACATTCAGTAACTTGTATAACATTTTTTTTGTACAATAACTTTGACGCTGTGGAATTATTCAGATGTGAATGAACGGAATGTTGACTTCATCATGAAAGTCTCATCTTTGGTTTTTTTTGTTCACCTCGAAATATTGCGCCTAAGAAGATTAGCCCCTTATTTTCAAAATTTTGCTAAGTACATTAAAAACTTGATTTAAAATATTGTGTTACCTCCTCGAGGTTGAACATCTACCTTATTCTTTCTGGCATATTTGTTTCTAACTCTTCTTTCGAGCTTGTACCACAATTATCTATAAAATTTAGGTCCGGACTGCTGAGTGGCCATTCCATTGAATACACATCATTAAAGTATTGGCAAGTTATGCCGACTCTGTGCTGTTAAAATTTCCTGTAAAAGGCACATATAGCAACACACGCTCTTCCAAACAGTTCATTATGCCCCTGTTAGTATTGAGCCTATTTCCAAAGAGATTGTACACTACGAAGGAAGCAATATTGGACATATGTACATTCGTTGGCTACCGTCGCGTAAATACCGTGTAAAGCGGGACTTGTCCCCCAACCTTCCTTTAACCATTGTCTGCTTGCGCTGCCTTCAACAGTGGGCTTGTAGCAGGTACATGGGATGTAAAATTTTTTCTTGCAATTTTCTTCGTACAGTACCGGATAAAGTAATGGTCTATGGACATCTTATCTTCTAACCAAAGTTGTAGCGAAAACCGTTAGTTCACGAAGAACTTGGATCCTAAGAAAATAATCTTCAAATGCATATATTGCTCTTTGTCTTCCTTGTCCAGTCTTCTTGAATAAGAACCAGTTTCTCTGAATCTTTATATTGCATTGGATACAGTTCTTCTTGTTAAGAAAGTTTGCGATATGCCAAATATTACAACCATTATTATTAGTCTGTCAGATAGTGATAGATTTAGGTGCCCCATTTTCGCACACAAGCCTCGAAAAGGGTTGAAAAAAACATCGATGTTGAGTAGAATGAAAAGAAATTTACGAGTGGGCCCTGGGATAACATATGGAAAATTAGATATTCCTTAACAGCAATGAAAGGTGCCTGTTGCCCATATTTTCACGCAAACTGTTCATTAAATGATTAATTAATAGAACCTGGCTTTGGAAAACCAAAGCTTGTGTTGAAAAATCGGTCAATATCTCGATATTTCTTAACAGGAGTGCGCCCTTATTTCAACCCTTTAGCCACCTGCAGCACTCAAGCCTTTGATTTTTCATAGCCAGGTTCTATTAATTAATAATTTCGTGAACACAGGTTGCGTGAAAATATGGGTAACAGATACCTTTTATTTATCTTAAGGAAAATCAAATTTTCCATGTTATCCCCAAAGGCCACTCGTAAATTTTTTTTCATTCTACAAATGAGACACCTAAATCTATCACTATCTAGTGGTCTACATGTAGAGTAACCGTTTGACCTGCTGGTGCCAGACTCCTCATTTGACAACCAGATTACCTTCATAGGCAACCACAGCAATACAATAAATGTATCTGGTGAGTAGTGAAGAATTGATTTTTATATTGGAAAAGATGAGACTTTCATGCGATAGTCACTGGCGTCTCAATAGTTTTATGGGGTTTCCCAAAGTTATTGTACAAAAAAACTGTTTTTTTTACTCCTGTATATGACCAAATTCTTGCACATTTTATTAACGTCATAAATTGGTGGATAAAATATTGACCCACTGTGCGCATGACCTTTTTGTCGGGGGTAGTTTTTGTTTGTTTTTAATACGAAAATAAATAAATATATTTGTCAGGCGGTTACTATATTGTCACTCTTAGATTTATATATTTACTGATTATATGCTTAAATATGAAAAAAAATACATAATATAATATAGGTAAACTTTGCAATCCATAAAAAACGATTTATTAAAATTAAATGTTTTTCCAGTTTACAAAACCAAGTAGTGGCATTAAAAGAAATTAGACTGCAAGAGGAGGAGGGGGCGCCCTTTACGGCGATCAGGGAGGCTTCTCTTCTTAAAGAACTGAAGCATGCTAATATAGTCACGTTGCATGACATTGTGCACACCAGAGAAACACTTACGTTTGTGTTTGAGTACGTGGTGAGTTCAATTTTCTTTATTCATATATTGCTATATGATTAATCTTATTATTATTATTATTATTCCCCTTATTCATCGAACCAGAATGCGGAATATGTCAGATTACTTTTTACAATGATACTTTTTATCATAAAAAGTAAATAATTAAAATTATTTATTTTCTACAACAATCTTATAGTCCTTGTGCCCACGACGAAGACTTTGTATTCATCGCTGCGCCTTTCATAAACTTTTTTTTTCTTGGGGGGAAAAAAACCTTCCGAAGATGCACCGGACCATTAATGTCGTTGCAGCTGGACAATGTCGAATTCGGCCTCTCTAAGATCAGCCTGCCGGTCCTAAAAATTCACCTACCCTGCTCCTTCACATTTGCAACTGCATTCGCTCTCGCATTGCTTCATTGTAAATGCTGTCTAATTCTATCTTGGTAGGCTTGCTTCCAGGACTCCTTTGACTCTACTAAATCTTCCCTCATCTTGGCCTTATTGAAAACTCTCCCAGTCCTCTGCAACTAAAGCTCTCTATCTGGTTCTCATCTTTTGCAAACAAATAGGGTGTGCTCAGCAACGTCAGCAAGCAAAGTTGATTTCTTGACTGAGACCGTCTTGTACCTTAAGTTCGGTATGGAGGCCCTACATGCAAGAATCGCTGTTTACATCTACAGTGACGGCAAACGAATTGCAAACGATACCTTACGAAAATCTGAACCATTGCTAGTAAGAAATTGGTTTAAGATATTTCAAATATTATAATCATTGTTGCTATTGTTAGGGTGTACATCTGTTATTATCGCATTAAATAACCTTATTAAGTTTAAAAAATAATTTATTTATTACAAAATTCGAAGAACACTACATTTTTAAGCGGCAAACTAATTGGAAACGTATTTCTGAATTCTAACAACTTATCTCTCGATTGAGACAAAAACTGATCAAGTACGTAGTATTTAGTTGGATATCCATTGGCTTCAATTACTTTTAAACACCTCCTAGGCATAGACTGTATTAGACGTCTACAAGTCTCTAGTGAAATACTGGTCCAAGCTTCTCTCATACCCTCGAATAGTTCGTCGAAATTTTGGAAAGTTCTTGAATCTAATTTTCTTTTAGCTATCATCCGAAGATTTTCTATTGGGTTAAGATCTGGAGTACAAAAACATCTACATGATTATCCTGAAGCCAGACAGTCACCATCCTAGGAGAGTGCTTTGGATCATTATCGTGTTGGAATTTATAAAGTACTGATACATTTTCTTCTGCATATTGTTGCATCATGTTTTCCAGTATGTTAATGTATTTATGCTGATCCATAGCACCAGTTATTCTATAAAGAGCAGAGAGAAGCAGCCCCATACCACGATACAACCACCACCAAATTTCACTGTTTTCATGGTGTAGCGCGGCTAAAATTCTTTATTTGGTGGACGCCAAACAAAACGTTTTCAGAACCAAATTTATTTGCCTTGGATTCATCTGACCATAGTATCTGCTTCCATTATTGGATTCCAAGGAAGATGATTTCTCGCAAATTCCAAATGGCTCTTTCGATTCACTTCAGAAAGGTGAGGCTTCTTCCTTGGTACCCTGCCAAAAAGTTGTGCCTCGTTCAAAAGATTACGAACACTTCGAACACTAAATTTCCTTGGATATTCAACAAAAATTTCTTGCCAAATATCAACCGCTGTTTTATGAGGTTCTGCCTTAGAAATGCGAACAATTTGACGATCTGTTTCCATACTCGTTTTTCTGGAAACGTCGCCTTTTTGGAACAATTAACCATTTCTGCAATATTTTGTTACGAATAGCCTTTCTTATGAAGATTAATAATGATTTGTCGTTCATGTTCGTTACAACTTTTTCGCGAACCTATATTTGCAGAAATTCTAATGAAGATTAACATTAAATTATTGACAGGAACGGAAGTCAACAACCCCCTAAAGCTCTGTGGTAATGATTGTCAATTTTAAAATAAACTTTTTTTTTAGAAAATGTTGATTTTCAATTTTACAATGTTACTTCTTAGAAAATGTTGATTCAGAAATACGTTTCCAATTAGTTTGCCGCTTAAACATGTAGTGTTTTTCGAATTTTGTAATGAATAAATTATTTTTTAAACTTAATAGGGTTGTTTAATGCGATAATAATAAATGTACACCCTAGCAATAGCAACAGTGATTATAATATTCGAAATATCTTAAATCAATTTCTTACTAGCAACGGTTCAGATTTTCGTAAGGTATCGTTTCTAATTAGTTTGCCATCACTATATGTCGAATATCGATAAAAAATCAACCGTTTGTAAAAGGCAATGATGAAATAATTTTTTGAGAACTTAACAGTAGTAATATAACAGTTGGTGCAATTTTTTATCTACTGTTTATATAGGTAATAAAAATAATACTACTAAAAAAAGTATCTACTCCAATGTCATGTTTGGCGCAACACTGTTTAATATGTTTATTATGAGCACAGAACAGTATCCGTGAAATGTATTCTACTTCTCTGTCTCGCTATCCAATTTTACCGCCCCTAAAAGCATTTGAGGAGATATTTGTAGAATGCTGGACCCTTTGGATTAAAAATTCCGTGTTGTCTACATATTAATTCTGAAGTCGCGTCGACAAGACCCACTTTAAACATGTGACAGTTTTCTTTAAAGACGAAAAATTTGTGCATTTTGTCCAAACTGGATTTTACCCAATTTCTTGACCTAGAGCAAAAAAAAATATAAATATATGTATTGTAGCCAAAATATGGAGCTTTTGATCTGGCCAATCATTTTTGTCCCAGGTACTCATACGCGGGTGAGAAGACTCAAACGTGTGCTACATTTCAAAAATCAATCACCGATCGGGCTGAATTTTGAAGAGTATGTAGAAGAACCCAAGAAGCGCTGTACTTATTTCTTTCTTCCAAGATCAACCATTTGTCCTGTATTATTTCAGTCATTTGGTTTAGCTTAGAATACTCGCGGGATACGATACAGATGCTTGAGTCTGAATCTATTACAGGCGTTTCACCTACAGGCTAAACGCCTATCAAACAATGGATATTTATATACATGACTGCTAAACACAGTACCCTGCTTTGCATGCGTAATCGGTTAAAGGGGTGCGCGATTGGCCCCGCTCCATGCTCTTTTTGATATATTACTATACTTTTTCCTCATTATGATTTCACAGTAGACTTTTTCTCGGCTTTAGCCAGAACACAATTTACATCTTTCTTGCTCTTCTAATAAAATTGGAACCTTAGAACCTAGAATGTAAATGTATTGTACCGAAAAACATCCGAGGAAAACCTACGTATTCCTTTTAGTATATAAGTGATTAGACCCTATTTTCTATTTTTTTTAATAATTTTCATAAATGAATAAAATTAGTCTTCTTTGTGTTACGACTATGTGATTGATGTTAATATCCTTTTTTATAGTATTCACAGAACCGCTTTCGCCGCTTATCACCCTTTTTGTTTTGTAATCCAATTACTCTAAAGTCCCCTATATTATTCAGAAGTTAACTTTATGCTGTCTAGCTTCGTGAGATCCGTTTGTAGTAGCCACTTTATGTCAATTATAACGGCGGAAATGTTGGCAAATTCCCCTTTCCTTTTTTTGCCCTTCAGACTGAGGTATTTTAAAGTAAATGTTTTTAGTGTTGAGTTTAGCCATTGTGTATAACCTCTGAAATACTCATGGCAAGTTAAGGTTTTAATACATTTTAAAAAAATCGTAAAACGTCTCTTTGGTGTATACTTGTTTTCACAATAGTCCTTGATTTATGATTCTTTTATATATATATATATATATATATATATATATATATATATATATATATATATATATATATATATATATATATATATATATATATATATTATGGTCTAGCATAGCGCAACTAAACGTAGGCAAAAGACAAAGGATTAATCAAGGATATAATAAGAAAGGTCTGAAAGGTTTAAGCGTCAATACTACTCGAAACGTTCATTCCCGTTACAAGGGCGCTTAGACAGGAATAAATTACATAACGGTGAAAAGAAAAATTGGCAAATTTCCTTTGTCCGGAACTTCCCTGGTTATGAATCTTTTCTCTTATTAGAAATAGTGAAGTGTGACCTAATTTAATTTGGTACATAGTCATTTAGTAACACATAATACTGTCTTTTCAAACATTTTTATAGGGCCCCTTTTTGTTCCACTATATTGGATTCCTACCAATATTTTACCAGTTTCTATCTATGTCACACTTGATTTTTGGGCATAATTTAAAATAAATAGAATAAGTAGCTTTTACATTGACACACACCGCTATTGGTTATGTCATGTTGAATTCGTACCAGTTGAATAAGATGTTTTTTACCCTACTTTTTTAAATTTTATTTGGCCGCCATTTTGTTTCGCCATCATATTTAATGCAAAAATGTTTAAATTAATCTAATAAGTAAATTAGATAATTAATTTTTTAGTAATAATTTTTGTAACGTTTCGCTAGGCCCGGCCGTGTAGCTTGTTCCGGCATTGGATTATTACCAAAATATTACCAGGTCATTCCCATATGAGCCTTAATTTTTGACCAAAGTTTCAAGTCAATCTGGGAAGCTGACGTGATCTGACAGACAGTTCGACGGAATTGATAAAATATATTTTTTGGCTTCTAGGGACGCTAAAATGTTAAGATATGTATAACCTGAGACGGTGATTTTTTTCATGATACCAGATATTTTATTTGGCCGCCATTTTGTTCCGCGATCTTGAATCCACACCGTAATTTTAACAGTTCATCTCTATACCGGAATTACTTATGGTACAAAATTTGAAATTAATCCATTAATTAGGTTTTTCAGGCTGATTTTGCAAATATTTCATATAAAATTTTACTAGTTGATTCCTACATAATACTTGATACATCCCCATAGGTATGACCCTTAATTTTTGATCAAAATTTGAAGTCAACCGAATAAGTAGTTTGAAACGTAAAGATCTGAAAAAATCTTGGGATGATTTTATCACGAATACAGTACTTCCCTTTTACGAGGACAGTAAAAAGGAGGAAAAGTGGCTAATTGAATTATCAAAGAATTGCAAAACCAAAAGATATGAGAGTGTAATAGAATTATAAAATGTAGATGTTATACATAGAAGAAGATATTATTCTTTATTTTATCTGAGTAAATACGCAGTTGTTTCCCTTAGTTCATTTGTTTTTCTTTTTTATTTATTAGGTAGACTTATCAAGTTGATAAATATTGATACCCTTTGGATTTGTTTTCTGGAAAGTTTTTAAAAATGTCTCTGGAAAACTTTAAAAAACGTAATGTTATTTTTGATGTATAGATTGGACACTCTCATCGCAAAGAGTTTGATTATTTTAATCAAATCTCTAGTAAAGTGTGTGATGTGTATGTTTTTTGCACTGGGGCATCGAATCCCTGTGATGCGAACAATAAATTTCTTAGTTTTCAGACTGTTCTGGCTGTAATATTAATTATTTTTTTGCCGAAATTAATAAAGACGTTTTTATATGTTTAATGGTTACTTTGCATTCTTGGCAAATATATAGTTGGTATATAGTAATAATATAGTTTTTTTTTATTCAGCATACGGATTTATCACAATACCTCGAGAGGCACAGTGGTGGTTTAAACCCTCGCAACGTGCGCCTCTTCCTGTTCCAATTACTGCGGGGATTGGCCTACTGCCATAAGAGGCTAGTGCTGCATAGGGACGTCAAACCACAGAACCTCCTGATCTCTGAAATGGGGGAGCTCAAATTGGCGGATTTCGGTTTGGCGAGGGCCAAGAGTGTACCTAGTCATACTTACAGGTAAGAACGTTTTAGTGTAGTTCCGTAATTATGTATTGCTTTTGTAGAAAATCCTATAATTATTTGATGCACATTTTAAATTGCTAGTTGAATACTCTACCTCGGTATATAAATCATACGATATTTTTGACATATTTTTTCCGTTGTCAGGCATACGGCAGCTCATATTGTTAGAGGCTGGGTTCAGGGTTATTTTGTTGTAAATTTTCATACCGTTGGAGGCCACTTAGTTATGTTCATTGTGATTAACCTACTTTAAACTTCAAAAATATGTTTAAAAATTATTGTACACTTTTAGATTACAGGAATTACAACTACAATAAAACTCGATAAAGATTAAAATTCTATTAACATGTATTTAAATTTATTGTTCTTTGTGGTTTTCTCATGTGGTTAGTTATTTGAAATACATGTGTCAGGCTGGCGTTAAGTTAAACATACGTTGTTCTCATAATTCCTATGAGACATGTACTACAATGGTTATAGCAAAATGAGCCCTCGGGTAAAATATGTAAATGTTATTTATAGTTATTTTAATGAGGAAACACTCCAGGAAGATTCATGAGCTTTTTGAAAGTTTTAGGTCCGATGATATTAAATGTTAGTTTTTACGAAATAAATAAATAAAATAGTACCAAAGAAACTTTTCATAGTTCTAATTGCGTTAACAAATTCTACATTAAAAGGGTTAATAATTAATAATTAGAAACAACTGGCCTTAATGGTTCTCCTAGAATCATCCCGTGAAACTATGAAGGAGCATACTGCTACAGCTAACAGCACATAGCTACAACTTCAGGATGGGTCTAAATCAGCTTCTCAATCCGATGAAAAAAATAATTTTCAAATTGTTATTTAAACATTTCAGAACATTTTGGAATTGGAACAAAACTTTAATGATTAGGATAAAACCTTCGTTATAAAAGCTTCATAATAATATCCTCATACTAAAACCCGAAAAAGACACGAGACATACTTCGTTGATAGGCAAAATCCCGACATCTTGTTTTAATCTTATTTCATCTGGGCCATCGGTTGATGAAAATATAATATCCACTTATTGCCATAGCCTTGGAGCGCCCAAATCGTATGTTTGAATATTCTCACGTATCAACGAGGACGGATAATTAGAGATAGGAGCAACCGCCACTGATTCCGTTACGTACTTGCTAAAATAATTCACTTTTTTGTAATGCTGGTACATGCATCCTTTCTTTTTTAGCCACGAAGTAGTTACGTTGTGGTACCGACCGCCTGACGTACTGCTGGGTTCCACAGAATACTCGACCAGTTTAGATATGTGGGGAGTCGGCTGCATTTTTGTGGAGATGATCACTGGGATGGCCATTTTCCCTGGCGTACGAGATACGTACGATCAACTAGATAAAATATTTAAGGTAAGGTAAATCAAATTTGTATTTTTATTTAAATATATGTGTTTATTCTTTTTATTTTCATTACATAAGTTAGTAAAAAAAATTAAATGAGGTGCATTATTCCTTTGAATAGCCAAACTAATTTCTTGAATCAAGGAAGAAAAGTTTATTTTTGTCCGGTAATTTAATTGTAAAAACAATTTCTTTGATAAATCAAAGTTCACCAGTTCAGGTTTACAACTAGTTCTATATTTTTTCGGATGCTTAGTTCACGTAAAACAGACAGACCCCATTGAAATGACTATCTGAACAGTTTGCTGAAAAATAGCTCTAGGAGCATTCTCATCCAGAATATCTTATCTGTCTGGTCGGTCTGGAAACCACAGTTTGTTGCCAAAAGAAATATTCTCATTTAACATTCTTTTACTGTTCAAGAATTTAATTCGTTCCTCCTAAAACGACTTTACGAGGCCAAAAGGATTTCAGTGAGTTGATTAAATCAGTCTTAGCTTTCGTTTTACGTCAAAGTCAATTAAGAATTATTTAGTAGCTCGAAACATGGTCGCTAGGGGGCGTAACAGCAACTCAAAAATGGAAATGCCTATGTTAAGGTTTGTCGTAAATATAAACATTGTATTTTTCAAGCAATTATGCAACTTTTTGTTATTCATCTTTTTTTTCTGTTTTCAATAATAAAGTGGTAGGGAAAGGTCAAACTTTTCTTTCAATTACTAGATGGCCTTTTTCGTTATTCTTCAAATAATACGGATTTTCTCAAAAAAATCAAACGGTATGATATGACTTTTTTGTCATAATTTAATTTAAGGTTATGAAAGGTATCGAATAATGATGTAAAAAATCCAGGTCCGTGTTTAAATTAAAAAATGTGCTTATGGTCGCCCGAATTCGAAACGTCGGATTGAAAAACTAACCTCACCAATTTGTAGAGGAGAAAAAGTAGCAATGATATAGTGAAAATGATTTTCATCTGTCATTTCAACCAGTGGCTGATTGGGCTTTTGAAAAGTAAAAATGAACTCTGTTAGATATATTCTGATAGATCTTCTTTGAAGAGAAGGTTGAAATTAAAAAGTTAGGTCGACCTACGCCCAATTTGGACATAAAATCAACGGTAGGTAAGTCAAGAAAATGTAACTGATATTTTAGGCTTGAAACCACTTGGATAGATTTTTATGGCTGTGCTGTTGTCCAGAAAATCAGAAAATTGATTCATTATTTAAACAAGCAAATACTGAACGAACATCTTAATAAAAAACGTGTTGACTTGAATGAATCTAATAGGGTAATTCTAAAATAATATTGCGACATTCTTATTCTACAAATAAAAGATAGGTACCGGTTTACAGGACACTTAGCAGCAGCCTCACTTTTTTCCCAGATAAATTACATTTTACATATTTTTGACGAGACAATTAGTGCCTATCCATTAATTGACGGTGATAATTAATAGGAATGATATATGCGGCAATAGAGGCAGCAATGGTATTCTTCATTTTTTGTTATTTCTAATAAAAATAAATTTAAAAGAATGTTTTTTCTGAAATATATAAAACTTTAGAAATTATTTGTACTACTCCAATGACAACTTCTGAGCTTCTCAGCTCTAAATAGGATTAAAGGTTTCTTAAGAAGCACAATGTCTCAGGATAGACTCAATGTACTTGCAATGCTGCCAATAGAAAAAAAAACTGGTTCATGATCTTGCGGATTTTAATAATAAATTTATTGAAGTGTTTGCTAACTCAAAAAATCGAAGAATATCCGTAGTTTTTGTCTTTTTAAAGTTTAAAAAAAAACTCCATTCGGTATCACCCCATCTTTGCACCCCCCATATTCAGAACCCACGAGCTGCCACTGATTTCAACTAAGCCTATAATTTTAGAAAAACTTTTAAAAAAAGTAGTTTTCCAATCCGACGTTTCGGATTCGGGCGACCATCATCAACTTTTTTAATTCAAATACGGACCCTTAATTTTTTATTTCACTATACGATATCTTTTATAAACTTTTTGTGACACCACGTTCAATATAATCGGTTCATCCAAAACAGAGATATAATTGAAAGTAAAGAAGTTTGACCCCCCACATTATTGAAAATAAAACAAAAATGAGAAATAGCAGAAAGTTGCATAATTGCCTGAATAATACAATGTTTATTTCCATTTTTGAGTTGCTGTTACGCCCCCTAGCGGCCATTTTCGAACTTGAAAATAATTTCCAGCGATTTTTCTTGGCCGATTTACCTATAAATATTTTTTGTCCATAATTTTGTGATTAACGTTTACCGAGTTATTGGCGGAGACCATTCTTAATTGGACTGTACTGGTACTGTACATTCAAGCATGGTTTTGGCACATGTAATACGGGAAAATTATAATATTAATGCATTATAACCCTCAAATTAGGTAGGCATGATTGCTAAATAATTTACAAACGGTACAAAATATCGAAAAAATGTAAGAGACCAAAAATTACAGAACAGAATAAGGAGTTTAAATTTTGGCCAGTGACGTCACAGTAAAAATTTCGGGGAGTAAAATGGGGCACGAAATGACCTGTTGATTTTTCGAAAATGTATGAATAACCATTATGTAGACATTTCTCACAATATACTGTGTCAAGTTGAAATGATTTCTCTCTAGAAATGTACGAGATTCATGAAAAAAACTAAAAAAAAAATTGTAACTCTGATATCGAAAACGAAGGCCTTCCGGACACGTGTTTATATGAACTTTTAGTCCTAAACTGAGACAAAAAATATATCCTTCATTTTTAGCCATCAATTAACTTTCTCTTTGTTGTAATAAATGTTCGCAAAGTAATAGGATGTTTAGGACATTAAATTAATGTCATTAATTTGAGCAACCATTTATTGCAAATTAGTTTTTCACATAACTCGCCCGCATATCGCGTGCAAAAATATTATCAGTAATATTTTTGTAGGCGAAGAGCAGTGGTATGTTAATTCATAATATCTCTCATAAAATCAAAAGGTTGATGTAAATTTCTTTGTGTGTCCATTTATAAATTAGGTGGAAAACAAGCATATTTTTATATCTATTTGTTGGTTATCAAAAGAGGGCGAGAATTAGTATATTATACATTCCCTTTTTTCTGTCCAGCTTATTTCAAAAAGCTCTAAATAACATAATTCCATGCATACGTCATTTAGAATGTACTTGGTTAATCCACGCATTGGAATGTAAATGTAAGTGTACTATTATTAACAAAACAAAATTAATTGTTGCAGTTTTCTTATTTCTGCAGATTATTTAAAAGTTTACTTTCCCATTATATATATATATATATATATATATATATATATATATATATATATATATATATGTATATACATCATCAGGAATCCAACCGCAAAATAAGTTTCGATGGGTGTAGGGAGATTGCCGATATTTGAACATTATAAGACCAGAATAATCCGAGAAGCCATAGAAATTGAAAAACAAAGTGATTTGAATAAAAAGGACGAATCATTAAAACTACCAACAGTATGGAAGACAATAGTCGACAAATCTAAAATCACAAAAAATCAAGAGCAATTGCGCAACAACAGCACCCTCCGGAAAACATAAATAAGGGCCAACGCCCTCTCAGATGTAACCTTCGGCAAGGGTGTATAAAAGGAAGCGTCGCAGTCACCAACACTTCAGTCTCTATTCGGACGCAAGACAGAAAGCTTCGAATATGCCAAATGTGATTTTGGTGAAAAGTCAGCAAAACTGTTCTTTACAGAACGACAGTAGTGAACAGATCTACACCCGGAATATCAAGAGTTATGTTGCCAATTTGTTCGGCAAACATCGTTCCACAATAAGTCTTATAGTAAGACGCTTCAATAAAGTATGTACTTATTCTAGAAAGCCAGGGCAAGGGCGAAAACGTTACACTAACGACCAAGATGAACCTTTTATAAGGCAGTATGCTTTAAGAAACAGGATTGTCACTAGTTCTGTGATAAGAAACGAACTCGAAGGTGTCTGCAATATCCCATTTTCTTCCAAACAGTTAGAAAATGGTTAAATGAGGCTGCATTAAACAGTAAGCGACCAGCCACTGCGCCCTTGCTTACTAGAAAGAACAGAGTTTTCAGGTTACGTTTTGTTCGAAGTCATCAAAATTGGTTTGTGGATGATTGGAAACAAGTTTTCTTCAGAGTTGCAACTAGGGTTAGTCTAAAACATCCAGATGGTCGTGAGCAAGTATGGAAGACCAGGAGAGAGGTTTGCTCCTTACAATTATCGGTAAGGGTTCCATTCGGCTATGTCCTGGAGTGACATCTCCTTTGACGCTCGCACAGAGTTAGTTTCTGTCCCTACCAGATCCATGAATCCTAATTACTATCTTGAGAATATTGTAATAAAACATGTGATGCAGTTCGATTATTTTGTGGGTCCCAATTTCCTGTTTATGCAAGACAACACTGGACCTCTCTTGGCTAGGGAGCTACTCGATTATCTTAATCAAGTTGGTATACCAATTACGCAACGGCCACCAAAATGTCCAATTAAATTGTGAAACGTCGTATACCTGCTCCTAGTAACCTGAAAATGGAGTTATCACAGAATGGGAACAACTTCCTTAAGATTTAATTCAAAATTTAATTAGATGTATGCCTAGGCGCATAAATGCTGTCATTCGAAGTAGAGGAGACAACACACGCTACTAATGTCCTAGTTACATCATAAATTTGGATACTAGCGTCCTAGTTTTTTTTTCATCGTTACAATTTAAACATTTTTGTTAGTAGGTCTTAAGAATAATTTTAATTCATATCTTATAGAGACATTTTGTAGCTAATTCACTATTAAAGTATCTGAAATGTTTTTTCTGACATTTTAAACCGTTATGATGACTTAAAAGCAATATTTTTATTTTCAATTTTCTTTAAAACATTTGCAACCTTGTTGGATATTTGCCCAAATATTCAACAAAATTGCAAATGTTTTAAGGAAAAATGAAAATTAAAATAATTTTATATAATTTCCCTGAGATAAATAATTTAGATATTTTACATTATGAATAAAATGGTCGGAGATTAGGCGTTTTAGAAGCTACTGAATTTTAGAAACATAATAAAGATCTCAATATAAATATTTGAAACTTGCAGACAGGTGTTAGGTACTCCACTCTTTTGGGTCTTTTGGGATCGTATTAAAAATATGGAAAACTGGTAAATATACCTCTGGATATAGTGCACAGTGAAAAAATACATGTGAAAGTTAACAAAGAAAATTTATTGTATTATTTACATTTTAAATTTGATGAATGTTCTGCTTTTCTGACTTTAATGTACAGTGTGCTAAAATGAAGAAATATATTTGTAATTTTAAAAGGTCAGTAGGTTGCTTTGTAAGGAATATCCTTAATAATATTCTGGTTATTTCAGGTGCTAGGTACGCCCACGGAAGAAGACTGGCCCGGCTGCACGCGGCTTCCCGGCTACAAGCCCCATAAATTGGGCAACTATAAAATTAGGAAACTATCAGTTTGTTGGCCAAGGCTGCATGACGCAATGCACGCTGAAGCTATGGCAAAATCATTGTTACAACTGGACCCCTCTAAGAGGCTGGGGGCGGAAGAGGCCATGCAACATAAGTAAGCAAATGTCTATTTTCTTAATCATATTATTGAGTCTTATGCCTTAAAAAATTATCAGTAAACATGTCGAAGGGTAATTTTCTTCAAGGAAAATAACCGCATATCCGATACTTTCCGCATAGTTTGAAATCCTAGAGAATTTAAAACTTTACCCTCTACAAAAATCTTTTTTGGCTTTTTCGCAACTGAATAAAAATATTTAACTTTAAATTAATTGAAGCAGATATTTAATATAATTACATACCTCAACATGTAGACTAGTCTGTCTACGGAATGTTTCGATACATAATATAAATAATATTATTTAAGCAAGCATAAGAAATTATATCATTTACCTTAAGATTTTATAGACACATAGTAGTTGTACAAATACTTTCATCCTATCGGGACTCGTCAGTGCGCCGATCGTAAGAGAAAAACATTAACAATCTAAACGCAACAAATAATCTGAACACATTTAAAAATTTACCCTCTACGTAAATTATCGGCAATTTACTAAATAATAAATCAAAATACCTGTGTAAATGTTCATTAATTAATTGAGAATCTGAACCCTGAAACCTGAAATGTTATTTACTTATTACGTCTGGTAGGACTCTGGGAAAACTTGAACAGAAAATTCTAAACTTTGCTTAACGTCCATTTGTAATGAAAGCACGCAAGGCTTATATATTGTTATGATATCTACATAAAACCGAAGAAAATCATATTGAATTGAAGGCTACTTAAATCAAAAATAAACCCTGTGCATGTGGAAGTTTTTGTACACAGATTTTTTTTACCAGATTGTGATATTGTTCATTGATCTTTCTAGTGATAGATGTCCAAAATGTGACTTTGTTTTTAGATGACGAACTGCTTCATTTGAAAACTATTTTTTAAAATTTTAATTTGTGTGACATTTCATTTTGGAAACTTCCTAAATGTTTAAAGGCAGTATTTTCAGTTTTTTATGTTTTAAATAATATCTAGCGGCGTTAGGTCAGAAGACCGCGCCAGCTGCATTGAACATCTTCGACAACTAAAGTATTTTCTCATTTACCTTACATAGTGAGGGGCTAGTTAGTTTTATTTAGGTATTGACATATACGAATTAGATTAAAGCTGACGTTAGTTCATCCTGTAAGAAGTGCAAATAGATCTTACATATAGAATTTTCCTTCTAGAATCTAGCTGTTTAACATAAAAAGAAAACAGAAAATAAAATTGAGATCTGTGGTCAATTTTTTTTTATAATAACTATCAATGAATTAATTTAAGTTTATATTAAAGTGCATTGCATCCAGCTAAAAGAAAAATTGATCATGAGTTTACTGGGTTTGATCTATTGCTTTTTAACTAAACTTTCTTTTTTGTTATATTAACATAAATCAAGAGCAAATTAATATTATTGGGCGGAGCGTCCATTAAGTCCTACCCTATGAAACAGAGTTGGTAGTTTTCGCACGACTGCGAGATTTTGTCGTTTCGACGTTAAGTCTAAAGCCATTGTCGAAACCTAAAAATTAAAAACTACTTATGTATTTAATTCATTGCAAAGAACAATACAATTAAAATTATTTGTATGTGCTATTACAAATTCAGGGCAATTACGTCCTTGTTTAATATTAAAGCACATATCTTTTATAATTAATGCAGAATCAAATTTCTATACCCGATGTCACAAAATAATGGCTCGCCTTTTCGTTTAGACGATTTTAAAATGAAATTTTAATAGTTTAAATAAGTCTGTTTGTAAATTTTAAACACATTTTATGTTACATGTTCTATATCTAAGTTCAACTGTTTTCAAGAATATGGCTTCATTATGGACTTTTCAGAACCCTCTAGCGGCCAAACGGTTAAACCTAGGACGCCCATATGATTGATTTAAAAAACTTTACATAGAATGGTGCGAGCCGTTTGTGTCTAGATTTTAATTCAGAATCTATAAATGTAATAATATATACAAGGTCAGTTATTTAAAAATAAAAAAATTGATACAAAAAAACCCTTAACTTAAACAAGATATGGCAACCCCGGAACTGCAAAAAATGTTATAGTTTGCACATTTAAAAAAAATTATTTCCATTTCTTTAAAGTGAAAACAGTTATAAGGGTAAGTCACTATTTTGTGTCACCAGGTACAATAAATTCTAAATATTAAAATTAACTGATGTAGTTATGTTACTTTTTTTTATTTCTAGGTATTTTGCGGGGCTACCAAAGAAACTTCTAGAACTGCCAGAAGGTAAGTCATAAAATTTGTGTATTTAATGACTTACAATTAATTATTACTTCTACGAAGGTGTAAAAATGAATTATACAAATTTCTAATTTCAGACGCCTCGATATTCAGCGTAGAAGGCGTCCAACTCCACCCAGAACAATACTCAGGAATCAAATGAGGTCCAAAGCACTGTTGTCAGCTCCGCTACAGGACCAAGTACAGCAAACAGAAGAAACATTGACGTCACGCCGGTCGCACGAGCCTCCCCTATAATGTACAATCATCGTGTTTCCGTTTCGTTTGAGTGATTTTCGCTGAATCATAGACCATTTCGTTCCGTTTTCTTCCCTGTGCGAATTTTGCCAGCGAAACTAGATAATTTCCCCTAGCTTCAGAAACAGAGTATGAAATATGACAATGTGGTATCATTGTTTGCGTCAATGAATAACATTTTTGTTGGATAGATTATTAATTTCCATAATTTGGCTGGTCCAATCCACAATTGGTGTATCAATGCTTTATCTGTAGAGCATTTGTCACAACTCAGAAAGTGTCGAACACTTATATTTTCTATTTGCACAATTAAGTTTATGTAATTCTTATTATTTTTATTTAATGTAGGATGTCCGGTTGGTATATATCATTCTCTCTGGAGAGTATAGGGAAGGTCAAAATAACCCTAGTTTATCGTAGATAAGGAATTCCGAAAGTGCCCCTTACCTTTTGACTCAAACTTTTGAACCAACTTGTTTTTCATTTCACATTTAAGCACTGATTCTGGATTGTTTATTGTAAGACAAACTAGGGCTATTTTGACCCCACTATACACTGCCATATACTTACCAGACCCCCGGTATAAAGTAACTGGGGCATATTTAAAAAGGTATTACCAAACTTCGTTGTTTTTAGTATAATAGTTCTATTAGGAAAATTTTCGCTGGCAATTACGCACCACTGAGCAAAATAGTTTAGGCAATATCGTGTGAAAATGATTTTAATCAAGTTAAAAGTCCTATCGTTAAATTTAGTGACAAGTCGGCCGATGTAATTTTTTTTTAATGAAAAGACTGGAATATGTTTACAGTTTTGGAGAAAATTGTAGGCCATGTGATCCGCTTAATATAAATAGTTCTCTAAAAATGCAGGAACATATTGTTTCTTGTCGTTTTAAAACCCTTTGAAGGACATTGTAAAATTTAAATGCAACAGGGCTTTCTCCCAAAAATTCTACTACTTTAGTTATTGGGGAAGTCCAAATATATATTTATGTTGAAGTTCTTGCTCTACAGGGTGTATCCGAAAAGTAAATACAATCTTTCCAAAATAAAAATTTAAATGAACAATAACTTTTTCAATATACTTCTTTATATAAGGAATTATTTTTGTCTGATGTCTTGACACTGTAGTGATTGTCTCTGCTATTTTGTATCTGCATAATTTAATCAAAGTCAAATACGGTCTCTAAGTTTTTATAACATTTGGCTGGAAATTTCAGTATTATTTTTTATATTAGTAACTGCAACTTCTGTCTTACTATTTCGATTCACCTTGTAGGCTTAAGTGCAATAATAACGAAATTTTAGCAGCTATTATATAAGAATATTTTATATAGAAATAATTTTCGTTTAAAACTTTGACAACTTTAACTTATTTTCCGGAAACATTCGATAGAGCTAGATTTCAGCTCAATAATAGAAGAAAAAGAGCTGGAAATAGAAATACATTAATTTTAGTTAGTTTAGAGCACCCTTTTAGGCAAATAAACGAGTTCTGGTTGTCAACCTAACACCGGCATTTTTAGTATTTTGAATATTTCAGAAAGCTACATATGAATGCCAGCAGTTCTTTTCTTCTGTTAGAAAAAGTACTTTTTATTGTATAAAAGTAGAATATATTTTATTACTACATATATCTTTATTACAATTGATTTTTTTATTTAATATTTTTTTTAATTGGAAAAATAGAGCGGACCACTGCCACATTTTCGCCCTTAAAGTAAAAAGATAATTTCTGTTATTTATAATTTATTCATAAGTTATACAACTAAGGGTTAAAAATGATAGTTGTTAAAAAATTGCAACATTTCTAGGTTTAATGCATCAAATTCAGTTGACTTATTTAGAAAAGTTTGTCTCTCTTTTTGTTCTGCGTCTTTTTATTATTAATTTTTTGTTAATATTGCTGTTTAGAAATTATGATATCTGCTTGATTAACTTCGTTTTCTTTCCCGCTATTATATCTTGTTTTAGAGAAATATGTTCGAGAAAGCATATGAAAAAATACAAAATGATTTCTTTTTCGTTTAAAATTCCGTTTTATTAATTTTAGCTTGAATGTTATGTGTACGCCCTTAAATCTATTTTGTCTTTTATTGATTCCGTTGTATTTGATTTTTTAATATACATGCATTATTTTTGATCAAAAAACTATAATAAAAACAATATTTGTGTATTTTAAGTTAACGCTCCGTCTAAATTAGGCAAACACGTCCCGTTATAAACGTACATCTTAAAAAAATAGCTTGTATGCAGCAGTAAAACAAACGTCGTATTTTATATTTATGTATTCTAAGGAAGCGATGTTTTTGCCTACGATAGACTGCGCCGAAAAACTGTGATTTTAAAAAATGCATTTAGGTAAACCAGACCAAACATTTTTGGGAAGTCGCAGAGGAGATTTAAAAAAAATGGCTAACTCATTCCTTCCATAGTGCTCAATTAAAACTGTGTGTAATAAAAGTAAAATAAGGAAAACTCAATGGCTAATCGTTGTCTTCGAGTAAGGCTAATACATAAAAAAGCCTATAGGTAAATAATTTTCGGAATACCCGCAGAAACTATACAAGTTTGGCCGAAAAAGTTGTATTTTTATCTAAATTATATATAGATATAGAATGTTCAATTAGGCATTTAGGTAAAATAGGTTGTTCACTTCTTGTGAAATGCAGTCGGTGAAAAAGATGCAAAATTTAACACAATTGCATTTACTTGTACCTATTGAAAAAAATACATAGTGAAATTTTGAATTAATTAAAATTCACGCCTATACATCTGTATCTATACAGTTCCCTATTTTTTTTAATGGAATACGAGCTATTTTATTAAAAAATGTAAATTTGCAAAATAAAATTAATAGCGGTTGAACCGCTGAAGAAAGTGCTTTTGTAGGGATGCCAGTTTGGTCAAAAGGAATAATTTTCCGAATTTATTCTTCAATATTTCTTAGTATTACAATGGCAAATATTTTTTTTAAAAGATATAAACCCAAATTTTGAAAATCAAGGATTGTAGCCTTAGTTCAATTGAAAAAATAATAAAAATGTGATGTAAGTTTGATCACTTGAAAGATTTGTTTAGAATATTATATATATTATCCTTAGTTGCAACACTGGACTTTTTCTTACTTGGGCCCATTTATATTTGCTTTTGAAAATATGTCTATCACTCTAAATAATGTTTCATAAAGAAAAAAATTAATAAACTCCATGCTAAGGCCAAATTTCTTATTTTTTTTTCACATAGGTTCAAGAAAACATTTGATTTTGGATTATGGTTGCTGTATTTTGGGCCAATCTTGTATGTAGCGGGTTTATAGTAATAAAAAGCCTTAAATCGTTAACGAAAAATGGGGCAGGTGACACTGTGAAAAATACACGAGATGCCGCAGAAATGTGTTTCAAATCGGACCGAGTTGAAACATATTTACTAGCCTTTTGTACGTCTTAAAACTGTTTATTTATCTTGGTTGATTTGTTTATAATAAATCTTTGTGTACATATATGCAATTGAAAATCACCTTGTTGAGTTATGCAAGTAGGTAGCCATTTTTAGTCAAATTCGTTTTTGCCATAAAGTATTATATTATCGGGTGCAATTCGCGCATCAAAGTTAAACAATTAACATTTAGACTTTGTGAAATGTACTTTAAAATGTTAAAATTCTTTGATTTTTGAAATTTTATTTTTCTCCGCATCTTATTCTTTTTTACGAAATTTTCATTTTTTTTTTTGTAAGAAGGATCATCAGAAAAAAAGTAGAATGCATTTCAAATGTTGAAACACCAGTTTGAGAGAGTGTGTTCATAGCCGCGCATCTGATAAACCGATATTTAATTAATCTCATCGCTCATCGCTGCAGTCTGAACATCTTGAATTTCAGACTTGCAGCGATGATTTTTTTTTGCTACAAAACAAGATTTATTCAACCTGCAACTAGATTCCACGTCTGATATTATAGATTGAGCTAATATAACCCTTATTTCTCAAATGTGGGATATCAAAGGCGCTGCGATGAGTCAATATGCATTCCATTTCTTGCACCTTCCTCCCTCTACTACTATAGCCCTAAATGGACTTGGGCATAAAAAATCTAGGAGGGATATCACAAGGACTTAATTAACTACGTTTTAGTTTATCAAATGCGCTCCGATGAATACAAAATAATCGTCTTGAGCTTCAGAACTGTAAGGCACATCAATATTTCCATTTATGAAAAAAATATTTTAGTCAAAGTATTTTATTGGTCCATAAATTTTGACATTTTATATGTTTAGGGATGATTAGGCAGCAAATTACAATTATTTTCAGAAAAGGACAATATACACAAACATTCATGGGACCAACAGTGCCAATTGCTTAGCCGATTAATTTTAATTCGGATGTTTATTTCAAAAAGAGCAAACTGCCAGTTTGCAATATCACCTTTAATTATTTCTCGATTTAATTTTGCTTTTGTATTATGATCAAGGATGTATCCCATACCTGGGAATATGTAAAGTGTGTCACATACTAGCTTTCTCAGCACAGCAGTAATATACACTCTATAATATCTTTTCTTTTACGTTTTCTGCCTGCCAAACTAGATGTTAATAACAAATTCTATATTTGTTTTACAGTAAACTACTGATCAATTGCTAGCGAATCGAATTTTTGCATTGAATAAATAGTTGTCTTATTTAAGCTTGTTTTTGATCATAGACAATCCTTTATTGAATGCGTGCATGGAGGATGATTCTTTTTAATAATCAAACTGTGTGTATTGCAGCATCTTCCAATCAGACGAATTGTGATAACCAAATTTATTTTGTGTTCGTAAGGGGAAATATTTCCATTCTTTAAGAAAACATAGTTTCAGTATCAAACAGAATGGGTGACATTATTAAAAAAGTACACTATCTTACAATAAATTTTTTGAACTTTTTAGACAATAGTCCGTTAACTAAAAACTTAGGCTTGCTGGACAAACCGTACTTTGCCTAAATGTTTCAAAGTCCGATACATGTTTTTACCTTTGTTATGTATCATGATAATTGGTAGTAGGGTTTGATTTACTAGTAATATTATACCCTAAAATAAATAATATGATGTCAATAAGTCAACTATAATAATATATTTGTTATACAGCGTTTAATCAAAAATGGTAGATAATACTTGAACATATTTTTAAATAGTAAAATGCAAAGTAAAGAAAATATTAGTATATTATTAATGTTCCGAAGCAGTAATTCTTTGTCGGCAACATTATTGATTGTCAAAAATACATACTTTGAATCCAAACTTAAATTTTTGGATATATTAAACTGTTCTTTCATTGCTTAATAACCATTTTATAATATTTTTTTAAATAAATCTTTTAGATTATAACTTCTACTGCAAATCTTTTTGTCCTCATAAGCTGATTGTTTATTGATAATTATATTTTATTGTCTTCACATTGGAGATACAGAACTCTTGATTCTGAACCTTCTTCAGCATTGCTAGACCGCAAATTACATAAACGTCCTTACACAAATAATTCATGACGTGATCTTTACAAATCTCAGGTATTGGGTCGCATTTATTATTTGCCATTTTAGTGCTTCCAATCCCAGATCTTAATCCATCTGCATTTTCGTCAGTGCTTACTGTAGCAAATGCTTCTCCCAGATTTTGAGTTTTTAAAAGATTTCTATTCAAACATGTCAACTGAAGATCTAGGAGAGGCACTCTAAGACTGTCAACAGTGAATATAGATTAGTACTTGTGATTAGAAGCATTGCAGTGTAAACTAATTGCTAATTTTACTTGCTAAAGACTTATTGTGAAATAAGTGGAAATTTTTTTAACAAGCCACCTTAGCCTCCCCTGAAACGGTATACATAAGTAGGATTAACGTTAACATGACGAAGAAGGTTACAGACCATTATTTCTATGTCTTACCTCTGTGCAGAAAAAAGTTTAATTGAAATTGACTTAGATGATTATTATAATGTGAGTACTAGGCAAGTAAAGATTAGTTTAATATACTCAAGAAATTAAATTCAAATTTGGAAGGGTGCATGTTTGGAAATTTATAATGTTCCCGGTAAATAATTAACTCTTCGGGATATCGGAATAGACATTTGGAGGACAAGGATTCTTTAATATATGGAAAAATGAACCACGAAGTTATGTTATTACAGGAATGCGGAAATTCGTTGTCACTCAAAATGTCATTCGCCTCGTGTGTCAATAAATAATGTATTACTTCCAAGTGTTGTAACGGACTTTGCCGATAACATATATACGCACTATTTTTTAAAACAGAAACATTTCTATCTCCACTAGTACACTTATTCGACAAATTAAGATAGATTTGTAAAGATGACATTGATAATAAATTATTGATATTGTATATGTTTCACTCAGCTGCTTTGAAAATGGAAGAACGTAAACTCGTACAGTTTTGGACACGCAGTTACGATTATACAATACTTTATGGCAAATTAGGACTATGTTTTGTTTTCTGTACATAATCGATAACATCCAACAATTAAAAAAATACTAAGTGCCAAATGGGGCAAAGTAGAATTACGGTTTAGAAGTAAATAGGCCAATAGTAAATTTTGTTTTTTCCTTAGGAAAATGCTGAGACTCAAAATAGTTTATTACAATCACTTTTCTGAAAAGCAATGTGAAAAAATGAAAAAGGCTAAATTTTCATAACAAACATTTACGGAAGAAATATTTCTAATCTAGCGTTAAAAAGATCTTAGAGTAAATTTAAATCTACTAACATTAAAATCTTCGGTTCTGTAGTTGCACCTAAACGCTTGTGCGACAAATCTGCATGGGCCAGTGGGTGACTAAGCAGATGTTCAGCCAAATACAAATTATGGAGTTTGACGTTGAATAATGAGAACTTGATAAAATTTGTCTACGTGGTATAAAAACATATAATTTTATTTGGAAAACGGCGAAAGTGCGGTGTAAAGTTACTCCACTCTGCTTTTAATATAAATTATATTTGTAAATTTAATGCTGGGACTTAATTTAGATCAGAAAACAAAAACATATAAATGAATTGAACTATATTTCTTAAAACATCTTTTGCTTGCATTTGTTGCACTTGAATTCCATCTGGATAAAAATGTTTTTGTTAAAAAATGTTTTGTCTTACAAGTGTTAGATATGTTTTTTTTTATTATTAATTTTGGTTTTCTTAATAGTTTTATTAGTATTTTTACTTGCGTTTTCATTCAGTGATATTCTACGGATATACATTGGTCAGCTCATCAGAATCAAACGATCAAAATGTGAAAACAATTTTGAGTCTTAGTTTTACCCTATTTTTAAATTGATAATTAGTTCTTTTTAGTAAAGGCCTAATAACTAAAGATTGAAAGCAGCTGAAAAAAAAGGTGATAGACCAACAACGCTGTGTCTTTTTTTTGTAGGACAAGAATCAGAATATTGTAGAATGACTTCCGTATTTGAAATTTTCTAGGAACGTATTTAATGATATAGTGAGATTTAAAAATGAAATTGTAATGTAGGTAGGAGTTCTGGCTTTCTTGAATGGTGACGATGTTTTTAGTGTCTAAAAAAACTGTAAAAATTACAACACTCATTAAGTTTCATGATAGATAACTTTTTTATTTCTAGTTCGATTAATATTTTTCAGTAAACTGTGAATTACATTATAAATTTTGTCATAATATTATATATTCTGTAGTTTCATTTAGAATTGACATTATGCATATTATAGAAGGATAATTGAATTTTTTTTTTTGCTGAACTTGAAAACACCCTTTGGAATAAAATTCACCCATGTGTTAAAAAAACCATTTCCATAAAGTAGAATCTATCCTCTATATTTTTTTTAATTATGTCAATACATGTATTAGCCTTCATTTAGGACCAAAATTAACTTGCAATAAATTTGATTAGAATTTCAAAAATTTAATCACCATTGTAATGGACAGGGAATTATTCATATTAGAAAAAGTTGACTTATTGTTTATTCAAAATTGGTTAGGTATCTTTGTATCTCTTTCTATGTCCTTATAGTGATGTTTATTGTGAAACATCAAGCATTTCATTCGCCTTACAGCAATAATAAAATCGTCAAAATTTAAAAAATAATGTTTGTGCCAAATTCATTTTGCTCCTGAGTGGAGACAAATACATGTATTAATATGAACCTAAAAACGTAATAAATAAATATGTATATTTATTTATTTTTTCAATCCTTGTCCGGTTCGAACTCCAGATTGTTCTAAAGTTAAGCAAAAAACCAATATTTCTATTACCGCTATATAATATGCATAACAATTTTGATTGAAAATCCTGAACTAATAAATTAATTTACAGTGGACTAATAGCTATTTTTTAATACTGGTGTGAAAAATGCATGTTTAAACACGCAATTTTCACACCCAAAAGAAAATTAATTTTCACACTAGTGCGAAAAAAGAAACATTTTTCGCACTAGTTTGGAAGTAGAGGTAAAAAAGTTATCAATCATTAAACCTGATTAAAATTTTAAAGTGTCGGTTTTTATGAACTAAAATCTTTTAACACAAAAGTGCAGAAAAGAGCATAGGTAATGAAGAACTTGCATAATTTAAAATTTGATAATATTTTATTAATGTTTTATAAACATTTGTTTTTGGTAACTAATTTAGTTGTCACCATTTAGGATCGAGCAAGTGAACTAGTTAAAATAAAATCAAAAAGGCACTAAATTTTTTCGCCGCGGTGCACAGCTTATCCCCAAGGACGTCCAATAACCAAAACCGTCTCATTTTCTAACTGTGAATTTGTACATTTAAGCGTTAATCAGTGATTTATCTCTGTTATCAGTGGATTTACACACAAATCGACAAACAGTATATAATATTTCATTTAATGAGATTCGCATATTGTGTTTAAAAAAAAACCATTCATTTAGCATATTGTGTTTAAAAACAGAGCATGTATTTTCTCCACACCTGAAAATGTGTTTCAGAGTTTCATCGCAATTATTGTACCAGCATTATATGGATTTCAACACATCTGTGTAAAATAAATTCCATTAATAACAGAGAACTGTCTCCTAAGCATATAGGAAGTTAGTATTTTCAATTTTACGCAGTTTTTTCACTATTGTGTCCCCAGTGCACGCTGCAAGCCTGCGCAGTTGGCTTTTGTTTTTAGATTTCGAAGTTATATTTAATAAAACATCAATAGTCAAGTTACTTGATTCGCTTGTATCATTTTGTTGTAGTAATTAGCAAAATTCTTTTAACAATTTTATCGATATATGATACATGTGATTCTGGGACTAGGCGTTCGTTCTCTTGATAATAGGCATAATAGGAAAATTAGTTCTTTTTTATGTTTTTTTTTATTTTCTATAGTTTAGAAAAAGTTGTACAAGGTGTCATAAATCTATCACTACTTAGTGTTATTTGCTGAGAAAAACAGACTGCGTTGTAGTCAATGAAGCGTCGTAGAGCCCAGTCCATAATTTATTGTCATTGTGACTACCTTAAAAAATATGTATTAGTTTTTTTATGACATTTTGTATAGTAGATGTTAACATGAAAACTTTTGGTTTTGCATTTGAACATATCAAGAGGAAATAGAATGTAAGTTCGAAATCATTTGTGCAATGACTTATAAGAACGTTTCATCTAAATCAATGGTTCCCGATTCCAGAAAGAAAAGAACAGAAATCTTGCTTTGGATGAAACTTGTAGGGAATCAGTGTATTCAACATTTGTTTTTATGTTTTAAACATGTATATATTTCAAAACTAATTTTCATTGGATAGATAAAACAAAATAACTAAATTCTGAAATAGACCTTTATACACTGAATTTGCATGGCTAACGAAGTCATCAACACTCGAAGTTAAAATAAGATAGAACCAATGTCTGATGAAGGATAGAAACAATATAAATAAAATATAAACAAAAAAAATATTTGCCCAAGAAATATGAGCCAATGGGATATATGTACTTTTTAATTACATTATAATTGTAATTTAACAGTATTCAAAAAATTTAATCCATGTATTTTCTTTTTTAAACATTTATTTTTTGTATAGCTATATATTTACCCTACCTGCAATATTTTCTAATACAGATTATATTTCGATTTCTACAATTTATTGTTTCTTTTTCTTGGATACACTTTTTCTCGTCCTTTAATTTGTAGTTATGATTTTTTGAGAGTCAAAAGATATAATGTGAAAAACAGACTCTTTGTGATAAAGGGTACGTTGTTTTTGGTTTGTTGAGAAATTAAGTGTTTTAGATAAATATCGAGTAAATGGTTTAGACCGAAAATCGACCCATTCCATATTTTGTTAAATTTATTTTTTTTTTGCATATTATTTGCCATTACCAAACAAGGCACTATCTTTGCGATGATTTCTACAAAAATACTTAGTTCTTCTTAGGCATAAAGTCCAATATTCTGTACAATTATTTCGGAAACAAACAAGCTTAATTGAGGAGATCACCAGTGAATTTTTCTGTTTTCCGTCTACTTAAGTCTTCCTCGAACTAGGTATCTAGCAGCACGCATTTTAAATTATATTATCAAGGTTTACAAATTTAAATCAACAACAAGGACCAAAAAACGTCCAATAACTATTATAGTAGTTCATATTAAGTACGATCACTTGGAGAATAAAACACTTAAAAAATAAAAAAGTCGATATGAGTTTAACTTTTAAACACGCAAAAACACAAATATGTATCATACACCTAAAATATTAATAACATAATAAGCTGGATAGGCATGTATTGACTGTCATCAAGGACATGACGGTAACCTTGATTAAATAAACCTCAAAATTTCAATGCTACTATAAGTTCTATATTTGAAAACTGTCTTAAACTGTTAAACTTAAAGTACATTCTATGTCTCTACACCAATGTTAAGGTTTATGTATACTATTGCTGGCAGTTCAACTCTATATGAATTGAATATGTCTGTTAGTTTTGAAGCTAAATGCAAAACAAACCCATATTATGAGGAGTATTTGTTCGCGAAGTTGCAATTTTATTTTTTGTTAATATTGGTGTTGTACTTTACTTTGTATCAGTGTTATTTACGTGTTATACAGTTCTTTTACTGTCTTTAACAAATGATATTCGTTTTAGCCTGATGATGACTTTAAACAACCGCCGAAACGTAGCTAAAGAATTACATGACATTGTTATTATAAACCTTCAACTCTAATGTAGATCAAATTTACTAGTTTAAAAAAAGCTCAAGCATGGAGGATAGCTGTTGAATTTTAGGAAAAACGTTAAATATGGCACATACATGATCAAAAAAAACCCCCTACTATTCCTAAAAAGTTTTGTGTTAAAGATCAATCTTAACGTAACTTAAACTTCAAGAATACCGAAATAGCTGTACAGATAAGCTCTTATACACAAAGATGTATAAAAAATATAGCCAGTTAATCGTTATTTTAAACAGTTTTTTATTTTGCGTTTCTCACAATACAATAAAGAATGAGAGATTTTTGGTCTGATATTAATAAAAAGATATTCACTGATTAAACAGTGGAATCCACTGTTCAACAATGTTGCGTTTGTACATAGGAATAGTTGTTTATATTTAGGTTATTCTAAGAGTATTAAAAATATTATTAAATGTCTTTGTATAAAGATACTGAAGTTTTATTACTTTCCTTGTGAGAGGCAAGTATTGTAATTGTAAAAAATCACCCTCCAGTATTTTTTTGGATGTAGATGCCGAAAAGCATGTTTTCTCTGTCTGTTCGCAGCATAGCTAAAAACTACTTAATCCGATTCACTTTTTTTGGTACAAATCTAATATGGCGGACAAAATGGCGGCCTGACCCATGGTTACCAAGCTTTTAAAGTGAATATAGTATACATGCTAAAATCATAACAACACACAAACAGATATAAATGTATTCTTGCATATTATTATTCACGTATATCCTTTTTCAACTGTGGTTCACAGATAACATTTTAACTCAACATAACGTATGAAACAAAAGAAACTACAAGGACCCTTAATCAAAAAAAACTTTGTTAGTTTTGGTTTTCAGCAAAAAACCCATCAACCTGTTTTTAATTTATGTCGAATAGAAAAAAGTAACACTAATTTTCACTGTTAACATCAGAACAACTAAACTTCAAATGCAACCCAGTTTTCATTTTTTTTCTGCGTTACATTAGTACTACCTATAAGTATTTATCGAAGACTAAGAGAATAATAAACAAAAAACTATCTCACTCAAACAGGTAAAAAATAAAACAGTCTAAATAGGTGATATACAAATGCAGTTTTTTTCACCCAACACTTAATAAAGGTTTTTGTTCAAAAAGTCCAAAAATTAGGGAAAACTAAATAGGTCTCATTTCAAAACACAGACTCTGGCGGATTTCTAGTTGCGTTTTGCTATTGTAAACAGAAAAAAAACTTACCATGAACAAAAAAACTATTTTTTATTTGTACCTATTACCTACAGTTGGGTAATATGCTTACTACGGTGAAGTATGACAAAACAGCTTTATATGCTTCAACATTTATCGGAAATGATTTCGAAATAAAAAACTAACAAACTAATAGAACATTTATATCAATATCAACCCATATCAGAAACAAGAGATATATACTTCCAGAACACTAATTTCGATACATTTTTATTTTTGGGGTCATATAAAGACATTAGTGTATCGTGGTAGTAAAATTGTCGACCAAAGCTGAATTAGCCGTTCCGTGCTTGTGTAAAACATTTTTTGTTTTTCGGTTAAATGTATTTTATATAACAGCAGGCATGTACCCTAAAACGGGCTAAGTGCCAAATGTATTTTTAGTAGTTTATCCTAGTAAAATATACCTAAAGGTAATTTATCAAGGCACTTAACTGTTCTTAGCTAGTTTCCATTTGATTTCTAAGAACACCAAATGAGCCTGATTTGCAATTTTTTTTTTATCTACAGTTATTAAGAGAATTTTTTGACAATATAATTACAAAAGGTCGTAATCATTTTATGTGCATTCCAATCAATTTTATAAATTAATAAATCAAGTAGCACTCAGAAACTATAATTGCAGGGTTCCCGCTCTTTGAAATAATTTTAAAATGACAACTCCAAAAGCATTCTTTCTTGAAAAACGAATTCAATTCGCAGTAAAACATTCCTGAAGACTGTTTCAATGTAGTAAACAGTCAAACTTATAATTTGCATTTAAGTTGTTTGAAATATGTATTAATTACCATTACCTAATTGAAATTGTTTATAATGACGGGAAAATTAATAGGAAATACTTGAATCGTTGAGATAGTTTTGAGCAATTATATAATCGCTGTAGATTTTGAAACCGCAAAAGAAGAAAGCTTTTCGATATTCACAGCCTTTTAGAGTAAAAAAAAATCTTACTCTAAGGATCAAACTCAAAACCACAATTATCAAATACGAATTATAAAACACGAAAGAAGGTGGGAATCATAAAGAATAGTGAATGTGGAGTAAGAAATTGAAGAGCGATAATACAAATTGACATATCCGATAGGCGTTAAAACTCTTTCGTCCAGAAAGAAATGCCTCAAAGCCCTTTGGTATTAACCCTCTGTTATACAGAAGTTTTTTGCTTGAATTTATATATATTTGCAGTCATTTTTCTTTCTCCCTATATTTCTGTTATTGTTATTTCGATAGAAATATAGGTGTCAGAATACCATCAACCAAGTGCATTGTTTACCATGAAGGCTTATTCCAAAAAAAAAAAGGTACATTGGTTTGTCTACTAAATAATAATTTTGCTATTTTGCATTTTTGAAGGTGCTTCTCAATAGGTTTCCAATGATGTATCACGGTTAATTATTAATTGTCTTAAGCTCTATTTGCTCTAAAAACCAAAATTATTGTTTTATTTTTAATAGTAGACTATCAAATAGCAATAATTTCGGTGTTTAGAGGTTAAGAAATATGATAACCCAGACTTGTAAAACATCATTGAAAAGCTCTTGAGGAGATCTTTCCAAAAAAGCAAAAATCCAATATGACGTTTGTATGTAAACCAAAAATTTAAGTAAAAATCTCGAAAACAAATGATCCTAGAAAAATATTTTTGCCTACATTAAATTACTCTAAGTTTCCTAATAATATATCAATGATAAATTCATAATACTAGTCGTTTATGAGCTACAGGTAGTGCACCATTTTAGTTTTTTTTCTTAATTATATTCCGTTTTCCGAGACATCAATACAGTAAGCTAAATCGGGCACACACTGTATAATATAAACCAGAACTCACTTAGCGGTTTCATCAGATTCCCTAATATCATTTTGGATGGTTCTCCTCCGCGTGTGATCCCCTTCATCCTGAACCCTGTGAGTTCCAGTCCGATGCTTGTTTGGCAATACTGTTCAGTTCTCTTCGAAGTACGTGCCCAATCCACTTCCATTTAAGGTTTTAATTTCAGTGCCAGTCTTTTTTTGGCTGGTAATCCTAAAAAGTTCTTCATTAGTAATTTGTCCGGCCAATATATATGCAGCCATCATCTAGGTTTCGCTGGCGTATAGGAAGACTGATTTTACATTGGAATTAAAATCTCAAGTTTTGTGTGTCTGCTAATAGTAGGGGAGTTCCAGATATTGTGGAGCATTCCAAAGACTTGACTTCAAGGACTGGCTTGTTGATGCGAAAAGTTTCATGGCAGGTATTTCCAATGCCCACTGATTTGGTTTTACCTATGTTAATTTGAAGTCCGGTTTTCTTAAGGCCGTTTTACATGCTGCAATTCTTTCTTGCAAGTTGCAATAGTCTTGACATTTGTACCTTTTGTCAAACTGTCCTCCAGTCTACCTGTTAGACCCCAAGGTATGTCACACCATTGGTCATTAACTTATTTCATGATCCAGTCAAGGAGCACAATGATCACATGGGTGACAGTAAACTGTCTAGTTTTACTCCAGATTTTGACCCTGTGTGTAAGTGGCTGTAGAGTTCTCTGATGACGTTTAGAATTTTTGGTAGAAATCCCACTATTTTCAAAATATTCCACAGCACTTGATGGTTAGGGCTGATAAATACATATTTAAATTAATTTTAATTAAATTTATCTATGAAAGTTAGGTACAATGGGCACTGATATTCTGTAGACTGTTCAGATATTATTTCCAAGCTGTTAATGTGACCTAAGCATGAAGTCTGAAACCTGCTTAATCGGGTCTTAGATGAGCTTCCATCGTGTTACCAATTCTGCGGAGTAGAGTGGAGAGAGAATTTTATTTACGTTATTAAGCAGGGTGATCCAATTGTTACATTAGACAGATCTCCTTTTTTTGGTGGTTTAATGATAGACCTTCAGTCCAACTCCTAGGTATTTGTTTCATGTTCCACGCAGAATCAGGAATAGTGCTTCTGAAAAAGTGGAGATGTCAGCCTTTAAAAACTCGCAAGGGATATTCTCTGCGACAAAGAATTGGTTTTTCTTGAGCTCCTGCTCCCCTACTGAAATAAACAATATTTATTTTCATTAAAACGCCCTACATTTTTCTAAATAATCGTAAGCTCTGAGTTTGTTGTGTGTTGGACATAACTTTGCCACACGAAACGAAGTGTTTTGTTTTCGTAAAAGCCTTGTAGCATAAGCGCTAAGAGATGTTTTCAAAAGTTAAATTACCACTTCATATATTCAGCTTAAATTTAAAAGCATTATTGGAACGACATAGTGTGTTGAAGTCTACCACACATTAGTAAAAGGAAGATTATTGTCGCCACAATAGTTGTCCCACATTCTGGATGAAGACACTCATTACACTTATCTGTACTTATATCTGAATTACCTACTTGTCTTCAACATATCACTGCACCAAAACTTTGAGTAAGCAAGCAAATAAATTATTTTGACAGAGCTCATTCAGTTGTTACTAGTAAAAGTTGAATAACTAAAATATATTTGTGATTTAAGTATCACAATTCACAACATATAAAGCCTAAGAATATATTTAAATGTTTACACCACATCTCTGGCAAAACATATCAAAAAAGCAAAGCAATTTTATGAAAAAAATATTATTCAAATGTAGGGGTTTTCCAGAAAATTTCAGTTTTTTTCTCAAAATTCATTTTATTAAGTAGCAAGTTTTGAGAAAGGAGTAACATTCTTATAACATAAAACATTTGACGAGTGACCATCAATGAAATATTGTTTTTTTTTTAGTATTTAAATTGTGCCAAGAGTTCTTTAAGACAAAACCAACTTAGACTGAAGTAATAGTTATGCTTACTTTTTATGTTTGTCACCTAGTTTTTAGTGCAGGGAGCTTTCCACCTATAACTCCACTAAGAATCTTTATTATATATTTTATATTTACAAATATACCTACACTCTTAAAATAAATTATAAGTCTGGAAGTCTACTTTAAGATCACTGAATATTAAAATTTGTTCATTGATAGGTATTTCTAATAATGTAATTATAAAGGAAATGTACAAACAGAAATTTTTCTGTCCACATCATTTTTCTCTTAGTTTGTACCATGTGACCAAAAAAACTAAATACTTGTTTCATATCAGTTTACTTTCTCATTTAAAGTAGTACTGCTACAAAGATCTCGACAGAATAATTCAAATAATACCTTATAATAACACATACACAAAATATGACAAATCTAACTTAGTGGGATTAAGTTCCAGTGGTGCAATATGTCATGATTTTGTTACTATCCCCCTGGAAATCTACAGATAATTTGAAAGAATAATTAATTTAAAAATTTTTTCAGTGAACATAGTATATGCAGATTTTTTATGTCAATTTGTTAATGCTAAACAAGTCCATTTGAAATATAGACCAACCGAAGTTCATAAAGCACAACTTTTCTGACTGCAAAAAAACTAGAACACTATCCTAAATTAAATGTACATCATTTCAGCCATTGAGCTCATTTTTTTAGGAATATGTACCGAAGTTTCAAAGTAACTAGCTAATTCATCTATAGTAACATCACATGGAGGATTGACATTTAATCTTGCTTGGTGGGAGCAACTTGCCAAGCTTCCCAAGTCGATTTTGGAATTTGTATTCATGACACATGACGAGCGGACATTCTGAAAGCTCTCATTTGAATAATTTTGAGAACGAAGAATAAAACAATCCAAACTTAATTGTTCACAAGCATTTATCAAAGTTTTAAAGTCTTTTTCAGTATGTTTAGAGCACTGACCAAAAAGTTTCTCATTTGCCTTGGCTTTTCTGTGACTTCCTTTAAATTTTATGATTTTCAATACAGGATCACGCAAGATTTTCTTCTTGTCCCGTTTGAACGATGTGGTTTTTTTGACTCGTGAAGTTTTTTTTGTACAATCACATGAATGAGATGTTAAATTCGTAATACTCGATAGTGATTTGGATCGTCTCCTGAAGGGGTTGGCATTGGGATCAGCATTCTTGCGTTTAGGCCCTTCTAATTCTAGTTTTTGTAGAGAAATTGATAGTTTTGAGTCCGCTTCTTCCATTTCGCTCTAAAATTGAAAAGAATTAGTGAAAAACTAAATCAGGAAAACTGTTTAAAAAAACCTTGAAATAAGGTCAATGTTTCCATAAATATTTAGAGAAATTATCCAAATCCTTTAACCGGGGCAAACCTTACTTACCATTGTAGGCACAAATACGCATTATATTATGAGAAACTACTGTACGCCTATTTTTTTGGCTTGCAAAAAAATTCTTGTTTACAAACACAAAGCACTGACAACTAAATAATGATGACTAATAATGGCGATCATCAGGTTTGCCATGGATGGAAGTGCCGAATGCCCATGCGCGACCACGAATATATTTATTTTGTACCTTATTTTGTTGTCACAGATGCAAGAGTTGCATAACTACAAACAAAATAATATAATTATTTCTTATCCGCATTACAATATTACACTCGAAGCATAACATACACAGCTATCTGCTCAAGTCACCACTCAAAAATAAAACTACAGTATATCAATAATTAACTGACAAATAAAGTCCTTGCGAATGGGAACTTCCGAGAAGAACTTAAAATTATAACAATTATAAACCAATCTGATAAGTGTTTTTTCAAAAATGATTGAGTCTTTAATGAAAGCAAAAATGTTTTTAATTTTCTTTATTCTTTATAATATAGACTTGTTTACAAAGACGGGACCTTTAGATGGGGTTAGCTACTTTAAGTCTGTGATAAAAGTAAAAATGTTTTTAATATGGACTGGTTTACACAGACGCGACCTTTAGATAGGGTTGGTTATCTTAAGTCTGTGATAAAAGTAAAAATGTTTTTAATATGGACTTGTTTACACAGACGGGACCTTCAGATGGGCTTGATTATCTATTAGTTGAGCCAATTTCTAAAGCTACAATAATGTAAATATATGTATAACGATCTACATAAACTAATATGGACATTATTTTTACGAATCACGTACACAATTATAATCCTAGAAACGTTATTTGAATTTCTTCAAACAATGCTAGAACACACAATAGTGTGAAAACCAGCAAGTGCATCAAAAATCCCATCTCATAAGCATCAAGTAGTTATAACAGACTGTCAGATAACATAAAACCGAAATCATTAGTATAAGGTTTATAAAACAGTTAAAAAAATCCGTTGAATGCTGCTAGAGCACACAATAATGTGAAAACCAGCTAGGCCACAAATAATCCCATATTATAAGTATAAGTAGTTATAACAGATTGTCGGATAACATAAAAACGAAACCAAAGTAAAATATTTATCATAAAAAAAATATACACAAATCTAGTGATTTTCTTTTTATTCGGGCATTTATGGACAAAACACGACGCAGGTATCTGATGATGGACCTGACGGAAAATAGAACAAAAAATGAGTATATTATATTTTCCGAGTATGCCAATATCCACAAAGGCGACCAACCGTCCCGTATTGACCGGGACAGTCTCACAGATAATGATATTTCTATGTGACGTCACGTTTAAATAAAACGTCCCGTATTTAAACATTCGTGACTTGTACTGACCTATGTTTCGTGATTCGTGACTTATACTGACCTATGTTTCGTGTTAAAACATAATAAAGAAATAATATTTTATGTTTTATAACATTAGCAACATCGAAACATGCTTGTTAAAGCTTATTATCTTATTTAGGGCTGTGTTATTTTGGCCGTGTTCCGCTTCCAATCTTGGTTTCGGTTTCGTGTTCCGTATTCATCGGTTATCTGAAAAGACGATTATTTACGGAACACGGTTCCTGAAAATAACTGTCAACAGTAACAGTGCCACCAGAACAACCGATGAATTTTGTTGGTTGTCGTGTAACCAATGTCTGAACTGTCAATTATTTGACGGGTATCCGTTTTCAAAGGGGTTTTGAATGAATTATGCGCGTGCACATATACGTCCGGCGCTATTACGCCCGAACCGTCGCCTCTATCGAAAAACCTCATCACGAAAAAGTTGCGGGACCCGGAAATACGTACGATAAAGCGTTAACGTTGCGGATACGGTGGTCCGTTTCGCGATCATAGGCCAAAAACCATATTTTCGGTTATATAATCGAAGATAACTCTTAAACTGTGCCCCCTATCGAAAAAAGTCACATCACTAAAAATATAGGGGCTGTCGAAATGTATACGATGACGTTTAAGTATTAAGAATACAGTGGTCCGTTTGGCAGTTATTGACCAGAAACCATATTTTGTCAGACTTCTGTCAATTGGATTGGTTAACCAGATTTGGAAACGAAATAGGGCCTTTGTTTCGTTATTTTTGTTACTTTCATAATAACAAAAAGTTTCTATTTAATATAAGCAAATTAAACATTAAATAATAGTAAGCAAAAATTGCCTATGTTGTTTCCTCTGATTCCGATCACCCTGAACCGCCTTCCAGCGACAAATATTTTGAGCACACTAAAACCAACCAAAACAGCAGCAAATATTCATCTGTATACTCCCGTTCAGCTTTTAAATATATGCACTGGAACGCATTAGTGTGAACTAAACAAAACATGTGCAATTTTGCATTGTCTCATTGTTCAAAAGTATATACTGGTTATTAATATTGTTAAAAAAATGTGTACAAAGGGCATGTCGATGACGTCACAAAATACGTTTGTTGACCAATAGAGGGATCTTCGGTTGGCACACGTCAATCAAATTTTACCAATGTAATTTGCTATACTTTAAATTTAAGTTAGGCATAAAAATGGCGTTCTTTGTTTTGTGACGTCCTATTTGTTAATTTTTAAATGAAATAAATAAGTTTTAAATGTTTATTTTAACAAGTATTATATAAAATAATCCCATGTAAACGGATGGTTCCCAGTCGTGACATGACCGATTTTGAAAAGACTACTTTAGACACATCTGGAGAACAATTAATCTGCAAGGGAACAAACGCCCAGAAATCAAAGTGTAATATTTTATTAAAAAACGGATTTAAACTAAATTTAAGGAAGAAAAATGGATATAAAACGATTTTGTCTAAGAGTAATGAAGACTTATCTACTCATAACTTGATATTCAAGAACGAAGATGGTAAAGTGGTAGAAAATAATCATAGTCCGAAAGATGAGAGTAGAAAGAACAGTCCTAAGGGCTCTCCTTTGGAGTCTCCAACAACCGATACGTGGTTTAATACATGGCCCGAGAGATATGATAAGGTAAGGTTATTACAAAATGTTAATTATTATAATGTAGATAACTGTATTTTCAAGGTAAAAAGTGTGGATGCAAGCCCTGAACATCCAATACCACAATTAAATAACTTGTATACTCAAAATGGAACCTCCAATTTAGAACCAAACACAGTTAGCAACTCGAGCAACAAATTAACTTTGAACGAAGCATTAAGGAACATATCACTAGCTTATAGTCCTGTAACTAGAAAATTACATTTAGTAGAAGACATAAGTGTTAACAAAAAAGATACTGAACAAGAATCTCAACATGACAAAAGGGAAACTGATGACTGTGACAATAATTTTACAAATAAGTTATGTGTTGGTGATGTTATAGTTAAGGTAAGTTATCAATAATTATAATTGTGAAAAAGTGAAAATTTAAACAGGGGCTTTATTCTTGCAATGGAAAACACTATAAGAAATACATTAGTTGCTTCGAGAACGACCAGAAAATATATTTTATATATATCTTTAATGCACTTTTGAATTATTAACACCTCTTGCTTTGTTATAGTGAAAATGATATTTATTTAAATTCAGCAGACAATATAGCATGTTTGGGTAGAAATATTGAAAATTGAAGAATGCACTGAAGAATATATATTTTTTATATATTATTATAAATAACAGTTGTTTATAAAGTTATACAGATAGGTGAATTCATTTTATGCAGTGTTTTGTAATGTAAACAGTTATTTGTTAAATTTTTTTATTATTTAGGAAAATCCTAGTCTTTATACAAGCCCAGTAAAAAAATTTGGTCATCGAAGGACTCAGGAGGGTTCTTTTTCAAGTACTATATCCACCTTGAGTGATCCTTCAACATCAGGAAGTCTGATTGGTAGTGAAGATAGATCTTTATCAAACTTTGGAGAAGAAAATAACTGTTCTGAACAAAAAACCAGAAGGAAAAGCCTTACAAATTTTTTTTCCAAGTAAGTATTCTATTTCTATTTGAAGAGTAACAAATGAAGGATCACTTGTCTTATCTTTTTGAGCCAACAAAAGTAATTGTTTAAATAAATGATATAATTATAACAGTCTTTTAAGGGGGAACTGCACGCAGTAATATGGATCATTTGCAAGCCTTCCGCCGGTGCAATATTATGCTAAAACTATAAGAGATATATATTAGCTTCAATGTGATTTTAATAGGGAAATATATATAGTTGGGCGCTAAAGGCGAATTTTTATGAAAAAATGAAATCTAGAGTTATAAAATAAAAGTAGATTTGTCCATTTTCGACCATTTTTTGACGCACATGCCTTCGCATATAATTTTTTTTCCACAATAGGGCTCTTTACCACCTTACATTGATCCTTTGTCTACGTAACTGCAAAATTTGAAATGGTAAATCGTCCTCATGTCTTTGTATTTCTGCAGCGCGTGATACCTTTTGAACCCATTTATAACCGACATGTAATTTAAATTACCTATACATAACACATTTTTTTGAGGTTGGACGTGCAGGATGTTTTTTTTAATGCGTAGGTACCTTTTCATCTTATTTTCAACTCGACTAGACCTTGTCGCTGGTTTTTCACTTTTTGTGTGCAGTTCTCCCTTAAGAGTGTTTTTATCATTTTTGATGTTGCAATTTCAAATTTATTTGATAATATTTCAAACCTTGCATGATCATCTTACTGAATATTACAGAGTTAATTTTTTTGGCACACAAAAAAAACTGAAATTTACATCTTTCAATAGAGTTACCACAAAAGATGTATTTTACTATAAGGAAACATGAAAATTTCTATATCTACTGGAATCGATATAATAATTATTTTCTTATTGGCTTATGTGAAAATGGGTGAAATTAAGAGTGTGGGATTTTAAAATGTCACATCTCAGTTTGGGAAAGGGAGTCATTCTAACCAATAAGAAAATTTATCTGCCTAAAAGATGTGACACAAAAGTAGTTTCGCATTAGTTCAAAGTGTTAGTTTTATATAATTTGATCATAAATTTATTTATTATTTAACACCTAAGTGTTAAATAATAAATACCAATAAAGTAATAAGATATGCTATTTTGATGAAAAATTGACCAACCACTGCCTTCATTTATAATGAACTTTTCCTTCCATAAGTATCCAACCAAAAGTTCCTTTAAAAAGAAAACTGAAGTTAAATATTATTTCATTTAATTGTAATATAATAGTTGTCTTTAAATCTTTATTTTATATTAGCCTTTTATATATAAGAAATAATTTTTTTCTGTAAAGAATATAAAAATGTTTACTTGTTGCTTATTGAAGTTTATGAGAAGATTTAATAAAATACAGTTATTCTGTTGGATCTTTACCTATTTGTCGTGCTTTGTAAACATTGTATTTCTCTTATCTATTAGTATTACCTAAATCAATAATAAAACAAAATGATGAAAATTGAAATATTGTCTTCCGATTATGAGAAATATAATAAAAGATTAAAATTAACAAAATGAACTTGCTAGATAAAGATATGAACAGAGGCAGGCTTTTCATGTCGGAGCCTCAAAAGTCAAGGATTTGTTTGGAGGTTATTATTATTGTCATTTTATATTATTCTTATTTGTGTATTTGTAAATTCTTGTGCCGTTTAATCTTCAAGCCAGTCCTTTTAGGAAGTTACTGTTGTATGTTTTATTGCTGGTAAGAACTGTTGTTAGTATCATGAATTTAAGTTATAAATATTATTTATATTTATACCTATGCTCATAATGAATGTGGTTTTTTTTTGACGAAATCTTAATTTCATTCATATGAACATGAATGATGTCGTGGGTAAAGATCCAACGGAACGACTGTATACTACAGATCTCTAAAGAATCCTGAATACTATTACCACAGTGTTTATAAACGTTGTGGGCTTCTCTTTTACATCGAAAAATTGTAAACAGTTCAATCTCGGAAATAAATAAATCATTGGAAGGGTATTACATTACTACTGTCTATAAACTTCGTTGAAATATAAAGAGCACAATTTCTGTCTTGTATTATGTCTGTATAGGTAATGGGTAAAATTGTGGCTAGTTGAAATTTTTATATCAAATGTAATGCACTTCTGTGTATTAGTTTCTAGGTAAGTATAGTTTTGTTTAAATATGGCATGATCTTGCTTCTTACTAGAAAATATCGATAAGTACCTGTATCTAAAAACAAAAATTATTTGAAATATTTTGCAGATCCACAAACATAAGAAAAAGATAATTTAATTACTTTAAGAAAGAGTTTTTGAAAAGTGTTTCAACAATATCTGTCCAGTGGCGCATGTGGAAATATATTACTAATTTTTTTTTCATCTTTGCATATTGAAATTGGTATAGTTGAACTATTAGTTATTTTAATAATTAAATGCAAAAGAGAGAATGTATGTTACAAAAAACCTACATCAATATGTATTATAGTATTCAGTCTATCCTATTTTCATATTACCATAAAACAGTGGAGGATGCCACTGAGCATACCCAATAATACGAAGTGTTTTGCACATTTAACATAAAAAATGACAAACAAAAAATCCTCATCTTTTTGTAACTGTTTCATTTATATGTTTTTCATTTGTTTCTTTATCCCTCAATTACCTAATATAATCTTAGCCCTCCCTATAATGTTATTTTTTTAAACCAAAGGTTATATACATTGACAAATATTAACCATAGAAGTTAATATTAACATTCACATGTTATTTAATATTAAATATATATATATATATATATATATATATATATATATATATATATATATAATAAAATATATATAAATAATAATTAAAACTTTACTACTCTAATGGAGGGTTGCACAAAGCATTTAACTAATCAGATGGCTCAGAGTGTGACAAACAACATAAAAAATGTCAAAAATGATTCTAAATGTCAATTAAATTTATTATGTGATTGAATGTTTTGTGCAACTGGCTATTAGCCTTCCAAAGAATTATTAATTTATCTTTGTTTTTAATAATTTTCACAAGATTAATCTTATTGTTTAATTAATCAGTATGTTTATTTGTTTTCAAATACAAGTAATTGATATTTATAACAAACATTAAAATTTTAAAAAAAGCAAAATATTTGTATAAAAGTGCTCATTTTACTTCATTGATCCATTAAATGAGTTTAATTTCTTTTTGTGGAAAGTCAGGTTTCGAAAACAAAGCCCAATTGCGTCAAATCGCACAAACGAGATTTAATAGTTTAAAAGATTTATGTCAAAATGACAAACTTTAAACAAATTTTCTTATGGGCTAAAACAATCCTTTTCCCCACGCTGCCAATTTGATTCTGGTATTTTTTCAAATAAGCCAAAAGATGCTATTGCATTTTTGTATGTGGTAATTTTATAATTTCTGTGTACCTACATGTTCTGAAATCCTTGTTCTACTAATATTTAAGAATTCTTCTAGTATAGATATTAGATATCTTGTTAAAAAATATATGTATTTTAAATAATTTTATACACTATGTAACTCTTACAGAACTAATTAATGTTTCTCCAATTGAGATATGAAGTAATTTAGTTTTTGTCTTTCTACACATTAGGTATATGTAAATAACTAATTTTTAAAAACCTAAATGACTAATGGGAATTTCAATATTTCAGAAATGTGTTTTCTTGGAAGTCACATAACACTGATTCAGAAAGTACTGGAATTAGTGTCTGGAAATTATTTGGAAAAAATTCTCAACAGTGTAACAATTCACCACTGCACACAATTGCTAGTTCCTCTGCTTTAATTCAGTTGAAAAGGTAGGTATTTAAATAAAAAAAAATTAATAATAATATTTAACATTTCTCACTAAAAAGTGCTAGGGGAAAAGGGATAAATGAGCTGAATTAATTGAATCAAAGTTAAATTATTTATTCATTCTAGTGCTTTAAAATATTTTGCACATGTCAAATACAAATTTTGATATATTGATAATAAATAATATGATAAAACTACATTAGGGTATAACACAAACAATACAGCTATCAAATTCCAATATGGCTGTCATACTTGTTCTATAGATATGTTTTATTTTATTCATTCCCAGTGTCCCAATTATATATATATATATATATATATATATATATATATATATATATATATATATATATATATATGAGTGTGTGTGTGTGTGTGTCATAATAAATACCAATAATGCATTTATTTTTTTATTAATTACTTTTAGACCATCATCCTTACCTGCTAAGACATTCGAAGAGGAACAAAAACATGCTCAAGAGTACAACGAGATTTTAGCTGCTGCAAAAAAGAAGGAAGCTAAGAGCACCGCTGCAAAAGAAAAGCAGAAGAAGTTGCAGTTGCAACAAGAGGAACAACAGGCAGCAGCAGCAAAGCATTTTTCACAAAATGTTATACCGAATTGGAGTCAGATGTAGGTTCCTCTAGTTCTAGTTAAGATTAAATTTCATTTATTTCGATATATTCATGCTTCTGACAAACAAATATTAAAGGTCTGTAACTACAAAATATGTAGATTATAAAGAAACAATAACTGTCACTAGGGACTACGAATATGGGGTATGACATGAAGTTTGCATAAGTACAAATACATATTATTTTAAATATGGTTTGAAAATTATTAAAAAAATTACAACAGTTTTAAATTTTGTTTGTTCACTTAGTGAACTTGCTAATGTTATGAATATCTAGACAATATATTTTCTTTTCAATATAGATATTAGTACCTTTAATGTTAATTATTCTCATTTGTTGATGGAATCTAATATATATCACACATTAGGTCAGCAAGGATGGTCAAGTCATTTCTGTAATCTAGATTGTCAAGTAAAATATAATAATTGATATGAGTAATGGTTTGATTGTTAATTGTACTTCAATGGATTACAATTTTTTCCTAAAGGATGTCTCACTATTATATAAAACTGATGTAAATTCTTACATACCATGTGGCAGTAAATAAGTTTTTGAAGGATCTATTTATAAATCCTTAAAATACTCCAATATTGTATTAGTCTTAGGGAAATAATTTGTGAATCATTGACCTTCGGTTGCCTGAGGATCAAATGTGACAGGATATACCCCTGGCTTACCCAGGTGGTCCTTTGACAGCCATGTCTTGTCAGGATGCCTGTAATTGTCCTGACCAGATTTCTACTTATAAGGAACAGATTTTCAGGGACTATATTATCAAATTCTTTAATAAAGGTTTTGCTGTGTCTATGTCGCTGTCTACTGTGTCTAAGGATCTTGTGACTATTCCTTCCCCATTTATTTACCCTAGCCTTGTACTGTACATTTAGATATTCCATGGACAAGCTCTCATCTGATGAAGGTCTCAGACAAGCCTATTCTAACAAGCTCATCCGCTTTCTCGTTATCTTTCTGCCATGATGGCCTGGAACCCAGGAACAACTTGTATTCAGTTCCGCCATCAAACGCACATAGTCCAACAAATAAAATGAAGTGAAATTCAAACAGGGTAGGCATTGATTTTTCTACTTTGTCTCTAGTTTATTGTCTATATTTAACATAAGTTTGTAAAATTTTCCTTTTTTATTTTTTATGTATCTATATATCTGTCAATGTTAGAGATTTAAGGTATGTTGTAAGATATTTTTATAAGCTATTGTCATGGGCAGGTTCCATTAATAAACTAAACTAAATTAATAATAAATCAAAAGACTGATTTTGTCTATTGTTGAATTATATCAATATTATAATATATTTGAAATGCATTCTTGAATGTGTCGGTTTTGTTTTAGGGAGAAAAACAAAAAAACACAGGATCTGTGGTGGCAGGGATTGCCATCAAGTGTTCGAGGTAAAGTTTGGAGGTTGGCGATAGGCAACGAATTGAACATAACTACTCAATTGTATGAAATTTGCTTGATCAGGGCGCAAAATAGGCTGAACAGCCCTGAACCACCTCCGTGTGAATATGAAAATGATCAGGTGGTTATTTTAAATGCTAGACAGTTTAATCATTGTATTCGATTTAGAAATTAGACTTTCAGTTTTTGTCACCTTATTAAAAAAAAAAAAAAACAAAAACATGAATAATTATTATCGGTCCTGCAGGAAAGTGGCATAAGTTGGAATTTGTTGAAATTTAAGTTATTGAACATGATTGAAACTTGGAAAAAATGTAATGTTAAAATGCTAAAATAAACAGGTAATGAAGGGCATATTTCCAATTTTAATTTTTTTTAAATAAGAATTTTGCTATAGGTGGACACATCCATTATGATAAGCGTATTGGGTAAAAGATATTAGAACACCACCCACATGAAATATGTTTTGGGTAATTCAACCCGAGAAAAAGCAAGGGAAAAAATATCCAGTAGCCATTGAGCATCGTAGAGACTGGATGCAGCTCATATAGCAAATCTAAACAATTTGTTTTTATGGAAATCCATTACAAAAAATATAATGAATTAGGGCAAACATTGTATGGAAGCAAATCAAGTCGTTAGTTTGTTTTACTCAAAAGAGTTCGGAGTAGTTGAATATAAGGTCAGTTAAAATGAAGGCAATATGAAAAAGCTAAGTAGGAAAACAAAAATTATCAAACAAAAAACCTTTTGTATTAAACTGAATGCTATTAATATGGAAAACAGCAAACATCCACTAAAGCTCTTATCCCATATTGAGACATTTCACAATTTTTATTTCTGTGAAACAAGCATTGTGGATAACATTACCATTAAATTATAAAAGTTTTTCATACTTACTTTTTGGTGAAAAGAGGTATACGTGTATTTTTTATAAATATTGTTTAAAATGACACTAGTCATTGTTTTTTTTTTACCAAAATACAATTTCATATTTTAAAAAATATAGTATTGGAAGGGGGCATTAAGAGTGTCCTAATCCTGTGTACTTTTTTCTTCTACAAAGGTTAGTAGCAAAATGCACAATTTTATCACTTAACTGTCAGTTTTCTGAAAACTCATATTTTATACTTGAATCTAGTAATTTTCTTTACATTAAAAAAATCAATATTTTTGAACAAATAAAAATTATTGATGAAAAACACAATTTTTATAATTTTGCATCACACACAACACACTAATGAAAACATTTTAAAGTAAGTGTTGGAAGTGGGCACCATCGCTATTTATACAAGCAGGGCTAATCAAGTTTTTACAAACTCCTCACAGGATATCTGGCAGTAAAAAATTCAATGGTGAATATCATTTTTATTGAAATTCGTTTCAGGAATCACATCTTCCAGCTTGTCATAAGTGCTGATATTGACTCAAATATTCATTGGTGTCTTTTAATAAGATAGTTTGTTAGGTTACTGAAAATCATAAAGTAATATCTTAATCTTATATTGACTATTTTCTGATTTTAAATTTTATGTATAATAGAGGTATGTTCTGTATTTTAGGAAAGCAGTATGGATGTGATAGAGCTGGATATTTCCAGAACTTTCCCAAATTTGTGTATATTTCAACAAGGAGGTCCATATTGTGATGTACTACATTCTTTATTGGCAGCTTATGTTTGTTTTAGGTATGTTAATGAATTTAAGATTTAAAAGTTATTAAAATATGACGGCCTATCTTAAGATTATAAACTTGCATATTGAGAAAAAATTAACTTATATTTCTGTTGATGTGTGTCTAAAACAGTCAAAGACGGTTGGGATACAAAGTTACTTAAAATTTTTCATTTATTCCTATTACTATTGGAATATGGTTATTTAAATAAAATTGAATATGCCTTCTTCAATCCAGAGTTCTCATAATACTGAATTAATTATTATTCCAAGACACACTAACAGAGAAGTTGCCTTTATACATGGGAGCAAAGATGTATAAGCACCTACCAAGGTGATTCAAAAACTTATTATTTCTAAATGCTGTTACGACTAAGTGGAAGTTTTAAGAGATAAAGATTTTGAAATTTAAATATTCTGAAATGTAACAGATTTTCTAAAAACTTAATTATCTTTTGTGCTTTCGATGTTGTTTATTTTTTCTTTAACAATGTAAATTTTGTTATGAAAGTAAAAAGTAAGTAAAGATGATAGTGCTGTAAATATGAGCATAATAAAGTTGCTCTCGTAAATTCAAATTTAGTAGATAAAACAATTCTATACAACACTCCAACTAATATGTTTTATGTAGACCATGATAGTGTGATACCTATTAAGAGACCCAAATATTTTATTACATTTACATTTTTGAAAGACCTGTTTTCAAATGTAATATTAGTATGGTCAATAATTAGATGTCTTTTACTTACAAACATGTATGACAACTACTCAGTGTTTGCTGTTAATTTATGCAAGTTTGTCCAAGGTTATTTGATATATAATTTTTAATAGAATTCATATTATTACTACAATACTCTAGTTGTCTCATCTGCATACATTTTGCTTTGCCTTTTAGTTGATGCTTGGATATTGAATTTATACAAATGAGAAATAATGTAGGTCCAAGTATAGTCCTGGAGCAAACATACCAGGTGGTTTCTAAAGGCCCTATTGTTAAAAGATAGAAATTGTTTTCTATTAGATAAAAGTAATTTTGAAACCACCCATTTAGGGTGGCCCTGACTCCGACCTGTTCCGGTTTCAAGAGATGACAATATGATCAACAGTGTCAGATGCTTTTGGCAAGTCCAAGAAAACAAGAGAACAAATTAATTCTTTATCTGCATTAGTTTGTAAATCAGAAATCAAATATATCACTGCTGAGAGCAGCATCACTTTCCCTGCAAAAACCGTACTGACTCATCAGCTGTTCAATAACACATGTGTCTACAATTTTTAATAGAACAAAAAGTACCGAAACTGATCTACTGATCAGTTTCGGTACTGACACTACTGTGTCATGGTAGTTTTGTGTCTCCTTTACGTTTAGGTCGAACTGTAGCTAGGTTAAGCATTAGGCCGCTATCAAATGAGTGGTTAATTATTGCTTGTGATAAATTCAGAACAGTAATCCTGATGTTTCTGCACATCATTCACAGTAACACCTTCAAAGCCACAAGCTTTGTTTTTTTCTCCAAGCCATGTATAATATTTGTTACGTATGAAGTTACAGGTGAAAAAATAATTGGGGAATTTTCTAAATGGTTTAAAAGGTACAGATGGAATATCTTCAACATTCACAATCACCATCATTTTGTTTAAGGGTTAGAATGGATTAATTGCCCCTGATAACAAGAAGTGTTAAAAGTCACATTATTTATAAGGATCTATATATGTGTATAATTTTAAGATCTAAAATAAAATATGTAAAAAATAAATAAAAATATATTTTATCTTAGCTCAGTCAAATTAGACTTTATTTTCCATTAATTCATAAAAAAGTGGAAATTATTTTATTTCACTTTGGGTGTCCTAAACACGAATAATATAAGTCTGCGACGGTTTCTGAGGAGAGCTAAACTTTTGGGTGCTAGAAAACCGCGAAGTTTTGGCAATTTTTTCTCGGCTCATAACATCTAAGGGGTGTATCGTATGTAAATGACTTTAAACATTAAAGTTGGTTCAGCAGTTTGGCCAGAATCAGCAGTCAAAGTAAGATACAAGAGTTCTAAAGCATCAAATTCTGTGGTAAGGGAGCAGCCAATTTTAAATTTCTTGCTTATTCCTAGGCATATGTGTACGCAAAACCGAAAAGTGTCGTAGCACTCATTTTCTGCTAAATGGCTCTTCTGCAGGACCTTAGCGTTTGGTGTAGTTATATTGAAAGAGTGGTCCTCCCCCTCCCCCCTTATGCCGAAACTGAATTACAATTTTTTACTAATTCAATATTAAGAATAATTTACTAATAATTGAATCTATTTAAATTTAATACCGAGTTGGTTTTATGTGAGGAAATGTAAATTGTTACTTCAGGTTCCCAAGGGATATTTGTGATGGTTTCGAGTGAACACTAGAATTAAACACCTCCCCTTTTTTGAACTCCATAAAAAAATTGTCTGGTCATGCCCTTCTTCTCCAGATATTCTATAAATAAACTTCCAGGACCTCTTTTAGGGGCCACCTGGCCTGCAGAAATGAAATGATGCCTTTAGATGTTATAAACCAAAAACTAATATTTTGTGTTTTTTTTTTTGGCACCCAAAAGTTTAGTTCATCTCAGAAACCTTCACAAGCTCATATTCTTATTTGGGATGTCCAAAATGAAATAAAGTAATTTCCAACTTTTTACGAATTAATGGAGAGCTCTGCACATTTATAGTATTGGTTATTTACCATACTGTTGCTTATTTAATCTTATGAATATTGCCTAATTACCTCCCCAAAATTTGTTGTCCCACTATTAATAAAAAAATTAACCAAACCTTCATTTTTATTTTAGGCCAGATGTTGGTTATGTGCAAGGCATGTCCTACATCGCTGCTATCTTAATCCTTAACATGGAAGCCTGTGATGCATTCATTTGTTTCGCCAACTTGGTAAATCAGCCACTCCATTTATCAGCTTTCACCCTTAACCAGCCACAGATGAATGCCTATTATAACGCTTATAATCAGGTGTTTAATAACAATTTGCCCAAATTATATGGACACTTTGAACGGGCCGGTCTCACACCAGATTTATATCTACTTGACTGGATTTACACCGTGTTTGCAAAAGCAATGCCGTTAGACATAGCTTGTAGAATATGGGATATTTTTTTGAGAGATGGTTATGAATTTATTTTTCGAACAGCACTGGGTAAGTATGAATACCAAATAATTAGCTTTTGATTTTTTAATTAATTACTTGAATATTTTGGGATAGCTTCAGCAATATTTGCTTTAAAATAATAAAAAAAACTAAATAAATTCACTCTCTCCATATGATATCTAGATATGTTTGTCTTATCCGCATGTTTACTTCTTTTTTAATTGTCAATGTCTGTGATGCTCTTAATGAGGGAAACACGAGTCACCACTTGTATTATTTTTTTAATTTTATTTCCTAGCGTAAGTTGTCAACCTTTCTTCTAGTAATTTGCTTTGTGGGTACATATGAATTGGTCCAAGATTATCCTGTCTATGTCTCCAATAGATTGCCGCTCTCTGTATACATTTTTCATTTTTACAGGTATTCTCCATTTGTATCAATCCACTCTGCTAACTATGGATTTTCTACATGGGGCTCAATTTCTCACCAAACTCCCTGAGGATATGTCTTCAGATCAGCTGTTCAGAAGTATACAGTATGTAACTACAAATATAGGCAAAACTAGTTTTAGTCAAATAGTAGAAAAGTGCAGAGCGCAACAATCCATGACTGATTTGTACAGATAGTTGTAGGCTGTATCTGTTTTTAGAATTAACTTCTATTCAGCATTAAGCAAATCTAGAAGATATTTGCTTAATTTACAGAATACAAAAAAATAGTCTTTAAATTTATTTAGTTCATTTATCTCGGTTTGGATTGCAAATAGTTAAATATGATTAATTTGCTTTTACTTAAGAGTGTCTGTCTCTTCCAAAGTTACAATATAACAGTTTATAGTAGGAAAGTGCACTCTTGCAGATCATTACAAATAAAAAGGATGTAAAAATTAGAGCAGGATCATACCATGTGATAATAGTAACTTAGAGAGGATTGATCTGAAGTGTAGATTCAAATCACCTTGTGAATATTTCATTTTCTGAGGAAATATTGCTGGGTTGTATGTATAAACGTAGCTGAATACAAAGCTGCAGTAGATTTTGGATTCTGTACCATAGTTAACTCCCTCATCAGTACCTTTAAATATTGGACATCAGTGATCCAGATATAATCTTACTTTCTATTATTTCCTTAATTTTTGTTTAACCTACTAAGGGCAAAATACAAGAAACACATCAGTACCAAAATTACATACAAAGATGCAATAATATATGGTTAGATTATACAAAAAAAATATACTAAAAAATAGTCCAAGAAAAAAGAAACAAATACAAAATTAAAAACACAAAAACTTAAAAAGTTAATTAAAAATGATCCCTATAATATTCCCCTATGCCATACAATGACAGGAGATTTCTTGATCTTTGACAGGTCAAATGCTGTGGGAGAAAAAAGTTTGGACATTGATATTAAGTCAAAAGGTCCATAAATCATTCAAGTTCACTCCGACCTTATAAAAGGCATTTTAATTATTTATTCTTTTAATTTCTCTATTTGGAATGTGAGGACCGATTTATCTTTATAGGGCCCAGACACAAATATCTGTGATATGCCCTCAACTACCATATGGCACATAAAGAAGATATTTGGAACATGGGGTCTATCAAATTTTTATTTTACTGATCATATTTGTCATGAGCATGTTTCTTCAGATAAATTTGTGTGTAATGAGCTTTCCCTTTGCTGTTTTTTTGCTGCAGATGTTCTTGCAATATAACCTAACTATTTACTTTAACTCTTCAGACTATTAACATCCTAGATTTAATATGGTCTCCTTGCCGGCATCCATATCTAAGATTCGTACCCTTTTCATGATTCTGAACACATTATTCTAGGTCTTTGTGCTATATTGGTTTTTTTCTAAAATTTGTTCAAGGTTAAAGCGGCAGAGATTGGTAAGATTTTCAGGCCATATCTAATCTGGAGTTGTATGTCAAGATTAAAGAACACTTTTTCAAAATAACTTTCTGGGATTGTTACAAAGGTTACAGGACTGGGATACCTACATGAATTTTAGGACATAATTCTGCTTACAATCTACATATTTTCCTAGCGGAGCTGGCTTATTAAAATAATAACCTTCGTTATCTATAAACACATTAAGGGATACAAAAAGTTTCTTCAGTTAGCTCAGAAAGTGTGGGACGTAAAATCATCTATCAGTTATTCTAAATATTGAAATTTACTACCTACTTCGTTACAACTTTTCAATATCATGTCTCTTAGAATCCTGTGTTTAGGAAATATATGAGATAAAAAGATCAAAATTATAGTTATTTTGTGAGACTTGTAATTTAGAAATTAGGAATTTATTAATTTATGTAAAAAATAAGTCAAGTTATTAATTTCTTGGTAAAATAATAAAGATGTAAACCTCTTGTTATTTAGGAAAAAAGTGAAAGTGTAAATTATTGTACAAATGTAATAATTTATTGGAAAACTATTTTTTGTAGGAAAGAAAATTAAGCACAGCTTCAAATAATTTTGTTATTGCTTCAGAGCTAAATAGTGAACATGCCTTTTATATTGGAATTTATGAGTAGAGTTAATGTTTTTACGGTCCTATTATATATGTAGGGTAGAACATAATACTTTTTGACAAAATCCAAAGGCTAAGTAAGGAAGACATCTAGTTTATGAACTGTATTCAAAATTTACTAATAGTCTGAGCATTTTCCAAGAACATTTGTGTCGAGTACTAATCTCCGAATGGTCTGGATATATTGTTTTCATATATTTCTTTCAGCTCAACTTATAAAACAAATTGTATATAAAATTAAAGATTATGTGTTTCAAGTTGCACAATTCGCGTAGATTAATAGAATCACTATCACATCAACTATAGCAAAACACAAAGACTGTATATAATGCATATTTACTTATTATTTTTTAAAAAAGAATTTTTACTTTATAAAGATTTTACGTAACATTGTATTTTTAATCATTTTTTGCTCTGATTATTTTCTAAGTGCTTGGAGATCATAGTGTAATTGTAATCAAAATGTATATAAAATCAATATTATATTCAGTCTGATTTTTAAATCATCTAGCAACATAATGCATCAAATAAAGTGAACCAATTTTTTATACATTTTGTACTCATTGAATAATTTTCATTTCCTGTGCAATTGTCCGTCCCGAATTCCCTTATAGAATCTCATAAATAAAAGGGTATTGTAATAGATAAATAAACATTTGTAAGAAAAATATGTATGTATGGAACCAGTTGTAGCAAATGCTTTTACTACTTTTGAGGGGATCTGTTAAATGAATAAGCATTTAAAAAAGTTCATTTTAGAGTAAAAGTATTTCCTACATATTTTTCTGGTCCATATGTTCAAAGTTTGCATCATTGGCAAGCATATTCAATTCATTAAATTTAGGAAACTAGGTGTTTTTGTATATGCCTGTTATTTGATTCCTATTACCGCTGTGAATATGACTTGACTATATTTTATAGTAATCTAAACTATGAAATATAAAAGAACATTACATAATCCAGGCCACAGAAGTTTGATTTATAAAATAAATATTGAGATTCACGTGCTTGCAGTAGTTTATGTAGATTAAGAAAAATAGGGTTTAATAATGGTTGAAAAATATCATAGGTAATTTTGATATTAAATTTTCACTGGTGATAATTTAATATCAAATAGCTAAGATAAAACTATTTTATATTTAATAAAGAAACCCTGTTTATAATGATATGTTTTGCAGGTGATATGATATAAGTGCCAAATTATTTTTTTAATATAGCTCAGTTAAGATTTTAATTTAAAAATTTTATTTTTTACTATAAAATAAACATATGAACATTTTGATCCAATTCATTCATAATTGATAATAACGTGGGTTCTGATTCTTAACAGCAAATATTTTACTGCCCCTTATTTAAAGTCTAATTGGAAAAAGGATCTGATATATGTACTCAAGCTGTCCAGAAATAGCATTAAGATATTTTTAGGGTCAGATTATTCCTATTACAACTCCTATGACATTTGAGGGTACCTAGGACCAACTGGCTAACTGTTTTATATAAGTTGAAATGACAGTTTAAAGAAAGACATCTTCAGCTTAATGCCTTGTTTAAATTAATTTAATGTCTGCGGGTATTTTCTATTAACCTTATTATTAGTTTTTTATAAGCACCAAAATATTATGAAGGAAATGTGAGGCTTAAGTCAACATTATTGGTAATTCAAACTACCAGAGCCTTGACTACAGAACTTTCACAAGAAAGCTGAATATATTCCACAATTTTGGGAAATACATATTCAAAACTATCCATTTTTGCTTTTACCTTTCAGACACTGTCTTATTTTTAGGATGGTGGAAGGACAATTGTGGTGGTGGTACCAATAAAAATTCTTAAAAATACACATTTAATAAACTCTTTTATTTATATTATAAATAAATTGTGTCAAGGACCATTTCAGGGAATTTCGTTTTGGGAAATTTCTGTAAAAGTCCTAATTTTGGACACACCTATAAAGCCCTATAACTTCCTTTGGAGATATTTTCAAATTTATCTTGATATTACTTCTGAACACACTGTATAAAGACATATTAAAATCTATTAACCCTTCCACTTGAATCTGATTTGTAATAATATTATGTACTGGCTCATATATTTTAAAAAGCATATTTCTTAAGTTTTACTTTTTATGCAGGCTGATGTAGGCTTATATTAGTAGTGTCTATATAATTTTTCAAGATGTAGTGCACACGTTTTTGTTTGCAAACTAAGTATATATATTATATATTGTGATATTTATGTAAAATTATATATTTTTTAAATTATAAATTTTATTTATGTAGTTACAAAATTTCCCATCTCCCAAGTAAATACACCTGAATCTTAATTTCAGTACTATAATATAGATTTACTTTCATATTATGTTGAATGGGATCATTATATTAGATTTTTATGGATATATTTTTTAATAAAGTTTATTTATTAAAATTTGCATTTTTTTTATATTGCTTAAAATTCCACCTTCAGAATGTAATTAATTAAGTACCCATATTTACATGGCGGCTATACTTCTCTTCCCAAGATTACTTGCTGGATGCATGACTGGAAACAATTATTTAAAAAAAAAATAAAAGTTATACACAGGGTCTATTTTAGGGTATACCACTATTGCTATCTCATAAACGGCAAGAGATACGATGTCGGTAAAATTAGAGAGTGTCCTTTATGGAGGACGTTAATAATCCGTTTACAGATTTTTAATTTTTTTCTTTGTTTCTGAAATACCGGGGATGGATTATAAACGTCCTGCATAAAGGACACTTTTTCTCTAATTTAACCAACATCGTATCTCTTGCCATTTAGGAGATACCAATAGTGGTATATCCTAAAACAGACACCCTGTATATTAGGTACATAATATCTATATTATGCTGCATGATGACAATACATCGTTCCATACGGCATCGCATAAGCAGCTTTAGCTCTCCAGTTTTTGGCTGAGAAAATATAAGAGAAATAGAACATCAGCTATACCTACCTGATTTAGCAATATACGACTTGGTTATTTTTTGGGCTTAAAAGTGTTTTCATCTGAAGTCTTATTTTGAAGGTATCTCAAAAGAATATTGGTTGAAAGCTTTTAAACAGTGGAAAATAAGAATATGATCAAATGTATCATTGCTGAGGGGAATTATCTTCAGCATATTTAAAATAAAATCCTAGAGAAATTATTAACTGTTTTTTTATTTTCGACTCTTATATATAGCAGTGGTAAGATTTTACTTACAGTAAATTATAAATTTTGTGATGATAGCCTAGTGCAATATTCACAATTTAAGACAACATTGGTCACCAAATCCTTTTTTGTGTATTGATTATTGGAAATTTTAAGATGGCGGCTGGGGGCTATTTTGAGGGACATTAAAATTACTTATCTGAACTATCGTTCATTTATAAATTAATGTGACAACTCAAGAAAAAAAAAACAGTAAAAATTCTTTAAATATACAAAACTTCATTTTTAATTAGGGGATCTTATAAACATTTTTTAAAGTTTTGTGTTAAATTAGCTAGCAGGTCTCTTGATACCAACTGTGAGAAGGCAGTGCCGTGCAGCACGAACCGTTATGATGCATAATTCGATACCACATAATGAAGACCTTTCCACCTATTCATTCTCAGTTTGGAGTTTAGTAGCAATTGGGGTACAAATTTAACTGAATATTCTTTATGATAAAAATAAAAGTGACGACTAAAAAAAAAGTCATCACGCCGTTTTACAAATACGGCTTTGCGCTCGCCCATAAAATATACTGAAAACAAAGCATCGCTTACCGAAATGTATTGTTTATTTTGCCTTTCTGGTAAAATAATTGCCATGTTCCGGCAAGTTTGTTGAATCCCTAACCCATAGGTTCAGGTAAGCTTTTTTCTTTTAAGATCTTGTTTTTGACTGTAAATATTCTTTTCAGGTTCCTTCTTCTACCTAGGGCTTGCTACCTTTTCTTTCACCTACTTTTAGCAATTTTGAAGAAATACCAAAAATTCAAAGTTAACCTAACTTTTTCTCTACATTTTTTTGTTGGGTCCACATCCTGGAAATGACTTTCTGGTCTCACATGATCTGTTTGAACAAGGGTCAGTGTCTAGCTTTTTCTTGAAGTAGCTGTCATGGGATGATCTACGCCTTTATAATTCAATTAAAGGTACCTGCAACTTTTGGATTAAGGCCAGTTCTTTCAATTTTCTTTATGTTTAAATTATTATATGATATCTTGTTTAGACCCTAATAAAATCTAAGCTCTTTAGGCAAATTTTATGATATAATTTTCTTTCGTCGTAAATTAAACCTATTAAGAATAGGCATATTAAGAAAGTCCTAATCTGTTTATTATGGTTTCAAGTAGTGCATACTAGGCCAAAATGTATGTTTTTTAAATATTCAGGTAATTCCTTGATCAAGGAAGGAATATGTGAATTCTTTACTTATTCGGGTTTATCTTTAACAGTTTTAAAGCATAAAATTCAATTAATTATGATTATAACTGTTATCCCTTTAATGCAACATTATTATACATTTTTGAAACTTATTTCAAGTGTTTTTAACCCTGTTTTTAGGCCTGCACTGTGTTCAAAGTATGAAACTTCAAAGGATAGGATTTAAAAACGATCTAGAGGTAAATTCTCCTAGAGAAATACTAATTCTTTAATATAATTTTTTTATTAAATAGTAAAATTTACAACTGCCAACAAATTATATCACATCACTATTGAAAGATGCCCAAGAAAATATAACGGCAGTAATAAACAATAAAATTGGATAACAATTTTAGAGTTTATGTTTTAAATGAATCCATTCCAATATGAGGGGAGTGTAATATGTAATGATGACGTCAGCACCTGAAAATTAATAAAATTTCAAAATGCTCCTTCCTTATTAAGGGGATTTCCGAGGAGTAACTTTAAAACTCGTCGACTTTTAAACGCCAAAGAAAAAATGTCCCGAGTAAACATTTTTCCTATTTTATTTTTTATGTTTCAAAAAAGTGGATCTGTTTATTGAAAAAAAAACAAACAAAAACCGAACATCAAAACCAGATGAAAAATAGTTGCAACATAAATTTTTAAATAAAGTAAACCATACTATCTGCTATTTCAGGACATTTTTCAAAAATACAAACGTTTTAGTAAACTTTATAGAAAAGTAACTCAACATTTTTTTTTGTAACCATGAACAATTTGATTACAACAAACTGAATATAATTCTGTCTCTTTGGTTGTTTTAAGAACATAATTGGTAAACAGCATATGTATTATGCTAAAAGTTTTTTAAATAAAATACAAGTTAATAACCAATAATTTGCACACCTTACCTATTGAAATCGGCAAACACTCTAAGTGTCATGTACACACTGGTGGTCATTTTAGTAATATACTTTTGGACAAAGTGACCACCCTTGGGCCCTATGCTTGTCCTAACTCAAACCCTAGTGTTCACTGGTGGGATCATTTTACATGCACATTTTATATATGGCATCTACTACTTTGGTCCCACAGAGATCTCAAGTTCAACATGGGATAGACAAATAGGACTTAAGATACATTTTAAGAAAAAATTTGTAAAGCAATAACAAATAGCTGATTCCCATTGGTGGAAATTTGGTCTCTCAATGTAAAATTTGAGGAAAAATTATGTCATGAGACCTCACAAAGTCAACATTGACCAGGTAAATTGGAATTATGATACATTTTAACAGAAAAATGCTCAAAGAAAAACTAATTAAAATTAAAAAAAATTGGTCCCAGGGGGAAATAACTATGTTTATTTCGGCGCTCACCGAGGAAAAAATAAACACCAGCCGTTTGCTGCTATTTATAAGAATTTAATCACATTTTTAAGTTAAGTTTTTTAATTTTGTCTCAAAAAATATATCCAAAGCATTAAAAAATTGGGGTTTTTGCCAACCCTATATGAAGATTAAATGTTACATGCTACACAAATATACAGAGAGTATAAAACTTACCTGCTCTCCTATAAGACCCCAAAATTTCCATTAGACCAGCTTTTAAATCAAATATTCCATTCTGAGCAGCATTAAAGATCATCGAATATTCTCCGGAGACTTGATAGACAAACACTGGATACTCAGGATACTTATCCTTTACTTGCTTCAAGATATCCATATAAGCCATAATGGGTTTCACCATCAAAAAGTCAGCTCCTAAAATCAGTCACTAGATGCATTTTATGTTTTTAAGCATTACAGTTAGAGAATGTGTACAGGGTGTCTCTGTACATTTTAAATGGGGTCTATAAGCTTAACCTCTAGATGTTAGAGATGGAACATGCAACTCATTTTAATGATGCGCTTTACAGACTCTGACTCACTTTACTGAGTCAGCTTACCGAGTCGGCTCAATTGAGCTGCGATACGAAAGAGCGAAATACACTCCTAACGTCTTTTGACAAGGTTCCTAACTCATGAATTGACTCCCGGGCCACGGTTCTGCCACTCTGGCGGCTGGTAGTTGTAAAGGACGGAGGGATATCGTGCTCGGCTAGTACGGTGAAGAATCACCGCGACGAATTGGTCAAGTGTAGTGTTTTAATTTTTAACGTTATGCAGTCTGACTATGCGGAATTTCTGTTGGATATTTATCAAATAAATTAGGCTCTTATTTATTTCATTAAAGATAGGTATTAAAACTTATAGATATTTGTATAATTAATATTAAAAATGACTTCACGATATTGCCGAAAAAAAGTCATCATATGTTCTTCCATAATGTTAGAATAAATAATATTTAAGTTTATTGCATTTTCCAACCTAAATTATTTTCTTAAATATTAAATTACCTTACTTTGTATGCCTGTTTACCAATAGGGAGTTCCAACCATATCTAATATCTATATTTGTATTTATTTTACATCTAAAGAGCTCAAATAAAATGATAAAACCTAAAGAGTTAAGACCGCTAAGTCGCGCCGCTTCGAGGATGTAACAAACAGCACATATTGCAATACAATTCGACTCTTTCTGCGATCGGTGACTCTCCGGCTCTCCATCGTCGGGAGTCGTTCCCGCTCCGTTACGCTGTAAGTGAGAGGCGAGTCAGAATCGAAAAAGATCTGTACCGCGGAGCTGCTTCAGCGACTCACTTAACTGAGCTGATTCTTTGAGCCAGCTCAGTCCTGAGTTACACATCTCTACTAGATATATAAAAAAATATCATATATAAAAGTGTTATAGTTTTCTCTGAACCGTCAGGAGTTGCTAAAAAAATACACAAGTGACAATTGGAAAGTAAAAAAAAATGAGCATTGATTTTGTTATTTTAAATGAAACATCCTGTATATTATTTTAATAAATGGGCATCATCATGCTGATTATAAAAATACCAGGTTTGATATCTTTTTCTCCAAGAACAATGGAGAAATTTGACAAAAATTCTGCCATAAGGGGCAATATGTCAGAAAGAAAGCAAACATACACATAAGTCATTTGGAAGGAATACACTACCTCTTATGGCAGGGTTCTTGGTTGTCTTTAAAGAAAAAGGTAACAAAGCTGGTATATTTAAAATCAACAAGACGATGTCCATTTATTGAAATAAAATTATATAGGGTGTTCCATTTAAAATAACAAAGTCGATGTTAATTTTTTTTACTTTCCAATTGCCATTTGTTTCGTTTTTTAGCAAATCCTGATGATTCAGAAAAAATCATAAAAGTTTTGTATTTAATATTTTTTGATATCTGTAAAAGTTAAGCTTGTAGACCCAGTTAAAATTTAACTAGACATCCTATGACAATAATTGTTAAAATTAGGGGCAAATAAAAACAGCTTAATTAGTAACAAGACTGATTCTTCCTAAAGTGCCAGGTGTAAATCTTTAAACCTAAAAGAACTTAATTGGAAATATATATTATTACTTTTTCAAAATAACCTATCTTAGTTATTGCTTGCTATAGTTTTGGATAACTGAGGGCATTATGGTTTTTAAAGCATTATCTAGGTTATTTGTTTTCTGTTACTATTTGTTTTCTCATTTTAATTTGTTTGCTGATGCCATTATGGATTCTTATATTTAGAATATTTAGGTTTTGACAATTATTGACTGAATTCATTTGTTATAGTTTTTTTTTGTATGTATTTTATTTATATGTTGAGTATGTTAAGACTACTGTATATTTTACTATTCATACATAGGTTTTTGTATTTTAATATTATCTAGCTATAATCATTGTAATAATTGTTTTTAAATTTTTACTGTAAATTGTACTTTGCTACTGCTTTGTCAATAAGATTTCTTCATTTTTTGACAATAAAGCTTTTTGAGTATGAGTAAAGTATGAGATTGTGAAAGAAATATAAGTGATAATGCTTAGAATTTTATCAGTAGCGAGTTCAAAATATTTATATTGTATGGGTAGCCTAAATTATTCTCAAGACATACTAGGTGCAATATTACAATATCAACATAAATTTTAAAACAAAAGTTGTCAAAAGTGCCCTCGAAGGAATAAAAAAGAGAAAAGAAAAATCAAAACTATTATGGCAGAAGATCTGAAATACTAAGTTGTCCTAAAGAAAATACAGAGATTTTATTTAAAAAGAAAAAGGAGGTCAATAAAACAAGCTAAAAATAAAGTCACACAGTTATCATTTCTAGTTTCATTCAAAGAAGGAGGGGAATACAAGAGAAATATTATTGATATCAAAAGATTCCCATAATCCATTTGCATTTATAAAACAAAGATGGCCGTAAAAATATATACATAATAGAGAGGAACCTGGAATAATGCAACTGCTTTTAGAAAAAAATCATAAAATTACAAGTACTACCCAGAATGAGAAATTGATTGATACAACACCATCCTCAATTCATGATAGTAATGCCAAGAGAAATAGACATCTACCCAAACATTCCAGAGGCTTTCGAATGTTTGTTTTTTAAATGTATTTATTTTCTTTATATATAAAAAAAGAAAGATGTTATTAAGTTTTTTGGTATTGGTTCTTCATGCACCATTTTATCAGTTTCCCTCTGATTAGATGTCTTGTCATGACCGACAAATATTTTAGTTCCTTTCAACTTGTTACAGTTTTTGACAAGGTTGAGCACACTAGCTGTAAATTGCAGTGCTATCTTCAATGGACGTGCATTATTGCGGTTACCCTTTCCAACGTGAGAAAACTTCACTTAGTCAGGTTCATTGTTGATTAACTTATTTGGTGCGGAGTAATTTTGGTTAAATCATTGTTCTCACTCTCTTCGCTGAGATTAAATATCATATCAAGACATCACCATCGGACCAGTTTGTCGTAGAATTGTCAGTGGCAGAGACTTCTCGTGGTTGTTGCTAGAGTGCATCCACGTCCAAGTTCCTCAGTCATTCTCATCAGAGTCAGGACCTGGATGAAACCTCTGCGGCAGACCTCACAATGAAATCGAAGAAGTCTGAGACCCTTTAACTCAGCCACCGGAAGAATACATTGATAAGATGACTTGGTCCCATGTACACCCGAGGTAATCAATCCAGCACACCGAGCTGACCAACCAACAAAATAGAAATGGTGACTGAGTGGCACAGGTAATTAAAGCCAGTGTAATATACTGACCTGGCCATATGCCAAAATAGGAAAGGTGGCTGAATCGCACCCATTGTTAACGCCAGTAAAAGCAAAAGAGAGTTCCTCGGTTAGTGGCTCCAACCTAAACTTCCATTTGGCATGGACAGTGTGCTCAAAATAATCAACTTCTTTGTGAAAACACAGTCATGATTCTAATGAACTTCTATCACTTAATAATAGAAATAATTAGTAAAGTAGAAACTTTAGTAAACTTCACCAAGACACTAAAAATCATGAGGCAGTCAACATAACTTTGAACATTTAAGCATCTTTAGAGAGCAAAACAAGAACAGAACATACCGGATTGACAGGTAAACAAAAATTAACTGTCCTAAAAATTAAAGTATTCTACTATTAATTGTCCCTACAAATAAACAGATGTAAGACAAAAAAAAACTAAACTTACCCTCCTCAACATCTCTTGCAGCTGCTCGCAATGCTACACCTTCACCACCTGGAGGCAACTGATAGCACTTTCTATCTCCAAAAGAAGGTGCAGATTTAGCAGCATCTCTAAAAGGGCCATAAAAGCTTGAGGCAAATTTGCATGTGTAAGACAACACAGACACACTGTTTTGCAAGTTATGTTGAATTAAGAGTGATTTGATTGCCCCTATTCGACCATCCATCATGTCAGAAGGAGCTACAATATGGGCACCTAAAAATGTATAGTGATGAAATTTACAACTTTTTAATGGCCTGAAAGAAATGACCAGTAAGAAAACTTAAATACAACATACATCTTACCAGCTTTTGCATATGCCAATGCTACCTCAGCAATTCTCTTGATACTTTTGACGTTATCGATGATACCTGTATCAGTTAATATTCCACAATGTCCATGGGAACTATATGGACAAAGACATACATCACAGGCTATAGTAAGTTCCGGAAACCATTGCCGGAGGTACGGAAGGGCTTTAATAACAGGATTTTTTGAGCTGTCAGCATTTGTGCCATAATCATCCTAAAACAAAACATAAATAATGATTAAGGGTACCTGATAAATTAAATATATTTTCCAATCTTTCCTTTACAATATTTTTAGGCTCATGCAATAATCTTTTTTCGATAATAATAATGTTCAATATTCGTTTTTACTTCCAGGAGATTTAGTTAAAGTTAGTTAGAGTTTAATGTCCCTACACAACCTGTTTCAAAAATTGCATACCATTAACATACCTCTGTCTATTCTTCGAAATACAGGTCTGTCTATTCTATCATTGGTGTCAAAGGTATTTGAAAAGTTAATATATACAAGATTATTAGTTTCTTTTAAGTTGCATACTTAATGGTAGCGAGTATCGTTTTATTCCAGGCAAATCACCAGAAACACCCATCTTTGAAACCATTAATTTTGTTTGGAAAGAAAAATAGGATTGCTAGTTAACAGACATTTAAAAAGTTTTATTAGAAACTTTCCATAAAAACATGAAACCTTATAGGCTCTTCCCAATCTTTTTATGAATATTAAAACTTCATTGTTATAAATGTTCCACCAACCTTTACCACCACAAAAATGTCCCCTAAACACTAATAATAAAACAGATTCCGATAATGAATTCAATTAATGGCAATTAGATACAAATTGTAATTTGGAAATAACTGCTGATGTAATTCTTTCACTTTCCATGATCAGTACAATCAACAAATATACTAGTGGCAACCTATAAATCACTAATAACATCCTATTATGCCTTGGCGTATCCCCATTTAACTTACAATATAATTCTGTGGGGTCAAGCAGTCAATGTAAGTAGGGTCTTTGAGGCTCAGAAGAGATTGATCAGGATGATGTTTAGACTGAGGCCACTGGAAACCTGCAGAGATACCTTTAGGCACTATAAAATTCCTCCTAAAGTGTGCAACATATGTTTTTAAATACAGGAGTGAATTCCAGGACAGTCGCGATAACCACAACTACTCCAGAAGACATTCTGCTACCAACCTAATCTTCCCTAGGCATACCACAACAATGTATGAAAAATCACCAAACTATGCTTATATCAAAATTTATAAGTTACCCGAAGAAATCAAGCCTCAACCACAGGAATATTTGGGAAGAAACTAAAAAGATTTCTAAATGAAAGAACTTTCTATTGCCTTAAAGACTATTTGAGCCCAGAACAGTAGCGCATATATGCTGAGATTTGGTAGTATACACTGTCTTGTTTTTCCTTGGATCTTACGATGCCTCTTCTTCATATAATTTAATTTGTTGCTGTATATTCTTAGTGTGGTCTTTCTTTCTTCTTTATTAATTTTGTATAATTTTCCAGTTTTCTTTTTAACTTATATTTAAGGATATTAATGTGACAGTAATTTACTTAAGTTACAATAGTATCAGTTTACTTTATGACAAACCTTATATCATATGTTTGTGATCTTTAGTGAATAAACTGAGATTGAGTTTAAATAGGAAGATCAGCAGGTTTTGGCATTCGCAATCAGCAACTAACCATGTGGCTTAATGAGAAAACATTAGCACATTGACTAGACATTTGTTGGAAAATTTAACAATAGGTACATAAAAAATATTGATATATCGATAATTATCTATAAGTGCTGATAGGTGAGCAATAATGCCTATGCCTATAACTCATAATATCGGTAGGTAGCTGAGAACATCGATAGATAGCTGAGAATATTGATAGGTATGGGTAAAATGATTACCATATATACAAATTATGCGCAATATAAAGTTAGTAAGGAAATGTCAGTACCACCAGATCTACAAAAGCACATTTACATTACAACGCGAAGACCCTAGAGCAGTCAGCTGCATGACCCCAAGAAATGTTTTATCTCTTGTAAGAGCATAGAATTCCTGTAACAGCTCCTCTTTTGTAACATATTGAGAAAAGTTTCTTGCAGCAAACATTCTAGTGTCCAGTAAGCCTCCAGCCAATTTCCTACGCAGTCGTGCTAGTACCAACCCCTATGGAACACACACTGTTGATGGCATTCTGCAAGATTCCTACTCCCCCATTTTATCCTGCTGTGTGATTTTGCAAATATGAATTTAATGGTGTAATATTATATTATTATTCATATCAATACTAAGTGGAAATCCCAATGAAACTATCAAATCTTTTCAAAATAGCTAGCATCACATTAACATTTATCACAGTTTATACAATCATCACAGGTACATTATTTTTATCACAGTATTTTACATATAATAAATAAATAAGTTGTTGCTAGAGTCTTTCATTTCTCTGTACAAATGGTTTTTGAAACTGATTCCAGATATACACAATTTGGTTTGGTTTGTTTCTTCTGAGATGTCTGTTACATATCTCTTTAGCCAATATTTTATTGTCCTATCACATTTGCTGTTTAAGTTGGGGAAAAAATATACAGGTTGCAGCCATAATATCCAGCAGGTTTTAATAGGATTCACAGAAAGTTCAAATGGCTCTCATATAAAACGTTTTTTAGTTCATTTGGTATCTTGGTAATAATCTGCTGAACTCTCTTAGGTATTTTATATAAGCACTGCTCCCAGAACATATAAGCTGCCCAATGGGCTCTAGGTGCTGTAACATTACAAAATACATTAGGGTTTTAAATATAAAGAAACTTTACAGAACCAAATTGACAAGTAATAAAAATGCAGGTATTCTTAATTACCTACCTTAACTAATGAATCTATTACACCAAACACCAATATAGAACTGAGACCATTTTTGACTAATGTAGACAAATGTTCCCGTACCTTGTTGAGACCATAGCGGGCAATACCTGGCATACTTGGAATATTTTGCACATCATTATCTTGTTCTCTAAAAGTAGCATTTTTAGGTTTTTTTCTTTTTCATGCCATAGTGGTGAATTTACTTATTAAAATTACTCAACATTAGGGAGAGGGTAGATAGTAAATGGTTTATGATTTATATTTGAATATATCTATTTACACAATTTACACCTGATTCTTGTCTGTTGTCAAGTGGGTGTTCTACAAAAAAGGCTCAGACCATCAAATTCTGAGATGAGAGAATCCTAATCATAATTTATTTACAGGATATTTACTCATAAAGTGTATCCGATTCATGAAAACCACATGTCATGAAACTGTTCAAAAATTGTGTAAGTCTCTTTTGTCTTTAGCAACTTAACAGGCTAACTCCAGAGAAAAATAATATATCCCCTAATAATTATTTTTCCAACATCGCAAACAATTTAATAAAACAAATTCCAGCTTTAGATCTGAATTTAAGTGTAGTTGATATGATCGCTTGTGCAAGCCCACTCACTGAATTTTCATTTTCTGAAGTGAGCTTTAACATGACGATAAATGGCCTTAAAAATAAAAATAGTCCAGATATATATGGTTTAAGCGTTAAATTAATAAAATCTATAAAAAATCTCATAATATCTCCTCTTACTAAGCTATTCAATTTATGTTTTAAAAGAGAGCAGTTTTCCATCAGTTCTAAAGAAAGCTCTAGTGTGCCCTATTTTCAAAAAGGGGAATAAACAACAGCCAGAAAACTATAGACCAATTTCGTTACTACCCATAATTTCAAAAATAATAGAACTATGTATGTCCACACAAATAGTGAGCTTTTTAGAACATAATAAATGCTTCTCGGATTGTCAATTTGGATTTAGAAGTGATTATGATTTGAGTAAGGCTTTCGATTGTGTCGACCATGGGATCCTCATAGAAAAACTCAGTAGGTACAACTTCTCCGGTGGGAGTGTCAGACTCATTGAGTCATACCTAAAAGATAGAGTACAAGCTGTGAGAGTAGCTGGGGTGAAGTCGGCAGAGAGTATTATCGATATTGGAGTCCCTCAAGGTTCTGTGCTTAGGCCAATACTATTTTTCCTGTACATTAATGATCTTCCTGACATTGATCAAACACCTAAATATACACTGTTTGCCGATGACACCACAATTGCATGTACGGCTGATACTCTTGATGGAGCGATTAGTGATTCTTCAGCATCGCAGGAGAAGACTGCGCAATGGTTCCAAGTAAATAAACAGGTTTTAAATAGCACAAAGACCAAGCAATTAGTATTTTCTATGAGAGATCAAGATGTGAATGATAATGTAGATGAGGTAAAATTTTTGGGAGTTCATCTCGACCCAAAGTTACAATGGGGCACTCATATAAACATTATTTCAAAGAAATTAAGTAAACACCTATTTATCCTTAGAAATCTTTCTAAGTGTGTGTCTCAAAAGGTTTTAAAAATTTCATATTTCACTCACATATTTCATATGCCATCTTAGTTTGGGGACACTCTGCAGAAATGCATAGTGTTTAGCTTACAACTTAAAGCTATTAGAATTTTGGCTGATCTTGATTACAGAGATGACTGCAGACTGGCATATATTTCTATATTAAAAAATATTCTGATAATTTAGGTTTTATTTCGTATTGCAATAGATATCGTAGGATTTACCGTAGACTAGCAAAAGTTTTTATTGCAGTATTGCAGGAAAATTGGTACAGAATTTGGCTGTGGGAGTTGATCCTCTTTCTTATTTGAAAAATTTATCTGTGCCTGGTTCTTTTTATTTTTTCCCCACACATAACCAGGAGATTAGAGAGACTCTTCTTAGTATAAAAAACAAGAAAGCTTGTGGAGATGACGAGACTTCAGAAGTTCTCTTAAAGTTGCTGTAAGGTGCTTTGGATGCCCTCACTTTTGCAATTAATGATTCCTGGTCTAAAGGAGTTTTTCCTTCATGCCTAAAATCGGCAATAGTGATTCTCTTGCATAAGGGCGGGGATCTTAGTGAGCTCTCGAATTTTCGTCCAATTTCTCTTTTGTCTACGGTCTCCAAGGTTATTGAGAAAGTTGCTAGGAAGAGATTGTGTGAGTATCTTAAGACATTTCATTTACTTACCTTGAATCAGTTTAGATTTCAGAACGCAAAAGGGACGCACGATGCAATTTTTGGTTTTCTCGAGGGTGTCAACACTAACATTAATGACGAAGAGGCGGTAGCAGCGGTTTTCTGTGATCTCTCAAAAGCTTTTGATTGTGTCGATCACAGAATATTGTTGTCTAAGCTCGAGTTGTATGGTTTCAGGGGCTCCGCGCTGTTGTGGTTTTCTTCATACCTTTCAGGTCGAAGCCAATCTGTAACTACTTCCGAAAGGCGATCTTCGTCATTGAGCACAAATTGTGGGGTTCCGCAAGGGTCTGTTTTAGGTCCTCTCTTGTTCTTGATTTATATTAATGATCTTGTGAAAGTTAACATATCAGGAAAATTTACTTTATTTGCGGACGACACCTCGATTGTTTAACATAATAAAGAGATTGCTCAGCTAAGGAAAATTATAACTCAAGACTTGCTGGAGGTTAAAAGATGGTGTGATTCAAACCGACTTTCCTTCAATTTGACGAAGACTAATGTTGTTGGTTTTAGGTGTGACATGCAGAACTTGCAGTTGGACAGTGTTACAATCCTTGACAGCCATGTGACAAGGTTTTTGGGGGTTTTTGTTGATAAAAATTTACGTTTCGAGGATCACATTTTAAATTTGAGCAAGAAACTCTCTTCTGGCTGCTTTGCAATCAGAATTGCAAGAAATGAACTCGGAAAGACAGTGGCGAGTACCGTTTACTTTGCCTTATTTGAATCGTACCTCAGATATGGGATTCTGGGGTTTTAGTAGTCAATATCTGTTAAACATCTTGTTTGTGCTGCAGAAGAAAGCTGTTCGCTTTATTGCCGGTGTGGGTAGAAGAGAATCCTGCAGACCTCATTTTCTGTCACAAAAAATCCTAACTCTTAGCTCTTTATTTATCCTCAAAACAGCATGTCTAAACTTTAAATACCGAGAAAATATACAGCGTCCTGCAGGTCAACGAAACACCAGACAAGCTTTGGATTTGCCTTTGCCAGTGCCTACCTCTGCTTTGACTAAAAATTCTTTACTTTATGAGGGAAGAAAGCTTTTTAACCACTTGCCAAGTAGCCTTAGAACAATTGGGTCATTAAAACAATTTAAAAGAAGTCTTAAGATAGTATTGTTAGGCAAAGCCTACTATAAACTTGCCGAATTTTATGCTGACCCTATTGCCTAATCTGTCTGGTTGTATATGTTATTTATCTTATGTTCTTTTTTCAGCTGTACTGTTTTGCACATACTTCTATTTACTATGTTTGTATTTTATATTGTTTAGCTTGTTTAATGTTTTAAGATTTTTTTGTATACTATTAGACTTTATTTTATTTTGTAGTATGCTTTGTCAATGGAAATCACATTTCCTTGATAATAAAGTATTTTGAGTTTGAGTTTGATTTTCATTGAAAAAACAGTTCCCTCTCAATACATATTAGGAAATTTGAGGTTCCTAAAACAAACTGTTGAATCCTACAGTAGCCACAAGAACATTCATAATTACAACACCAGGCATAAGGAGGATTTGATCCAACTTATTGGAGGCTAAAGAGGTGTCAAACGGGTCTGGGATATTGGGCATTTTGGTTTTATAATGCTTTGCCTGATAATATAAAAGAACTACCTGATAGAGCATTTGATTGTAAAATAAGAACCATTCTAATAGAGAATGCATTATATTCTGTTAATGAATATTTGTCATTTAGATTTTAACGTTTTATACAGTTTGTACTTGCAATGTTTCTGTTATTTTCTATGTGTATAATCTTTAGGGTATATTACTTGTATTTAAAAAAAAAATAATTTTATATGTTCTAGTATGTATTTATTGCATTTTTTATATTTATCATTCATTGACGTATGTTAGATATTATTTATACATTAACATGAATAAAGATTATGAGTATGAGTATCTTGTTCAAAATATTAAGATATTTTACAGTTTTAAAAAAAAATCCTTATGACTAAAGTTTATTATCTAGCCAGAATAAATCTGTGATTAACAAAATTAAATTTGTACCTGTTCCTGTTTTTCTTTTCATAAAAGCTTGGGTTTTTGTGGCATTTATAATACACTGTTTTATTATTTTTTTTATATAAAGATAGTTACAGTAATCATTTAATAGGACAGTACTTAACTTTAAATTATGTCTAAATGTACTATAAAATTTGAATTTGATTTGTATAGTAGGCTCAATGAATTTCAGATTTATGTTTGCGACAGAAACAGGCATATAAAAATGCTTATAGTTAATAGTACTACACCTTCGATTTCTCTATAAGAAGAGGCTCCAACCCAAAAATATTGAAAATGGTATACTGATATAATATAATGTAAGTTTATAAGTTTCTTATATGACAAATAAACTGCAGCACGAAATATTTATTCTAGCAAAATCGTTTTTTACTCTGAAAAGCAATAATTAATCAATCAATCAATCAATCAAAATGTACTTTATTGTCAAGAATACAAAGACTTTCTGTCGACAAAGCATGTTAAAGCTAATGTTTTTTTTCTTTCCTTTTCCTTTGTTTAATAGCAAGTAAAAAAAAACTAACAAAGAAGTAAAACCATATATAGGTGAATATCTATGTTAGAGTGTACAATTTATAGATCTGTCTAGTAATAAAAATATAATAAAGAAAAGAAAAAAAAAAAACACTCAAAAAGCAAAAAAAAATATAAGAAAAAGACCTGTTAAAGTACATAATAAAACTAACATTTGTAACAAAAGGTAGTAGCAATACTTGAGTCATATAATCAAATACAATAAAAAATCAAAAGGCAAAATAATACATAATTGACACCAGACAAAAGAAAAAACAATAGACAATTAGAGTAAGTTGTCTGCGTAAAACTCACCCAGACTGTAGTATGCTTTGTTTTGCAGTGCGCACTTTAGGGTCCGTCTAAAAATCTTAAGTGAATCAGAATTCCTAACATGAATTGGCAGATGGTTAAATATTTTTCTGCCCTCATAGATAAAAGATCGTTTAGTAAATTCCTTAGTGGGGATAGGTACAGGTACATGAGATGCTTGTCTAGTATTGTGTCTAGGTGATGGAATTCGAATGTTATTGCTATATTTGTAAAGGAGAAAAGCAGTCTCATGAATAAATAGAGAGGTGAGCGTGAGAATTCTCAGTGACTTAAAATGAAGTCTGCAGAACTCTCTTTGGGTGACCTTAGCGACCTTCTGCAATAAAAAAAACAATGTTTAAAAGATTATGACTACTGGCACCCCAGAATGGAATACCATACCTAAGATGTGATTCAAATAATGCAAAATAGACTAATCGTGCCAACGCTAGGTCAAGTTCACTCCTAGCAATCTTAATTGCAAAATAACCAGAGGAAAGTCTCCCACTCAACTTTAAAATATGATCTTCAAAGCGAAGATCACCATCTATGAAAACCCTCAAAAATTTTGAAACGCCCTCCTCCCTCAGAGGATCGTCGTCGACACTTATACCCTGCATGTTACACCTAAATCCAACCACATTTGTCTTTGCTACATTAAAGGAAAGTCGGTTCGCGTCACACCATAGTCTTATATTGTTAATGTCAGATGATATATTACTTTTCAATTGCATAGAATCTTTGTGTTGCCATACAATGGAGGTATCGTCCGCAAAGATAGTAAAATCGCCAGAAATTTGAACATGTACAAGATCATTTATATACATCAAAAAAAGGACAGGTCCAAGCACCGATCCCTGTGAACGCCACAGCCGATGTGGCAGCATGTTGATTGCACACCAGAAACAACAACTGACTGACTGCGACCAGAAAGGTAGGACTCGAACCAGGCCAGAGCATTACCTCTAAAACCGTAACGTTCAACTTTTAGCAGCAACACTCTGTGATCAAGGCAGTCAAAGGCTTTTGACAGATCACAGAATACCGCTGCCGCCAACTCACCCCAATTCAGACAAAGATAAACAGTTTCTAGAAAGCCAAAAATGGCATCGTGAGTTCCCTTAGAGCTCTGAAACCCATACTGCTTTGGAGTAATTAATTAATTAATTTATTTATTTATTTACGTATAAAAATACATTTGAAGTTTATACAGAAATTACAGACCTAACCTAACCTAACCTAAGATAATTCGTTTAGTTTGAGACTTGAACCTATCTTGCGATAAATTAAAGAAGTCAAGACCTTCATACAATTTATTGACATTAGCAGATATTCTATTAACTAGACTAAATAATAAGTACCAAGTTCGGCAATATGGAATGTGCAGAAGAGACTTACTTCGTGTCCGGTAATTTTGAATGTGTAAATAAAAACATTGAAGACATTCTGAGCTTTTTATGTGGTAGTTAAAGATATTGAAGGCAAAACAGACATCAAAGTATTCCCTTCTACGAACTAGAGTAGTTAAGACTAAGTAAGTCATAGTTTGGTCATCACTGAGATACACACCACTCTGGAAAAGTTTGTACCTTGCAAATATAAACTTGTGTTGCATATTCTCGAGCCTATTGATGTGGGTCTGATAGTAAGGTGACCAAACTATGCATGAAGACTCAAGAACGGATCTTACTAGTGATGTATACAGAATTTTGATAGCGCATATACTTGCAAAGTCTCTAGTAGCTCTCTTAATAAAGCCCAACATTTTATTAGCCCTACCAATGACCACTTCAAAATGTTCAGTAAACATTAACCGAGTATCTAAATATACACCAAGGTCTTTTATAACAGAAACTTCAGATAAAGGGACATTATTTAAGTAATACTGAAAAGGATCTTTATCGATGAGTCTACTGAATCTTATATAACATCACTTGTTAATGTTGAGGGACATGTCATTAAGCTGACACCAATCATATATAATATTAAGATCATTTTGTAGAATAATCATGTCGTGAGTGGACATCACCAGACAATACAATTTCATGTCATCAGCGAAAAGCAGAAAACTTGAGGAGAGCAAGGATCCTAAATCGTTGATAAATAAGCTACAAAGAAGGGGACCCAAGTGAGAGCCTTGAGGTACCCCGGATAGATGTGTTGTCATGTAATGTACTAAATGCGAGCCTCTCTGATCACAAGGCAGTTTGTTGCAGTGTAAGTATAACTCGGCCCAAGATTAGAGCAAAATGTAAATATGGTCGAATTTTTAACCATGCCAGTTTTGAAAAATTTCATAATTTGGCTCTTAATGTGAATTGGCTTGGTGCATCCCGATCTCCTGAACCATTTGCTGCTTTTCGTGTTGCTGGTTTTGATAGGAATTCAACAATCTGACTGATGGACGATAAATACAAAGGACATATAGATTTAGTTTCTTGGAAAAAGAAACAGAAAATTCAAAGCAATTTTTTTCCAACACATTATTAAATTTGTCAGCACATGCAAATTCGTCAGTAAAGTAAGAATTATTTATTATTGATGCCCTTGTTCATACTTTTTGTATTTATATATAATTTGTACTTGTTCCCTCCAAAAAAGTATGGTCACCATACATATAGCATTTGTTTTGTTCCTAATTTGTTTTATATTAATTTTATGTTTGTTATCAGATTAATTTTGTGTTAGGTTTATTTACTCTTAAGTTTACTCATTTTTAAACCTTGTCAACAACAATTACCACTTTGTTTCTAAGCATATTTTGAGTTTTATTTTGGAACACTCCCTACACATAAGTCCATTTTTAGCTACAGTGAAAATGCATATGAATTTACAGAGATGGCTGTAGACAGCAGTAGGTCCAAATTGGAATACCAACCATTCAATTACTTTAAAGACTAATTCACAATTTATTTATTCATTAGAAGAAGCACACTACAGAACATAGTTTAAAATGGTATATACATTACAAACAGGAGACATAATTAAAATGGAAACAAATTTAGCTAATAGTTTTGTCTTTAGAGTAGTTAAATTTAATTGAAAAATGTCTATTGTAGTCATGTAAGATGCTGTAAAACCATGATTTTGTGATGAGATGGCTCGAAAAATAAGCTTTGTTGCCTTGTGTTTATTTGTGAAGCAACGTTAAAGCTGACCGAGTGAGGGAAACAATCAACCATCCCATTTAATACTTTGCATACTTTTTCAATTTTGTCAATATATCTTTATGATGGGCTCCAAACAGTAGAACGGCTGAGGGGTTATATAAATGTTTTAGATGTTAAAAATTTCCTAACATATAACTGGTTCAAAAAGCTTCAGAATTGCTGACAAATACAGACACAATGGCAGTGGCAACATTTAATCAATCACAACTTGAATGTTGGTAGAAGATTTGAATACTTCCATATAGTTGAAAAATGTTGCAGATCAAGATATCTTTGGAGAAATACAGTAATTGGCTAAGCAAGTGGAACACATGCAATGAAAAACCATATTTTAAGGCTATATTAGTCTGTGCGAAAAATGTCATTAAATTTCAGACTAAGGTAAAACAGATATTGCATTTTTAAAAACAAATTAATATTTTATTCTGCCTCTATCGTATGCCACCCACCTGAGATATTAATTAATTAAAATGGCCCATCTATTTTCAAAATTTGAGGTAATAAGAGATATTTTTAAAAATAAATTAATTTTTTACTCATCCTCTGTTATTTGCCATCCTACCTAACAAATGACCTCATAACAATTCACTCATTGCAAAATTTATTTGGATTCAAGTTAAGATAAAAATGATATTACATTTTCTAAATACATTATTTTTTTACTTCAGCTGTGTCATTTGTTACTTCACCAAGAGAAACACCATATAGGTATTAAGGATATACTGATGCACCTGTTTGCAAAATTTCATTGGATTTTCAGTTAAGATAAAAACTACATTACATTTTTTTAATTTGATTAATTTTTTACTCTGCCCTTGTCATTTACCACTCAACATACCAAAGGCCAATATATTAAGGGTAAATTCTCAAATTTTGTTAAATTTCAGGCTAAGATAAGAAAGATATTAACAAAAGTAATAAAAATATGTCAATCCAATTGTTTGAAAAATATCTGTAATTTCCAGTTAAAATAAAAATTATATTATATTTATTCAAATTAATTAAGTTTTACTCCGCTGCTATTGTTTGCCACCCCATCAATGAAAGATCTGTTTGAAATGTTCCATTGCAATTAGATTTAATATAAAGATTTATATATTCTGGAAATACCTATATCCAGTATATATATTATTTCAAATGTTTATCTGGTCTGCTGTAAAAACTTTGTTGTTGGCTGCTTATTGTTAGCTACAAGGAGCTGACTTGATTCATATGACTTCAAAGTGAAATGAGGGATGCATGTTCAACTGCAGGACAAATAGTCACTTTACATTACTTTAGGTTTTTTTATGATATAAATGGGTTTGTTATACATAGTACCTTATGCTCTCAATAGAAGGCTCAAGTAATAATAGGCACTGATACACTTATTGCACACGAATACAAATAGGACGTACCACATAAAAAAAAATTGAAATGAAAAACATTAGAAAAAATTGAATGTTACTTTAAACATCTGCATATCTACCTTGAAACTTACATAATAAACACAGGATACATAAGATTCTGGGGCCGTATTTCTGTTTTTAATGACTGCCACTCTCTCAAAGTTTCATTAAATATGCTGCTATGTAACATGTGTTTTCTCTGCACTCTATGTATGTTTGCTTCACTCATAGTGTCGATTTAAAAACAAATCAAGGGTAGAAAATCCCAGAAAGAGCTAAAAAACAACTTGATGAAGATATACTTATACATACTTATAAAATTGGTACTTACAATAGGCAGACTAATCCAAAAACAACGATGGAAGAACTCCAGTAGAATAATTTATTAATTTAATTCGTTTTTTTTTTGGAACTTGAACTGAAAACAAATTTTTTTTTGGTCTGACTTTGCAATAAGTACTTCCAATTCCAATTCCAATATATGTTTTTGGCACTGCACTTCGCAACTAGGGATGGCAACGATACATCGATGTTTGGAAAACATCGATACATCGAACTAAAAACATCGATGTTTCCACATCGATGTATTGTAATGCGATGTATCGATACATCGATGTCATTGGAATCTATTTTCCGATGTTTTCAAGCAAATTTAAGATTGCTTCTTGACAAATTATTCTATTCGTAACAGGCCATAGTTGACATAGTTCAGCAAGATTTTTTCGCGTATAACCGTATAACCGCTAATAACCGGGCAAACCAGGTTGACGGATCGAACTTGACTTAACGCCAAAGGAACGGTGCGGCGGTGCGGCGCCGATTTGTTATTAGATAAGGACAACAAGTGTTTCGACGATGTCGGCAAGTCGGGCGTAAATTATGAACGCAACCTTGGGTGAAAAAAGCATATTGCCAACCGTATCCATACGGTTATAATGGAGGTATTTGTTATTTCTCTCTCTATTTGGTAATACTAGTTAATAAAGGATAAATATATCTCCAGCAGGAAATGAAAAATATTCTAGTGGAATTTGTTTCGTTAGGTATTTTATGCATCACTCTTCACTCTAGCCTCTGGCGTCTGGGAAAGTCCGAATCGGGATAATATTGATTAAGATTTTAACATTTTACAGAAACGTAACCTATTCACCTCTGTTATAAAAAGCGGCGGCTTTCTGTGATTCTGTGTAGTGTAGTGTGTTTGGACTGTTTGTTCTTATTAAAATACACCTAATGTTTAAGATTTTACAAGTAAATCAATAATCATGCCTCCTAAAAGTGATCTATGGAGATACTACGAAAAAATCAGCAAAAGTGAAGCTAAGTGTAGAGTTTGTGGGAGGGTTATCAAGACTTCAGGAAACACCTCAAATTTAAAATGTCATATCAAAACTCATAATCTGGATAAATCCTACCCTTCAAAAGAGGTAAGAGTAATAATAGGAGGAACAATAAATAGAAAATGTATAATATTTTAAGTAGCAAAACCTACTGAATCATCAGTTACACAACTTTCTATTTGAGTTAATATTATGTGATTGCGCTCCACGCTTGATTTTATGTAGGTATCTAGTAATGATGAACATATTTTAGCATAAGGGCTCCAAGAAAACTAAAGGCACAAATGATAGTGATAGCAACAATAGCATAGATTTAAGAGAAGTAGAAGAACTGGTGGAATCACAACCATCCACTTCACAATCCAGACCATTATCTCCTACTGCCAGCAATGCCAGCACAAGCTCAGCAGTCTCTAATGCTGAAGAATCAGGGTCACAAACCAGCTCCATTTTTTTGGTAAAAATATTACTCAATTTTACTCTTACACTCAATTTAATAAAATATTATTTCATGTCATTACGAGTAATATTTTGAGACTTTTTAACTTATGAAATAATACTAAAAAAAATGGGTACGTAGGTACCTAAAATTATTTAATGATATGAATTTTTCAGATATCTAGAGGAAATTCCCCAATTCCTAGAGAGAATACACCCACAGCGCAGGCCACGATAACAAGAACTTTTTCAAACATAAGAAGTTTTGCTGGTAAGCCATATAGCAACACACGCAATACAGTTTCTCTAAAAATATCTATAGAAAATATACACTTAAAACCACACTATCTACCACAGTCTTGTCGTTACAAGGACGGTGGACGTTCTTCAGTTAATTTCTTTGCAGCGTATCTTACTTACATACTTACGTACTTACATATCTTACAATAATATTACTAAAGTTGGAAATTTGCTCAAAACACAGTATTATTTTTTATAAACAATGAAAATACCTATAAAAACTATTTATAATATATTTTTGTAAGAGAGAATTTGTAAAGGTTTATAGGATCCCGTCGTTTGTGACGCCCCGGACGCCAGACTTAAGTTTTCCGTTCACCATTTTGTGAAAAATAAAAATCCAAAGAAAATATTAAAAACCTAATGATTGTAATGTTTGTATTTTAGATGGAGGAAAAGACTACGTAAAAATAACCAACGCGTTAATTTTTTATATCTGCAAAGATAATCTTCCATTTTCCACCGTTGACTCCGAGGGATTTAAAAAATTGTTAAAAGTTTTGGCGCCATTATATAAAACTCCATCCAGAAACACCATTAAAAAGATGATATTTAATAAGTATGACGTAATAGCAGAAAGTTTTAAAAAAGCTATTAAACAGGCGTCAGATATAACACTTACCACCGACGTCTGGACTGAGACAATGTCTATGAAAAGTTTTTTAGGCGTTACTATACATTTTTTACAAAGCACTAAAATGTTTTCTGTTGCAATTGAAACAGAAGAACTATCAGAATCGCATACGGGGGAATATTTGGCAGAAACGTTAATACGTATTATGGAGAAGTGGGGAATTGAGCAAGAAAAAGTAGTTGCCACTGTCACTGATAATGATGCCAAGATGCTCAAAGCCATTAACATAATTTTTGGCAATAATAAACATATAAGCTGTTTTGCGCATACTTTAAATTTAACGGTTGAAAATGGTTTACGATCATCTGGAGTTGAAGATCTCATTAGCAAAGTAAGAGATATAGTTTTATTCTTCAAAAGAAGTACTAAAGCGGGTGATGAGCTGCGCAAGAAGCAAAGAGATAGGGGTATTAGAGAAGGTGATATGAGAAAAGTGAAACTGGATGTTAAAACTAGATGGAATTCGACGTTCTATATGTGCGAGCGATTCATAATACTTCTTCCTGATATCAACGATATCTTATTAAGTAAACCGAATTCCCCACCAATGTTATCAGCATTGGAAGTTGCAGCCCTCAAGGAGATTATAAGTATGCTAAGAATATTTGAAAAAATTACTGTGGAAGCATCAGGAGAAAACTATGTCACCATCAGCAAAATCATACCAATGGCAAATTGTTTAAAAACGAACTTAAATAAAATAGAGTCCTAAAATGAATTTGGAAACAAATTGAAAGCCTCTTTAACGGCAGAAGTCATAAAACGGTTTGGCAAGATTGAAAACGCCCACCTCCTTTCTATCGGCACCCTTTTGGATCCACGGTTCAAGGCTATTCACCATTCCGACGCCCCAGCTTTGGGAAAAACAACAATGCACATAAATAAATTGGTAGAAGAGATCATAAGAAAAGGGCAAGATTCGGTAGCAGATGAAGTGGAGACCTTAGATGAAGAACCAGGTAATTCTGATGAACTTGATATATGGAGTGTCCATAAACAACTAGCGACCGCTAAAAACAGCAAAAGGAAGACCACGGAAAGAGATGTTTCAGAATTTTCTCTATATTTAAACAATCCCGTCATAAACCTTGAACAAGATCCCCTTGAATTTTGGGAAAAATACCAGCATACCTATCCAAATCTATACCTATAAAATTGCAAGAAAGTATTTATCTCCAGTAGGAACATCCGTGCCTTCCGAACGGCTGTTTTCCAAAGCGGGATCAACAATTTCTCAAACACGAAATAGACTGTTAGGTTCTGCCCTTTCTCGCTTAGTTTTTTTGGGCTCAATTCCAGATGAATATTGGTGTTAATTTATTATGTGCAGACGGCACCAGTCTAGCTCGTTTTTACTCTTATTAAGATTTTTTGTTCTATTTTATTTGTTTATTGTTACTTTTTGTTTTGTTTCTGTAATATATAGTACCTACTACCTACCTACTTGTTTCATATTTAAAGTCTAAGGAGATGATTGTATTATTTTTTAAAATGAAATAGTGAAAAAATTTCGATATATCGGAAATCGGAAACATCGATGTTTTTACTTCGATGTATCGATGTATCATGTATCGATGTCTGTCGATGTCGATGTATCGATGGTTTACGAAAATTTGCCATCCCTATTCGCAACTTGCCAGATTGCTCCCCGTCCGGAGCTTACTCGCTTTATCCGGCCACCCTCGGAGCGGGATACACTTTATTTCGGTTTGGGGACGTTATCGGATGTTCGGATGGCGAGCTCTGAGCTCCCGATCACCCCATGTATTTCAAAATCTTTAAATCTGACTTTATTTAAAAACTTTCTAATGCATCTTGCCTTCCACTAGATGCCCCTTGAGAGTACTACTGGTCTTACGAGATAACCTTTTCTTTCAAGCTATCCCCTTACCCCTCCCACTGCCGCCACATAGCGGCCATTACGCTAATATTCTATGTAGAACTGCGGCAGACGAACGGGATAGAATACAGGAACAACTAGGCCTTACACGTTCACAGCGTCTGCTCCCTTTCTAGCGGGGTCGTTAGTTTCCACTCTGAGCGTTTGAGTCTCCCGCTTCCCCCAGAAATAAAGCAGCAGAACCGAACACGTGGAACCACTTATGTTAATAACACAGAGATCTGCCCTCGACGAGGCGAACCGGAAGAGTTGCAATAAGTACTTAAGTAGCTACAGGCTACAGAGAATATTTTCCTCTGCCGATTTGCCAGCTCCATTCTTAAGCACTTAGCAATTATCAACGTTTAACCCTTGTTTATATTTATCTATAAACAAGGGTCTAATCTTTTTCAACTGTTCGAAATATTTATATTTAAAATCACCGTATCCTTTTTTTAGGGTGTCATGCTTTCAGCCATTGTTCTTTATTCGATGCGCTCAGGGATAATTAGGCAAAATATGGTAATTATTTACTTTTTCATACCACCACTGATTTTGATGATTTTTTGTTTATATGCGGATTTTGGGTCGTAATCACGAATATGAATTCAAATTTTCCTTTCGTCCCGATTTTCATGTTTTTTTGTAAGTTGGTAGAGTCCGCATCGCTGATCACGAATCCGAAGTCAAACGGATTGAACAACGTTTCGTTTTTCAGTTATCCTTCTTCAAATTACGCTTTTTAACAGTTTTTTTCTTTTTTCGATAGAAAATATTCTTTCTTTTAACATAAATTTGATTTCAATTATTAGCAGATGTACATTTTATTGCTGTTTTTTTTATTAAAAAGTCAATAAAACCTAATATTATAATTTACTGTTTTTTCACTACGTCAGCAACAGGGTTTTGTTCTTAATGTTGGTGAGAAGTTGGGTTATTGTCATTAATCTGTAAACTTACTTCAAGCCAACGTTCCTAGGCCGTTTACTGATTTTCTAATATAGATATGCGTGGAGGCACCAGGTTAGGCGCTGTAGGCATTCCGCCAGTGATGCACTTCGCTGTTCTTCGTCTTTTCTGTTGGGACTTTAACACGAATACCTACGGCGCCTAGTCTAGTGCTAACTCGGTACCAATGCACCTACTGCGTTCGCGCTTTGCGGGTACCGAAAAACTGCGAAGTGCATCACTGGCGGAAGTTTAACATTCACTGTCGGTCCTCCGCTCTGCTCTAGGCCGATGTCGAATGTTAAATTTCCGCCAGTGATACACTCCGTTGTTGGTTAATGTTGACAGCCTTTTGTAGTAGTGTTTTATTGTTGATGCCTACAGCGCCTAACCTAGTGCTAACCAGATACCAATTCACTTTGTGCCTCCGCGCACATGTATATTACAAAAACTGTAACGGACCTGGCAACGTTGGTTTGAAGAAGGCGTTCTACAGAAAAATGATACACAACTTTTCACCGACATTAAGAAAAAAACTTACTGCTGACGTAGTGAAAAAAACTATAAAATATAAAATTTGATTTTCTAATAAAAAAAACGCAATCAAATAAATATCTAATAATTACACTGTTTAATATCACTTTCATCAAATTTATACTAAAAGAAACGATATTTTTTAAAGAAAAAAAAACCATTAAAAAGAGTAATTTGAGATTAAGAAGGATAACTCAAAAATGAAACGTTGCCGAATCAGTTCGAATTCGTATTTGCAATAGGAAACCCGAAATCTACCAATATGCCAGAAATCACGAAAATCGGCTAGGAAGAGCTCTAGTAAAAATTATCTGAAAATCGCTGGTTCTGTACTACACTATAACTACTACAAACAATTATAAAAAGATGTAAAATAAACTATCTTTTTGTTTTTCTTGCTTTTCTTGGAACGCAAGCCAACTGACACAAAAGAAAAAAAGAAAGAGAAGCTTTTATTATTATTTAATATTTTAACGGCTATTAATTATAGTTTTAATGATGATTTTATTGACAAACCTTGTGCTAACAGTACAAGTTTTGTCAAGAAAAAATTAAATAAGTCCGACTTTTTGTTTTAATTTGGACCCTTTCAATAAACCACCTGAAAAAAAGCCTAAGCAGGGCTAATCAAAACGTAATAAGGTTTTTAAAACACAACTACATACAAAATTTGTTTCATTAATAGAGCCGGGATTGGAATAGACAACCTTTGCAATGCTGGTCGGGCACTCTACCACCGAGTTGCTAGGTTCGACAACAAAACATTAACTGGACCAACCGTGTTTATACTCCAAATAAGCTACCAATGAAAGCAAATTTTCCGTTCATGTAGCCCAACACACAAGACCTTAATCTAGTATTGGCAAATGACCGGACCCTTATACATAGTTCATTTTTGCAGTCATTTTTAAAAATGTAGCCATCTTTGACTAATATGACGCATGACATTTCAAAACAATCAAAATATATTAGACAAACTACCGCAAGTGACATTATAGTTGCCGAGAAGTTATGTGATTTAACCATTCCTCTAGAGGTTAACAGACACGTCTCACCGCAGTAAAATATTTCTGCGGCCATCTTATACACAGGCATATTTAAAGATATAAAAACAAGACTTTTCGCACAGCTGTAATTTTGACTTGTGTTAATATAAATACTTAAATTAGAGCCAGTTTGAGGCACCAATTAGCGGATTAAAATCCGATTTGCGGATATTTTCAGAGTGGGTGGATTTTTTCGGAATTTAAAATATTTCGGAGTTTTTTCGGATATTTTAGTAAAAAGTGGATATTTGACGGATTTTTGGGTTCAAATATAGACTATGCAAAACAAAGGACGACAATCGGGAAATTTAATACAAATTTCGGGAAGACTGAAAAGGTACAGTCGGCAACTGCGCAATATCTGTCGAGTGGATACTTCTTGCTCCTCCCTATTAAAACGGGTTGCGAACTGACTCATATGTGTTTTATTTAGGACTGCCATCTTTCTCTAACGCATTATTTAAATGGCAATAAATAACAAATGAAAGACGGATGTTCGAAGCAAATATCCAACACTTGTTATTCCTTGTTTTTTTTATATATATATAAAAAATACTATTTGTTCTTTGTTCTTTTATTCCTAGTTTTTGTATTATTCTACCTGTACATACTTTTTTCAAGTACCTGATTATGACTGTGGTTTATACTAAATTTAAATAAACCTAAGCGACACGGATCCGGAATACAATTGCTAATTTGATTGGCTAATTTCCGTCACGTTTTTAAGGCCACACAATGGACATCTAAGATGCGGACAAATTGAAGATTATTTCAAGAACGCATAAATCCTGTATATTCTCAGTGGTGCTGATCGCGGCATTTTGCTTAATTATTAGAGATATCAGAGTAAGTTCGTTAAACAAGTGGCAAGACATTCAACTTTGGATGCAATGGATCCCCGTCCCGTGCAGACCGTGACTTTTTATTTTTTTTTAACTAAAATCTATAGTAAAAAATACATATTAGGTTAGGCTAGTATTGGTTAGGTTTGCTGTAAAGTATTCGGAGTCTATATTAAAGCAAGTATTTAATCATAATCATGAAAAAATATGGCAACACTGTAAAATATACTAGATTTTTAGCTTCTGATCATTTCGGTCAAAGGTTTAACTGGTATATTTTCTGTAATTCCGAACAGCAAATTTAAAAAAACAATATACAGAAATTTTTATAGTTAATAAGTGGTCTACATATTTAACAATATGAAAACTTTTTTTTAAGGCATACCTATCGATAATTTAATTTTATCGAGAAGTGTTCAGCTAATTCATTTCCGTTCTATTTGGCTATTTGGGAGGTTTTTGAACAAAAATCGGATTTTTTGAGAGGAATGGTGGATATTTTCGTGTCGGAGCATTGGTAACACTGCACGAATGTTAAAAGTGGAATGTCAAATTTTGAAACCAAACTTAAAAAAAACATTTATATTTTATTTGTTAACATTAATTTAAACAACTTGAAAAACGAAATCATTTCACAGATCTATTTCCGCTTTCTTCGCAAAATATGCCAGGAATACATTTTCAGTATATTTCCCAGAAACGCCTTTCTCTTCACACCATTTCACAAGCTTACTGTATGCAATCTCATATTGCATTCGGGATTTTCTAAGCAATAAATCTAAGATAGCCCGATTGGCTATATCTTTACATCAATCGATGTAACTATCATTTTCTTGCATTTGAAGCAAAAGCTTTGTAGTTTTTGCTTGTTAATTACGTTTTAAGAAACTTACAGGATGTTTCAAATTTCCCGTAAACAATTAGGCTAACAATGGTTGTTAGGTTTTATTGACAAATAATGTCAACTTAGATAACTGTATAACGATGCTATTGAAGTCCTAACCATAGCTGACAGTCCGATTTTCAAAACAACTACATACCAAGTTATAGGTTTTGGTAAAAGAAAAAAACTAAATAACCTGGCTTTTTATTTTAATATAGATACACTTTTCAAAATCACCTCAAAAACGGCCTAACTAGGGCTTACCAAAATCCGGTTCAATTTTTAAAACATACTACATACAAAATTGTTTAATTAAAAAAGTTATCGACTGAACCGAATTCGAACATCCATTGCAGTGAAACTCGGGGGAATCTTACCACTGAGTCACGAGACCCACAGTGTAAATTTAACGACTTGTTTAACTTCACCGAATAAGTGCACCAATTTAAGATAATCCCGCCAAGTGCCGCCTATATATTCACGAAAAACAGGAATTTGGTAAAGGGCGCAAGCGCAGATTAGAAAAGCCATTTACTTGATAAATTATTTTGCAATTGGTAATGATCAAAGAAATCAGAACATAGCATTTTTTCTATTTCATATTATTTTATTGATGGAAACATTTTTATTCTGTGGTTTTGATGTTAAAATTCTGTAGGTTTAGTGAGTCTGCCTGAAACTTGAACTTGTGATATCAAGAGATTATGGACCCAATGTTGATCAGAAATTCCGAAAGCGAAAGCTGGAATTAGAAAATGAAACGTTTATAAAACATCCATTTCAGTTTTTTAAATATATTATGTTGGATCCAAAGACGTACTAATTATAAAAAGCCTGTTACCCAGTGAAAACTAATTTAAAATTTGAACATCCATTCTTTAGATATATTCTAATTTGTGTTTTATTTGTGGAATATATTTTTTACAAAATACTTTTTAATGATATTTATTTTATGCATATATTGTCGAGTACCTAATAAGTTGGTAGGAAGTAGGTTTAAGCAGTGGCGGCTCGTCAGGGTAGGCCTCTGAGGCCGCGCCTCACCCCCAAAATAAAGGAAAGAGAATTTTTTTATATAACTTTTTATCTATTACCAATTAGAAATATACTTTTTAACAGTTTTACAACATAATAACATTAAAAAACAAAATATAATCCCATAATAAATATTTTAGAAAATAAATTCTGACCACATCAAAAAACCGACCGTGCAAACCCATTCCTAAAGAAAGTGCTCTCGAATGAGGCGAAATAATTTTAGTTTGGAAAGTTTCGACTTCTGACCTATTTATCAACGGCCGGTGCCGATGCCGGCGAACACCTGATTACGACAGAGCGAGATGGCGATTGCCGATGCACGCGTTTTCTATTGCATTCTTGAGGCGATAAATCTGTAGCTTAGATATGCTTTTATTGGTTATTTAAATCACATGACTAGCGAAATATTCCAACGGCTTCTTTTTACGTGGTGCGTGCGGCTGAGAAAGAAATAGGAAATAGATTGCGATAATCGCTGATTGAGTTTTTGTTTTGTTTTGATTTGGTAAGTTAGACCGTTCCATTTTTTGTATTTGCTTTTGAAATGAATCCTATTCACGACATTATTGCTTCATTAATTGAAACGCCTTTTTTAAGAAGAAGCGAAACTGAAAAGAAACAGATATTAGGTAGCCGTCCGACGCCGAAAATTTTAGCAATATTTAACGATAAGAGGCAAGGTAAAAAATATTCAAGAACTTTTCAAATATCCTGGTACGAAACTTATAGGTGGCTATGCGGAAGTATTTATAAAGAAAGCTTATATTGTTGGCCTTGTATTTTATTAGGTTGCGTCAAAAATAATTGGAGTTCAGGGGGCGGATATTCGGATTTAAAAAATTTTTCACGAGCAGTAAAATCGCATGAAAGTTCAAGAGAGCATATTAAAAATTCGGTAGCACTTACAAGACAAAATAGGGCGACTATTGCGGATGCACTACAAGAAAATGCAAGTCTTAAATTATTTAATTGATGTTACTATTACTTTGGGTAAACAGGACTTGGCATTTCGAGGTGATAATGAAACAACAGATTCTTTTAACCGTGGCAATTTTAAGGAAATATTTGCATGCTTAATAAAAAGAAATGCCGAACTTACTGAACATTGTGCTAAATTTAGTAATATTTTTACGGGACAATCTAAGACTATACAAAATGAACTAATTGGTTGCATACATGACTATATTCAAGAATATATAAAAAAAGAAATCAATGACACTGATTGTTGTTTTTTTGGCGTAATTGCGGATGATAGTACTGATATAACAGAAAAATCACAGTGTTCGATAACAGTTAGGTATGTGACCAACGGATCTTTAAAAGATTTTTAGGATTTTTTGACGTTAGCGATAATAGAACAGCAGAGAGCCTTTTTCATTTAATACAAAACAGCTTAGAGCCTTATGACTCTAAAAATAAATTGGTCGCGCAGTGTTATGATGGGGCTAGTGTTATGGCAGGTGAAATAAATAGGCTTCAAACAAAAGTTAGATCTATTGCTCCTTTAGCTATGTTTACTCATTGTTGCGCCCACAGATTAAATCTAGTTTTACAACAGGGAACAAAACTGGTTACCCAAAGTCGTATATTTTTTGCCACTTTATTAGGAATACCAAATTATTTCCACCAATCACCAAAACGGTCTTTTGTGCTTAATCAGATAGTAGGTAAAAGAATTCCGCGAGCTGTAGAAACGCGATGGTATACACGGTCTAAAATTTTAAACTTAGTGGCTAATGAATGGGACAATTTAATTATAGTATTTGAAACTATTATTAATGACTTAAGTTCTGGAACAGAATCTATTAATGGTGCAAAAGGATTTCTAAAGCATTTTAATGATTTCGAATTTTGCCTTTTAACGCATATTTATAAACAAATTTTTAGTTGCACTGATGTACTGTTTCAAATATTACAGTTAAAGCATTTAGATATAAATTACTGCATTTCGCAAATAAACCTTGCCAAGCAACGAATTATTGAATTTAGAAACGAGGACCATTTCAAAGAACTTTTCAATATTGTTAAAAAAGCCACTATTCTGCCAACTAACACACGTCGAGGGCAATGTTCTAGCGACTTTGATATTTTTACTAAATATAAAATATTATATTTCGAAATAATAGATTGTATAATTCTTCAATTAGGGACGCGGTTTGAAAATTTAAATAATGTAAATTTCTTTGCTTTAGTCGATTGCACAAAATATTCGGAATATGTTAAATGCTTTCCAGACGACTTATTAAATAATTTATTAAAAAATTATCCAAACATTTTTGACAGAGATAGATTAAAGAATGAGCTTTCTGTATTGTATAGGGATGAACAATTTTCAAATTTAGATGTCGAAAAAAGTCTAGCTTTGTTATTTAAAGATTTTAAAGCAATTTTTGCGGAAGCATATAAGCTTTTTAATTTAGTTTTAACTATTCCCGCAACAAGTGTATCGGCCGAACGAAATTTTTCATGTCTTAAACGGATCAAAACCTACCTAAGAAACACAATGACACAAGAACGGCTTTCGGGTTTAGCAATTTTTAGCAAAAACTTTTACGACCAAATTATAGATACATTTGCAACCTTAAAATACAGACGTATAGATTTAATGTAGAAAAAGTAGTTTTTTTTATCTTATTTCATACAACTATTTATTTTAAGTTTTAATAAACTAAATTATGTTTTTATTATCGCAATCACCGCTATATTTTAGTGATAGGTGTACATATTTTACTTGTTTTGTTTACTTTTTATTTACTTTTTTTAGAGTTTATTTTTTTAGTTTTTAATGGTTTAGTAGGGCTATTGGCGATGACCTCCATTAAAAAAAAAAGGTCAACGCGTCGCAGAATAATACCTCATGGGTGACGTGGAAATTTATTCACATTTAAACAAAATTAACCTCATGTAGCCTCACCCTTCAATATACTCACGAGCCGCCACTGGGTTTAAGATTCATTAGAAGTAAATATTGATAGCTAACGAATATTAATTGTAAAGTTCAGTAGTCCAGATATGAACAGTTGTGAATAACTTTTATTTGTAACCTTGCCTAAATTTGTGGATACAAATTAACTTTTGACAATATGGTTTGTGCATACGACGATTACGGTAACACATTTTCAGATATTTCACTTTCCGGTAATAAATGTTTTCGTCCACACTGCCCACCCACTCATAATTATATGGTGCCACCACAATAGTGAAGGGACACATATTTTATTGCGGTGAGATACTCAATAACATATAAAACACCGCTGATATTCAGTTATCTTATTGGTAGATTTTTCCTGGAGCTTCGGACAACAATGCAAACGATGACGCCATAATTAAAACAAAACAACATTATAACATAGATAATTCTTAATGTTAATAATCACCCCATACTGATTTTTTTGCCTAAACTAAAAAAAGTATAAGATTTGTATTTTTTTTGCGGTATGAAGAGAATATAAATTTTAGTTATTTTTGCAAAGAAATTTTCATATCTTAAACCATAACACCATTAACTAATCAAGTTCTGTAATAATACCGAGAAAACCTATCTTTATGTATATTTTTAAATTATATTTTGCATGTATATTATGAATGTGTTCCGTAACTTATATACATACATACAAAAATTTGAGCAACCATACACGAAGTTAGATTAATTCTCCCTATTACCAACACCATCTTAAATTAAGATGACACTTCTACTACCTACTGAACTCACACCACTTCTTGTGATTCAGTAAATTCAGCAGAACGATTGGCCCATTTACACTGAACAGCTATGACGTAAACGCTGGCTAAGTTAGCTAATATTTTCATTTCCGAACAGCGATTTACTAAACAACTTCAGTGCATGGAACACAATGCAAATTAGGTAAAATATTTTTTCTTTTGTTAGATACTTTTTGAAATATAGGTTATAAACGGTAATATCTAGTTCCAACTAGTACCTACAAAATTATCATATATGTTTTGTTCCACAAATGTGTATTTAATTTTAAGTTTCGGTTTTGTTGGTCAGTTTACACGTAAAATATTTACGGGATGTGCATTGTGTTCCAGGCGTTATCCTTGATTAGGACAAATCAAAGTTTACGCGCGGAGCATAACGAATCTTCCATATTCATTTTACTTAAAAATTAACTTAGAAAAACGAAACTTAAAAAGGAAGTACACATTTATTGTACAAAAATGGGTGATAATTTTAATGTTAGAACTAAATATAATCGTTACAAATTAATAGCGCAAACTACGGAAGCCTAGGAATGTGCCCTGCATTCCACGTTTTTACATTATCTTCGTTGCATTTTGCTCCAGAGTACTATTTCGCAAATTCTGACTTCAAAGTCGTTTTATAGGTATTAATAGTCTTTTTGCCGAGAATATAATTTGATATTTACGTTGAAGCTAGATTAAGCTGCCGCTACTAGCTCTTCACCATATTTTTAGTTAGCGATAGCTCCAAAACTCAATACATTCCAGATATGATAACTTTCAGCGAGATGATGGTTAATAGCAATTTTTTAAGCCTTGCTTGGTACAACTCGACATCGCATATTTATGAGAAGGCATATACTTGTATGTAATAAAGCCGACATAAAAAATAATGAAGCCATATTAGAAGTTACTGCAATAGTTTGCAGAACGCAGGCGCAAGAACGAAAATTGTTTACCTTCTTGATAAAAATCATTTTGAAATTGACAGTGATCCAAAAAATGTAAACAAAGTATCGTTTTCCTATTCCATATTATTTTAAACAGGAAACCGTTTTTTTTTTCTGTGATTTTGATTCTAAACTACGGTAGAAGTAGAAGTGTTTATATAATCTCATTGAAATATAAACTTCTGCCATTACGAGAATAGGAATTGCATGTAATAGCAAACATTCGGTTAACAACTTACTATGAAATAAGAAAATATGACAATTTTTTAATATTTGCGCCCCTCTTGCTATTCTGTAATGGCGATTATGATAATAAGAAGGAAAATATGAGAAAATTCGTTACTGATAAATATATATGAAATTTGTCTTCGTATTGCTTTAATTTTGGTTAGACCATTATAGAAAACTATAATTTTCCTTATAAAAATGTGCTATTCTTGCAGCACATGATTCTTAAGCTATCTAGAATTGGACTTTTTCTTTTTCAAAATTTTATATATATTTTTGTTTGTACAACAAATTCTAAAAAAACCAATGTTAGAATTTCTCAGAATTGACGTGCAAAGCATGAATTTCTGAGGATACAACGCAGAAAGTTTGATTTCGGGATACGTATTATAAAAATAAATTCAATATTATACGTGACCATACTCTTATCCTTGCATAGTTGTCATTAATTAGTTACCGCAGGGCCGATCAGAACCTGATTACATTTACATTATTTCAGTATCTAGCAAAAAGTGGATCATGAATTAATTTAATGAACATAAATACATTCTTATATTTCTCCCCATTCAATACATCAAGTCACAACAAGTTGCGTTAATTTTATAACAAAAGAATCTACAGTACGAACTAGAAATTACTAATAAATAATTAAATATTTCCTGGAAAATTGCCTGCATCCCTTTGTTCATCCCACTTTTCAACCCAACTCTCGGGGCATATCGCTCTGAATGCCTTCTTGAAATAGTCACAAGGCGCATAGTCTTGACCCCTGATTCTTTTACATCTGTAGTAGTCTACGTAACTTTGATAGCAGTGTCTGGTCTGGTTGGTATTGGGAAAACGTGGATCAAATGGAATAGTTTTGATATCTTCAACTGAAATTGCAGGCATGATGCTGGAAGAAAATTTGGGTTAATCTATGGATTTTTGACAAATTTAGTTTTTTTATTTTCATAATACCCAAATTTGCCAAAAATCCGAGAATAGTGTAAAAAGAATAAAAAACACTGGAAATAAAAAAAAATCAAGCTCCGATTAATCAGAGCTTCATTCACACGTTCAGGATTTTTATGCGAGCTTACAAATTTTGTCACATTTCAAGACTTTCCAAAATGGCGACACGTAGGCTCTGGAAAGAGCCCTTTCAAATTCAACGATCCCATCAAATGTAATCAATTAATTAACACGCTTCAATTAATTTAATAGATATTTCAGCATTTTTTGAATAAAAATAATTACGCAGGGTGGATCTATCTTCGGGCATTCCCTATAGCTTTTGAATCAATCTTTATAACGCTGCAACACTTTTTTGCGGAATTCGTATGAGACATGAAGTTTAACTTTTAAACAAAAAATCACAAATCTGATGTTCAAATAACAGGGTTCGAATGCTGTGGCGGTTTGATAATAAGAGCTACATAGCTGCAGCACTGGTCACAAATTTCAGAAAATAATATAATCTGCATAGTTTTGTTCAATCCGGCAAAGCGCGTACACAGTACGCATTGAATATATATTAGCTATTCTGTAATACTGCATACTTTATTGTCCACTTCTTTCGTATATTCGTGTTTGGATGTCAAGCAATGGTTGCCGCACTACGAAGTGACGACAATAACAGCTCGCAGCCAACACATGTGGTATACGTTGTACCCTTGAAACAAGCAGTAAACGACAAGTTTTATATCAAATTCGTAGCTGCAAATAAATTTACAGTGTTTCGTGTTAATTCGCACGTCGCGGTCCCCTCACTAATATGAAGGTAAAACGAAGGAAACGAGGAGCTGCAAAACTGTAAAGTTGTATCAATTTGTATTGCCTAATTTTCATAACTTTTTAAAGTGTGCAGTATGGATGTCATTACTTATAATTTAATAAATTGGAAAAGGTGTTTTTAATATTCTTATAAAGAAAAAATCCTGTTGAAACATCATACCCAGATACCCAATTACAGGAAATTTATTTAATATAAAACATATACGAAGACTTTAACTATAGGATATAATATAAACCAAAATATGTAAAAAATAAATTTTACAACATAGATTAATAACTAAGTACTTGACAATTAATTAGACAACTTAAGAATAACACTATGGTGGACTATGGGGAAAGCCAGCAATCTCGCGTCAACATGCTACTTAGACGAGCGCAGAGCCAAAGTCAACTCGTCAAATCTGGATAAAATCAGATAGTTAGCGAGCCCCTTATTTGAGAAAATATCATCATTCTTGAATATGAGATACGTGATTTAAGTAATGTTTAAATGGCTTTCATCGAGCTACTATTGCAATTCTATAAAGTATACCATTTAATAAGGAGCGAGATAGATAATTACAACATTCTTGAAGTTCCAGATACAATTTGCTCTATATGCAGCATGAATGTAAAATATGATTCCAAGATGCCTTAAAATTATTGATCTAGCAAGAAGAGTCACAGTTACTGGACGATTTTGTTCTATGGTAGGAAATGACATGATATTTAAGTTCAGTCTGTTCGCCCTTGCATCATTCACCGATAATATTCGTTTGTAAAAAATTACAATCTGTGACAATGTCAATTCGGTGCAAAATTTTCAGATCGTCTGAATGAGACCATCCACAAACCGCTTAAATAGAAGAGGTACCAGATTGGAACCCTGTGTGACTTTAGAGGTACGATTGAAAGATTCAGACCCGAAGCCATCGATTTCGATAAACTATGACATTGCAGAGGATACGAAGAAGTAAGGAGTACAATAAGATTGTTCGAGAGACAAACAAATACTGCATCTTCTGAAGTAATATATAATGATCAATCTGATCAAATGCTCTACTGAAGTCTGTATATATTACATCGAACAGACTTCTATGGTTGAGAGCATCACAGACATAATGCGAGAGTGAACATAAGTTAGTAATGCATAATCTTTTGGAGATAATCCGTGTTGCTCTACAGAGAGCCTGTTATTGACCTTGACCAATATGAATCAACGTAAAAATCTAAAATATTTTAGAGAAGTTGGATAGGATGGAGATGAGACGGCAATTCTCAATCTTTGTAGAATCGTCATTTTTAAGACGAGACAAATCTTAGCCAACTTCCAAGTGTCCGGAAACACTCCATACCTGAGAACAATATTAAAAATATGACAAAGTGGATCGCCTAAAACAGTCCGTCAGTGTGAAGCTCGGAACGCAATCAGGCTTAGCTCTAATCTTTTTTTTAATTCTCTTAAATGCAGAAATTATGTCAACTAAGGGAATACGCCAACGCGTTCGCAGAGGACTGAAGAAAATTTTTGTAAAACACTCTGAAAATAATCAGCAAAGACTGAAACAATACTCACAGGGATACGAGCTTTTATACTTTGGATAAGTTTGCAAGGTCAGTAGATATGTTTGCCTAAGCTCTGCAGACAAATTGCTTGTATGTAATATCAGACATATGGATTTTGAATTTACAATAGACATTTTATACTTTGTAAACCAGGGAGAAAATCCTTGATCACGGTACTTTAGGCGGCGAAGATGGTGTTTAAAATTGCATAGAAATTCTGACATGAGCCACCAACATCAGTACAATTAAGAACAGGTAACCAGTCAGTGATAAGCTTTAACTCATACATCGCTGCTCTTGTGAAATTGAATTGAGCATAGTTGTTCTCGGGAAAGTTCAACAGGTGAGGAAGAGCTGCCAGTAAAGTCACCGGCAGATAGGATGGTAATGGTCTTCAATGACTAGTGTACCATTTCTAAAAAAGATTGATGTCGAAGTTGGCAAAGGCTAAACAGCGATTATTTACATTGGATATTTTATTGAACTGCTTTAGAATGTCAGTGAAATTTGACAAAAATCGATGTATAGTATTTTACATCCTAAAATATCTATTAGATAAACCCGGTTACTAACAACTGAGAGGTCCAAATTCATGGAAACAAATCAGTCACAACGTGAGGCTTCAACAAAATCGATTATTCTGTTGGAACCCAATACTACGATCAAACGGTGACAAGAAAGATTGATGTGGTGAATTTATGAAACTGCCTAATGCGATGTCTAAGCCAAGTACAATGGATCTTTGATTGAACCTAAAACTTTCGGATTTCAAACTGAAATATAAATATTCTTAAAGAAATTAACCGAACAAGTAAATGACAGTTACAACATATATTTCGGGTTAAATTGTCACGAATTAGAAAATGACAAACCACCAATAGAGCTCATCCGTATTAAAACAAAAAAAAATTCTGGTGCAAATACCATCAACTCCCTAGACCAGTTGTTAGACTTGATTCGTTGGATGTTTACCGAAGAGTCATCATTCTTATTCATACGAATAAAATAAAGATTTCGTGAATTAAATTATGGGCATAGATATACATATAAATGATCATTGTCAATTAAATTATTATCAACTAATAATAGTACTTACCAGCAATAAAAAATATAACAAGTAGCTTCCTAAAAGGACTGATTTGAAGATTAAACGGCACAAGACGTTCTAAAAACACAAATACCAAGGATATAAAATTGCAATAATAACCTTCAAACGAATCCTTGACGTTTAAGGCTTTGACGTGAAAAACCTGCTTAGGATCTTCTGTCGTTAACGAACCCATGCATTTGCCGTTTTTTTTTTTTTAATTTTAAATGATAGCCTATGGTGTATAGACTAGATTAAAAGTAAAAACTCTTATAATGATTTGGACAAAATCAAGAAACAAAGTTTTATTTGACATTATATAACTTAAATTAGTTAACATATATAACTTATTGACATGTAAAACTTAAATTGTTTGTAATAATAATTAATTATTGTGGTAATTAGTTCTTTGAGCTAAATAAATAAATTAAAAGTTATGTACAGTGTTGCCAAACTCACCTGATTTTCTGGAAATCTATACCACAGGCTTTAATTATAGTTTCATTGACGAACCTGAGCTGACCTAACGCTAACGGGGCAGATTCAACTAATAACCTAACCAAAACAAAGAAATTGCTTGAAAATCTGCTTTTAATATGGCAACACTGTCCACTTATGTCGCATTTGACATTTAAGACTTGACAAAGCCAAATTGATAATTGTACTGCGTTAAAGAAACCATGTTGATTCAGTGGAATAGCATTCTTAACCTAAACAAAGAGAGATTTAAAAAATGATCGATAGTTGGAAATTTCATTTACATCGCCCTTTTTAACCACCTGAGTGATTCTAGCTAAAAATATGACAATGGTTTTAGCAATGTCGAGGTACAGACCCTGAACAAGAATTGAAACTGAAAAGACTGAATATTTAAATAATGTCTTAGTTGATATTGTTGCATTTAACCCGATATATAATAATAATAATATATTTATTCATTCAGAAGGCCAAATATATGACAAAGGTTTCGTCAGAAAAATCGGTCAATATTATTTCTATAATAAAATATAAATATCAATACACTTACAAATATAATACGATCCTTTAGCTTAAAATTTGACAATAAAAACATTAATAAATTATGCGGTATCCACTCCAACAAACATTTGTCTAATGTCGAAGTGGTAAAATTCAGCGTTATAAACTGTATAAAAATGATAGTATATCCAGGAAAAAGTTCATTAATATGTTCAATTGTCTTATCTGTCTAGGAACTCTCTCAGGTTGTAGGACTTTTCTACCAGGTAGGCCATTATGCGACTGACTGACGGTACTTGCTGTCTTCAATTCGTTTGGTAGTTTGTTAAATATTCTAATACCAGCATAGTACGGAGATTTTTCAAAGAATGTAGACTTGTGTACTGGAAAGACGAAGTCATTGCGATTTCTTGTTTGATATTCATGATTCTCAGCATTACTTGTGAACCTTTGTTCTTATATACAAATACAGAACACTTGAGAATATATATATATATATATATATATATATATATATATATATATATATATATATATATATATATATATATATATATATATATATATATATATATATATATATATATATATATATATATATATATATATATATATATATATATATATATATATATATATATATATATATATATATATATATATTATATATATATATATATATATATATATATATATATATATATTATATATTATATATCATATATATATATATATATATATATATATATATCAATATATATATATATATATATATATATATATATATATATATATATATATATATTATATATATATATATATATATATATATATATATACATGTACAAGTGTGAGAATCTTTAAATGTTTCTTTAGGTTTTAGACCCAAAATAAGCCGCATGATCCTTTTCTATCCCACAAATATTCTATTTATTGTGGTCGATTGTCCCCAAAGTATTATGTTATAGCTATGATGTGAATATACAAGTGCATAGTAAGCTGTTTTGAGGGTTGTAGTGGGAACTGTTTGTTTGACCCTCTGAAGTGCGAAGTAAGATTTATTTATTTTTGATGAAACATGGTCGAGCTGTATATCCCATGAGAGTCTTGAATCGAGATATGAACCTAAGTATTTCACTACTGGTTCGCTACCATCCTCTATAGCTCTTGGCTCCGTTTTGTAAAAGGGAATTATTATTATTTTTTCATTATTTAATATCAACCGGTTTGAAAAACACCACTTAATCATATCTTGTAGAGCTTGTTTGATTTTCACATCTATTTCGACATTTGTTGCAGATACTAATACAGTCGGGTCATCTGCAAACTTTATGGAGATGTCCAGCAATTGTAGGTCATTTATGAAGATCAGAAAGATCAGTGGAACCAGTACCGATCCCTAAGCTGCTCCGATATTCACACTATAGTTGCATGATGTGCAATTATCGATGTTGACAATGAGTTGGCGTTCTGTGAGGAACGACAAGATTAGTGAATTGGCTTTTCCTTTTATTCTTATGTTATTCAACTTATGAGCTATAAATGGTAGATTAAGGGTATCAAATGCACGCGACAGGTCACAGATGAACTCTGTGACGTCGAAGGCAGCACTTTCTGTGGACTTCCCAGTTTGAAATCCATGTTGCTCTGCTCCAATATATTTGTTTTTTCCAAGAAAATCCTAGATTCTATTATACAAAATACGCTCCTAGACCTTAGAGAAACTGCTGAGTAGCGATATAGGTCTGTAATTCTCGATGTTTGTTTTGTGTCCCTTTTTATGAACCGGTATTACGGTTGCTAATTTTAGCGCATGTGGGAATTTTCCTGAGTTAATTGATGTATTACTGAGTATCGTTAATGGGTCTTTGAATTCTTCACATGCATTTTTTAGGACTGTTGCTCGGATTCCGTCAAAGCCAGATGATTTTTTGTTTTTTAGCGAAAATATAATGCCTCGTACTTCGTAGCGTGTTGTAAGGCTTAGGAAAATCGAGTTGCTAGCTGGGGATAACTCGGGCATGGAAGACATGTTGTTGTTAAAGTGGTGCATTATTTTGTGGGTTGCTACATTTGCAAAGGTATTCGCTATTTTCTAGTCTAGATTTGTTCGAAGATCGGACAGGGTTTTTTTAGTTATAAGTCGCGATTTACAATATGTACTTTTTTATTTTTCTGCATTATAAGTGCATTGGATGTATAATTCCTGTAACCGATGATCTGAAATGTGTGGTTCTGTGATAAAGCATGTGACAAGTTCTTTCTCAACGTTTGTGGCCATATAGTCGATTGATGTAATAGATGTGCCATTCTGATTAAGGAAGACTCGGGTTGGTTGATTACTATAGCCACATATTATTTTATCATCTAGACAATGCATTCGATACATTGATAACAGTTCTTTATTGATTGTTGATTTATTGATTAAGTCTAATACAGTTACCGGATAATCAAAATATCGACTAATTAGAAATCACATATTCGATACTGTAAATCGATTTTTTGAAAAAAGGTAATGGAATAATCGATTTTAACATCCACCCCTAGTTATGATAGTGTAGTCATTTTGAATAAAAAAAAAAACAATTTGGAAAGAACTAAAGTGTGTACAAATCTAAGGCAGGTTTTAGGTTATTCCGATATCAGATTTTCTTTCATCCCTCCTTTCAATGACTAAAGAAGATCACACCATATAACCGACAACTGAACACTTTCTGAACGGCAGGTATCAGAACGATTTAACTCGATTCCACTTTTTGAAAAACCATTAAGTTGCAAAAAAGGCCAAGCTCATATTTCGATGTTATGGTATTGTTGCCGCCAAAAAAGCTTAAATCTAAAAGTAATTCAGGCTTGGAATCAGGAAAATGCTATATATGTTTTGTAAATAAGCATTCCAATTTAGTAAAATTTCAGATGCAAATTTAACATTTTGTCTACCACCAAAATATATTTTAGCACAATGTATCTTTAATCTATCACTATAATCTATAATCACTGTTATAACAAGCAACCACCCTTTCCGTTTACCAGTTTTTATCTTACAAGTTAGAAAAATATATAATTCATTAATTAATACTTACCAATAATTTCGGCCTCCTCAACCTATTGTCACTAATATATGAACCAAATATTAAGTAAATTGCTAAAAATATCATCATTTTACCCAAAACTTGAGTATTTGCAATAACATCAATAATACCAGCTTAATTCAAAATAGCCTACATACCCACAGTTTTATAAAAGATACCAATGTATATATCAGTCGCCTAGATTCAAAACCCGACATGTCACAAATTTACAAAAATGAAAATATTGCACCAAAAAATCGAAAATGCAAATACCTACAGGTCCATAAACCATTTTTGAAGCAAATATCGACATATCCAACGTAATTAAAATCTAAAATGGTAGCTTAAATTCAAAAACCGACAAGTCCCAACCGGTCTCAGATGCAAAAATCGACATTTCCAGAGCGCCAATAGGCGTGCAGGATTTTCATTCAGCTGATTTCATTTCAGACGTCAGACTTTTAAGTCGTTTTGTGTACGTATTTAAACACTAAGATTAATTTATTGTCCTTAAAAAAGCAATTATTAGTGATGGATTTTTTAAAACATCTGAATAATGATGAACAATTAGCTAATGTTTTACAGTGTCATGGAAATACTGCTCGCAAAAAGCGTAAACTGGAAACAAAACGAGAGAAAGTGAAACGTGCAAGGTAGGGTTTATGTTGTTAACTATATAAGTATTTTGTGTGAAATTCCATCCCACATAAATTTTTAAGTGTCATTTATGAAGTTATTTTCATTTTAGGTATGCTCCTGGTAGTTTGCCTGTGTATCCAAGGTGTGGTCATAAGGGAAAACCGTATTAGCCATTTCAATGCACATCCCATCTTTCCATGAGAGATGTAAGAGAATTTCACGAGGTATTTTATAAGAACGAGGACAAGATATGTTTATTTTACGCCACTGTGATTCAAAAATTCCAAAAAGACAAAGAAAACGGACAGAAAATAGAAATAAACGAAAATCCTGGATTTTGAAGTACGAAGCAAAGAGAAGTGATGGCTTGGTGGTTCCTGTGTGCAGAGCAGCATTTCAAGGTATTTTAAGAGTTAAGAAAGATATTTTTAAATATCATGAAAAAATATAAGGAAATGTCAGTCATGTCCTTTGAAAGGAGAAGCGGAGATCGAGTGGGCCACAAAAACGAAAATAAAAGACAAGCTATAAAACAATTTATTGAATCTCTGAGATGTGCAGAATCTCATTATTGCCGGTTAAAAAATTCCAACCGAATTATTTGCCTGCTGAATTAAGTATCGTAAAACTCTGGAAAATATACAATGAAATGGTCAATATTGATGACCTTAAAGTCAAAGAATGTTTCTTTAGAGATTATTTTAATAAAAACTTTAACATTGGCTTTGGCACACCGAAAACAGATTTATGTTCAACATGTCTACAATTTAATTTTAACAAAAAGAGAAAACGATAATACCAATAAAAGTAATTTATTAGCACAACAGAAAGTGCATAAGTTAAGAGCCAGTAGTTTTTACTAACTTCTAGGAGAAAAAAAAAGACGGAACGGTCACATTTTCTTTTGACTGCCAAAAGAATTTGGCGCTTCCAAAACACCCGGACCAGTCGTCGTACTTTAGTATGCAAATTAACTTTTATCACTTAGCTGTAGTTCGCGGCTCATACAAAAGTAAGTTAAACACAGATAATGTTACTTCATATGTTTGGACAAAGTTAGACTATCAAAGAAGTTTTAACGAAATTTCATCTTCTTTGCACCATTCATTGTCGAATTTTAATTTTCAAAACAAGAATTCTACACTCATTGCCATGTTGAGCTACTGGATTCAGTTTGAAGCCCCTAAGCAGATTGAAAAAATTGAGATGTTTCCAGTTGTAGGACACTCCTATATTCCCCCTGATCGTATTTTTGGCCAAATTGAAAGAATCTATAAAAAACACACTGTAGTTGTCCATCCAGATGACTACATCAATATGATTAAAACATTTTCTACTATCTACAGACTTGGAACTGAAGTTGAGATTAAGGACTGGAGAAAAGAATCCCAAAAGGTTCTGAAACAACCCGGTTACTGGCATTTTAAGTTCCAACCTTCAAAAAGAATTATTATAACAAAGGCGCCAAGTGGTACACCACTTATTAGAGGTGAAGCATTTTACAGAAATGACGTATGCGTGTCCAAGAGTTTATGCAAGAGAGGTAAAAATATTTCTCAAATGAATCCAAAGCTGTTGGAAATCGGTGTGGCATTAACAAGGATAAGAAACAAAGTATTGCAAAGCTATTAGATAAACATTATGAAAAAGAATGGAAAAAAGAAGATACATTGGTCTTTTTTAGAAACATAATCTATGATTCATAGGACAAGAGCCCTTTTCTTAGCGATGAGAAAACTAACTACGAGGAGGAAGCTATTCAATTTGCTATTTAATATTGCCTTTTAATATTTTCTTGTATTAATAAAAAAAATAAACTTATTTCTGGTGAACAATGTGTGTTTTTTTTAGTAAATGCGGAATTTGGGTGCAAAACCCGACATGTTAAAATTTAATGGTATTTTTTTAGGTTTTCGGAAGACTTAGATTTCTTAAATTAATTTTCTTATCTTATAATACATAACAGTAACTTAGTTGTTGAAAAACACCAATAAATTGAATCAATTAAAGCTTTTATAAGTTTTTCCTCATTATCTCGAATTTTACTTATATGGACCTGTCTGGTTTTGAATCTAGGCGACTGCATTATACAAAAAAAAAAGAATCGATATAAAAAACACTAAAAAGAAAATAATATTTTTTTCCACCTTGAAAATTTTACATTACTAAGTCAGCGTCAAACTAATTCGTAATTCGAATTTTAAATTAATTAAATATAGAGTAAATAGACACTATTTTTAGTTTTTAGTAATTTTTTTAGTTTTTAGTAATTTTTTAAAGTTTTATTTTTTCATAAAAAAATTTATTTTATCCTTTTTAGTTCTATTTATACAAAGTTTTAAGTTTGGAGGCCTAAACTATAACCTAATAAACTAAAAGAAGTAGTTATTGGGTCAATATGAAATTTTGTCAGAATCTATCGTACTAATATTCTATAAGAAGCGCCATCTATACACATTTAAAGAAAATTAACAATATACATTGTCAAAATTTAAAATGTTGAGTTAAACTGAACTTATGCCATTAAATACCCCGAAAACCATATAAAACACGATAGTTTTATAATATCCCTCTTTTTCTCCTTAGTTCCCCCCACGGCCGCTATACACTTTACTTATTAACACAAAAAATGTTTTGTGCCAAAAATAAAGATACTTGATATTTTCACAGACATGATAACAGGAAGCCGGAATGGTTTTGATTTGAAGGTATTCATACATTGATTGTCAAAATTATTACTTGTCTGGTATGTTGTCGTGTGGTCGATCCGAAAAGGTGTTATACTTGTTGGTAAAATTAAAATTAATTTTTAATGTGGTTCTAATCTTGTAATAATAACTTCTGTAATATTTCATTAGCTATATACAATTATAATTATACAAAAAACCTGTTTTTTTATTTCCATATTCATTGCTCAAAAACCGACAACACCGCCGCATACTTTTGAATCGCAATGTGCACGAATTTACAAAAACTAAAATAGTAAACCGGACATAGCGATATTGCCTTGAGTAAAAGCATCATTTTTGGGCGATTTTTGTGAACTTTTGTCCCAGTTGTGCAAAAATTTGGACTATTTAGCCCCTAACGTCTTTTTTCTCGGGTAAGTCAAAAGGTTATTGTTTTTCTGTATTATTTGGCGTACACGGTACGATATTCTTCTTAATATTTATTCATTTGTAAATTCGGTTACTTTAAGAGTTAATAGGACCCGTAATTGCTATTTTAACGTTCCTTAGACAAGAAAATTACATACCTGCACTTTTTTCTCTAACCTACATAATAATATTCGTAAGTTCCGAGGCAAAACCAATGTATAGATTGAAAGAATAAAGATCAATATATACCTATATTTCTTTATACATATTTGCCATAAAAAGTATACATTTCTTACAATAAATCATTTTAAAATACCTTCTGAGAAGTTTGGTTGTTTTACAATCACAACAAAGTAAACGAAGATAAACGAGCTTAGGTATACGTTTTTATGCATATTTAAAAAAAGATTAGGTATGTATACCCGCTGTGATAATAGATTTTAAAACTATTTTTTGGGTTTTTCCGCCTTAGAAAATTGGAAAAAAATAAAAAATAAAATATAATTACCCTATAAATTGAATAGATAGTCTTAAGTTCTGGGTCCAAATTGAATAGATAGAAAAATGTTTGTTTTCTGGACGTTTCTGGGTCCACCTCCGTCTTCAGGGGTAGACTTTCCCTCGAAATGTCCAGAAAACAAACATTTTTCAGACACACACACACAAATGTTTATTTTTATTTTTTTCTTTTCTAAGGCGGAAAAACGTTTAAAACCATGAATCCGCCCTACAATTTCGTAATTATTTAATAGATTTTAAGTATACATTTCTTACAATAAATCATTTTAAAATACCTTCTGAGAAGTTTGGTTGTTTTACAATCACAACAAAGATAAACGAGCTTAGGTATACGTTTTTATGCATATTTAAAAAAAAAAGATTAGGTATATATACCCGCTGTGATAATAGATTTTAATTCTGATTAGTAGGACGATCACTGACATTATATTTCAACGTCAAGAAGAAAAAAAGTATGCATGTAAAGATATATTTTATTCTTTGTCACACTTAGTTACACTACACGTTTATTTACTTTAATCATTGCATCAAAACATACATGATTTTATGAAAATGAAACAACACAAGATGATGGGTCTCCCTGTTATTGTCTATATATATTTTCAACACTCATTAATATTTATAACCGAAATAACCAGCCGAAAAAATATATTTTCCTAGGGGAATATGTACTTCAGAGTGATGTAAAATTACTTTTTAGTTTAAATACACTTCTTACATCAAATTTCAAGGCAATATATCAAAGCATTTTATATGTATAGCGGACACTCATAGATAGAAAAATATTGAAAATGGCATCATTCCGTCATTTTTACCCTGAACACTTCTTGAAAATGTCTTCCAAAACAGACAAAGCATCGCGGAGTAATAGGTGTACATTAGATGTAATAGAGAATTGATTCCCTACATTGACAAAAAACTGTCTTCCAATTTGGAGCATTTCTACAGAAAATACTGACATACAGTGCTTTTGTAATGTCAAAAAATAAAACTTTTATGGATTTACTTCTCATTTTGTATGCTGCTTAAACGCAAAAGTGGTATGTGGATAGGGCTAATCTAGTTGTTATTAGACTACTGATCATATGTGTGGTCACATTATCAATGATGTTCTATTCATGTAGTTGATAGTAAAAATCTGGATAAGGAAACTCAGTCGAATCAAAATTCTGTACAGATAATAATTAATGTGATAGTATTTCTATGTTGTCAGTGGAGATAGGAATTTATATTGAAAGAGCTTATACACTTGTGTCTTTTATATTGTTTGGCATGAGAACATGATCACACTTAGTTTGTTCCTGTTACAACACCCTTAATGAAGTTCCAGGATTTGAAGTTAAGAAAGCTGAACAGCAATACTATAACACAGCCACCGATGGATGATGAGCAATGACCGTCATGCAGTTTTAGAACAGTACCCATACTGGTTCCCGGAAAAATATAGGTTCTGGGAGGTAACTCCAAGTCTACTACAAGAACGTTTGTAGTTTAAGAACCAAACTAAAAACCTTGAGCTCACCAATCGGTCTCACAGACTTTGATATTGTTTTCTTTACTGTGACTTTGTTAAGTAAAAGTATTAACAGAAAGACAGGTTTATATAATTATTGTTTTTCGTTGTGACAGATCTGAGAAGTCAAGTGTAGGTCTATGGTGTGGTGCAGTTTTATTTGCAGCTAAATTCGAGGGAAGACGATTTGGAAAGCTTGTTTATACTTGTAAACACTGCGGGAATCAAACATTTGTTTGGATCTCTATACTACCATCTACCACCTACGTCTTCATTGAGAGTTATGGAATACTGCTTGAGTGTATTAACGCAGAACCCTCTTATATTATTCTTACTGGATATTTAAATCTTTAAACAATAGATGAGCCAGCATGAGCATCCATTTTACTAATTGACGTGTATCATCTGCCCCTATTATCTGATTTAGCAATTTTACCTTTTGAGGATTGTTGGTCTTATGTTATTCAGTATGTTGACTTCACTATTGCAAATAATGTTGATATGTGTTATTATCTTAAATGAATAAATTTGGAATGGAATGTTGGAAGATTTTTATAGTAGCGTTTGGACATGCCTTAATATTTTCGTAAACAAAAAAGATCAAAGCTAGAAAAATTTCCTAGATGGTACTCAAAAGAATTAAAGTCTGTACTGCCTGTACATAAAAATACAAAACCTGAAACTCTATTTACTATATTCTATATATATATATATATATATATATATATATATATATATATATATATATATATATATATATATATATATATATATATATATATATATATATATATATATATATATATATATATATATATAAGAAAAAACATCAGATAGAATTGGATATAACAAAGTATATTGGATCAGTATATTCAAAAAGCAACTTCTTTTATGATGCAGTGATTAGCAGATCAAATCTAACTATAGATGTCTTCTTGTGAGATAACTGTTTTAGATTTGTGGCCTTAATTTCAGTTTTTCAAAAGCTTTTAAAGTGGTTTAAATATTATTTAATACGACATAATCAATTCATTAAATTAAAGAATTATCTTTCAGAAGAAATATTTTATCAGGGGTTCCTTGGGGGAGATAGTTGACCCCATTACTGTTTAATGTTTAAACAGATAACCTAGTTGACTATCTTCAAAATTGTAAAGTGCTTTTATTTTCTGAGGACTTAAAATTGTTTAGAAAAGTAAGTTCTACATATGACTGTTTCTTGATCCAAGAAGGTATTAAGTGGTTGTTACATTGAAGAACTGTGAATGGTTTTCCCTTTAATGATAAAACATGTAAATTAGTGAAATTTAACTAAAGACAACTGTGTTATTTAATTATAGAATTAATGACATTATTTTTGGGAAAGTAGATATTATTAGGGGCATAAGTGTTTATTTTGATATAAAGAAATCTCCTTTGCTTATCACATGGAAATCTTGTTAATTGAGCAATAAAAATTTCTGGTTTTATTCATCGTACTTTGAGCCATTTTGGTAACATCCATTGCTTCAAGGTATTATGTGCTTATAAGGGATCAATTTTAAAGTATCCTCCTATTTGGTCTCAGTTGCAAAGAGTGTAACAGACTATGAAGAACAAATCAAGATGTATGTAAATTATATAAAATAATAAATTCAAGTATTAATTGCCCAGAACTCTTAAATAAAATAACATTTTCAATTTTAGCAAGACAGAGCAAGTAGCTCTTATGTACCTCTCTACCAACTACAGTATTTCTTGTTCAACCACTAAGTTCTTCAGTAATGAAAATACATATTTTGGTAGTAACAATATCGATTTTTTTAAAAATATTAGTTTTAACTCCTTTAAAACTCAAATGAAAATGGGGGTTAACATGAGCAAATTGTGAAAATATTAATTTATATAATAACTTTGTAATGTAATGAATACCAGATAATCAAGTTTTGGTGCAGCGGGTTTCCAAACTATTAAATAAGTGTAAGGTCAATATTTGTATTAGAATTAATTGGACTTTACTCTTACCTTCTCATATATATTACCACAACAAAAACACAAAACACACACCTTCAACTCATGTTTGTTGTAAGCTATGCATTTTTAATTTAACACTAAAAACATTTAGTTATGATATTTTCTGTTCTCTTGTGAAATATGTTAATCTCCCTAGCCTTTTTTTACTAAATTATATACAGTTTTTGTCTCACAATTCATGTTCCCTTAAAAAATTTATTTGACTACTTCCATTTTTTAAAATTTGAAAATCTTGCCTTAAAAAGCTTCATTAATTATTGTTATTTCTCATACTGCCTAAGACACTGATTAAAATAGCAGATCCTTTAAAAGTTTTTGCTACCCTTATTGGAGGAAGTATTTTACTTAATGGGTTTTTATCACAGTATACTTCTTTAAAAATTCCTTCAGGTGATCAAGATGTTTAATTTACTTAATCTACCTAATTTTTCATCTAATGTACTAAGGTTGTATAAAAGTCTTACTTTGGTCTTCCTTTTTCTTTAGGCACTCTTCTCTTGCTAAAATTTGTACAAGCCAGATCCAATTTAGAATACTGCTTCCAACTTTAATTAGCTACTACTCCTGAACTCCTTACTTGATTTTTAAAACAACAGAAGCTTCCAACACTGTCGACCCTTTGTCCCTTTTTTTCACACACTATGTAGTAGTCACCTAAGGCCTTAAAGGTAAACTGACAAAAAAGGCTTCCCCCTTAAAAACAAGTCTTTCTAGACATATGTATGCTGGTATTCAAAATTACAATGTTATCAGTATTAGATCTGAAATAAAAAGTTAATATAGGAAAATATTTAAAGTTATTTAGGTTGTCCCTTCATTTTTGACATAGAAAATTCAAATGTATCAGCATGATTTGTTGAAACACAAATTTTTATTGGTAAAATTTTATTTAATTATAAACAACATATCTCTAAATTTAAAGTATCAAAACAGAATTTTTAAAATTCATTTTTACCTACACTAAAAGGTACATAAAAAAATAATAATACACTTTCAAAACAATGTAATTACCTCAAGTGTAATAGTTACCAAAGAAGTATCTTTTTCGTTCTAAAAAGAATTATCTTACAATAACTTTCTAAATCACTAAGTAAAAATTAAATAAAATCTTAAGCTTCTGAAAGAGTTACTGAAAAGGTGACAAGTTACAGTATAAGTCAGTGTAAGTGTTACAAGACCTTTATACCCAAACTGGCAGCTCAACTAGAAAACATTAGACTAAAAGTTTATACATTCAAACCAATAACCTGGGAAATACCTACAATGGTAACTGGTTTTACTGAATTAATGAATATTTGGGTAGCTATGAAACACACATCAACAGAAATAACTATTAACCTAGCATTAAAAGGAAAAACTGATATAAATACATCAATACATCACATTTTATTATTTATAAAATGTATGTTGGGGGTTGTTATCTACAAATGAGTAAATAGGGAAGAAGGTGGCAGATTATCTATAGTCACTAATTAAATATACACCAAAAAGATCTAAAGTAAAAAAGACTAGCTAATCTGAAATGGAACTGGTCAACCACATAGGCAGAATTAAAGATGGATCAAGTTTACAGTTTATAATTGCCATTAGAATTGATAAATTAACTAAACTAAACCTAAAGAATTATTCCTAATAATTAAATACCTGTTCAAAGGATAATGATCATAGAAACAGTAACCTGAGTGACAGCAAGAGTACAACAGATGAAATAGATGAAAAAAGTTACTTTTTAGGCAGAGAGACAACCTGTTACGAGTCCAAATATATGATATTTACCTGACAGGTAGAACACCACTAAAATGGGCGATAGGATACACAAAAAATGATATACATATTTAGGTTGGGTGCTACATCAATAGCAAAAAAAGGTTTGGTAGGACAAGAGTACCACAAAAAAAAAACGTAAAAATGGATTATCAGATACAAAAATTACATCTTTTTTAAATGCTAGCTTATGTTATAATGAAAACCAAGGTAGGAAAAAAATTCCTTACGTTTTAATAACTAAAAAATAAAATTTTTGATTGGTTTTTCTAGTTACCAAAAAGGACATTGATCCTACCTTAGTTATTATTATTTTTTATAATATAAGTTAGGTTTGGTCTAACGGTCATCTATCTGATAACCCCATTTTATGTTAAATTTATTTTGTTTAACAAGTTGCAAAAGTAGGTCTCTTCCAAACTTTTATTGTTATTGAAGAAACACTCTACATAAATATGTATTATTTTTCGTGTATTTCATCACCCCTATTAGTTTCATCCTTCCTGTCAGGTAAATATTATATATTCTGACTTATATCTACTTTGATCAGAACCATTTTGTTTGTTTACCTAAAAAGCAACTTCTTATAACTATTTTGTCTGTGTATCTTATGACCCCTGTTTTTATATTGCCAATTGCTCGGCTACAGTTTATATATACAATTAATACAGTTCTCATAATATTTATCATTATTTGACAACTGACTTAATAGAAAAAATTGTAGATTATACATAGGGTTCAGATTTCTAGGCTTATAAGTATTAACAGCCTATAAGTACATTCTGTTTTCCAATGTATGCGAATTATGCAAAAATACTTTTTGCCTTTTTTCGTAACTGTTGTCCTTAATTTAATATTTGGTGGTTATTTGCTTTTTTATACATTCTAGCTTATAATTGTCATTAGTATTTTATTTTGCCCTTTTTAAAGCATGCATTTTTGATTGATAGCACATGATTGTACTCAATCGATCACAAATGAAGACAATTTTATGTGACTACCACCTAACTCTATTTTTTTCAATTCTTTATATATTTATCTTACATTTCCATCCCTCCTCCTCCATTTAATCAGTTTGTGCCGTAAAACAAAAAATGTTGGAAACCACTGTATAAGTCCCATTTTTAATTTATAAATTAAGAACATTAGTCTTGAGATGTATATACATATTTTTTTTATGATTTGAAGATATTATATTTGAAGACTGAGCTAATGTAATATTTACCATACCATATTTACAAAAGTAAAACTGATAGCAATACTAATTTCAGTTTTTTAAGCATCTGACCATATAAATTTTACAGCAGAAAATTTTATGTAGATAAAGTATCTACTATAATTTAATATTATAGCAGACACGTTAACTACATAAAATATAAAAAGTATATAATTTTTTTAATTATCGAATATAACGAAAGTGGTGTACGTAAAAGTTTTACTATAGAAATCCATATGGCATCTATTACTACCTTGTAATTTAATATTTAACAAAATAATGAAATAAGATTTTAATGATTTCAAATAATATATATATAATTTTAAAAGTAAGTCATTACTATTTACCATGATCTAAACTACAAAACCATTGTTACTTTTAATTAAGAATGCGTTTTTGTGTAATTAATGTTTATAAAATACAAAGTACATATATTTTTAAATATCTAATATAAGGCCGGGTTTATCCAACTTCTTAATTGTTTACCCAATTTCCTCTCTTTTTATAATCCTTAGTTTTTAGTGCTTTCTACCAATAGCGTCGGCTAAATAAGGTTACCTTCACTGTCAGTTTTGACAGACATTCTCAATTTATAAGTTACAAATTTTTCAAGGACTTTCCTTAGTAATAAATTTAAGAATATAAATTCAGAACTTGGGTAAACAATTCTGCTTAAAACCTAATATTGGATAAACCTGGCCTAAAAGTCTACATCCAGTCACAAAAGTCAATTATTTTTCAATGTAATAATATCTATGTTTTTATAGATAAATTTATGATTAATATGTTTTAGAATACAAGTGTATCAAAATCCAAAACTGAAACACACAACACTAAATGATGAACACTATGAAATATAGTTTTCCAATTTTTCATATTAAAACATACATAAACCCGGTTATACTTAGTTTACCATGTTTCATGTAGTTTATCTTCTTATTGGCTTTTCAAAGTATTCATTTTGAAATAACTTATTCACATGTGTATCTATATTCAGAATATAGATTTGGTGAAATGGCTATCACACATCAGCTAGTTAAGCAGTTGTTTTGAATAACTTTATATTCTATTTTGTCAGAAACATGTATAATCAACATAACCTTTATAGCATGTCTAGTGCTCTCTGAAAATAAACTTCCCCGACTTTTCAAGGTTTGCAGGGTATTTTTCTGAAGAAAAAGAAGAACAGTTCATGATTTTCGTGATATTATTTGTTATGTTTATAAATGAAATTAGGAATTGTAATTTTTGTTATTAAACAGCGTAAATTTTCAACCAAACATTCTTTATACACCAAAAATCCTCATTCCAATTTGGTCTCAGTTTACTTATACAATAAATATAATTCTTAGGAAATATTGCATATTTAAAAAATCATCTAGAAGATTGAAACAGAAGTCCTGAAATCTTGTAACTGACCTTTTGTAAGACTTCAATTTTTCTATGGAAGTCCTACGACCTCATTTTTAAAAATATTTTAATTCAATATTACCTGTTTGAATGCCACAAACTGTTCTGGTTTTAATAATTTTTTTTCCTGCCTTATAAAGACGGACAGCTACTTTTGTGTCCAAGCGTGTTAATCCTCTTGTAAGCCCTCTGTTTTGTCTATTAACTTTTTAATAAAACTCTCATATTGTTTGCAGTCATGCTTAAAGAGTAAAATGTCTTTAGGTGAAACATTTTTAAGTTTTTTTGGCGTGTCTCTTACACTATAACTGAAATGGATTGAACCGGAAACTATCAAATTTGCATTTAAATTTAAATCAGGGCTAGATACCTTTTAGTTTTGTCAGGGGATTGAAAGTTTGTTAAAAATATTACACATTTGTTATTTACAAATTACTGAATAATAGAATTTGTCTTAGTGAACATCAAACTATGTCTTCCTTAGGTTTTTAACCCATCTGCTCTCAAAAGGGAATTCTACAATATCTGTTTTACATCTAATATTATTAATAATTTTATTAAAAGTCCTGAATGTTTGCAGTCAATTTGGTCTTAGTCAAAAAACTTACTGTGTTAATATTTTGATTTTATACTATGTATTTTTTGTCAGATTTACACTAAATACAACTTAGTTCAAACATTTGTATTAAAAGTATCTACAATTTTTACAATGGAGCAGTATATTAATACACTCTATACACTTATTGTAATTTTTGTATTGAACATTTTATCAGTAAATCAGTAAAACAAATTTATTGAAATCCCTTAAAAAAAACATTCAATACTTGTATTAGGAGGTTTACAATTGGTAATCTCAATAATCATGTTTATATGGATCTTTAAACATTAGAGGATTTTTTTTAGTCTTGAGTGTATTTTGAAAATAATTAATGTATAAGTCTTAGGTACACAGATTTGATCCTGATGAATGAAAATGAGTTAAGGAAATATTATTAAGTCCTAACACTGGAACCTGTGGTGGAACATAGATCAAAATACAAGAGTTTTAACCACACTACCCCATAACTTGTTACGTTCTGAACAGAAAGTATTCATTTTAATAAAATAATCATCTTCTCACTATGATGCAGAACATTTTCTGACTGATGAACAAAATTTTGATCAATAAGGACTATAACAGTGCACAACTTATGGGTTTTTGAAGAAATGTCAAATTTCATAAAATGTTAGTATGGGATACGAGCCGTAACTACTATATATTTGGACAATATATGAAATGTTACAAAACTATTTGGGATAAACTAGATAAAATATCAAAAATATAACAGATTTACTGACAAATAAATATCTGGATGCTAATCTTTATTCACATTAAAATCAATATTATATGTACACACTTATTGATAAATCTAGTGTACTTGGGTCCCGAGCTGTCCGCTCAGGTTTTATCTGCCATGTTTGAAATTATACCTCTGTACTTTAGAGGTAAATCAGAGCAAAAAATTTCAAATGACGTAAATATTGCAAAATCAACAGTTGGGAATATTATTAAAAAATATGGAGATAGCTAGTGTTAATGTTCATGGTTTTTAAAAGTCCAGGCCGACTTCATAGATTTACTGATATAGAATGACGTGTTCTGGTCAAAATTGCAGAACTAACATGAGGGGTACCTTATGAGAAATATAGATCCAATGGAATTACGAGGCAAAATTAAATATATCCAGGGAATGCTGTAGACTATTGTTGCACAAGTTTGGTTACAATTTTTACATTATCCAATTTCTTTAAAGGCCATGGAAAAGCCGTTATTAACAGCTATTCCAAAGAAAAAACGTTTGGATTGTGTAAAATCGAAAATATCTCGGGACAACAGAAATGTGGCGTTCTGTTATCTTCAGTGATGAATCACAATTTGATGTCTGGTTAGGTGATTTTTGAAAAAGGGTGATTCATACAAAATCAGAATCATTTCATAAAGACGGTCTAAAGCCTACAGTAAAATTTCCCTAGGGGGTTATGACATGGGGATGTAAGAGTAGTAAAGGAGTTGATAAATATGAGTTGGTTCATGTTACTGTAAATGCAGAAAAATACCTACAAATTTTATCACGAAGCTTAATTTCAAGAAAAGAACAAAGCTTTGGAAATGACAATTTCATATTTCAGCACACATTGCGAAAATATCAAACAAATAATGATTTGGGGACATTAATTTAAGTTTTGTTAACAGTGATATGGAAATAATTAAAACTTGGTGCGATGCAAATAAATTAACTTTAAATATTTCTATAACAAATGTGATGTCTTTTGGTTGTGATTTGGGTGAAGTTCGCTTGGATGCTAGTATCCTGCCAAATCATACAGAAAACAAATTCTTAGGCCTTTACATTGACAATTGTTTAAAGTTTGAATGTCATATTAAGTTCTTAAAGTCAAAACTGGCATCAAACTGCTATGCAATGAGAATTATTTCTAATGAGCTAGATGGTAGCATAATAAGATCTACATATTTCTCATTAATTGAGTCACACTTGCGGTACAGTATTTGTCTCTGGGGTACTTGTTCTGCACTACTTTTTCAAAGTGTTTTTGTTTTGCAGAAAACAGCCATTAAGTATATGTTTAGAGCTAAAGTGCGAGATTCATGCAGGCCTCTGTTCTTAAAGCACAATATTTTGACACTTGCCTGTTTATTCATATTGGAAACTGTATGCCTAGTGTTTGAAAAATACAAAAACGAATTAATTGCGAGGCATGATTATAATGTAAGAGATATAAATGTGATCTCCCTCCCTATTCCAACATCAGCACAAATTAAAAACTCTATCATATATGGTGGCAAAAAATTATTCAATCATCTGCCTCCAAATATCAGGTCGATTCCAACTTCGGTTAAGTCCAGAAAAGAATTAAAAAAACTGCTATGTGCGAGAGCCTACTATACTGTAAATGAGTTTTTAGATGACCATTTTTAATCTAAATCTATATTCCTACTATTTATCACTTGTAATCCAATACACTACCTTTTAACACTTTGGCCCTTGTCACTTTTAATTATATAATGGCTGATTTATGTATTGGCTTGCCTTCAGCTTGCTTTAACTGTATATTCATTATAGTTTTTGTTCTTTTTTATATTTTAAATCTGGTGTGTATTTTTTATAATATGTAAGTGTATGCGTTCAAGTTTTTAAATGACAACTTTTAATATTTTTAGCCCTATAAAGCATAGAGTTTGTGTAGTGGTATATTATGATATATTTTTTTGTTGACAAATTAATTTTAACAATTTTTAACTATTTTCAGTGTGTTTTGAGTTTGCCTGTATTATGTATTATGCACTATGTGTATGTATGCGTTTTGCGCGTGCATGCGTGGTTATGTATACGTATACGCATATATTTTTGTCTGTACTGTTCTTTTTATTATGATTCTGTGCTTTCTTTGTTTTGTATAATCTTTTTTTTTTCTCTTCCCCTTAGCTTTGTCAGTGAATACCATTCTAGACAATAAAGCATTTTGAGTTTATCATGGCCACTGAGTAGCCCCAAATTGAATGTCCTTGAAACTTTATGGCATCAGATGAAGAAGACTTTGCGTAACAATCCTTGTGTACAGTTCTGGCATTAAAAGCAAAAATCCCACAAATTTAGGACTTTCACTCCCGAATATTGCAAGACTAACAGATTCTATGCCAAAACACATACAAGCCTTTATTGCCCCAAAAGGTGATGTTACCTCTTATTAATGTTCAATTAGTTATTAGATTCAAGTGTGTAGGAATATTAATTTGTCAGCAAATTTGTTATGTTTTTGTTATTTCTAGATAGATAGATAGATAATGATATTCATGATAAAAAATCTTACAAAAAATTTTCATATGTCAATTAAAAAGTCACAATATTATTATTATTATTATTATTATGGTTATTAGACAGTAGGCGGTTATAACCGATTAACTGCCATTATTATGTCCATGCACTTTAAATTTAACTATCCACGCTTTATAGTTGTGATTACACTCCAATACTAACATAATTGTCCAGTCTGTTCTTAAAAGCATTTATACTGGGAGCAGTTACAACATCCTCAGGGAGCTCATTCCACTGTTGGAAGGTTTTCCTCGAGAGTCTGCGACTCAGCTCTACTGTCAACTTTAGAGAATGTCCTCGGACATGTTGATTGGTGTTTCTGTGAAAGAAATTTATGTCACATTTGTAGTGCCCATGTAGGATTTTAAAGGTTTCTATTAGGCATCCTCTATTTCGCCTCTCCTCCAGTGTGCTAAGCTTCAGGGCTTTAAGCCTGTCATCATAAGACAACACTCTCAACAGAGGTGGGATTCTTGTCGCTCTTCTTTGGACCCTCTCTAGAGCATCGATATCCTTTTTGAAATAATAGATAAAATAATGATAAATAAAACAATTAAGTATTGTAAAATGTACTTGATACCACACATATTAATATATCACAATACAACACTTAGATTATCACATACAATTACAATTAGGCAGGCTTATATATATTTCTTCCAAAGAATAGAAAGCATTCCGAGCAAAGAAAGATTTTAAAAGTGCCTTCAATTGAGTAGATGATAGGCTCCTCACACCATCTTTGAGCGAATTAAAAAGTTTGATACCAACACCTGTCTGTCCTCTCGTCAGTCTGGTATATGTCATCAGGAGATTATTTCTGTGTCTGGTGGCATGTGCATGTTGGTCTGCATGAGCAGTATAGTGCTGTGGGTGGTTTTTTATATACATAATACACTCTAGGGCATAAAGAGAAGGCATTGTTAGAATCCCTAACTGGATAAAAGTAGGCCTACAGTTGTCATGATAGCTTAATACACCCACCACTCGCACGGCTCTCTGTTGGATGCCAAACAGATAGTGTCGAGCAGTTGAGTGACCCCATGCAAGAATAGCGTAAGATAATCTTGAATGGAAAAGATCGAAAAAAGCAAATGTTTTTTTAACATTTCATGCATCTTCCAAACATATAATCATTAGGGCTCATAGATGTTGACCTTTTGATGAACATAGATCATCAAATGCTTTGTTTTCAATATACAGCCTTTTATAACGTAAATTTTATGTGCCCTATATCTGGAAACAAAAGCTTTTTTAGACCTATGTCCATACAAAACTTTTTTTCATATTTTAGGAACTACTATACGTTAAATATGATGAAAAAGTAATTTAGTGTTATTTTTTCCCATATATTTTATATGAGATTTGGGTAAAGATTAATACCAGTATCTCTGAAACTAGTCAGAAGATTAAGTTCTGCCCATGAAGACTTTTAATCAGGAGGAGAGTTGGTGTGTGTCAGTGTAGAAAGTTTTTAAACAGAATATTGAAATTATATCCACATTTTGAAATTAAAAAGTAATTTTATTATAAAAAAAAATAAAATATGGTGTTAGGTGTTCATTGTAACTAAATTGAAATCAAGAATTAATTTTTGTTTGTAACTTGGATTTAAATCAAAATATTGCCGAAAACTGGACCAATTCCAAAAATAAATTGAAATATTTATGAAGGCTACAGCATATGATAGCAAAGGTAAAAAAAATCAGGTAGCTATGTTATTGCAGGGTGTGAATTGTTGAACATATCCAAAATAATGCATCATGATAAAAAAGTAATCAATCAACAATCAATTGGTAACATCTGTTTGCCAAAAAAGAATACTGTAGTAGTAAGATATAAATTTTATAAGAGATAAGAAGGAGAATTATTTGGCCAGTATTATGAAAAGCTGAAAAATTAGTTAAGCCTTGTGAACTTGGAGCTCGGGTAGATAGTTTAATAAGAGATAAAATCATAATGGGTATTGCTGACATGTCATTACAAGAAATACTATTGAGACAAATTAAATATTGCAAATATTTGGCAAAAAGACATTCATAAACATATATTTTTGCTTATATTAATTCTATTTGTATACTATGCAATATACATATTTCCTGTACGTTATCTATCGAGAGCCTCTGTTTGTGTACATGTTGTAAGGACGAATATTGTAATAATAATAGAAGTGTTGTGCTTAAAGCATTAAATAATGAAATATTAACCAAAATTCACAGCAGTTTTAATTTTAAGATTTTATTGTAGGTTTAGTTTGCAAAAATGTTTGTATTTCATATTTTGTCACATATGTAAGTATCGAGTCCATACTATCCCAAAAGTAATCGATTGGCAGAAAGGACAATATTGCTAAACGAATCATTAGAAAACCATAGAGTTATGGAATTGTATGGTGCTTTACTCCAATATAGAACAATACCAGTTTTAGGTTTAGAATATGCTTCATGAAATGCTAATGAGTAGACTATTAACGCAAAATTTGACAATATCTGATTCTGTACTGAAGTCAAAAGTGTCAGGAAGCATTTTCTAAGATGAGAAAGAGTCTGTCCCATTTAAAACAATTTTAGCATCAAACAGCTAAGAATAAGTCAGACTTCAAATCCGGTGATAATGCGATTATACAAATTACAAGAACTAAATTGTGAGAACAGGGTATTATCAAAAAAATCCTTAGAAATTCCTAGATCTTACCAAATAACAAATTCCCATAATAAACAGTTCAACAGAAATAGTAGCCACATTTGGCCAACTATAAACAAACCTTGTATAAAAAATGAATTATCTTCGATTAGTTTCTCCTAGATGTCGCACTGAAACATTGATTTCACTAGATAACAGTAGTTTCAAAATGTTAAATACCAACCCTGTTAGCGTAAAACCATGTGTAGAGATTAGGGGACGCCCAATATTACCACAAGATCAGGTAGGCAAATAAATCCTCCAATATGTACCTATTACACTAATTAAGTTTAGTTAAGGGAAAAACTTAAGGAGAAAGATGTGATTTATAAACTTTCTAATGTTATTGTTCTTGATTCTGGGCCTGTGAAGAAGAGAAGGTATTTAGCAGAGATCCTCAGGGATAGAATATTGCAATTATATTCATATATTAACATTAAAAAATAGTTTTATTGTAAAAATAAAGTAACAAAACAGGAGGTCGAGATCTGTAAAATTCTAAAATTTCATGAAATTTGATGCTTCACCAGAAACACAACAAAGACATGTGCAGGGTTCTTTCTTTAAAAATGTTTAAAAGTCAGACAGATTAATGTCATTTTGTAACTGAGACATTTAGAAAAAATATTTGTTCAATTATTGCTTATGTCATTTTAAATCTATACACTGTCGAGTTAGACCTGATCTAAATTTAACACTCTTTAGAGAGTATGGTGTATGGGTGTAATAAGGAGGAGGTAGAGGTGGAGGAAAACTTTTTTTTAACAAGTTTTTCTATAAATAAAATCAGTATTAAATTACTTTTGGTTTCCATTTTTTTGACCATTAAGCAATATCATAAATTTATCATTTAACAATCACACAAAAAAATTCCTAAAACGCTTCATATTTTTAATATTAAATCAACAAATAATATAACCAAACTATTTTTTTCACAACTGAAAAAAATGGACAATATTTCATTTCATTTTTATGCACAGATGTATCTACTAAAGGTAGAATGAGAGATAGACATTCAGCAGCTTAAGTTAAAAACACTAAAACTAACTGTACTTTTTTACATAAAATACAAACATATTTATTGGTTTACTACCCCCTTTTTTAATTCATATCCACTCTATTTCCTTCTAAATTCCTTCTTTTTTCATATTATTGTATGTATCATGTAATGGTCAACAAAACTAGAAATGGACAACAATGTAGAAAAAATAAAAAAATACCAAAGCCTTAACATATATTCATCATAAGATTAAATATATGATTATAAAAAAATAATCAAAACCACTTGTAGGTAATATTCTGCACTTAACGGCTTAGGTATAAATACCATGACAAATTGAACCTATAAAACCACTTATAACAGCCATCATTTTACTAAAGGTCTGGTTTTCGAATCGTCATCACAATGCACCTCTTTGTACTTTCTAACTTCCTTCATATAAATTGACCAAGCATCTTGAGCATTATTTCCCTCTTCTTCTATATTTCTTACTTTAGCTACCATGCCTGTTTTTAAGACTTTACCACCTCTGCGTTTACCAAAAGCAGGCAATATTGGCTTTTTTGGAGCAGTCTCCTGAGGAGGTTCTTCTGTTGCTTTTTGTTGTTCTTGCATCTTTTTAAACATTTCTAAAAATGAACCATCATTTCGAAAAGGAACTGGTCCTTGATCATTTTCTGGTTCAACGGGTAGTTCTTCATCAGGATCCTCAATTTTCATATCTTCCTCACCAATAACATCCCCATCAAGCTCTTTATCAATATAATCACTATCTCGTCTCCCCTCATTGCGATGATACTTTGGGCTTTTTCTATCTCGGTCGCCTCTATGTGAACATGATCTCGAATGACTCCTTGAGCCAGATCTAGACCTACGTGACTTCATTCTTTTAGTATGTGACTTAGATCTTGATCTAGAATAACGCCTAACATACCTCTTGTACTTACGTCTATAACTGGGACTCTGAGAAGGAGACCTTGATCTAGATGAAGAGTATTTCCTTCGTCTACGCCTGGATCTCGACCGAGATCGTCTTCGTCTATCTCTTGAATAACTTCTAGACCGTCTCGAATACGACCTTGAACGCTTACGGCGATATCCACGATCAGAACTCCGGCTACGTGACCGCAAACGAGTCTTTTCAGACAACTCATCCGCGCGACTCTCAACGATAGGGTTTTTAACGGAAGAATCTACTTGTTTACTACCTTGATCACTGCTTCTTGAAGATTCGTTTTTTTGACTCGAAACGTTGCTGTCCTCGTCGGGGATATCAAATTCAGTCCCCGGGGGCGGCGGATTGTTCCAGTCGTATCTATTCATCCCTGTGAATCGAGGCGGATGTCTGACCTACAAGAGAACTTTCCAGGTATAAAAAAGTTGCTAAACTGAGCATGGCTTTAAAAACTGTCGGAATTGTTGGCACTTTTATTAATCCCCTTTTGGGGAGATTCTATGCCAAAAATGGGGGACAATTGATGACAAACGGAAAAGGTGGTACTTACAGTGGTGTTAGGTAATCAATAAGCAAGTGACATTTTAATCAGATTTTTGGCAATTTCGTTAAGGAATCTACGAATCTAATACTTAAAATTCGTAAATAAGCTATCCTCTAGAACGGCCGAGGATTTCTTATTAATATTTATATTTTTTTACCTTATTTTCTTTCTTCAATTTCCCTCAACTTAAAACTCACTAAAAACGACGCAAAATGGCGGCTTGAAATTTTTATTTTTAATGGAATGCAGAAACTAGCGCTACACTCGACAGTATTTAAAACTTACCAGCGACACTACAGAAATCTGTGCTCAGCGTTACCATAAAACATTATTGTACTGTCTCAATGATTTGTACTACATATGTACAAACTACACCACTTCGAAACTGTTTTTCTTCAGTTCCTGTTCTTAGATTTCGTCACAATGGAAACACTTCATCGTAAATATTCGGCACGTCTCCGATATTTCCCCGTATTCCCGTATTACAACTTCCTTGGCGCAAAAAGTTTACGTTTAAATTTGGAGTGACTTTAAAGCGCGGCAATGCAAGTTACCTCATTCGTTTCCGACAATTTACGTTAAACTTTTTTTTTTTCTGTATTTTGTCGATGTATATAAATATTTTTAAAACGTTAAAATTATCACCCATTTTTGTACCATAAATATGTACTTGTCTTGTCTTGTTCTGCTTGATGGCGTTGCTTCTAGGCAATTGCCAGCTTAATTTAAAAAATATGTACTTACTTTTTAAGCTTCGTTCTTGTAGGTTAGTTTTTACGTTAAACGAATACGGGAGATCTAAATTACACTTAACGTTCTTCTTCTTCATTCCTGTTTAGCCTGTTACATAACAGGACTTATTGGCTTTAAATTTAGAGTGCCTTTAAAGCGCGGCAATGCAAGCACCTTGGTCCAGTTTGGAGGCGTTATCGGTAGGATATCCGGATGGCAATTTACGAATCTTTCAAATACTTTTTAATTCCTCTTTAAATTTTTGAAATGCATCTAGGCTTTTGCCCCTTGAGAGTACTTTTATCACGAGATGACCCTTTCTTTCAACGTTAAACTTACGTAGCGGCCGTTACATTTATTCTATGTACTATAAATATGTACAACTAGGCCTCACACGTTCACAGTATGCTCCCTTTCTAGCGGGCGTTGCTTCTAGGCAATTGCCAGTTTAATTTAAAAAAACCGAACACTTTTTACCACTTATGTTAACAACACAGTAGGTCTGCATTTACGTTACGAACCGGAAGACTGTACACTTAACGTTATTTTTCTTTATGAGTTTTGTCAGATATTTTTTAGAAATATAGGTTAAAAACGAATATATTTAGTTCCAACATCAAAATTATCACCCATTTTTGTATCACAATTGTGTACTTTCTCTTTAAGTTCCGATATTGTTGGTTGGCTTTTATGCTAAAAATCATGCGGTATTTGCATTGTGTTCCGGGCGTTAAGGAAAAAAAATTTTTTTGGAGGTAACCACTAGTAACTACGTTTAGCATCTACAGTGACGTCATAGTATGCTTTGACTTTTGATATGTCGTTGCATTCCATTGACAATTGACAGATTTAAACAGTTTTTTGATTTTTTTTTATATTAAAAATTAAATAATGATTTCTAACATTATGCTTCCTTTAGTTCATTACATGATGATGATAAACAAAACACAAACAAAGATACATTAATTCCCCCATAAACTTTATTAAATTAAATTAATTTAAAAAAAGAACAGGACGTCTATAAATTAGGAAAGATGAGGATGAAATGTGACATTACTGACATTCGACTTTCTCAAATAAATATGAAATATATATTACAGAGTTCGTGGCAGTTCACGTCTCTTTAGACGGAACACTCACGCTTTCTATGTATACCTCCCACCTTGCCACCAAACGGTTCAAAACTCCCGCTATTTTAAGAGAAGTGTACAGTTCACGACAGATAAATTCGTACGGCTGAGTTGCTTTATTGTCAATTGTATTTCATCTTCGTTCTGAATTACCTTCCGCATTTGACAGTTATAACAGCACACGATGACATGATTAATTATTGACGTTTCAGTCTACTCGTAATTGGTAAATTCGCATCTACCGACTTTCAAATTCTCGGTACGATTCAAATCAAATTAACGGCCTTTTCTCAGTTAGAGTTTGTGCTTAAATAAGCGCCCAGGGCCCAAGTTTTTTATTTCTCCAAAAGTTGAAATTGTATGCTAATTTTGGTATTAGTGAATTTAATATATGTATTTGAATGTAACCTAATATAGAACAAATCCTTCAGTTACATAGAAAACCTTAATATACCTTTAAAACCACTCAATCCGTATGGTCGTAACCTAGGTTACCGTTAAAAATAAAAGTCGTATTATCAAAATATCATAAAATGAGGTTATACTCATTTGACACCGCACGGATTTATCTGACGCCAACTGTACATGCGTAGTCAAAATTAAAAAAAAAATTATTTGATTAATTTTCTAACATACGGAACATCCAAAAAGAAAAGCGGAGACATTTTTTAAAACATTATATCTTACAAAAATTATTAGTTTTTTTAAAATCTATTGTTTTGGAAACAAATCTACTGCTTTTTTGACATCGGTCTACTGCTAGCCTAAAATTTCGTCTGACTACACTGTTACCCAGCTTCAAAATGTTTTGCACAGTTAAAGAGAAACCTGTATCATCTTGAGAAAACCTTAATAATATGAAACTAAATGATACTCCTCTTTGTAACAGACGTAATAATAGTTTTATATAGCGGTAATTTCGATATAGGTAATTTTGCTTGTTCGTAATGTTTCTCGTAATTCGCCAACGAATAGCTATGTTTACCACAACTTACGCAACTGCTCAACAAGGGATTTCAGTTTCTAGTGGAATTGTTTTAATATAGACTCGAAAACGTATTGTCGCTTTCTTTACTGCAGACAGAAACAATACAATCTAATACGCATTTTTATTAATTATAAATTTTGTTTAAAAAAGTCAACCGCTTGAACGGAGATTTGAATACATATGCGCCAGATCCAAAGCCGGATATCATACCGACGGTTAATACACTCGTGCAGAACATTCAACAAAAATTGTTTATACTCCGCCTCTCGTCAAGAGGTAGCCAATCAGATCGCAAGATTTATCTTACGTTTCCAACTGTGTCAAAAATTGAAATCAAGCCTCGATGGGGAGTTGAGGACGCTGCCGTTTGGCTTATGTAGAATGGGCGGATAATATCGAAATAATGTTAACAATGTTTTGTAAAACCAAATTTTTTCCTGATATCGGATAATTTTTGATTAATCACAATGAAAAATACCATATGATTAACTGTAACAAAATAATCGATTATTTTGGTTTTTCAATTAATCATTGCCATCTCTACTTGTAGGTAGTGGTCAGAGGAGAGGTGGGGCCGGCACAGAGCACTAGAGATGGATAGGTCCGGGATTTCGAAGGAGTCGCGTCCGGAGGTACATCCAGCTCTGCGGACCTGCATCCAGGTTTCAGTTCTGCCGGATCTGTAACCTGAAACGGTCTGAGTGCCAAAACATTTGGCTTGTACTTTGTAATCAGAGCGTGAGCGTGTTCAGGTCCAGATAGTAAAAACTCATCCTTTACAGTTATATGTTAGGTTACAGTTCCATCATCCTAAAGTTTTATCAGAAAATAAAGAAATAACAAATAATAATGTGTTAATTTTATGAAGTATATTTAAAAACCTAATGTATATTTAACTCAAATCAAATAAGCAGTACATTACAACAGTACTCTATACACGTCTTTATTTTGCGTATATTTTATTCGGCAAAAATAGATATTTTAATTTTTTTGTCTCAATTTTTTTGTCTCATTGATACCTTAAGGTTAACAAACGGCTAAGTAATTATTGTAATATTTACAAATTTCTATAAACACTTTCTAGGAACATTATTTTTCTAACAGAGATTACCGGTTGAAATTATCAGTTATCTGTCAATTTGTGTTAGTTATACTCAGTGCTGCCACTGTATCCTTTAAAATAGTAGTATATCCTCAGAAAAAAAGAGTAGTAGATCAAAGCCGAAGAGTTGTAGATAGTGCGATTTGACCATCTTTAGTAGATTTCTACTTTATTTTAGAAATTTCGAGAAAATTTTAGTAGACAGAAATTAGTAGTTATTCAACAGTGGCGGCAATGAAGCATAATTTGTTTCAAAATGGCAGATTTCATATGTTCTTATACCTACTAGAATTTGTAACACAAAATCACGTGAATCGGCCATTTAGAAGCAAAATATAGGCAAACTGATTTATCATTGTCGCCACTGTAAAGAAAAAAAAATGCTTGAATTCTTAAAAGCACAAAAAGTCGAAAGGTAATGGTGATCATCTGAAAAACGATTTCTGCACACTTGAGTGAACTATTATACCACGAAATAAATAATTGTTTATCCAGAAATCTTCAAAAAAATAAAATACCAATGAGGTTGCCAAATTATACATAATAATTTCGAAGTCATTGGCCATTGCAATGCTTAAATAAAAAATACGGCAATAACGACATTAAGGAGATAAGTAGTGGATTTATAGTAGACAGTAGTAGGGTAGTAGAAAATGTATCAAAGTAGTAGATCTACTACTAAAGTAGCAACTTCGGCAACCCTTCTTATACTGAATGTAAATGAGAGAATTGGACTGATAATTATAACATTATTTATTGTATAAATTTAAATACCTTGCCAGATTCAGCAGCAGTTCCCTCATTACTTATCAATAACTATATCGATTCATTCCGCCGTACGATTCTTGTCCGCGTAATCGGACCGGGTTATTGTTATTCCGTTACATGTTCGTTTTCAACCGCTTCTCTACCGGCCTTGAAATTATCAGTTATCTGTCAATTTGTGTTAGTTATACATAAGTGCTGCCACTGTATCCTTTAAAATAGTAGTATATCCTCAGAAAAAAAGAGCTAGTGTGATCAAAGCCGAAGAGTTGTAGATAGTGCGATTTGACCATCTTTGAGTAGATTTCTACTTTATTTTAGCAATTTCGAGAAAATTTTAGTAGACAGAAATTAGTAGTTATTCAACAGTGGCGACAATGAAGCATAATTTGTTTCAAAATGGCAGATTTCATATGTTCTTATACCTACTAGAATTTGTAACACAAAACCACGTGAGTCGGCCATTTAGAGGCAAAATATAGGCAAACTGAATTACCATTGTCGCCACCGGAAAGAAAAAAATGCTTGAATTCTTAAAAGCACAAAAAAAAGGTAATGGTGATCATTTGAAAAGCGTGATGGCGCGGCGCGGCGCTAGCATTATCTCTTTGGAAAAAATGAAAGGATTTCTGCACACTTAAGTGAACTATTATACCACGAAATAAATAATTGTTTATCCAGAAATCTTTAAAAAAATAAAATACCAATGAGGTTGCCAAATTATACATAATAATTTCGAAGTCATTGGCCATTGCCATGCGTAAATAAAAATTACGCCAATAACGACATCTACAGGGTACTTGCAGCCTCCTGCTCCTGCCTTAACTTGGCATTGAAACTTTGAAAGGATAAAATAATTTTTAAATTTTCATTATTAATTGTCATCACTGTTAGACAAGAGAAAAAAGTGTAAATTTAATTTACTTCCAGGCTACCATTTACGCCGTAAATGAGAGAATTGGATATAATCATAACATTATTTATTATATAAATTTAAATACCTTGCAGCTTTCCAGCAGCAGTACTCTCTCATTACTTATCAATAACGATAAGGATCGAAATATTCCGCCGTACGGCGCTTGTCCGGTAATCAGACCGGGTTATATGTAATACGCCTTTACTCACTATATTTAGTTTGAAAGATAGTACATTATTGCACGGTTCTACAAAATGGTTGTTACCTTACCAACATAAATATTTGAAACTTTTTATGCGAATACATTTTTATAATAGAGGTTACTTTTTCTAATATACCTAAAGGCAGACTAAACCCAAATAGATCTTGTGTAAAGTACCCATCTCTAATAGGACATTAAGCAGGTGCTCCTGCCTCAACTGTCATTGAAACTACTTTAAAGGATAAAATAATTTTTAAATTTTCATTATTAATTGTCATCACTGTTAGACAAGAGAAAAAAGTGTAAATTTAATTTTCTAATAGCAATGGTTTGAACGGTTTTTAGAGATTTTGAACGAAGCATATTTCCCCGTGACCTTAACCTTGATGAGAATGGTATAAACGGGAACAAGGAACGATTGAAATTAAAAGAAATATTTAGTAAATTTGTTTGTATAATACATTATATATTTTGTGTTAAAAAAAAGATTTAAAAAATCTGTTATTGCTCTGGTGTATTATTATATTGTATAACTTTTTATTCGAATAAATTTTTATAATAGAGGTTACTTTTTCTAATATACCTAAAGGCAGACTAAACCCAAATAGATCTTGTGTAAAGTACTCGTTTAATAGGATATTAAGAAGTGCGCTAGAAACAATGTCTTATGAAAACAATACTTTAATTTCTTTTTTTGCAAAATTTTATAATTTAACGATCAGGCGGGTGAACGCGGCCAATGTAATGTTGTTTTGAGTGTATATGTAATAGTTCGCCAGTTAATATTTCACCATAACGAACTTTTTATGAATTAGGCTCAGTGGTCTAGGGGTATGATTCTCGCTTTGGGTGCGAGAGGTCCCGGGTTCAAATCCCGGCTGAGCCCTTACTTTTTTGCGTTTCTTTTGACAGATTTAAAATTGGCAGTAATAAAAATACTAACAGTACTTAGCATAAAATAAATAACATGAATGTTTGTCATTGTTATTGCTAGCTAACTTATTACATTTTTAATACACATGTGTACTGTTGGAAGGAAATACTGAGTGTTGTCCCGCAATTCTAACACCACACTAAACGCTTTTTTAGATTTTTTTTGTGTAGGATATTAATAAATATCTTTTAATTCCTATCAATTTTGGCCAGTCACTGACAAGAATTCGTACGGCATATTTAATTTTTAAGTGGAAAAATTTCATGATATAATAACTGTTAGCAGTTTTTCCGAAAAAAAAATCATTCAAGTTTAAGTTATAATGAGAGTGAAGTGATTATATAATGTTTTTTAGTTTAATAATTATTGATGTTACTGTTATTTTAAATGACAATATTGTTGCCTATTAAAGATTATCATTGTATAATAAGATATGCGAGGCGTACGCAAAAAAAAATGTTAACACATGTAACTAATGATTTAGGTATTAAAAGTACTAAGTATTCAATTTTAGAATTTAAAATAATAAAAATTTATTGAAAACTATTTATAAAGGTATTTAAAAGTATTATTTATATGTTATGGGTACTGAAAGTTATGAAAGGATATTAAAAATACAAAAACACAATTAAAATATTTAGATCAGTAAAGAATATTAAATTGAAATTTACAAAAAAGTATTCAATATAGAAAACAGCTACTTTTGTACTTATAGTGTCAGAAAAACAAAAAAAAATAATATGAAATTTTGTTAAAACCTAACATCCTAAAGACAGATAAAAGAAAAATAATAAAGAAGTAAATTATATAAACCTCATTAAATTTTACAGAAAACCGCAATGGTATCGTTTTTTTACTAATTTATTATAACTGACGCCAATTTACATTATCACAGCCAAAGTTGAGATGTTTCACATTTATTCAAAATAAAATTGACCTCTAAATAATATATTAAGATACTGTATATAATAATTTCTTTATTCAGACCCAAAAACTAAAGGACTGAAATTGTCAATTTAGAATTTGTCAAGAGCGATTTCATCTACCTGATTATACTAATTTTGACTATATAACAAAGTCTACTTTTACAAAAACATTTCTATTGTTATTCTCAACTAGTACAAGCCATCCCGACTTTGCACGCAGTAAAGTATCCCATTGAAGCTTTAACAGTTGTATTTGCGAGCATATTTGTCTCAGAAATTCATAATTAATAGATTCAATTTTAAATAACTCTAAAATGGGTTTTTCAGTAACTGTTCACAAAGGTTTTAACCAAAAAATCGAACTAGAATCAGTGGCGGCTCGTGAGTATATTGAAGGGTGAGGCTACATGAGGTTAATTTTGTTTAAATGTGAATACATTTCCACGTCACCCATGAGATATTATTCTGCGACGCGTTGACCTTTTTTTTTAATGGAGGTCATCGCCAATAGCCCTACTAAACCATTAAAAACTAAAAAAATAAACTCTAAAAAAAAAAAAATGTAAACAAAACAAAATATGTACACCTATCACTAAAATATAGCGGTGATTGCGATAATAAAAACATAATTTAGTTTATTAAAACTTAAAATAAATAGTTGTATGAAATAAGATAAAAAAACTACTTTTTGTACATTAAATCTATACGTCTGTGTTTTAAGGTTGCAAATTTATCTATAATTTGGTCGTAAAAGTTTTGGTCTTCACTAAGTTCTGACAGTAATTCCTGCTCTATTGACATCATTGCTAAACCTGAAAGCCGTTCTTGTGTCATTGTGTTTCTTAGGTAGGTTTTGATCCGTTTAAGACATGAAAAATTTCGTTCGGCCGATACACTTGTTGCGGGAATAGTTAAAACTAAATTAAAAAGCTTATATGCTTCCGAAAAAATTGCTTTAAAATCTTTAAATAACACAGCTAGACTTTTTTCGACATCTAAATTTGAAAATTGTTCATCCCTATACAATACAGAAAGCTCATTCTTTAATCTATCTCTGTCAAAAATGTTTGGATAATTTTTTAATAAATTATTTAATAAGTCGTCTGGAAAGCATTTAACATATTCCGAATATTTTGTGCAATCGACTAAAGCAAAGAAATTTAAATTATTTAAATTTTCAAACCGCGTCCCTAATTGAAGAATTATACAATCTATTATTTCGAAATATAATATTTTATATTTAGTAAAAATAACAGTCGCTTTCTAAATTCAATAATTCGTTGCTTGGCAAGGTTTATTTGCGAAATGCAGTAATTTATATCTAAATGCTTTAACTGTAATATTTGAAACAGTACATCAGTGCAACTAAAAATTTGTTTATAAATATGCGTTAAAAGGCAAAATTCGAAATCATTAAAATGCTTTAGAAATCCTTTTGCACCATTAATAGATTCTGTTCTAGAACTTAAGTCATTAATAATAGTTTCAAATACTATAATTAAATTGTCCCATTCATTAGCCACTAAGTTTAAAATTTTAGACCGTGTATACCATCGCGTTTCTACAGCTCGCGGAATTCTTTAACCTATTATCTGATTAAGCACAAAAGACCGTTTTGGTGATTGGTGGAAATAATTTGGTATTCCTAATAAAGTGGCAAAAAATATACGACTTTGGGTAATCAGTTTTGTTCCCTGTTGTAAAACTAGATTTAATCTGTGGGCGCAACAATGAGTAAACATAGCTAAAGGAGCAATAGATCTAACTTTTGTTTGAAGCCCATTTATTTCACCTGCCATAACACTAGCCTCATCGTAACACTGCGCGACCAATTTATTTTTAAAGGCTCTAAGCTGTTTTGTATTAAATGAAAAAGGCTCTCTATTATCGCTAACGTCAAAAATCCTAAAAATCTTTCTTTTAAAGATCCATTGGTCACATACCTAACTGTGATCGAATACTGTGATTTTTCTGTTATATCAGTACTATCATCCGCAATTACGCCAAAAAACAACAATCGGTGTCATTGATTTCTTTTTTTATATATTCTTGAATATAGTCATGTATGCAACCAATTAGTTCATTTTGTATAGTCTTAGATTGTCCCGTAAAAATATTACTAAATTTAGCACAATGTTCAGTAAGTTCGGCATTTCTTTTTATTAAGCATGCAAATATTTCCTTAAAATTGCCACGGTTAAAAGAATCTGTTGTTTCATTATGACCTCGAAATGCCAAGTCCTGTTTACCCAAAGTAATAGTAACATCAATTAAATAATTTAATAATAAACGGTTTTTTCGAACATTTTCATTATAAACAATTTTATTAAGACTTGCATTTTCTTGTAGTGCATCCGCAATAGTCGCCCTATTTTGCTCCAGTCTTGTAAGTGCTACCGAATTTTTAATATGCTCTCTTGAACTTTCATGCGATTTTACTGCTCGTGAAAAATTTTTTTAAATCCGAATATCCGCCCCCTGAACTCCAATTATTTTTGACGCAACCTAATAAAATACAAGGCCAACAATATAAGCTTTCTTTATAAATACTTCCGCATAGCCACCTATAAGTTTCGTACCAAGATATTTGAAAAGTTCTTGAATATTTTTTACCTTGCCTCTTATCGTTAAATATTGCTAAAATTTTCGGCGTCGGACGGCTACCTAATATCTGTTTCTTTTCAGTTTCGCTTCTTCTTAAAAAGGCGTTTCAATTAATGAAGCAATAATGTCGTGAATAGGATTCATTTCAAAAGCAAAAAGCAAATACAAAAAATGGAACGGTCCAACTTACCAAATCAAAACAAAACAAAAACTTACTCACGCGTATTTATTCACCTTAAAAGACAGAACGCCCTCAATCAGCGATTATCGCAATCTATTTCCTATTTCTTTCTCAGCCGCACGCACCACGTAAAAAGAAGCCGTTGGAATATTTCGCTAGTCATGTGATTTAAATAACCAATAAAAGCATATCCAAGCTACAGATTTATCGCCTCAAGAATGCAATAGAAAACGCGTGCATCGGCAATTGCCATCCCGCTCTGTCGTAATCAGGTGACTCGCCGGCATCGGCACCGGCCGTTGATAAATAGGTCAGAAGTCGAAACTTTCCAAGCTAAAATTATTTCGCCTCATTCGAGAGCACTTTCTTTAGGAATGGGTTTGCATGGATTGCACGGTCGGTTTTTTGATGTGGTCAGAATTTATTTTCTAAAATATTTATTATGGGATTATATTTTGTTTTTTTTTTAACGTTATTATGTTGTAAAACTGTTAAAAAGTATGTTTCTAATTCGTAATAGATAAAAAGTTATATAAAAAAATTCTCTTTTCCTTTATTTTGGGGGTGAGGCGCGGCCTCAGAGGCCTACCCTGACGAGCCGCCACTGACTAGAATGCTATTTATGCCAAAGAAACTATTAGCCCCGAAGAGAGATATTTCGAAAAATTCATTTTTAAAGGCCACTAAATATTAGCATCTAATTTAGTTTAAAAAATATTGCACAAGAACTAATAATATATTTCAACCACTTAATTGAAAATTTGTTTTTGATAATCGTTTTTAAATTGCTTGTCTATCTTAAAATCTTATTTAGTGGAAGATATATTTTTTTAATTTTTAAAACTTTATATTGGGCACTGGTTTTAGGATTACTTTACGCTGACATAAACGAATTTTCCCTGTGAGACCCCTAGGACACCCTCTACTCTTGCACGTTTAAGGGAAAAGCATGCTGCCACCTCTAATTTTTATTCTATTTTATTAAAACTTCATATTTGGAACTGGCTTTAGGATTTTTTTATGCTGTCATAAACGAATTTCCCCTGTGAGGCCCCTAAATCACCATTTACATTTTTTTAAAGACGTGTGAAAATTTAAATCACCTTTACATTTTTCTAAAGACAAAACATGCTGTCACCGCAAATTTTTATTCAAATTTATTAAAACTTGATATTTGGAGCTGGTTTAACTACTTTACACTGACATAAACGGATCTGGACCCCCTCCCCGAGTGCTGTTAATAAATAATACTTATTGATTTTTCATTTCAGCTATTGTCGTTGAATTCTGGTTCTTAAACAGGTCTTGCTAAGATCAAACCCTAAAGCTCCTATATAGTCAACTGCAACGGTCGTTGACCCATAAACACTAGCCTTGCAGCCGTATGTAATTTATCTGGAGCTATAAAACAATCCCTCATTGGTGGAAGATTTTCAATTACTAATGTCTTATTTCTTCTGCATCTAGGATTGCTATATTCATTACTTTAAATATTGGGTAAAGTCCCACAGAGCCGTCACGAGATTTTGCGGGGTCGCCATTTCTCTTCCTTAGAATAGGAATCAAGTACGACCATAACGACTGAAAAAACAGTTCTTTCTTTTCACAAACTCAGAATGCACCACTGCATCACCAATATCATTCACAAACAAATTAAAAAGTAAAGGCCCACAGTGTGAACCCTGTGGTACCCCTGAAGAGACTTGTATCTGTTTAGATATATAGTTATGTATTCTAACATACTGACTACGACCCGACAAAAAACTCGACAACCATCCCACAACAGACCTGCCAAATCCCAAACATTCCAGGTTATGTAACAGTAATTTATGGTTTACCCTATCGAACGCCTTCGAGAAATCGATGTAGATACTATCCACATACCCTTTCCTCTCAAAGGCATTCAACAGGTATTCGTATGTAAGTAAATTAGTCACTGTTGACTTACCCTGAGAAAATCCATGCTGCTTCTTTACTATTAATTCTTTACATTTCCGGGCTAATTGATCTGTAATGAGTTTATCAAAATTTTTGGGATTACGGATTGAATAGAAATCCCGCGATAGTTAGCAATAACCTGTTTGTTTCCTGATTTAAACATTGGTGTTAAAAAAACTTGTTTTCCATAAATTTGGAAAACAACTTGATTTTAATGAGAGAATTGCAAGGGCTTGCTCAGAGCGTACACACAGTTTTTTATTAAAACAGATGGTATACCATCAGGTCCACTGGCATAACTAGATTTTAAATTATTAATAGCATTGAACAGTTCAACTAAGGATATATCCAAACCATGAATATCAACCATTTTGCCAGACAAATAATCAGGTAATTCGAAATCTCCTTCGGTATAGGTTGTTGAGAAATGTTCGGCAAACAGATTGGCTATATCAGCGCTATTCTCTGCTGACTGATCTCCAAAAAACATTCAGTTGGGATATGCTCTAGAGTTACACGCGTCCTGTATATATTTCCAAAAAAATGATGGATTATTACAGATATTATCTTCGAGATTATTTAAGTGCCGAGTGTAACATGCAGCTTGGACAACTTTGCATCGTTCACGTAGTACTGATAATTTGTTATAATGTATCATAGAGCTACTTTCTTTGTATTAACGATGAGCAATCTTTTTGTTTATTATTAGGTTGCGAAGTTCTCCAGTATACCACATTGGAAAATTTGAAGACTTTGAACGTCTCAGTGGAACAAACATATTTAATGCATTGTATAGAATGCCATACAGGACTTCAACTGAAGTATTTACATCATTACAGGCGAGAACGGAGTCCCAGTCAATGCTATGGAGATAGTCGTTGACTAATGAAAAATCACAATTTCTAAAATCATAGTACATAACATCATATTTTAGATTTAAATTTTCTTTATAACTTGGTACTAAAAAATGGTATGCCGAATGATGTCTAGTTGTACCGAGGAGACAATCATCTGCTAAAGAAACCACAACCTCACAACTATTACTAGCAAATATTAAATCTAGAAAGGTGTTAGTTACAGTTGGGAATTGGTTAAACTGTATTAAATTTAAATAGTTATAGTTTGCACATATACCACTAGCAGGCGAACCTGGAGGACAGTCCACATTTAGGAAACCACACACATCCTGGTAAATTAAAGTCCCCACAAATCACAAACTCACTGGCTGAATACCGATCAGCAAAGTCTAAAAGAGTATTACAATGGTCATCATACGCCTCCGCTTTGGAATCAGGCGGGATGTATACCGATCCGAACACATATTTTACACTGCCACAAGAAAGTTGTACGAACACATGTTCAACAGTTGATGGTTTTACTGAAATTTCTCTTGGCTTCAGATCCCTACGTATTGCAATGAGAGTACCACCTCCACGGCGTTTTGCTGCGTTTTTCAAAAGGATTTGGATTCGATTCTTTATCTATTAGTTTGAATCACTGGCATATATGAACTACAAACAATTATAACATTATAAATATCACAACAAAAAAAACTGTATGAAACAAATTATGTTTTCGCGGTTTATCTTTATCTAATTTCAATGATTAAATCGAACTACCGCATAGCCGAAATATTTTTTTTTAATGTAAGAAATTTTTGTTTCTTTCGTTTTTATACCTAATGGATTCAAACTATATAAAATTATTACATTTTTAAATATATTAAAAATTGTTAGACACAATTTGTAGGTAGGACCTGCTCGTGCGGTTAAGGAAGCTGATGAAAATTAGCTCTGGCGGTCTATATAACTTAATAAAAAAATTACCTAAAACTGCAATTTTTCAATAACTGCTAGTTTAAAATGAAAATAACTCCAAAACCAATGATCCAAGATTTAATTCAATGTTTTTATGATTCTGCTTTTCATAGGATTTTCAAGATATAAGCAAAATTGTATAAAAGATAAATAGGACGGAATAGATATTATGACCGAATAAATTTGACACAACCCTTTATCCATTCCGCTACCCCATCAGTTAATATTTTATCGGATCGGATTAGCTGATTACGGTTAGAAAGGTAATTAATTGACAACCATTGACATGTTTTTTCACTGAAACCTCTACATTTAACTTTGGCTTTGATTTAGAATCAAAAGCTTTAGATAAATCAAGTAATATTGCATTAGTAGCAAATCCAGTATTCCAATTTTCTAAACTTTTATCCTTTAATTTACTAAGTAATGTTGTGAAGCTAATTTTTTTCTAAAACCGGATTGATTATCTGGTAAAATATTATATATTAATATAATATATATATACAGGGTTAAGAGAAATTACCAGAACGGTCGATTATTTCAAAAGATACGGGAGTTATCAAAAAATATCTTATATAAAAGTTGTAAGGCTTTTAAAAATCAACATATCGGTAATAAATTGCACTATACAGGTTCGCCCACAAATTTGTGGACAAAAAAAGTTATTTTTTTTTAATGGAATATTCCTTATATTATTACTTATTTTGATCGTCCAGCCACTTTAGAACATTTTTTATAAACCATACGTTATGCCTACATTCATTAGTTTCTTAGATATTATGATATTTTGATCAGTTACAAAACAAAAAATAAATTACAATAAACAATTCAATAAGTTAACATGAAAAAATGGAAAAACGGTTCTATTTTGTAATAAATGTTGTTATTCTCTCATTTTCATTTAAAATTTTAATTCTTAATTCTTCTAAATTATTGGATTTGTTCGAATAAACATTATTTTTTCAAGTGACCCCAACAAAAGAAATCTTACGGCGAAAGATCGGGTGACCGTGAAGGCTATCTTCTAGGCCTTCTTTTTCCTATCCATCTATTTGGGAACGAGACATCCACAAATTCTCTAACTTGACTAGTAAAATGTGGAAGAGCTCTATCTTGCTGATCGGGATTAAATTGTTTATAGTTGGAACTATTTCTTGCCGAAGAAGCTGGAGATATTATTTACCGGTCAAATTTCCCTCGATAAAAAAGGGTCCAATTATATGTCCCGCAAACAATCCAGCCCAGACATTAACTTTTTCTGGGAACTGTGTTTGCAGTTCTTCATACCAGTTTGGGTTATTTCGCCTCCAGTAACGGTAATTTCATCCGAAAAAACAATATTGTTTGGAAAATGCGGACTCTCTTCATTCCTTCTCGTAATTTTTTCGCAAAATTCTAGTTTTCGATCACAGTCAACGTCACAAAGTTCTTGTCCAACATGAACTTTGTATGGATGCATTTTCTCAATATGAAGAATGGTTCTTACGGATCTTTGATCAACCTCATGATCCAAAACAAGCTGATTGATGGATTGTCTGGGATTCTCTTGTATCGAAAGCAGAATGTCTAATTTTGTTATCGGAGGTAACACTCCTAGTCCACCAGTCATTCTGTAACGCTCTATAGTTCGAAAAACTGCATTTTTTAAAATTTGCATGTCTGGGTGCAAATTATTATAAATATCACATACTTCCTGATATGATCTCTGTTTATCGCCTTACCGCCTTAAAATTAAAATATCAATTCTCTCTGTTTCAGCAAGTAAAAACGCCATGCTATTTCCTTCTTTCCTACTTAATTCTGGCAGAACTTTACTTTCAGGTGCAACATTATTATTGTCAAAGACCATACTTAATTTGTTGCTCAGGTAAATACGACTACGTCCGCATATCGCATTGTTATCCGTTATTATTTGGAACGATATCTAGGAAACTAATGAATTTAGGCATAACGTATGGTTAATAAAAAATGTTTTAAATCGACTGGACGATCAAAATAATATACGGGGTGTTACATTAAAAAAATATAACTTTAACTCTAGACAACTTTGTGGGCGAACCAATTTATTACGGATATGTAGATTTTTAAAAGCCTCACAACTTTTATATAAGACATTTTTTGATAACTCCTGTATATTTTGAAATAATTGACTGTTCTGGTAATTTCTCGTAACTCTGTATATATATATATATATATATATATATATATATATATATATATATATATATATATATATATATATATATATATATATATATATATATATATATATATATATATATATATATATATATATATATATATATATATATATATATATATATATATATATATATATATATAAATTATAATTTTTCTTTAACCATATAATTTATATTAAACCTTATTTTCTTGGGTTAGGTTAACAATGAAAAAAAAATTCTTACTTTATATCAACGTTTCGCTCATTGTGTTGTGCTTCCTCAAGATTTTATTGTCTCCTGATCCCTAAACATTTTTTTTTTCATTAAAAACACAATTAAAATATATACATATTGAAACGTTAAAGGGCTTAGATGACTAAAATTTTACACTTTATAATGAATTTAAAAAGACATGTTTTAGTTAGTAGACACAAATTTAAAAACAAATATCTATTATACTTATAGTTTACGGTACGCACCTTGGAGAAGTAATTTGCTTGGAGGAATGTTAATGTGGTGAAATTATGAGACTGTTCGGGTCTAGATTATTTTGGTTATCATTTTTTTTTTCTTTTTTTTTTGCTGTAGAAACTCTGTACTTTATCTGATGCTTGGCACCTATGAATACAAATAATAATATTTTTACTTGATAAACAGAGGCAAGATGAATTTCTGTTTAAAATTTTATACAAGGTTGAGAGGAATAGATTTTGAATTTGTATTTCTTTCCGATTAATTAATTAAGTTGAAATATATTTGACTTAAACCACTATTATCTTTTTTATCTTTTACTGCCTGGCTCTCCTTTTTTATTGCGATCATTTCCTTAACTGTTAATTTATAATAATTTCTATCTTGGGCTAAAATCTCGGTTGCGTTAAAGTTAAACTCATGTTTTGTTATACGTTCATGTTTATGAAGAGCATTAGATGCATTTTTAGTATATTTATGCCCTTTAATACGCTTTTCTAAGTATTGTGTTGTCATACCTATATATTTCTTAGGATAATTTAAACATGGAATCGAATAAATTACATTTGATTTCTTTTTTGTGGAACTTTACTTTTTAATGGTGTCTACAGAGAATTTAATAAATTTTGTGCTTTATTTAAACGGTTATGTTATGTTTTGAAAGAATATATTTTAATTTTTCTGATAGGTTATGTATGTACTATAGTGCCACATATTTAGTATTTTGGTTCTTTATTGGTTCTTTCTTTTTGTTGTAATGAAGATAAGTTCTTTGTTTAAAAATTCTTTTTATTTTTTTCTGGATAATGGTTGTCTACTAATACCTGTTTAACTGTTTCTAGAGTTTCTGGTCGGTATTCTGGAGAGGTTAGAGCGATTGCGCGGTCCGTTAATCCTATTATTACACTATTCTTTTGGTTGTTTGAATGGTTGGAATTAAAATTTAGATATCGGCCCGCCCAGGTTTCCTTGGTATACCATTTAGTTTTTAATTTGTTATGTGCAAATTCTCTGATTAACCTTAAATCTAAAAAATTAATTTCATTATTTTCTTCAATTTCCATTGTGAATTGTAACTTAGGATGAAAATTACTAAAGCCGTTTAGTAGTTTGTTAATTTTATCTGCTGGAATGGCCGTCAAACAACTATCAACGACTCTTTTGAAAAAAATTATATCAAAATTCATTTTCTCCAAAACACTGTCTTCTAGATATTCCATTACAAGTTGTGCTATTGTAGAGGAAATTGGGGAGCCCACTGCACACCCGTTTACCTGTTGATAGAAACTTTCTTCGTATTGAAAGTAGTTGTTGTTTAATTTAATGTTTTCTGCCTCTATAAAATTTCTCAATTCAAGTTTTGTGTATTTTTTTGAAGTGTCCCATTTCTTTGTTATTATCTGAGGAACTAATTCGTTTGGGATATTGGTATTAAAAGAAACCACAACAAGCGATACAAGTTTGTAATTGTTAGGAATATTAATTTTATCGATAAATTGTTTAAGAGTAAAAGAATCTTTTTCATAAAATAATTGTTTTTACCGGTAATGTTTGACAAACATTTCCATAAATATTGTGAGAGGTTGTAAAATGGAGATTGTATACACGAAACGATTGGTCTTAATGGGATGCTGTTTTATGTATTTTAGGTAAACTATAAATTTTAGGAGTAACTGCATTATGTATTGAGAGGATTAAATTTGAAAAAAATTTCAATTCTTCTAAAAATAAAAACCAATAAAAATTCTCGAAACTATTGTCTTATACACCTCAAAACAAAATAAAAATTAATACTAATCAATGGTTAGACAACATTTCTGACACAGAAATACCAAATGACGTGGCTGAAATTCTTGCTCTAGGTCCAAATTTCTCTCTTCCGAAAACAAACGAAAAACAGTTATCTGTCACGGATTACATCGCCTGTGTTGAAAGTGTTATTTATGATAAATCAAACGAAATTAAAGATTCAATCCGCGCAGACGTAGTAAATGTTGTCACAAATCACAAAACAAAAATTAATCAGAAAAAATTTAAACTAACAAAATTTTAAGTTGAAGTCAAGAAACAAATAACAAAAACAAAGCACTTTGTTAAAGATAACCCTCAAATTAAAATACTCAAACCTGATAAATCTAATAAAATAGTCGTAATGAATTCAAACGATTATAAAAGAAAAATGAATAAACTACCCGGCGATACAACAACTTATAAAAAACTAAAAAGCGAGGTCACAAATATATTTGAAATCAAAAACAACTGATTAATAAAAAAGTTTTTAAGTAAAAATGTCATAACGGAAAACACAGCCAAAAACTTAACAATACATAATGCAGTTACTCCTAAAATTTTTAGTTTACCTAAAATACATAAAACAGGCATTCCATTAAGACCAATTGTTTCATGTATACAATCTCCATTTTACAAACTCTCACAATATTTATCGGAATGCTTGTCAAACATTCCGGTAAAAACAATTATTTTATAAAAGATTCTTTTACTTTTAAACAATTTATTGATAAAATTAATATTCCTAACAATTACAAACTTGTACCGCTTGATGTGGTTTCTTTATATACCATTATCCCAAACAAATTAGTTCCTCAGATAATAACAAAGAAATGGGTCACTTTAAAAATATACACAACACTTTGAGACATTTTATAGAGGCTGTAAACATCGCATTAAACAACAATTACTTTCAATACGAAGAAAGTTTCTATCAACAGGTAAACGACTGTGCAATTGGCTCTCCAATTTCCTCTACAATAGCACAACTTGTAATGGAGTATCTAGAAGAAAGTGTTTTGGAGAAAATGGATTTTAATATAATTTTTTTCAAAAGATTCGTTGATGATTGTTTGACGGCCATTCCAGAAGATAAAATTAACAAACTACTACACGGTTTTTATAATTTTCATTCTAAGTTACAATTCACAATAGAAATTAAAGAAAATAATGAAATTTAATTTTTTAAATTTAACGTTAATCAGAGAATTTGCACATAACAAATTAAAAACTAAACGGTATACCAAAGAAACCTGGTCGGGCCGATATCTAAATTTTAATTCCAACCATTCAAACAACTAAAAGAATGTAATGTAATAATAGAAGAACTTATCTTCATTACAACAAAAAGAAAGAACCAATAAAGAACCAAAATACTAAATATGTGGCACTACCGTACATACATAACCTATCAGAAAAATTAAAGTATATTCTTTCAAAACATAATATAACTGTTTGTCATAAAGCACAATATTTATTAAATTCTCTGTACACACCATTAAAAAGTAAAGTTCCACAAAAAAAAGAAATAAAATGTAATTTATTCAATTCCATGTTTAAATTGTCCTAAGAAATACATAGGTATGACAACACAATACTTAAAAAACCGTATTAAAGGCCATAAATATACCAAAAATTCATCTACTGTTCTTCATAAACATGAACATATAACAAAACATGAGTTTAACTTTAACGCAACCGAGATTTTAGCCCAAGATAGAAATTATTATAAATTAACGGTTAAGGAAATGATCGCAATAAAAAAGGAGAGCCAGGCAGTAAATGATAAAAAATATATTAGTGGTTTAAGTCAAATATATTTCAACTTAATTAATTAATCGGAAAGAAATATAAATTCAAAATCTAATCCTCTCAACCCTGTATAAAATTTTAAACCGAAATTCAACGCAACGAATAGTAAGGCAGTGCACTGCAATAAAGTCAGAAATCAGGATAAGTAGAACTAACTAAATATTTTATTAATACCACTCCACTGCCTCCACTAGATTATTAACTTTCATGCATATTGTTAGTTCTGGGCTCACTTGCTTGAGTTGCCACCCAACATTATTAATAATGCAACAGTCTAGATTTCCCGAAACTATAAAATAGAAGCAATATTATTGATTTAAAAAAATTGTGGTCGAGGACGTTGGGAGCTTTTTTCTTGGAGACCAGCTACTGATGCTGACTAATATTCAGTTAGTTTTTTTTTGGAAAGAAATACCCAGCGGTTATAATTTCTACTTTGCATAGTATGATACACGTAAAATTAGGAAAAACACATTTAATGACACTATTACAAATTTTAGTAAATTGAAACTATAACAACTTAAATAAACCCAGCATATCAAATTATATTTTACACTTATTTTAAACTCAACGATTTATAATTCTTAATAATCATATAAAATAGATTATCATAATAATATCGGACGATACAGATGTTACGCCAAATGTGCGTTTCGGGATTTTTCCAGGGTCTGTGGATTTACCATATTTGAAAATAGAGAATTTTAGCAACTGATTAATATTCTTATGAGAACGAAGTATGCTAAGATCTTTTCAGATAAATGAAGGTTCTAAATATCATGCATGGATTTATAGAGAGAAATGGGGGTAATTACCCCTACCATTAAAATTTTTTTGCCATGAAAAATAACAGTTTAAATAAAATATTTTAAATCATGCAACAGTAGAGATATAAAATACTACGAATTAGATAGCATACAACTATTAACAAAAGGTTAGGATAATGCTAAGGTCGTCACCCTTTGAATAAAATAACTGTCAGTTTTATTATTCAAAGTCGCACCAATAAAAGTTTATTTCCTGAATGATTGTCGAAGAATGTTTAAACCATATTTTTACAGAAATACTACCACTAGCGTAAAAAATTAAATTTAAATATGTCTTCCGGCGGGGGCAAGAATTAGTAATGCAAATTTAAATAAAAAATATAAATTAAAGTAACTATTACACAGGGCAGTTCTAACGTACTTCATTTCATTCAAAGGACTTCCAGATTTTAGTATATTATCACAAATATGTTTTATGTCATTCGGGTATTCTCAATTTGAATTCCCAGCTCTTTCAAATAATCTGTATTAAAATAAGGACGAGCAATATCTTGCATAAACAGAAAATTAGGTTCAATGAAATTGACCTAGGAGGACATGCTTTGAAGTTCCAAAAATAGCTCAATATACCATTGAGCAATCAGGGACTTAATCTAAAATAAAATGCAAGCGTGTCCATTCTTACAAAAAACACATCATAGCTGACCCCTCAGTTTGGAAAGTATTTTGCTTTGAGCATTCTGATCTCTTTCAGATTTGTACACTGATGGTTAGAGTACTGAGCAAACCTGGCCTTATAGAAAAATATCTCTGGTCAATTCACCGTCCATCCAATTAATATGACCTCGCTCGAACTGAAGTCTTTCTCCCCTGTAACCTGAAGTTTGAACCCACTCGGCAGGTGTGGGAAGTTAAACTAAGTTTATAAAGCTTTCTTCTCACAGAATCGCCACTTACATGAACTGGATCGACATTTTTAACCGTAATTTTTGCGTTGCTGCTTTGCACGAATTTTTCTTTAATAATGTATGATGTTAACCGGGCAGTTTTTCTGTTCATCATTGGCGTTGCTTTCGTTGGCCATGAAATATTGTTGAAATTGCATTGTCTAAAGCAGTGGTCGCCAACCTTTTCAAAGTGTTGAGCTACTTTGATAATTTAGAAATAAACCGTGAACTACCTACTTGTAACCAGTGTTTAAGCCAGCCTAAACAATGCACAGTTGTATTTGACATACATGTTTTTATGTAATTAATAAGTAGGTACTTAACTAGTACTAATACATACCTACCCACCGTAGGGGTTTAAAAAATAAACAAAATTTTCATATAGCATAATGGCATGTCAAATATGACTTAATAAAAGTGAACAAAATATTATAATTAAAATTTTAAACAAAAACATGTGATAAAAAATGCGTGCGTTCAGAGAGAAGGTTAACACTCGGACTCATCGATATTTTTGATATTTTATACAGCCATTTGAACACAATTATCCATATGTTCATCTGTTAGGCGATTGCGGAATTTGTTCTTAATAAACTTCATATTGGAGAAAGAAGATTCGTACAAATAGGTTGAAGTAAATAACGCTTTCGCTTTTAAGGCAACACGACATACACCTGACTATTTGTCTGTACTTACTCTGGGCCAGATACATTTTGTACTTTAAACTAACGATTTCAATGCTAAATCACTTTGAAATGTAAACACTTCTATTTCAGTGGCAGCGATGTCTTCGCCAAAGTTGCAAACTGCTGAATATCAATTTCCATAAAGGGTGAAACAACAAATTGAGCCACCAATGCCATTTTGTTGAAATCCTTAAACCGATTTTTGAAGTTATTACGAGTTGATTAGGGTTTGTTCCCAAAACTCAAGTTTTTTTATGAATGCATTTATATAAGAAACCATTAAGTTCATTAATATTGTCTGTAATGTCCACAAGAAACCCAAATTCTCTAAGCCAAATTGAATTTTCCAGTTTCTGAATAGGTTCGCCGCGTTGTTTGAAAAATTGAACTATGACAGATAGGGCTTCATTAAAACGTGTTATCACTCGTCCTCTACGTAACCATCGCAGTTCAGAGTGAAGAAGTAGATCCCCACACTGACAATCCATTTCATCGGCTAAGATTTTGAATAATCTTCTTTGTAATGCGTGAGCTCTAATCTCGTTTAGAATTCTTACTACCAATTTCATGACGTTGTTTAGTTTTAAAAAATTTCCACTAATGCTTGCTGATGAATAATGCAATAGTAACACAGGAGTTGTGGAAACCATTAATCTTTTTCCAATTTTGAAATTGGAATTTTCTCAGTAGATATAAAATTGTTTAAATGAGAATACAATTCCTGTCCAGTGGTATATCTTTTCAGAGGAATAAACTTCAAAAAATCTTCTTTAATCATAAAATCACTAGAAACCATCCTGACGAACACGGCCATCTGGGAAATGTCAACCACATCTGTTGATTCATCCAGTTGAAGAGAGAAATAAACGCAATTATCTAAGTCAGTTTTTAACTGTAAAAAAATATCCTTGCTCATTACTTCCACTCATCTCATTACTGTATTAGCAGAAAGTTGCATAGATTTTATTGCTGAAACTCTCGGCTTTAAGTTGGAAAATAAGGAATCTGCAGCTTCTAAAAACCCCTGTTTTATCATTTCCCCGTCTTCATACGGTTTCATTTTTTGTGCAATTCTTTAATTGTTTTAATTTTTCTTGCTGGCAGCATGTAATGGGAAATATCTTTTAAAATTCGGATGTACACTTTTATGATGCCTCTCAATATTTTTTTTTTACCTTTAACTTCTGTAAAAAATACTGTCCTTCCCATTCCGAATGAAAATTGTATGTCTTTACTTTCTTACTACTGCTTGCCATAATCTTTTTTTATTGCTCACTCTGTGTACTAACACGTCTAATGCCTTTCATTCAGCTTTAAACTGAACACGTTGTATACCCGACATGCGTATTTATCGCGTTCAAAGCAATCTAGATCTTTTTCGTGTACTCAAACATTCACGCGATGCTGGCGCTTCTAGCATCTGTTGTCCAGAGCGCTCACCGCAGTGTTGCCGCTGCTTGTTTTCATATTCTGTTTTTTTTTTTTAAGTTTTGGACGCTTCTATGATTTTTACAAAATATGTTGTGAGCTACCAGAAATGTCTTCGCGAGCGACCGGTAGCTCGCGATCGACGGGTTGGCGGCCACTGGAAGGCAATTCTGACAAAGCCTGTTTGTCAAAAAGAAATCCTTGATATTACCATCACAGAAAGAAAAAAGTCAAATGAAGCTATGATTTTGAAATAAAAATATCCAAATGCAAACAATACCTCCGCATTAGTAATCAGAAGGAGTATATATGAATGTATGATTCATGCCATTAAAAATGAAATCTTTTCACCCCCAGTACACTAACAAATGTAGTAGGGAACGGTTTTGAACAAAAAATAATTAAATGATTTTAATAAAATTCCCAAATAATTATTTCCTGCAATAAGTGACCTTACCTGAAGAGCACTATTACCCTGTGATAATTAAGGCAAATGTACTTCATATTTTTAAGTTTTTATTGTGAAAAATACAAAACGAATATATTCCTAATCCATTCAGAACTGTCCCATGGGTGAGGTAGTTTTGAATGCATTTTGGGCCAAATCTGAATAACGCTCAAAAAACTTGGAAATATCTTAAAAACTAATTTCATTAACATAAGTTGAAACTAGAAAGGTCTATGTCAAAATATGACATTTTTGTTGTGCGTGATATATGCGTATTAAAATTAGAAATACCAGGGACAGGCAATTTTAAAACAATATCAGTAATATTTACCAGTGACGTGTGGAATTTTGGAAAAATAAACTCATTTTCTTCTCCTTGTTTCCTCATGAATTAAATAAAAAATTCTGAAACCCGAAATTATCGATTATCTGTCCAACATAGTGTTTGATTTTAAATTCAACTATGATAGAGTCGAGAACTTTGAATGCTTTTCTACTGCTTAAGAATTCAATTTCGATATAGCTTCTAATATCAGAGCTATTAGGAAGCATTTTCTTTTTTTTTTCACTACTATTTTCTTTTCTCCTGATGGTCCCAGCTTTCTTTTCAATATTCATTCTTCAGTAGCTTTATTCATTAGTTCCGTTTGTCTTTTCTTTTCTAACCTAACCAGCGTTGCCTCTTCTATTTTATTTTTCTCAGAGTTTTAGTTAAGACTCTCGATTTGACTTTCTTCCTGATCCTGATACGTCTGGTTTTCATATTCACAGGCTTAGATGGAAATGGCCTGACATCTTCTGGAGAAATAAAAAGGTTTCTCTTTAGTCACCCATCCACTGCGAGGATAATCGGCTAAGCCCAAACTTCCAGGAGGAGCATCTTTTAGCCACTGATTATTGAAGTTGGCTCTAGGGAAGACAAAAACTGGTGGAAATGTGTTTCCAGTCTCAATAAAAAGGTGCTTATACCTATCTCATCTAACTCATAGATATTATCAGGGTAACATGTTTGCTCAAAGGTACTCTCTCATAATTACTAAAAAACTCCCTAACAGTTGCCTCTGTAAAATTTGAAGTTCTATTTAAACTAGTATTTTCTGGTTATCTGAGACTGAGAAGTGTGGGGTTTCTTTTCATAAAACCTTTTAACCACTCGACGGACGCCAGCTTTCTTCTTTTCGTCCCATTTAATACATACATTTTTTAACTAAAAACCATACACATCCCGAAAGGCAGTCTAGATTTCGTTCAGGTTATAGCTGTTCCACAGCACTTTGTGACGTGACGGACTGCATTTTTGAGGATTTGGATAACAATCGACCATAATTATTTTGATCGATCCTGTTAGACTACAGTGAGGCATTTGACACTTGCATTATTAGGGTTTTTTCAAAAATTATCATACCATACCATTTATATATAATAAAGACATTTCCTGGCGGAATTCCCCGTGATTTCCTTAAGTTGTATATATATATATATATATATATATATATATATATATATATATATATATATATACAGGGTGTTCCACGACGAACTGCGGCGATCGATTTCTCAGAAAGAAGGCTTTAGAAAAATTTGAAATTTTTTGCAGCTAACTAAAGTCGATGGGGGCAATTCTCGCAAAATATTTTCAAGATGGCGGCTTTTCCTGTTATACCGGAAGTAGACGTCAACTTTTTTTAAATAGAACACCCTGTATATTATCGAATTTTTGGATTCCTCGAAAAATTCTAGGTATATTTCATGTATAATATCCTATACCCAAATTGAACTGTTTTTGAGATATTTTGAATTTTATGTAAAAAAATGACGTTTGCAGGTCTAGACATAACTATAAATATTTGCTTATCGAAGTCTCTATTATTTATTTGCGGGTGGCTTCCTTGTCCAAAAGGATCCACTTTAGTGGCCTGTGCTGATATTTTTATAATAAATAAATATAGGGTGATCAAAAACTGACATTATAAATATACTTTAAAAAATCGTTAAAAGTTACTTTTTTCAAATGGAAACCCCTTTTATCTTATTTAACACTTAAAATAAGGGTGACTTTGTATAAAGCTGTCTATTTCAAAAATTTGTAGTTTTTGAGTTACTGACGATTTAACAATTTTTAGTCTAATAATGCCAGACGGCTTCTAAATTTTCTTGTTAGTTGGCCATGATAGGGTGGCCTGGCGAGAACAAAACCAATTGGTTACTATAGAAACTTGACAATTACCTACTAAAATATTATTTATTTATTATAGTAATTATAATAATTATTAAACTAATAATCATGCCGGGGCGATTAAATTACACACACGAGGATTATTTGAATTTGTTTATTATCTATGGGGAATCTAACAGAGTTTTAACAAAAACATGCCAGATATTTGCTGATAGATATCCAGATAAACAGAAACCGTCACCGTACAGTGTTAAACAAATGTTGGACAACTATAAAAATTTTGGAAACGTCAAGGCAAAAATTAATAAGGGGAAGCCCATTGTTGATAATTAAAATGTCGAGATTGCAATTCTGGGATATTTTGCAGCATATCCAATGAGCTCCCTAAGAAACGTGGCAAGACAATCAGGAATCTCGAGGAACTCAGTGCATAGGATTCTGTTAAAACATAACTTCCAACCTTATTTAATATCATTGGTTCAACATCTAAAAGACACTGATTTGCCAAAAAGAGTACAGTTTTGCGAGTTTATTTTAACAATGGTACCCTAGCTTTTTGGACAATATAATTTGGACCGATGAAGCAAAATTTACTAAAAATGGCCTTTTCAATAGACACAATTCCAATTTTTGGAGTGATTCGAATCCTTATGCAGTTAGATCGCGGAACTTTCAAGCATCCTGGTAATTTAATGTATTTTGTGCAGTAAGGAACGATGGAATAATAAAACTGAATTTTTACGAAGAAAATTTGAATGGTAAGTTATACATTGCCTAAACACAAGGACTTTTTTAATGAAAAATAATCCATTTAGGTAATATTACAATAATTTTTTTTATCAATTTAGCGTCAATCCAAAATTAGATAAACCATTTAGTAAATATTATTAAATAAATAAATTAAATTAAATTATTTATACAGGTCACACTACACTACTTCATACAAATACTGGTCCACATACCGTAACACATCCTGTCTAAAAAATATATATCCTAATTTTATTATATATTGCCAACCGAGGGGTTGTGTAGTATAATTTGATGACGACATGAAGATTTCGGCTGATAATGATGATAAGCTGAAACTCATCGGCAAACCATGCAGCAGTCTATACAGTTTGTTATGAAATCTAAAAGTATAAAGCCATTTCGCTAAATTATAAACTGGAGCATCTTTAAAACTCATGACAGATCTTATTGGCAAGTTTTATAGGAAAGTTATCTTTAGTTAGATATTTACAAGCTATTTATACAGGGTACTTTAGAAAGTCATAAAATACTAAACCTTCTTTTTTTATTGAGGACTCTTCAGATTAAATTAATTGAATTTTGATATATTTTGTTTCTTCTTAAATCAATAAATCGATGAATATTATCAAAGCATTTCTTTCCGCAAAATTATGTCTATAAACTTTTGTAGGAGAAAGATATCTGAATGTTCTTGAACAGTTGGACAACGAATATTTAAGTAATTTACCTTTGGCAGAACATAGTCAAATTTTCTACCAATACGATGGCGCCCCACCATATAGAACCGTTGCAGTTACTAACTTTTTACAAGCTACGTTTTACAACAAGTGGATTGCCAACAATGGACCTTTCCTGTGGCCTCCTCGTTCCCCCGATCTGACAGTTTTAGACTATTTTATATAGGGAACGATAAAAGGAATCGTTTATTTTAATCCAGTAACAACGAAAGAGGACTGTATGGCAAGGGTAAGGGACGCGTTCGAAAGTTTATCTCCAGCTTCAATTAGAGCGGCCACCCACGAGGGATTTATTCGGAGATGTGAAAAATGTTTAGAAGTACAAGGTGGACATTTTCAACATTTATTGAAAAAATAAGTTGTGCTCACCCTTATTTTAAGTGTTATATAAGATAAAATTATAAAAATTGGGGGTTTTCGTTTGAAAAAAGTAACTTTTAACGATTTTTTAAAGTATATTTATAATGTCACTTTTTGATCACCCAATATTTATTTATTATAAAAATATCAGCACAGGCCACTCAAGTGTACTCTTTTGGACAAGGAAGCCAACCGCAAATAGATAATAGAGACTTCGATAAGCAGATATTTATTGTTATGTCTAGACCTGCAAACATCATTTTTTATATAAAATTCAAAATATCTCAAAAACCGTTGAACTTCGGTATAGTATATTATACATGAAATATACTTAGAATTTTTCGAGGAATCCAAAAATTCGATTATATACAGGGTGTTCCATTTAAAATAAGAAAGTTGACGTCTACTTCCCGTATAACCGGAAGTGCCGCCATCTTGAAAATATTTTGCGCGAATTGCCCCTATCGACTTTAGTTAGCTGCCAAAATTTCAAATTTTTCTATATTATATATATATATATATATATATATATACCCTATATATATATATATATATATATATATATATATATATATATATATATATATATATATATATATATATATATATATATATATATATATATATATATATATATATATATATATATATATATATATATATATATATATATATATATATATATATATATATATATATATATATATATTATCCTTTCAGGTCATTATAATGGGCCCATTGTATTGGCTGTGACGAGCATCTGTTATACCAGAATCACTTTAACAACCATACTTGGTTTAGTAAAAATAAGTGAGTTTTAGTATGATAAAACCTCGTTAATGTAAAGTTAATGCCATCAGACGGTATTTAAATTTTGCAAAATACGGAACATGTATAGAATATTAGCAATAAATACTAATTAAATTTTTCTTAATCACCATTTTGATTGATGTATTTAGAATTTTAAGGGTTTTGGTTTTCAAATTTTCGGAGACAGAAAGAAAATATAAACGTATTATTGTTTTCGCGAGGTTTCGTCTTTCGTTAAAACTTCATCAGGCTACAGAGAATGACGATGTAAGAAGAAAATACAAAATAACACAGCAACAAAAACTATAACACTTGTAAGATGTTCAGTTGCGATAATTAATATTCGGTCTTGGTAAGTGTTCTACATGTTCTTACCGACTGTTGCATTATTTTGTGTTTTAATTGTACCTATATTTGTCATTCTTTGTAAACTGATGAAGTCTTAATAGAAGACGAAACGTGGCGAAGAAATCAAGATGTTTGTCTTTTCTTTTTAATGAATAGGGGCCAGAAGGTTAACATTCAATTTGGATATTTTGATAATCATTCAATTTGATCGATGTTGAATCTAAAAATACTGGTGACGAAATACGAAACAATTCTAGTTCTTTCATTTTAAATACGTTAACATAATTATCCATTGTATGTATGCACGATATTTGCGCAAAAAGTAAGGGATCGGCCTGAAGTTGAAGATAAAATATGTTCGTTCTATTGTATAAAATTTGCAAAAAGCTATTAGTAATAAAGAAGTAGTAATAAGCATAATAGCCGGTCTGAATTAACTAACTACACAAACATTTACAAAAATATAGATTGTAATAATCTATGGTAAACAAGGTCATTTATAGTTTTGCATAATCTCATATTCAACAGGGCGGGAAAATAAGTGATGACTAAAAAAAAAATGTCATCCATAGTTTTCCTTGCAGTGCGGGAATGTAGCTACGCTACTGAATACTTAAGAACATGTATTTTTGAATGGGTAGGTTTTTTTTTCGAAAAAAAGTCTTTATAGACATAAGGCAATAGTTTCTTTTACTTTTTAAATGCATAGGGGGTAGCTACCATAGACATAATAATAGGCTAGACCCTACATCCCGTACTGTTTCATTCATAAAATCTGTATGTCGCAATGATTAAAGTAAATAAACACGTACTGCAAGTAAGTGTGACAAAGAAGAAAATATCTATCCTTCTTGTTGGACATAATTTTAGGCAATGTTGTAAATATATTGAATGTCCATGACCGTAATATTAGTAATATTTATTTCTTATACCCATTTATATAACAATCGTTTAACGGTCAATCAAAATTAAAATCTCCAATTTAACAACATTTAATTAAAGATACCCAATATGTTTTTTTACATTACATATGCATAAAAACGTATACATAAATTAATTATTTTTGTTTACTTTGTTCTGACTGCAAAACAAGGTACCTACCTCTCTTTATTGTAAAATAATTTATTGTAAGAAATGTATATTTTTATGTATAAAAAGATATGCATACCCGTGATTTTTGTAACTACATACATAGGTTTTGCCTCGTTACCCTTACCCCTTAGTTACCAATAAATACAGCCAACAAAGTTATTTAAAATAATAATCATAATAATAACAATAATAATAATCATGGTAACTAACGGGCCTTGTTTTCAGGGGATGTTCATTCTCCGGATTCTGTTGAGGCCAAAAATATTTAAAAGATGAAATAGAAATGGAGCAGTCAGCAATTAAATTTTAATTTAATTTTGAAAAAAGCAAAAAAGCACATACTTAAAGGAAAAATGGAGATGGATAGGCATAGGGAAAGGTACTGAGTCTCAAATTTAGCATTTGGTGGCATAAGCAATCAATTAAAGTTTGTTTAGAGTTTGGTTTTTCTCTTGAAAACTTTTTTTGAGACAGTAAACTAATTTATTTTAAATGTATTTATTAAATGTGCAATTATATAAGAAAAAAACCTTTTAAAAAATTCATTGTTATGTGACGGTATAGTTAATAGATTTTTTCGTCTTATATTAAGATTGTGTAAATATGGTGGAGTTTTAAACTTAAGGATTTTATAAAAAAGAACAAGAGCATGTAAGACTCGTCTATTGTGCATATTTAACCAATTTTCATCTTTTAACTTATGAGAAATGTGTTCACGTCTTTTTATACAAAAAATAAGCCTTAGACAGGAATTTTGGAGTTTTTGTACTCTACTTAGCGTCGACATTATCAAGACAAGGTCCATATGGTGTCACAGAAATTTAATGGGGATAACACTAGAGCATCACAAAACATTTTCTTAATGCTAAAGCTAAAAAAGTGCATTTCCGAAAATATTGTTTTTAAGGCGGAATATCCACTTCTTAATTTAAGAGTAACATGTTCTTTAAATTTAAGTATATGAGTCCCAAATTTTTGGCAGGGTTTTTAAAAGCTATTGGATTGTTATTTGTGTGTAGATTTAAGTTATCTAAAATATTTGCTCAATTATTATCCCTATAAAAAAGAATAGTTACTGATTTGGTTAGGTTAATGTTAAAGATGAGCTTTTGAGTTTCAGTATATAAGGTTTAAATCTGCGTTAATGCACCGCTTAGCTACATAAGCACTTTTAATGAATAATAGACCTGGGTATCATCTGCGTAGCAAAGATGGTTACAATATAGAAATTGATTTATTAATTACAAGGTATAGAGCGTATATAGTAGTGGACCCAGAATGCTACCCTGGGGCACCCCAAAGGCAACATTCAGGGCTTCCGATATTTTACCATCAAGTACTATTCTTTGTTTTTTGTTTGATAAAAAAGAAGACACCAATGCCAAAGCAGAATCGCTAAATCCCAAACACTGCAATAAAGCTTGAGTAAAATCCAAAAGAACCAAAACAATAGCTAGATTATTATCAAGGGTTTTAAGTATATCATCCGTTACCTGAGATAATGCGGTTGCACAACCATGACCTTTACGGAAGTCAGACTGATATTCAGGGATCAAATTACTAATATTTAGATACTCTATTATTTGCTGTTCTATAATTTTGTCTAACAATTTAGAGAGAACTTAAAGAATGGATTTTGAACGGATTTGTTTAAATTCAGTATGATTTTTAACTTTAGGTAACGGAATAATACAGGCTTCCTTCCATTGATCTGGAAAATGATTTTTGCCCAAACAAAAATTTATAATTTAAGTTGGTGGATTCATTATGGCAGGACAACAAAGTAAAATAAGTGTAATATTTAAATTATCATGCTTCATTCTTTATGACTTTTAGAACGGAAATGATTGTATCTTGCGTCATCAGCCTAAATTTAAATTCATTTTGTGTATTTTTTCCTTGAATTACTTAATTAAATTTAAAAAAAATTAAATGTATATTTTGTTTTCTTGAAATATATTTTTTTAATTCCTGCCATACTTCTTTATTACTACAAACTCCAAACCTATTGTTATTAGTTACTGAACGATATTGTCTTTTTAAATGTAACTTGCAAGATATATGCGGATTGGATAGAGCTATAATGTAAAATTATTTGGAGGTATACAGGGGGTGCGGCAAAAATACGTGTCATATCAAAGTTAATTTTGTTAAAATAGAATACCCACAATTGTATTGCATATTTGAATTCTTTATAAATATATATATATATATATATATATATATATATATATATATATATATATATATATATATATATATATATATATATATATATATATATATATATATATATATATATATATATATATATATATATATATATATATATATATATATATATATATATATATATATATATATATATATATATATATATATATATATATATATATATATATATATATATATATATATATATATATATATATATATATATATATATATATATATATATATATAGTATATTAGTACCAAAAAAAAAAAAATGTGCTGTATAAATTTGTTGTATATGTTACTATAAAATAGACTATAAAACAATTAACTTAAAAATAAAATTAATAGATTGTTTCGTAGTAAAAATGTTAATGAATAAATAAAAAATAATAATAATAACCCGGGTGCGTGCGACCACTGGACCACTTCTGGTCTGATAAGGTTTTATATTGAACTGTTAATAAATGAATAAATCATCTTTCTCCCTAAATTTTAAAAATATCATCTTTAGGAAGTGAGGTTACGAATCCTCATTTAAAATGTAAATAAACATGATGCTAAGTTTTAAGTTTTAACAATTTGTGTTGTCCAAATTACAGTATGTCTTTTGTGTTGTAAAACTTCTATGTTTCTGTTTTAGGTAAGCCATTTTATTTTTTAAACATTAATTGACAGATGTAAAAGAAAAAAAAAATGTTTTCCTACTTTTAGTTTACAAGATGCTTTGAAAAAAGGCCGAAGTGGCCGAAACGTCAGTAATTAAAACAATTATGAAACTAGTATAGTGTTTCTCTATATTACATAGAACCAAATACCCGAGAGAATTCCTACAAACATACATTTGTGGTTCAAGAACTATTCGTTTTAACTATATATATATATATATATATATATATATATATATTTTAAAGAATTCAAATATGCAATACAATTGTGGGTATTCTATTTTAACAAAATTAACTTTGATATGACACGTATTTTTGCCGCACCCCCTGTATACCTCCAAATAATTTTACATTATAGCTCTATCCAATCCGCATATATCTTGCAAGTTACATTTAAAAAGACAATATCGTTCAGTAACTAATAACAATAGGTTTGGAGTTTGTAGTAATAAAGAAGCATGGCAGGAACTAAAAAAAATATATTTCAAGAAAACAAAATATACATTTAATTTTTTTTAAATTTATTAAGTAATTCAAGGAAAAAATACACAAAATGAATTTAAATTTAGGCTGGTGACGCAAGATACAATCATTTCCGTTCTAAAAGTCATAAAGAGTGAAGCATGATAATTTAAATATTACACTTATTTTACTTTGTTGTCCTGCCATAATGAATCCACCAACTTAAATTATAAATTTTTGTTTAGGCAAAAATCATTTTCCAGATCAATGGAAGGAAGCCTGTATTATTCCGTTACCTAAAGTTAAAAATCATACTGAATTTAAACAAATCCGTTCAAAATCCATTCTTTAAGTTCTCTCTAAATTGTTAGACAAAATTATAGAACAGCAAATAATAGAGTATTTAAATATTAGTAATTTGATCCCTGAATATCAGTCTGACTTCCGTAAAGGTCATGGTTGTGCAACCGCATTATCTCAGGTAACGGATGATATACTTAAAACCCTTGATAATAATCTAGCTATTGTTTTGGTTCTTTTGGATTTTACTCAAGCTTTATTGCAGTGTTTGGGATTTAGCGATTCTGCTTTGGCATTGGTGTCTTCTTTTTTATCAAACAAAAAACAAAGAATAGTACTTGATGGTAAAATATCGGAAGCCCTGAATGTTGCCTTTGGGGTGCCCCAGGGTAGCATTCTGGGTCCACTACTATATACGCTCTATACCTTGTAATTAATAAATCAATTTCTATATTGTAAACATCTTTGCTACGCAGATGATACCCAGGTCTATTATTCATTAAAAGTGCTTATGTAGCTAATCGGTGCATTAACGCAGATTTAAACCTTATATACTGAAACTCAAAAGCTCATCTTTAACATTAACCTAACCAAATCAGTAACTATTCTTTTTTATAGGGATAATAATTGAGCAAATATTTTAGATAACTTAAATCTACACACAAATAACAATCCAATAGCTTTTAAAAACCCTGCCAAAAATTTGGGACTCATAATGGATCATATACTTAAATTTAAAGAACATGTTACTCTTAAATTAAGAAGTGGATATTCCGCCTTAAAAACAATATTTTCGGAAATGCACTTTTTTAGCTTTAGCATTAAGAAAATGTTTTGTGATGCACTAGTGTTATCCCCATTAAATTTCTGTGACACCATATGGACCTTGTCTTGATAATGTCGACGCTAAGTAGAGTACAAAAACTCCAAAATTCCTGTCTAAGGCTTATTTTTTGTATAAAAAGACGTGAACACATTTCTCATAAGTTAAAAGATGAAAATTGGTTAAATATGCACAATAGACGAGTCTTACATGCTCTTGTTCTTTTTTATAAAATCCTTAAGTTTAAAACTCCACCATATTTACACAATCTTAATATAAGACGAAAAAATCTATTAACTATACCGTCACATAACAATGAATTTTTTAAAAGGTTTTTTTCTTATATAATTGCACATTTAATAAATACATTTAAAATAAATTAGTTTACTGTCTCAAAAAAAGTTTTCAAGAGAAAAACCAAACTCTAAACCAAATTTAATTGATTGCTTATGCCACCAAATGCTAAATTTGAGACTCAATACCTTTCCCTATGCCTATCCATCTCCATTTTTCCTTTAAGTATGTGCTTTTTTGCTTTTTTCAAAATTAAATTAAAATTTAATTGCTGACTGCTCCATTTCTATTTCATCTTTTAAATATTTTTGGCCTCAACAGAATCCGGAGAATGAACATCCCCTGAAAACAAGGCCCGTTAGTTACCATGATTATTATTATTGTTATTATTATGATTATTATTTTAAATAACTTTGTTGGCTGTATTTATTGGTATCTAAGGGGTAAGGATAACGAGGCAAAACCTATGTATGTAGTTACAAAAATCACGGGTATGCATATCTTTTTATACATAAAAATATACATTTCTTACAATAAATTATTTTACAATACAGAGAGGTAGGTACCTTGTTTTGCAGTCAGAACAAAGTAAACAAAAATAATGAATTTATGTATACGCTTTTATGCATATGTAATGTAAAAAAATATATTGGGTATCTGTAATTAAATGTTGTTAAATTGGAGATTTTAATTTTGATTGACCGTTAAACGATTGTTATATAAATGGGTATAAGAAATAAATATTACTAATATTACGGTCATGGACATTCAATATATTTACAACATTGCCTAAAATTATGTCCAACAAGAAGGATAGATATTTTCTTCTGTGTCACACTTACTTGCAGTACGTGTTTATTTACTTTAATCATTGCGACATACAGATTTTATGAATGAATATATATATATATATATATATATATATATATATATATATATATATATATATATATATATATATATATATATATATATATATATATATATATATATATATATATATATATATATATATATATATATATATATAGTTAAAACGAATAGTTCTTGAACCACAAATGTATGTTTGTAGGAATTCTCTCGGGTATTTGGTTCTATGTAATATAGAGAAACACTATACTAGTTTCATAATTGTTTTAATTACTGACGTTTCGGCCACTTCGGCCTTTTTTCAAAGCATCTTGCAAACTAAAAGTAGGAAAACATTTTTTTTTTCTTTTACATCTGTCAATTAATGTTTAAAAAATAAAATGGCTTACCTAAAACAGAAACATAGAAGTTTTACAACACAAAAGACATACTGTAATTTGGACAACACAAATTGTTAAAACTTAAAACTTAGCATCATGTTTATTTACATTTTAAATGAGGATTCGTAACCTCACTTCCTAAAGATGATATTTTTAAAATTTAGGGAGAAAGATGATTTATTCATTTATTAACAGTTCAATATAAAGAACAAAGTAAACAAAAATAATGAATTTATGTATACGCTTTTATGCATATGTAATGTAAAAAAATATATTGGGTATCTGTAATTAAATGTTGTTAAATTGGAGATTTTAATTTTGATTGACCGTTAAACGATTGTTATATAAATGGGTATAAGAAATAAATATTACTAATATTACGGTCATGGACATTCAATATATTTACAACATTGCCTAAAATTATGTCCAACAAGAAGGATAGATATTTTCTTCTTTGTCACACTTACTTGCAGTACGTGTTTATTTACTTTAATCATTGCGACATACAGATTTTATGAATGATATATATATATATATATATATATATATATATATATATATATATATATATATATATATATATATATATATATATATATATATATATATATATATATATATATATATATATATATATATATATATATATATATATATATATATATATATATATAGTTAAAACGAATAGTTCTTGAACCACAAATGTATGTTTGTAGGAATTCTCTCGGGTATTTGGTTCTATGTAATATAGAGAAACACTATACTAGTTTCATAATTGTTTTAATTACTGACGTTTCGGCCACTTCGGCCTTTTTTCAAAGCATCTTGTAAACTAAAAGTAGGAAAACATTTTTTTTTTCTTTTACATCTGTCAATTAATGTTTAAAAAATAAAATGGCTTACCTAAAACAGAAACATAGAAGTTTTACAACACAAAAGACATACTGTAATTTGGACAACACAAATTGTTAAAACTTAAAACTTAGCATCATGTTTATTTACATTTTAAATGAGGATTCGTAACCTCACTTCCTAAAGATGATATTTTTAAAATTTAGGGAGAAAGATGATTTATTCATTTATTAACAGTTCAATATAAAACCTTATCAGACCAGAAGTGGTCCAGTGGTCGCACGCACCCGGGTTATTATTATTATTTTTTATTTATTCATTAACATTTTTACTACGAAACAATCTATTAATTTTATTTTTAAGTTAATTGTTTTATAGTCTATTTTATAGTAACATATACAACAAATTTATACAGCACACTAATATACTATATATATATATATATATATATATATATATATATATATATATATATATATATATATATATATATATAGAAACGAGTATATATATATATATATATATATATATATATATATATATATAAATATATATATATATATATAATTAAAATAAAACTTTTAATTAATTTTTTCATAAAAGATCTGCTTCATATCGAGTTATGTAAGTTTGTAAAAAAACTTATTACACAAAAAAGAAGAATGTATGTTAATCACATGCTGGTAACAGAGAATAGTAATAAGATGAAGTACCTTTTGTATTCTTCAATTGATTGACACACTAGTGCCAGGCCTTTTTTAGTACAATGCATTTTTCGTTGGCAATTGATTTAATTTAAGGTGATCTTGAGCTTTTAATAAACTTTGCTGCTTTGACGGAGAAAAGCTAAATCTTCTGAGGAAAGCTTATTGCAAAGTTTTGTGGTTGGGTAATGAGGGAATGTTCTGCTTTAGTTAGCAGCTTATATCTATGAAACACATAAAACATGATAATTCTCTTTATATTTTGGCGTAATATCTTGTATTAATTAAGGAAAACTTATAATTGAATTGAAATTCCCTCCACCTCATCGTAATAAAAATCTGCATACGGCTCTGTGTGTTAATACTTCGGTGATTCAATCCAAACACTTTAGTTTAAAATCACTTATATTTGACTTCCTAAGAAACGTATAGAACTTTCTAGCTACATACTTATTTATGAAATAATAATTCGGAAAGGTATCGATAGTATTACCCGGCCGGCGGCATATCGAAAACTCTTACAATAAACGTTACAAGAAACCTGTTACCTTACAATAAGTTGAGGCATTCCATTAAATTATTCGGCGAGTGCAGGTTCGCTCTGTTCACCTCAGTGCGGGAGGCTATCATATTTATTGCGAAATCTCTCTATTAATTCTATTTTTAATGTGGGAACTCGCGACGGCTAGTTAAGAAAGTGATTAACAGTTACGGTGCGATAATCGCGGAAAATGGGCAGAAAGGCGCCGATATTGCTTTTGGGTATTTTGTGTATTTTTAATGTACGAGGGGTAAGTATATTACTACTTTTGTTTGCAAAATGTTTTATTAAAAAGTTTTCGGGTTATTCAATCCTGTTACAATCAAATTTATTTTTTTTTATATTTCATTGTATATTTTCGCGCCACAAAAATCCAGAACAATGGCGCACGTGACGAAAGAATTGACATTTTCCCGAAATTCCAAATTATGTCGAAACCGTCAACAAAAAATCAACCTCCATTTGAATTTAAAAGTTAATGTTGGAACACAATGCACTTATTTTTGAAAAACATTTAACGTAAAAGCCATCAACACGAAAATTTTTACAAATAGTTACAAACAAAACGCCAGAACACACGCAAATAAACTTTTTACTACTTTATTCAACAGAAAAAAAACGTGTTTTAGCAAACATATACGTCCCCGTGGTGTATGTATGCCAACTGCATTCACAACTTGAGATATACCTATTTGCTTTGACCAATTCCAATTTGGATCAATTTTTTAGGAAGTTTTCATGGTAGTGCCGTAGTGGTCCTACACAAAGCATATTTAAAAGAAATTAAACTAAAAAGGGGGTGTTGTAAAAATATCGCGATTCATATGGTTTCGAGGTTTTTAATGGCAGGAAATCTACTCCATTGACCTCGGTGGCCTCAAGACAGTTATCCACAAAAATGTTGATTCAGATCTGTGTACCTGTTGATAAAATTAAATATTTTGTTAACTGTATGCTCCAAATAAAATCAAATATATACCACACTGACCTCCAGCCTTAGGATATTTACCCTGGTATTTCCCTCCATTATTTTTTATTATATTTTCAATAGTATTTTTTGTTTTCTAGATATTTAAATAAAAATTGTTTGTATTCAATTTACTTTAAATTTGTAAATATAATATTGTAAATGTATGTCCTTATCTAGGCTCATAATTCCGAATTATTGCTAAAAGATACTTATATTTGCCTCAAATCTCCTTGCACGATGGTCTCCGGATCTACATCATCTGTAAAATAATTTTATGTAATATAAAAACGAGGACAAAACTGTAGAGCTTTTTTCAATGTGCTTTAGCGTTCGTCCTAAAAAAAATATTTTTTCTGCTATAAAATAGTTCTTGCCCCGTAAATCTTTTCTTATTTTGGATTTAATTACTCTAGGGTTTTGAGTTTCGCTACAGGTGCTCTGTGGTAATAGAGTATCAAGTCCGCCGAAGATTTCGATGTTCTGTTGGTAACCACAAATGTAGGTTTTGCTCCTGTTTGTGACCCTGGTGTAGTTTTCTTGTATTACATTTTGGCGCTAGTTGTACTCATCTCTCCATTAGTTGACTCATGAAGACCTTAAGTCAGAAAAACGTGTTTTTAGTTGGTCAAATTTCAAAGTGCTTTAGCGGTAGTCCCAAAATAATTCCTGTTTCTACTATATAATAGTTCTTGCGGCGTTAATTTTTTCCTTATATATATATATATATATATATATATATATATATATATATTTATTTATATATATATATATATATATATATATATATATATATATATATATATATATATATATATATATATATATATATATATATATATATATATATATATATATATATATATATATATATATATATATATATATATATATATATATATATATATATTGTTCATCATATTGTTGCAAAATGTTTTCGGGTTATTCAGTCCTGTTACATTCCAATTTATTTTTTTTTATTAAGCTAATTTTTTTAATATGTATTTTCACTCTACAAAAATCCGGCAAAATAGCGCGCGTGACCTCAGAGTCGACAATTTCTCAAAATTCCAAATTTTGTCGAAACCGTCAACAAAAAATCAACCTCAATTTGAATTTAACAGTTAAACCTGAAACACAATGTACTTATTTTTGTTAAACGTTTAGCGTAAAAGCCAAGCAACACGAAAAGTTTTACACTACTGGTGTTTGAAATAAATAACTTTTTCAAAAAGTACCCAACAAAACGCCGAAAAACACGCAAATAAACTTTTTACTACTTTATTCAATAGGAAAAAAATGTGTTTTAGCAAACATTTGTATTGCGATACTTTTTACACCTTTTGCTATGTTAAAAGTTCAAATATATAAATAGTTTAAAAAAAAATATTTTTAAAAATATCTTTACTGCGCATAGTTACCCCAGTCATATGGGGTGAGTGTACGCGTTGCAGGGGCACCTATGAACATCAAACATTCCATAGATTTTTGACATGTCTAATAAGAAAAGTTAGGAAACAACATAAAAACACCTTATCGGACATAAATGAGTAACACATCCAGAGCAAAGAGCATGGGCCCAATTAATACAAAGAGAGCAGCGATATCAGATTTCTTCTTTAAGTGGCAGGTAGTCTTTGTTAAGATGGTAGGCAGATCATTGTATTTTTTGTCGTCATAAAGACGCTCCCAATTGACCTCTTCCTCCTCACTTTCTCCATCTACAAAAATAGAGCTTTTAATGATGGTGCGTTTTTTTAGGCAGTTACGTATTTGGGCTCTTAATTTCAGATTTTGGACATTTTATTCTTTTTTTGCGGGGTGGAAGTTTTGCCGTGAGATTATTTTTAATTTCAATTAAGTCAACCATTTTACTGGTTGATGGTTGAGACTCGTCAGACACCGACTCGATGATTTGACAAAATGCTTAAGCCAGTCCAAAAATAATTCTTCGCTGCTCCAACCAGATGTAGAACAAGAATGCATGGCTCCAGTTGGGCCGTTCTTGATCAGTAATTCAGTCATCCGAGGAAAAATAAACATTTCACATGCACTAAAACGGCATTGATGGTTACGTTTTATCCTTTCTCTTCTGATGTTTTAAAATCTAATTGTTTTATCCCTTTAGGGCTCAAATATTTGTCAGGTTTTTGAACTACCGATATCCCGGTTTCATCGATATTATATATATTTTCTGCTGTAAACTTACGATTTTTGAAAATATCATCCAAATTTTACAAAACAAATTTTAACACCCTCTCGTTAAATGCTCTTATTCTGTAATACCAGTCTAGTCTTTATCGGCTAATTTTCTGTCTTTAATGAATTGATTCCATGCATTAGCTTCGGCGTAAGCCAATTTTCTAAGTTGGATTGGGTTAAGGGTGTGAAACATTTTCGCTAGTCTTAAAACGTGATGGCCTAGTTCACTGTCTTGCTCTTTAGATACAGTAATAGCACCACCCAAGCAATGTGGTTTATAGCGGTCCTCTTCATCAATATTAGTTCTAGTAAAACGGAAGTACTGTAGTCGTGAAAAAATCAAATTTTGCAGAAAAACTAAATGTGAGAGGGATAAACTGGTACGAATTCAACATGACGGAAAAAAATGGCGGTATTAAAAAATCAGTGTAAAAACTGCTTAATCAATCTATTTTAAATTTTACCTAAAAATCAAGGGTGGCATAGGTAGAAACTGGTAAAATATTGGTACGAATTGTCGATGATATATTTTCTAGTGCAATAAATATCTATGCCAATGACTTTTGGTCCGATTTTTCAATGTTAAAATATTTACCTTAACTAATTTCATTGTCAATAAAGGACCCCTCAGACTCCTTATGGAAAATGGCTTTGAGTCAAATTGGCTAAAACTTCGGGAAATATCGATCAAGTCATTCTGATTAAATGTTCTCATGGGCACGCCTTAATCCATCTACTAATTTTCTAGATACCAGGGTTTAAAGTTGAGAATTTCCAATTATTGAATTTCGCGCTTACCTTCTAATTTTTCACTTGTAACACTTCTTGCGTCATATATTAGAAAACGCCTTGTAGGTCAAAATGTAGAGCGATAAAAGCTCTAATCAAATTTTGTCCCAATGGCATTTATATCAAAAATTTTATTTTACGCTCGAAAAATATGTATTTCGGTTTAATCGCTCTGTTTCCCAAAAAAACTGTCAGATTTGTCTAGTTTTTTATCATTTTAAAGTTTACGCACAATAATAAATATATCATGGTATTTTAACACAAAGAACTAAAAGGTTTTTTTGAATTCTTAGAATAAAAGACCTTTAATTTTTAAATATTGACAAAACTATGTGGAATCAACAACCTATTACAAAGCTTTTATTGATTCTGTGATTTATAGATGAAAAACTTACTTATTAAACTAAAAAAAAAAAAAATCAACGCTCTCCCTCATGTTTAAGCATTCTTGTGATCTATTTTCACTTTTCACACCGCCATCGCTATAGAGATACTAGATTGTTTTATTTTAGGGATTGATTATTTCAGGTTCATTTGCTGCATTTAATATAGAAATAAGCATTGGAGTGGAAGGATATTTAACATTTTGTTGGTGCCTTGTATATTCTAAAAACCATAATAAAGCTACAACATGAGAGCATGTGCTCATAGCCCTTGCTCCTGATTGACAAGTACAATAGGTACACAATATTGGATTGGCATCGCGATATTCACCATTTATGAGTATATATGCAATCCAAAGTTGATGTCGAGTACCGTTTCTAAACCGCGAGAACATTTTTACTCGTATACACCCTGGTTCATTAACGGCGTCTAACTGAAACTAAGCTTCTCGGTAATATAAGTCATTATCCTGTACATAAGATGGTGCCAAATGAAGATGAAAAATACCAAACGTTAGATGTTTTAAATATTTTAATGTTAACTGAGGAAATAGAACAAGATGATTTGCATTTGATGCTTCCCACTCACCTCTCCTATTATGAATATGCTCAGCCTCCACGCTAGCTTGAACGATATTCGGCTGTTGCGATTGAAGAAGCATTTCTTTTGCTAATTCAATAGTAGTATCTTCCATTAAAAATCTATTAAAATACTTATTCATAATAGCACCGGCAATTCTAAGAAATTCTTTTAAGTGATCAAGGTGGGACGTACAGATAGTGTCTTTAAAAAATTTAAAATATGATTTAAGGTGTCCATTACGAGCTTCCACAATCCATTTAGTTTTTGTTATAATTCGAGACTCGTTCGCTTCTTCCTGTTGTTAATTGTCTTTGCCCACATTGTAAAAAGGCATTTTTATAATTAAGCCCATTCTTTCTAAAGCTGCAACTGCGTCAGCATAACCCCGATCCAATATAAAGATGTCACGTTCATAAAATCATTCCCGCATACCTTCAATATCTCTATAAAATTCATCTAAAAGAATATTTGCTTCATTATTTGCTGCATTTGAAAAGTATGGACCTTGAATGTCCAATATATATCCATTTGGGGCTACAAGCATCGATGGTTTGACTAAATGTCTACCTTTGTCCGTACAATATGATTGTCTTAACGCTTTAAAACAAGAACTCTTCTCAATATATAAATATGTACAATCGCTATAAGTAATAACGCATGGTGTATTTGGTTCAGAGTTATAAAGTCTGTTTGAAAATTGAGGGACGTGTCTTTCAATATAATTATTTCGTATTATTGCACCGAAACCAATATTTTGGGGTACGAAATGTTGCAAAAGGGACTGTCTCACAAGCGCTATTTTATAACTCGCGTTTTGTCGATTAGAGTAATTAAAAATCACTTTAATAAAATCGTCACTTAAATCTTGACGTATCTTGCAAAGAAAGGCCATTAGGTCTTTTTTAGATACATAGCACAGTTTTTGTCCTACTTGAACTGGACCACAATAATTAAAAAGGTCATTAAATTGCTGTTTTGATATAGGAGATACAGCTTCAAAATCGTTATCCGTAAAATCATTCATCCTCGAACTTATGATATATTTCTTGATTAGTTTTATTCCGCATAGCTTGTAAAAATGTGTATATCTCGTGTTCTTGTAATACATATGATCTGTTAACATAGCGTAGTCCAGCTAGTAGAAATTCAAATAGAAATTTCTTTTCATTCACATGTTCTGGACAACATCTAGTATTTTATACCACATATATGTTTCGGGTGACAAATATATTCACCCTACAGTCAATAGAAAGTGTGTGTACAGTTATTATCTGCATTTCAAATAAGGCATGTTTGGGAAGAAGTTTGCGTTAAAATATTTAATCTTAAACAGGGTGGATCGTTTTCTATTGCCTCTACTTCACGTACAATAGATATATTGCAATTATTGCAAATACGTGTGTCAACTTTAATATTCTGTGGAGCTTTCCCTTGTTCGTTATGTCTTAATATTGTTTTTTTTCCTGTTTTTCTATATTATTTTCATCGCCAATACGAACCATTGCTCGAGAAACTAAACGGACATCACATACGAAACAATGAAGCCTATTCATATTATTCATATTGTACTGAACACTATGTATACCACTAATTACTACTACTAATACTTAAAACGATAAACTAATGTCAATCTATTCTCTAATAAAAATAACTTTACATGTTGCTAAAAAATCTTAAACGCAAGTGAAAACTGAACTCGCATTAACAAAGATGCATGAGGTCTGTAAAAAAACTATTATGGCTGTGCCAAAGCCTACTCGATTCATTTTTGCTTTGTATGCATTTTGATGTAAAACCTCTTTTGCAAAATATCGTATTTTTGTAAATACCTTCTATTTTTCCATATATAAATTATGTATTATAAAAATTTATATAGTTCTACATTTAGATATACAAGATGTTTTTTAATACCTGCCACAAGAAGTCTCAGTCAAGTCTGTTTGTTCAATATTTCAAATTATTGTAAAACGTGTTTTATTCCAAGAATTCAAAATACTCTTTTAGTGCTTTGCAGTGAAATGCCATAATATATTTATTATTATGCGTAAACTTTAAACTAGACAAATCTGACCATTTTTTTGGGAAATAGAGTAAGAAACCGAAATACATATTTTTTGACCCTGCGTAATATAAAATTTTTGTTAAAAATTACATTGCGACAAAAATACGGCACACCCTGTATTAATTTTCAATACATGTATTATTAGAGCTTTTATTGCCCTACATTTTGACATACAAGGCGTTTTTTAATATCTGACGCAAGAAGAGTTACAAGCGAAAAATTAGAAGGTAAGCGCGAAATTGAATACCTGGAAATTCTTAAATTTAAACTCTCCTATCTCGAAAACTACTCGATGGATTAAGGAGTGCCCATAAGAACGTTTAATCAGAATGACTTGATCTATATTTTCCTGAAGTTTTAGCCAATTTGACAGAAAGCCATTTTCCATAAGGAGTCTGCGGGGTCCTTTGCGAGTACTGACTAAAGAAATTTTTTTTTCAAAATTTGACAATCTGACATTAAGAATCTAATCCAGGCGAGAAATATTTTTGGTTGACACTTGAAATGACTATGTTTGGCCGTTCTCAAGTTATCATACGCGTAAATTTTGTTTATAATATACTTTTTTTGGACATATTTTTTTTCATATTCTAGAAGTTTCGTCAAAAGAACCCAACTTAAATTTTTAGAAATGTTGGTGTTCATCATAATACTTTCCCTATATGGCAAACATAGTATAATATACGGGCAGTTATACAAGAAAGTAGGGATGGGCGTTACTAGATTTTACCTAACGATAAGCGATAGTACGTCAGCTATTGATATATTTTACTTATTGATATGTCGATAATTATCGACCTATCGATAAGTATATATTCTTATCTATCGATATATTTGCGAAAAAAATGTTGAAAAGCAAAAAAAGTCCTCACGTTTCCTATGCTGCATAATTTAATTATAAATATGTAATTCCTTTATACGTAACTATCGGTGTTTTCGTCTACCTATCGACACTTATCGATCTAACGCCCACCCCTATAAGATAGTAAAAAAAGTTAAAAGTTAAAGAGATATTAAGATAATCTTATATACAAGCCCTGAAATGATGAAAGAAATCAAAACACATTAAAACCGCTATTAAAATTTAAAAAAAACGTAGAAATCATTAAAATGGCGGAAATTGCTTCGCATATATCGTACTCAGTGGCGTATTTAGAATGCCTTCCTGGGGGGGGGGACAAATATTCTCACTTTTTGTCAACGAATAAAAAGTAAATAATAAAATCGTACTAATGTCCTGCAATTTTTACTTTCAAATATTTTGCTTCACTTAGCTCTGGGGAGGGGGGGGGGCTTTTGAGTAACTGAGACTTAAATTTATTTTCAAACCAATTAAATATCTTTACCAATTTTAATTTGATCTGTATAAATTGCTGTTAAAAATTCAAAGAATAGTGAACAAGAGTTGTAAATTTTATTATTACTTAAATAAACATCAAAACATATTATTTTTATGTTCAAGATAATAATGTCTAATGATTACAATCTAATGAAGCAACTTTAATGGAATTATAATGTAAGAGAATGTTAATTACTTAGTAGTATTTATTTTAACTTTACTTACCGATTTTACTTACTGAAAACGCAAATATACGTACGGTTAGGCATTTTTTAGTCTATATAAATACAGACACATTTTACTATACACTGATGGACTCAATATATGTTTAGTTAACCTCATAAAATTGGGAGGAATCAAATAAATGATAAATTACTACTTTTTAAGTAAATATTTTCCTACCACAGTCCTTCTTCAACCCCGAAATGTTTAAAATCTCGGATAATATTGAACTTAATAGTACCTTTTTAAGTTTGTTAAAATATTCCAATTTTTTTCCTTTGGGTAAAATTACTCTACAAAATTTGATGTCATATATCAAAGCTTTTTTTTCGATCTGTGTTACTTTTGTTTTTCGACCTTCTAGGCGGGTCTATAAATGTTGACATACTATAAAAAAATGTATTAAATCAAACAAAAATTTAGCATTGGGGACTCTTTTATTATACTATAAAAAAATATTAAAGCAGTTATTGCTTGTGGCTTTGTACAGGGTGTCCCATTTTCGTAGGTTTTACGGGGTTTCCAGCTTATGAGTAGAGATAGAGAGATGCGGTTTTCGCGACACCGTGCTACTTTTCGATGAAACTAAAGAGGCCGCAAACAGATTTGCCCTAACCATTTTAGTTTCCGTGCTACAGGGTGATTTTGAAAATTTGTCATTTTCGGACACCCCCTGTAACTCAGCTATCGTAAAATATATTTAAAATGTTTCAACTGGTATTTATAGATTTTTTCACGTAGAATTCAGTGGCATACTCAGATTTTTGCTGAGAGTCATAGTTTTTGACATATTGGCATAACCTACTATTTTTTAAATGGGAGACCCTATATATTATTTTTTTATCTTATTCTTCGTGTCGAGAGCTTTTCAAAAACATACCATAAGTCATATTTATTTTCATAAATAACATGAAAAAATGCATTTTTCTTTAAACGGATTTATGGCATAGCAGATGAATCGAAATAAGAGAAGGTGGCTGTGGTAGCCATGGCAACGCCAACAAAAATATGATCAGGCAGCCATTACTGCTGTCATTTTTGGCATTATTGCGTTTAAATTTTTCTTGACGTCTATTATAATTATTGTTTTTAATATGGCTCAGAATCAAAAATTTGAATATTTTGAGAAATATGATATGAACGCGTGTTTTATATTGTCTAATGAAGATGCAGATCAGGCGGCAGAGCTTTATCTGAACAGGTTAGTTCTTTTTTATCTTCCTGCATTTTGACTTTATTGGTTCGCTTTATTTTATCTTAGATATCCCGAGAGAAGACAACCAGAAAAAAGAATTTTTCAAAAAATTAAAAATAATCTTTGCCAATATGGATCTTTTAACAAGCCTCGATCGCGAACTTACAATAAAGACAACGAAGAATCTGAGGTCAACGTTTTAGCCCTCGTTCAGACAGCTCCTGAAACATCTTGCAGGAAAATAGACGAAGAGGCGGGTGTACCGAAAACCAAAGTGCAGAAAATTTTGAAAAAGCACAAATTCAAACCCTATAAATACAAACTTGTGCATCATCTGCATCCTGGTGATGCAGAGCGCAGATTGGAGTTCTGCAATTGGTTTATAAATATGAAGGCAGAAGATATCGATTTTGAAAAAAAGATTATTTGGTCAGACGAGGCACATTTTACTAGTTCAGGGATTTTAAATAGACACAACACGCGATTTTGGAGTCAAGAAAACAACCATGTTATTTTTCCTAGGGAGCGTCAGGGCAGATTTGGATTCAATGTCTCCTGTTTTATTTTCAACCGAAAAATAGTTTACCAAATATATGAAGGAAATCTGAATTCGATTGGTTACGTGCGAATCCTAGAAGACGCATTAGGAATTTTGGATGATGTTCCCTTGGCTCAACTAAATAGGATTTATTTCCAGCAAGACGGAGCTCCAGCCCACAATGCCAGAATAAGTCAAAACTGGCTTAACGACCATTTTCCTGGAAGATGGATAGGAACACACGGACCTGTTCGATGGCCACCACGATCCCCTGACCTCTCAGTTTTAGATTTCTTTTTGTGGGGTTATTTAGAAAACAAGGTTTATGTAAGGCGATACGAAAACTTAGAACAACTAAGAATGGCCACCGAAAACGCTTTTGCAGAGTTACAAAGACAGTCATTTACAATAGAAAATGCATTAAAAAGAATTTTTAAAGTTTGTCACACTTGTAGGACACATAATGGTCTACAATTTGAACAATATTTGTAGTTTTAATGAAATTATAATTATTACCTTTTACCTACTTCCTAATTTTTTCTGATGCTGTTACTTTGTTATTTCGTTAATAAATATTTGTTAACTTTTTCCATGGCTCCACAGCCACCTTCTCTTATTTCGATTGATCTGCTATGCCATAAATCCGTTTAAAGAAAAATGCATTTTTTCATGTTATTTATGAAAATAAATATGACTTATGGTATGTTTTTGAAAAGCTCTCGACACGAAGAATAAGATGAAAAAATAATATATAGGGTGTCCCATTTAAAAATAGTAGGTTATGCCAATATGTCAAAAACTATGACTCTCAGCAAAAATCTGAGTACGCCACTGAATTCTACGTGAAAAAATCTATAAATACCAGTTGAAACATTTTAAATATATTTTACGATAGCTGAGTTACAGGGGGTGTCCGAAAATGACAAATTTTCAAAATCACCCTGTAGCACGGAAACTAAAATGGTTAGGGCAAATCTGTTTGCGGCCTCTTTAGTTGCATCGAAAAGTAGCACGGTGTCGCGAAAACCGCATCTCTCTATCTCTACTCATAAGGTGGAAACCCCGTAAAACCTACGAAAATGGGACACCCTGTACAGCTGGAACATCCCTTTTTTTGCCAAAGCATAATAGACTAAATATTTAATATACGAATTTATTTTGATTTATAGTGTGATAAACTTGAGCAACTTTATAGTCACATAATTGCCATGGTTTTTTTCTTTTGTGTTTGAGTATGTATGTTTAAAAAATTTAATTACAGTCCAGCCCTCGGTCCAGCCACAGTTCACCTTTTCTATTTTAAATGTTTTAAAGTATATTTTGAGCTATGTTATGTAATCATTACAAAAAATAAGATTTAAATAAAGTCAGGAAACTATATATTGAAATCATTGGATTTCGACCGAATAAAGTTGGAATTATTTTCCGACGTTTCGCGGTTGCACAAGGCATCTTCAGGAATCCCATTACACGAGATAAAAACAACAGTGAGTAGTCAAGGGTTATGGCGATTGTCCCTTTGCTTCCCTCTTGCCCCCAGATTACCAGGGATTCCATATAACAAGTAAAAAACAAGAAGCCAAACTGTAAGTGGCTTCATGAGAAGACCAGCGGGAAGACAAAGCAAACGCCGTCATATGGTTTTTTACTTTTTTTTCTTTAATATTGTAATCCTGAAAAACTGCCCTCCGAGATTTTTGTAGGTCTTTGCGTTTTAGATTCTCTAGATCCCAAAAAATATGTTCTATTTCTGTCGGTTTGGCGATTTGGCAGTCTGTTGTTCTGTCTGTGCCCGGAATAACTCAAAAAGTACTTACCGGATTTTTTTCAAAAATTGACTGTCATATGAGGATGGCACATTTGCAACATGTAACATTTTGGTAAAAATCCAATATGGCGGAAAAAATGGTTACCTCACAAAAAGTTAAAAAAGCATTATTAAGAGACTCCTTACCCAATTAACCTCAAATTTTGCCTAAAAAAATCAAGTGGTAAAATTTAAGGTGGAACAAAGTATTTAAAAACTACTTATCCAACTGATTTGAAATTTTGCACATAAAAACATTGACAAATTGGTAAAATTTTAGGGCGAATCTCATATGGCAAAACAAAATGGCGGCCTAATAAAATGTTTAAATATTTGGTAAAATTCCATTTCCATTCCTTTTTTTATCGAAAAAAAATTAAAAGACATAAGTACCTTTATTTTTACAGAGTATGTAAATAAAGTTTAAAAAATCAAAATAAATATTAATATGTACTATAGTACCTTCTCGAAAACTAAAAGAGCTATAAAGAAGATTAAATTAGAAAAGTTGTAGAGAATTAGAAAATACAAATGTGCATTTTTCAATTTTTCACTGTTTTTTATTAAATACGAGTGTTGTGGAATATATTATTAAAACACTTTTTTTAGAAGAATCTGATGGAGGTAAAATAAAAATTCCAGATCTTCCTGTTTCCGAGATACGTTTACGAATTTTCAAACTTATTATGGACACCATGTTGAAAATCGAGCCATTTTTATAAAAAAATTTATTGCCAAAAGTGTCTCTATGAATCTCTGTAACGTTTCTAATACTGTAAGTGGAGCAGCCATCTTGCTGCAATCAAGTGTTGCACAATTCATTAAGTGGAACGATGTTTCTAATCGCTGGAATAATTTGTTTTTGCAAGACCTGCAGATACTTATCTATTTCCAGTTAGATTTTCTTTTTTTAGAATCTGATGGAGGTAAAATAAAAATTTCAGCTCTCACTGTTCGCTAGATACATTTACAAATGATCTATTATTATTTTTCTTACGCTTTAAAAACTAAAATTGCCCTTTTTCTATAGTAGATTTGATTACGTTTGGCCGTCACAATGAAACAAAAGAAAGCTGATTGTCATTATTCGCCTTCCTTTGTTATATTCTTAGTTACCTTCAAATGCTTTAATTTATTCGTATTTTCACATAAGTTCTAAAGCTTATGGTTCTTTTTTGAAACCTAAACCTAAATCCTACTTAAAGAATAACGACGAAAGGGATTCAGTCAACAATTCCAAAATCTGCTACCATATGAGGTTCTAAAAAATACATCGTCTTTATCTATATACCTAAACCAAAGAGTAGGGATTATCAAGAGGTGACAGCCGGCAAAACATTAAACGATTTTTTCCTTGGCTCTCATTGACCTTGAACCTTTATTTTGGAGTTGCACCATTGCCGGTTATTTTGCTATTTCAGCAGAAACTATACTGATACTCCTAACTTATTGTATTTTACTGGAAAAAATAATACACAAAAATAATTTATTGTATTTTACTGGAAAAAATAATACATTTATTTTTTCCAGTAAAATACAATAAATAAGGAGTATCAGCATAGTTTCTGCTGAAATAGCGATAATGTTTAGGCAATTAAAATGAGCATTCATAATATTTAATAAATAAGTATAAACAGGGGCGCTGCAAGCGGGCGTGCAAGGCGTGCAAGGCACGCGGGCGCACTTCTCAAGGGGCGCCGCGCGCCCCTCCGAAGTTTTACTAAATTTCCATTGACCTTTGATACCACCTTTACGCGTTTCTTGTTATAATTATAAAACCAAAAATCCTTTTTTAAAGTTTATAGAGGTGTTGTAGTTTTGTCTATATAATTATTATAATATAATTAATAAAAATACTGTAATTATTATTTAATAAGAAGAATCATTATTATATTATCCTATAAAGGTTTTACAAGTTTTTCCGTCCAGAAAAAAATAATTTCAGAATAACCAATTAATTTTACATTACATATCTAATCACAATAAACAAACAAGTAAATAATTATATTATGTAATTATTATTTTCTTGAATGATGTTTAAGAAAATCATTGTTTCATTGTTATTGTTTTTGAAGTTATAATTTTTCTCGATATTTTTTATTCGATATCGACGACGCGACGCGACGATTTTATATCACATCCTTAAACCAAAGCGACATGCGAACATGCAGAAATAATAGGTTGGGGAAATTTTCTGTAGGCTGTAAAAGCAAGAGGCCATTGTAACTAAAAAAGAAGAAGAAGAAGAAGCTGAAGAAATAATAGGTTATGGGTTATAGGGGACTTCCCCGATGTAGCGCGTTTTTCTGTGCCCTTCGCTTACTAGTAAACTGTGCTTTAAGTGTCTATTATTTATTATTTTGTTTCATCGAAATAGCGTTTTTTATTATTTTGTTTGTTAACCTAGATACAATATACAATTGTTTTACTTTTGTAATTTGATTGTAATTCGTTTTGCTTTTGCTTGCAATGGTAAGTATTATTTATTATTTACCATAATAAAAAACCCAAAGTGGTAATTTTTAAAGGACGCTCCGTTGCGTAGTTGCCTTGGTCGACAATTAATCTTTATTAAAAGTGTTTCTTAACTTTGTAGGATCCGAAAAGGAAAAAATTGTCTGGGGCTCAATTTCGTTACAAAAGAGAACAAAAATTAGAAGAAAGAAGAAAATTAGCTGGCTCTCTCCAGAAATTTTTTAGAAAGGAAAATGCAGAAATAACATTAACAGAAAATGAAGTTTTAGATACTAATATATCTCAGCCTATAACAGCTGTCGTATCTATGGAAGGAGATGAAGGGAGTGAAAAAAAAAGCATAACGAAGGAGTCTTCCGATAGTTCAAATTCCGATTTAGACGAAAATTTGGAAAATATTCCAGGTCCAAGTAGTACAAGTACCGATACAAGTATCCTAATACCAAATGACCCAGGTATGTGGCCAGAAGCTATTACAAGTTATGTTGCAAAAATACTGGTAGAACGAGGCCCTATAAAGGTAAATCCTATTTATTTTGATTATCCAAGTAATGCTGATGGACGTAAATTCTCCGAAAAATATTATAACCGTCAACTTGCCAATGGAGAAGAAATTAAAAGAGATTGGTTGTTATATTCTGTTTCTAAAGACTCTGTTTTCTGTTTTTGTTGTAAAATTTTTGGAAAATCTCATACTAGCTTATCTGACTTAAATGGCTTTTCTGATTGGCGGCATTTGTCTTTAACAATTAAAAGGCATGAAACAAGTGTAAGCCACAGTGAAAATATCAAATTATGGATAAATATGAATAGTACATTAAAGACAAATACTGCTATTAATCAGAGCCAGCTTCGACTCTTAGATGTAGAAAAAAAACATTGGTATGAGGTTATTGAAAGAATAATTGCAATTATACAATATCTATCTCGTCTATGTCTGGCACTAAGGGGCCGTTCTAATAAATTATTTGAGTATAATAACGGACACTTTTTAAAAGCTGTAGAAATGATTTCAAAATTTGATCCTGTAATGCGTGAACATGTGCGTCGAATCCAACAGGTTCAAATAAAACATAAGTCAATTGCTCATTATTTGGGAGATCAAATCCAAAATGAAATTATTGATTTATTGGGTTCAGCAATAAAAACAAATATTCTTAATATGATTAGAAAATCAAAATATTTTTCCATTATCCTTGACTGTACCCCTGATGTAAGTCATAAAGAACAAATAACCATTATTATTAGATTTGTATTGATGAACAATGACTCTAAAAAGGTTGAAGTGCGTGAACACTTTATTGGGTTCTGCCCAATCACAGACTCAACAGGGGAAGGTTTATGCCAATTTTTGGTGGATTTGATTTTAAAATTAAATTTAAATATTTATAATTTGCGCGGCCAAGGGTATGACAATGGCGCCAATATGCGTGGTAAGCATAGCGGAATGCAAAAAAGAATTTTGGAAATAAATAGTCGTGCTTTTTTTATACCATGTGCAGCCCACAGTTTAAACCTGGTCGTTAATGATGCAGCAAAAATTTCACATGAAACTATTAATTTTTTTGACATTATTCAAGAGTTCTATGTATTTTTTTCCGCTTCAACAAAAAGGTGGGCCATTTTTGAGAAGCAAGTACCAGATTTAAAATTAAAACCTTTAAGTGATACCAGATGGTCGAGCAGAATAGATGCGATTAAACCATTACGTTACAATTTGTGTAAAATATTTGATGCCCTTCTAGAAATAGCCACCGATTCGTCTTTGGATTTAAACATTTCCCATAAGACAAACTCATTAGCCCTCAAAATTCAAAATTATAAATTTTTAGTTTCAATAATTATTTGGCATAATATTTTATTTAAAATAAATACAGTAAGCAAAATAATGCAAAGTTCAACAATAAATGTAAAAGTATGTTTAGATTATCTCAACAAATTAATAAATTATTTATGGAAATTCGTTCAGATGAAGGTTTTAATAAAATTCTTGTCGAGGCTAATGAGATTGCCTTAGAATTGGATACTGAACCATCTTTCCCTCTTCCTCAAACATTACGTCCGCGAAGAAAGCCAAAAATGTTTGATTACGAGAAAAGAGATGATGTTGTTTTGGATCCCAAAGAAAATTTTAAAATCGAATTCTTTTATCGTATTTTAGATCAAACATTATCATCTCTTCGCGGCAGGTTTGAGGAGCTTCAAACATTTAACAACGTTTTTGGTTTTCCGACCAACATAGGAGATTACTCGGAGGAAGACTTAATCAAATTTTGCAAAGATCTACACCTAAAATTGCAAGATCAGTCACGTGAAGAGTCAGACATTGACGGAATAGATTTATTTAATGAAATATTAGCTTTGCGTTTACATTCTACAATAACAAACTCATTAAGTGAACCGCAAACTATTTTGCAATATATTTTTGAAAACGATCTCATATCAACATTTCCCAATATTTCTATAGCTTTAAGAATCCTACTTACCCTACCAGTTTCAGTTGCCTCTGGTGAGAGGTCTTTTAGCAAGTTAAAAATTATAAAAAATTATTTAAGATCAACAATGGTCCAACAAAGACTTTCAAATTTAGCTTTTATTTCAATTGAGCAAGAAATACTGGATAGTTTAAAAATGCACGATACCATATCAGAATTTGCAGCACTTAAAGCAAGAAAAGTTCAGTTTGTATAATTTTAATAGACATCGTTATTGTTTTTTTTTGTATACAATAAGGATACATTATTATTTTTTGTCATTTATTATACCCTTTAGTTTTTGATACATTTTTTTTACTATCTGTGTTGTACATTGTGTACTTAATAAAACTATATGTTATTTAAAAATGCTCCGTAGCTTCTTTCAAAAATAATAGAAATTTTAGGGCGCCAAAATTTGGTTGCACGCGGGCGCACCAACTTCTAGCAGCGCCCCTGAGTATAAATTATCAAGGTTTGGATGTAATAGTTTTGTTTTGTAATTAATAAACTTGGGAAAATATTATTACACTTAATTATGTATGTTGAAATCTAGGTAAGTTTTTATAAAAAAATGTTGGTTTAATAAGTAAGACAATAAAGACAAATAAAAAAACAAGATAATTTTACATTTGTTGAATAATAAAAAACATTTCGCTTAGTTCCAACTTAACTTTTTCTAATATTTTCAAATAGTGTGTTAATAAATTAGTGGACAGATGTCCATTTATTCTTACTACTTGTAATCTATTCAAATCCATCTGAAATTAAATAATAATATAATTCATTTTGTGAATTTATATACTGATTTTAAAAACGAGAAAGATATAAAATATGAGTTTGTAATCTGTTAGTATTCATCTTCAATAGAAAATTAAATGAAACTCTAAGAAAAAAAATCGCGGATCTTAGAATTATACGATATTAGAATGGAATGACTTTCCGACGTTTTGCCTTCTGTAACACGAATCACCTTTAGAATTCATTACTCCACGGCTGCAGTGCATTAGAAGGAAATAAACAATCTATTTGTGCAATCCAATGCGAAATATCGTTAAGTATTTCCAGTTTAACAAAGTCTTATTCCAAGAACCACGACCGCTTATTAGATCAAAACGTGTGAAAGTTTCCGTTGTTTGTTAACCCTATGATGATATTTAATATATTTTCGAATTTGATAGAAGCCATATATATATATATATATATATATATATATATATATATATATACGTATTTTGGTATTATTGTATTACATTAACCCTTATTTTATTTATTATTACTTTCCAATACAATGGTTTAAATTTCTCATATATATATATATATATATATATATATATATATATATATATATATATATATATATATATATATATATATATATATATATATATATATATATATATATATATATATATATATATATATATATATATATATATATATATATATTTAGAGTACCATTCGATCGGCCAGTTTAGTTTATCGAGTTTTCTTTATACACGGACAGTTCCACGTCTTGAATTCAGAAATATTTTTATATTATACTGTCTTGCGATAGATTTTTCTATAATGGTACAAAATAATTGACAGTTAACCAGTTTTTTGTTTATTTTGAGTGACATATAAAAAGAGAAACAATTTATTTAGTGGTACCGTCCATTATTCTCTAGAGTTAAATGTCTCACGGTACAAAATAAATAATAACAATTTTTTGTTTACCTTGCATAATGGTAGAAATCTAGAAACCAAATATATTTTTATGTTTTTTTTTGACGTCGATTGTTCTTTACAGTTAAATAAAATATAAAAAATAAAAAAAGAAAATATTTCCAAATTAACCATGTCTGTTAAGTTTTTTTAAAGATTAACGATTTTGTTTCCAGCGCATATTATACGTATTTTAACACTCTCTTAGATTTTAGAATTTAAAATATGACATTGCATTTATTTTCACTAGGTAGTATTTTTTACGAAAAATATTTTAAAATCCCAAAACGTAGCATTTACTGTTACTTTTCGATGCCTCAGAATATCTTAATGTGTACAAATCCTTTTAAATCGTACCTTTTAGTTTGCGAATTTCAACAACTATTCACCTATATATATATATATATATATATATATATATATATATATATATATATATATATATATATATATATATATATATATATATATATATATATATATATATATATATATATATATATATATATATATATATATATATATATATATATATATATATATATATATATATATATATATATATATATATATATATATATATATATATTATATATATATAGGGGCAGAGACCCAGAAATCGGTAATTTTTTCTTGTAGGCAGCTTTCTTACAAAAATTAAATATTTTTGCTATATATATATATATATATATATATATATATATATATATATATTCCAAACCAATGTCCTCGACGATACGAATGTTTCCGAAGTTCTCCCTTTAACTTGGCTATTTATACCTGTCTTTGTCTTATTTCGGTCTCCTTTTTGGATTTACGTTATAATACTTATTTTTTGCCTAAACCTGGTATAAATGTCGAGAAACACCTGGTTTTCAGTCTAAAATTCTTTGGACAGGCGAAACGCAATTTACAAACTGTGGAATATTCAATAAATACAATCATCACTACTGAAGTACAGAAAAACCGCATAATTTAGAAGAAATTGCAATTTGATGTGTGGTGTGGCATTATAGATAATTTGGAATAAAATGAACAAAACTTGGATTTTTGTATTTTAGAAAACCATTTGTTTTGGCTTTTCATTTTCAAAAAAAAATTCAAATGGAAATAGATATATTGCAAGAACAAGAACAGCAATTTGAAACATCGTTCCACCTAATGAATTGTGCAACCCTTGGTTGCAGCAAAATGGCTGTCCCGCTCACAGTCCTAGAGAGGTTATAGAGGATCTTAGAGACACTTTTGGCAATAAAATTATTTTTAATAATGATCAGATCAGATTCTCGTAAAAAAGTGTCTAATTAAAGTGTTATTTCTAAAACCACAACAGCACTCGTATTTGGTGAGCTACACAGAAAAATTGAAAATGCACATGTTTAGTTTTTCCTGATTATCTCAAAAACCGCCAAATATAATTTTAATCTTCAGTCAGAATCAAATTTGCAATGAAATTCTCTACAACCCTCCTAATTTAACCATGTTTCTAGCTGTAATAGTTTCCTTCGAGATAGCAATACATGTAAGTCAAATCTTGGACACACAGTATAAATTGGGTTATCTGTATGTTGTGGAATTCTGTACGAGGGAAGTTGGGGGTAGCAATAGTTATAAGTAATTTCAAGGCCAAGACCAATACCATGCTAATTTTGGTCTTGTCCTTGCACTGATGCACTCCGTCTTGGTCTTGCACCCCGTCTTGGTCTTGCAACCTTAAGTCTCGGACTCGCATAGTTGCTTTTTTCGCGTCAACCAATGGCTAATAGGATTTTGTTTTAAATGTTTGTAGAAGTAATAACAATAGGTGGATTAGGTACAACTGATTGTTAAAAATAAAAAAATGCTCGAAAAAAATTGGCACACTTAGTCCTACACCCGAGGAGTGGTTATTCTCGGACTACACTATGCTCGCCCTTAGGTGTATACATAAATAAATAATTAAATAACTGTGTTGTAAATAGGTTCCTAAAAAACTAAAATGGGTTTTAAACTTTTTCAATTAATTTTTAAAAATTATACCAACCCCTTTATTTAAACGTATGTATACGTGTATATAGAATACTTTTCAGATTAAATTTGCATTTTTAATTGCAGACTGAGCATAAAAGGCGATGGTATAGAGACGTAATAAGGTACGATAACATTTCACAAACAAACAAATGTGACTTCAAGAGCTTCGATACAAGACTTCAGGACCTTGAAACCCATTTAGATGAAAAATTTAATAGTCTGAGACGAGACATATGGTCGACTACGAGAGATATTGAACAGCAAGCTTCAACTACAAAAAATGCTATTGATGAATACAGGAATGAGATCAGAGCTCACACAGGTATGTTTACTATTACTATAACATTTTCATAGAATAAATGTAATCATGCCAATTGCAAATGGAAAATGGTTTAGAAGCATTGTTGGCTATCCTGTAAAAAAATACCGTACTGGGCCATTGACCATTCAAAAGTACCTATTTTTAGCGCAAAAAAACGCGGTAAAAACGGTATCGAAATCTGGTTATTAGGTGTATTTGAAAAACTTACATTATCAAAAAAAATATAAAAAATAACATTTAGAAAGCTTCGCCAAAGACAAAATCATCAATGTCCTCCTCACTTGTCTCTTATTTTGATTATAAATTAAATGTATTCATTCTTTTTAACATATCATTATTCGGTAAAAATTTTGTACAGTTACCTTGCTGTGAAACACCTTTTTTTAGCTAACAAACTATTATTGATTGTTTCTGTTACTAGTTTATTTCTCGATTTTGTTTTTATGTTGTTAACATTGCTGAAAACCCGATCACAACTGCCATTAGAGAATTGGTGAGTACCTCGCATAAAGTCACTGTATTGGTGTCATTTGTGAGGTTCCATTAGTGCCATCTGATAGATTATTATCATTTATTATAGTTTAGAATACCTGTATTCGATGAGTTTTTTAGGGACACGAATAACATGATAACTGCTTATAGCGATGCTAGCGTCACTTTTACCGCTAGACATTTTAATATAGGATTTAATAGATTAAAAAAAACTAAGCGAAAGCCTTGTTATATCTATAAACAAGGACGAAAGCTATATGAACAAGACCCCTACACTTACTCTAGGGTATTCACGGTAATTCATATATCATAAACAACGCCAAATAAAACATCTATAGAAATGTGTTCAGATTCAACGTCGGGTTTTGCGGGGTCGGGGTATTCAATCATCTCTTCCTTTCTGTATATTACATAAAAAGAGCAAGAGAGTCGTATAAGGCCCGATGCTGAATCGCAACACGCTCTAGATGTCGCCTTTCTCGCACTAGCTTCAATATCTTAATATTAGATGGCAGGACGATATAATTATTTTCACGAAATAGAAGTTACGTTTTATAATATCAAAATCAATTAAATTCACTAAAAAATAAAAATTCGATATCAAGACTATATAGACATTTACAATATTATTACCGTACAAATACGGTAATTATCGTAGGTATGGCAACACTGTTTAGAAGTAACAATCGTGAAATCCTCCAGCAGGTTATCTAAATCAAAATGTACTATGGTGATTCATATTTCCTAAACTAGACGTGGTTTTAAATAAATACGAAACATCTTTTAATACCGAAATAAACAGAAATATGGTAAAATATTTTACCGCAGAAGTGTGTAGAAGCCACTATAATTAGGTGTCAATAATGAGGTTTTTAATTCATTTGCCGGGTCTATGCCCTAGCAAGGCTCATTAGACAGTTTCCTCTGCTGGAATCGGTGTTATCCTTGAATTCCCCCCCCCCCCCCCCCCCCCCCCCCCCCCCCCCCCCCCGAAGTACATCGATTCTTCCTAAAATATGGTATAGGCATGCTTCTTACTAATTTTCCTGAGATTTGACCATTTAGACACCCCCAACCCCGAAACGAATTTCTGGCTTCGACCATTGAACTGAAATTCTGGCTACGTGCCTGTGACTAGCGTTGATTTATTGTTTCTACACATAATATAAATTTTGCATTTTTTGTATAGTTACCTAGTAGTCATTTTTATTATAACAATATGCATGGATGTGAAACTGACAATGTAGGATATTAAAAAAAAAACAGTGGAAAACAGATATGAAAGTGCAGTTTTCTTTCCTGACAAATTTCTAAAAAATACTAAATTTGCAAACAAATACTTGACGGCTTTGAAACGATTATTCCAATTTCTTGAACAATGACATTTTTACACCACTTCTAAAAATATCTAACAAAAATCACCAATTTACATACCGTTTTACAGTGTTAATATATTAAGTAGAATGCTGTTAAAAAGCCAATTAAAAGTTGATTAAGCTTGATTTGTTTTAACGTTGTTATTAATTTGGCCTCATTTCTATTTTAAATTAATAGAGAATACATTCGCTTAAATTTTTTGGATCTGTTTTTACCAAAAATCTGTTTTCACGAATTAATTATCTATATTTTGTGCTTCCTTAGAAAGACTTCGCAGAAATTATCAATCCCGATCAATGCAGAATGATCAAAGTTCTGAAATAGAACGCGAAGTCCAGGTTGTCATAGCAACCTTAAGATTGCTTTCAAATGATTTAGCAGTAATGAGACAAAATATTTCGGACGTAGTTAATGTAACTAAGTAAGTATACATCATTATTTTTTTTAAATATACAATGCAGAAAGTAAAATGTAAAAAATAAAAAATACATTACCAGCAGTGGATCATTACCGTAAAAGTTTTGTGTCTTGAAATATAAGTAAATTTGAAAACATAACAATTTTTTGATAACTCTAGAATAGTGCTGACTAACTCTAAAATCAACTCAATTTTTAGCGCTATTAGAGAACAGTTACAAGTTGACTCGAATATTAAGCAAATATTTAGCCCATCACCAGGCCTGACACCTATTCAACCAAAATCCATTCCTTCAAGTTGTCTAGACATAAAACAAATTAATCATGTAGCGTCATCTAGCGTATATTTGGTACAACCGAAAAACAGTAAAAAACCGTTTTTGGTTTACTGTGATATGGATTATCAAGATGGAGGCTGGTTAACAATTCACAACAGGTTTGTTGGCGATCAGGATTTTTATCGAGATTGGCAGGATTATAAGATGGGTTTTGGCAATATCGCAGGAGAACATTGGTTGGGATTAGAACATATCTATGAGTTGACTGGTAAGTTTAATATAATTGCTTATCATAAATAACGCAAAAAATGTTCAAACAAAATAAAGTTAAAATTGAATAAGATATTGATGTGCCGTTGGAAATACTTTTCAGCAAATTCTCTTTATAATTAATGAGTTTGATTTTTACAGATAGCAAGCCATTTATGTATACAGAGAGTTAAATAAAAGCACACTGAAAAAACAAATCACTTGATTTAAACGGAATTTGCTGAAACAAATATTTGTTCCCTATAAGCAAAAATAAATATTGGTTTAAAAACTGTCAAAAGTTTTTTTTAACTTATTTTGTTCATTTAAACTAATATACTGTTAACTAAATAAATGTGTTATTTGACCCAGGTAAAGTTTAACTTAAAACTAAACACTTCTTTCAATTAAATATATTTTTGTTTATTAAAAAAAATCGTAAATTGTAGTCTAATGGTAGTCATTAAAATTTTAATTGCAGTAGGAAAGCAAGATTTGGTTAAATGTTGTTTGAAAGAGGATGAGGTTATGCAGGGAAAAATAGTATCTGATAGTATTAAAAAGGTACTAGAAGCAAAAAATGAGATACAGAAAGTTAAAGACGACCTTATTTCAGAGCTAAAGGGAAAGGAAGTCTTATTGCATAAAAATATTAAACTTCTAGAAGACAAAATAGAGTTTCTACAAAAACGTAAACAATACCCGGAAAACGTCGATCACGGACGCCTTGAAGGTTCGGAGCATGTACATTTGAATAATTTGTCCATCAGCAACCCTGGCAATCCACAATTCATTGGAATGAAGTCAGCCGCTAAGTAGCCCTGGTCCTAGGGTAATTATGAAGAAAAAAGTGACAAATGATAATAGCCATAAAAGTATGAATCTTAATATCTGTAGTACTCAACGAAATGTAATATCCTCAAAAGCAGTCAGTACCGCTCTCGAGCAGGTACAAGCTGCCACTAAATTCAAGGAAATCCAAGAACTAGCTCAACAACCCCCTGTAGATGATAATCAGGGTTGGCCAATTGCAAAACGTCGACAGAGATGATATGTGGTAGGGCGCAATGAAAATTGTAATGAAGTCCAGGCTGTACCCAAATTTGTATTCCTTCATGTGACACGGCTTCTTCCAGGAACAAAACCGGAACAACTTAAGGCATTTTTGGAACCAAACTTTCCAAAAGGGGTTGAGTGTGAAATACACGGGTCAAAGAGACCTGAACACTATACATCTATGAAGGTCTCAATCAGACCAGAAGATTTTAAAAACGCTTGGAGGCGAAAGGTATGGCCTAATGGGGCCCTTGTCTCAAAGTTTTTCATGAAAAAGAGGATGCTGCCACACCAGATAGATCCTCAGGTTCAGGACTCATAAGTAGTGAAACACAAAATCATCTTCAGATAATTAATATTTATTACCAGAATGTACGTGGCCTTCGTACAAAGGTAAATGACTTCTACAATAGTCTAATAACTGAAGATTATGATATAGTAGCAATTACAGAATCATGGTTGACTGATGGGTTTCATAATCCCGAACTTTTTGATAATCGCTATCAAGTATACCGAAGGGACAGAAATAATGGTATGCTAAGAGGAGGAGGAGTACTTCTCGCTGTAAGAAGAAAAGAAAAAATAGATCTACATTTTGATAGTGAGTGCTTAAGAAAAATTAAAAATAAGAAAAAAAGTTTTTACATTTGTGTTTATATCATACATTTTATGAAGTTTTTGAATATGTTTGAGAATATCTTAGATAAGGATATTGAAATCTTATTCTTGGGCGATTTCAATATTCCTTGCTATGATTGTAATATCTGTGATTGTGATAAATGTCTTTTAGTAAATAATTTCTTACACCTTTATGATCTAAAACAAGTAAATTCAGTCCCCAATCATATGTTAAGAAAGCTGGACCTAGTCATTTCAAATTTAAATTTAGAAATAACAAAAAGCGACAACCCTCTAGTGCCTGAGGACTTGTATCATCCGTCTTTAAACCTAAAAATGTCTCTTCCCCTGGATAGTTTATCGGGGCCTGAAAACATCAAGTCATGTTTTACCTATGATTATTCTAGAGGTAATTTTATCTCCTTTATCAACTTTTACTAAATGCTGACTGGAAGGATTTAAATGAATGAAGATGTTGATGAATGTGTTGATATATTCTATAATAAGCTCTATATGTGCGCCAATCAAGCAATTCCTAAAATGGTCAACAGTAATAGGCCAAGAAAGGTTAGAAAATATCCAGTTTTCTTTTTATCTGATCTAATTAATAAAATTAAAAGTAAAAATAGGTTGCATAGGAGGATAAGAAATAATAGAGCTACTCCTATAGATATTACGGAATATAAGAGTATAAGATGTATAATTAAGAAACAGACCAAAGAGGAATATAAATTATATAATCAAAATATTGAAAATAATGAAAATATTGACCCTAGGAGTTTTTGGTCGTTTATAGATTTAAAAAAAAGACGGAATGGAATTCCAACTGTAGTATCATATGCTGAACAGTCTTTCAATGATCCTCAAAACATAGCAGATGCCTTTGCCAATTACTTTAATTCGGTTTTTCAACAATCAAATATCCCCAGTAAATCGGATTATCAGGGTAATTTCTCATTTCACATATTACTGAGGAACAAACAAAAAACAGTATAAAGAAGTTAAAGCCAAAAAAATCTACCGGTAGTGATTGTATCCCAGCTTATATATACAAGGGATGTGTAGATATTTTTTCTGCACCTTTATCAAAGTTGTTTAATCTTTCTATCCAAGCAAATCAATTTCCATACAAGCTTAAAGAAGCTATCATTACCCCTGTATATAAAGGGTCGGGAAAAGTTAATTCTGTTGAAAATTATCGGCCAATAAGTGTTATAAATTCAATAGGGAACATCTTTGAATATATTCTTTACAATGATATATTAAAAAACTTTGAGAATAGTTTTGTCTCAGAACAGCATGGCTTTATAGGGAGAAGTTTATCTCATAATTTTGTAGCCTCATCTGGAGTGCCGCAGGGGAGTAATCTAGGCCCCTTGCTGTTTGCAATCTTTGTAAACACCTTACCTTCATGTATAAGATACTCACAAAGCTTGTTATTTGCAGATGATTTTAAAGTTTTTAAAATAATATCATCACCTGAGGATTGTATTGGATTGCAGCAAGATCTAGACTCTGTTGTAAACTGGTTTGTAGAAAATAGAATGGTTTTAAATGTTAGCAAGTGCCAATTAATGACTTTTAGTAAATCTAACCTTATAAACTTTAATTATATGATAAACAACTCTCCAGTAGTAAGGAAAACTGAATGTAAGGATCTGGGCATCTATTTGCAAGCAACCTTAAAGTTTAATAGACATTATGAGTTTATTGTAAATAAGGCTTACAAATCATTGGGTTTTGTAATTAGAAATTCAAAGTTTTTTAGAATGATACTACTATTAAGCTGTACAATTCTTTAGTAAGGCCACATTTGGAGTATGCTGCTGTAATCTGGTCACCACAGACTGATGTACATATTAATATGATAGAAATGGTCCAAAAAAGGTTTTTGAGATACTTGTATTTAAAGCAACATAATATATACCCTTTTATGATATCATATAACACCATGATCAATACTTTTAAAATAGAAAAATTGAGTCAGAGACGATGTATGCATAGTGTTCTATTTATTTATTACATTGTAAATAACTTAAAGCATTGTAAATGTTCCTTGATTAACAAAATAAGATTTCATGTTCCTAAAATTAACCTTAGAATTAGGCAACCTAAGCTTTTCTATGTTGATTCCTTAATCAAGAATATGGCTCAGGAATCTAACAACATTTTACAGAAGTGCGATATTGACATTTTTAACATCAGTGCAAATAGTATTAAAGCATATTTTAAGTCGGAGTGAATGTTATTTCTTATTTCTAGTGTTCTTGCAATCTAAATGTGTTAATGCTTCTGCAAATTATTTATTGTGTTTTAGTGTCTTTTACTTAACTGTTGGTGCTAGTTGGACTTACTTTTAATTCTTAGTCTTAGAAATGTAAGAATTCTATATACATTCTTATTTAGTAAGTAACCACTCTTCCAATATAATTATTTTTTTAAGTGTTCTGTAAGAGTATAATAAATAAATAAATAAATATTAATATAATATATAATAGATGGCAATAAACCACTGTTTTAATAGAATCAGCAAATTATTTGATTTTATGGTAGAAATTATAGAAAACCCAAACCATTGTCAATCGAAAAAGTGAAAATAGATAGCACATCACTAATAACCTGCAGGGTCTAAACAGCTTTATTAAAATTGTTCTAAAAGTTCTCTCATACTATCTAAAACGTGTATGTAAAAATGGTGTAATATTGGCTTTTACAAACGACGCAACCTATAGATCCAATACTTTTTTCAGGGCTTTCTTATGTGATTGTTGCTAACATTAAATAAATATTAAGTGTAACATTTTAACAAAAAATGTCCTTAATATAAACAACAACATTAACAATTTTGTCTTTGCTTAAAACAAACATATTTATATCTGAACAATATACCGATATTTAAATAAAAAATAAGGTTAATATTTTTTTAATATTAAAGTTATAACTATTCCAAATATCGCCATTTTAATTTCTTTGGATGTGCAAAACCCTGCTTCCCAGTATCCCCCTAGTGAAGCTATGAACTTAGTGGATAATTTGCTAGTAAAAAACAGAGTCAACCCTATTAAGAATGACCATATTAGATTTGTTGGCAGTGTGCCTAGATCAAACTTATTTTGAATTTAATGGCTATATCTATTTAAGTAAAGGTTTAACAATGGGTAACCCGTTAAGTCCTATTTTATCTGAAATATTTCTTGATAACTTAGATCAAATAAAAGATAATGAACCTGTAAGAGACAAGTTTATTTATTGGTACAGATATGTTGACGATATTTTGGCTTGGTTCACAGGCACAGAGAGACAACTTAACCTCTTTCTAAATTCTATTAATAAATTGCATAAAAATGTAAGATTTACTTTAAAATTAGAACATAAGTGTATAAACTTTTTAGATTTAAAAATCAGGAACAATACTAATAAACCCGATTTTGAAATTTATCAGTAACCATCGTATACAGATATAACAATACATAATACATCAAACCACCCATTCACACATAAGATCGCAGCTTTTCATAGTTTTGTACAGGGTGTTCCAGCGAGGACTGAACAGGGACCTATTTTCGACCTTCCTTGTATTTTGGAAAAATTCAAAATAGCCAATCGATGTATTTTTTCTTGTAGAATCCAAAAATGTCATCGAAAAAATATTTGAACCAGAAACAAAAGAGTTACGCTATGCATCATGTGTTTTTTAAATGGAATGTATCGTTTTTTATACGATTTTTGGAAAGAGTGATTTTTTTTATGTCCGTTCTGATTAAAAGATTTGATTTTGCGATAGCTGTTTATATTACATTTTAATGTTTTACAAACTAAAATTTTAGCTTCACCTGTTTAAAATATATATTTGATAGGTTGGTATAGGTGATCAAGGTAAAATGACGTTTGAATGCTTTGTCAATAAAAATTGACATTATTTTAATTATTGTCGAAGTCTTCACCTAAAAAATATATATTTCGATCAGAGTCAAATATATATTTTTTAGGTGAAGACTTCCACAATAATTAAAATAATGTCAATTTTTATTGACAAAGCATTCAAACGTCATTTTACCTTGATCACCTATACCAACGTATCGTATATTTTAAACAGGTGAAGCTAAAATTTTAGTTTGTAAAACATTAAAATGTAATATAAACAGCTATCGCAAAATCAAATCTTTTAATCAGAACGGACATAAAAAAAATCACTCTTTCCAAAAATCGTATAAAAAACGATACATTCCATTTAAAAAAACACATGATGCATAGCGTAACTCTTTTGTTTCTGGTTCAAATATTTTTTCGATGACATTTTTGGATTCTACAAGAAAAAATACATCGATTGGCTATTTTGAATTTTTCCAAAATACAAGGAAGGTCGAAAATAGGTTCCTGTTCAGTCCTCGCTGGAACACCCTGTACATCGTATAACTGGTGCAGCTCTTTCAACAGAAAATTATAACAAAGAACTTAATATTATAAAAAAGATTGCACTTAATAATGGTTATGACGGAATCATAATAGACAAAAGACAATATTAAGTTTAGCACATTAACATATACGGGAAAAATTAGCACTAAAAGAGGGAACTATCTTAAAAAACAAATTATAAAGTAGCTTTTTGTACAAATATTACTAGATATATTAAGAATAACAAGTCTAATACAAATAAGGACATCTGGGGTACATGATTTAAAATGTAGTTCTTGTGAAAAACTATAGTGGTTAAACGGGTAGATCTTTTTAAAAAACGTATAATAGAATATTTGAGTCAAATAAAAATCAATCAAAGAAATATTTATTGAACTATTTTACTGTCTTTTTTCTGTTTATGGAATTTTCTTAAAGAATCTTTTTTCATTTTTGAAGTTCTTATTTTTCATATTTTATTGATAAAAGTGGCGATGTATAGGTTTCCAAAAAAATTAAAATTTGCTAATAAGTCTCATTTTTTAGTAACTATGGTCATGAAAGGCCTGTATAAGTTTTTTCTGATAAAGCAGGTAAATAATTCTTAATGGATGTTAAAGAAAATTGGATTAATTTAAGAAAAATATGTAAAATGCCAGTTAATTTTATCAATAAAGTAAAAAAATACTGCATAAAAATCTTAATAAGGAAGAAATTAAAAAACAATTTTTTCAAAACACCCCCCTAGGTCACCATAGTAAAAATAAAAATAACCTACAACTTATTTCGTACATTTTCGGAGAAAAATTAAATATCTCGCAAATTTCATAGGTTTATGTAACTCTCTGAATAAATAAATGGCTTGCTGATGTCAAAACCAGATTCAACTCATTATTTCTGGAGAGAGTTTGTTAAATCGCCTCGAAAATAACGCTTTAATATCTTACTTCATTTTGAAAACAATATTAAAATAAACTCGACCATCATTTAAAGAAAAAAAATACATTATTGTTTGAAATTTATACCAAACAAGTGTTAAATATTTTAATTAATTTCTTGTCAAACCTGGAACCCGTATCGTAATGAATAAGGCTCCAGTTTGGTAATTAGAATATCGGGTTGGAATAAAGCATGCCGCTTTTTTAATAAACAATTACACATTTTTATATCTTGCTGCTCTGTTTTGCTAGAAATATGTTCACTCGCCCAAAAAAAAAATGTAAAACAGATTTTATTCTCACTTTTTAACTGAACTCCACTTAGTTATTTTTACGTCTAGCATGTATACAGATTAGTGTAAATAAACACGCACTATTTTTGTAATTTGGAGTATTTTTTAAATCTCTCTTACTTAGTAATTTGTATATAACTTAATATAAATAATTTCTAAATGTTTATTGTGTTCGGCGACTTTGTGAAAAAATATAATTTAAGTGGCAATGAAAAGTTTCTTCTCAACAGGGTGTTTCAAAAAATATGGGCAGTCGGCCATTGGAGATTGGCCCAAAATAAACTGGCTTTGGCTAAATCATAACAATATTACTTGGCTCTACAGTGTTCGTATCCGCTACTATCTGCCATGAAAAAGTGTTTTTTGAAAATTTCGTGAACTTAACTACTCAACCGTAATCACTTGCCTCGGACACCATTCCAACGAAATGCTTTACTGCCTTCTTGATGCAATATCTAACGAGCATCCAAGAATTTGAGGTCACAGTTTGATCAACTTCTTCATGTTGATTTTTATAAGCATTTTTCTTATCTTCATTACTTGAGGAAATTGATCTTTTTTTGTTATTCTTTTAGCTGGTTTAAATTTTTCTGTTTCTTTTGGTTTTTTAATTTTTTCTTTCTATTCTTTTCTAAGTCGTTCTAAAGCTTCTTCTGTTAATACTTCTACACCAGGACATACTTTTGAGTTTTTTTTGTCGCTCTCGTTTAGGTGATTGACGAACTGCGGACAACAACAAGCTCTCGAATGATGTACTAACATTGGATTCTTTTCTCGGCATTTCTTTCGATGTAGAAGTCACTGTAGTGTCATTTCTTAGGGAATTTCCATCAACAGCTGTATCATTTGTTGCAATTTTTGTACTGTACTTTTCATAAAAATCTTCCATCCAGTCGGTCTGTCAGTTAACGACGTAGCTAAAAAACTACTTTCCTTCAAATTTTGGTTTAAACAATTAAGGGTCATATGAGGATGACTTAGTGGTAAAAATCAAATATGGCGGCACAAAATGGCGGCCTAGTGAAAAGTTAAAAAGAGTATTACTAAAAAGCTACCTTTTTTGGGCGTTACATTTCGCACGTCTGAAGAAGCTACTGTATAGCGAAACATATTACGTATTGTTAAATAAATATCGTGGAAATATTTGTAAAAAATTGTAGTGTTTTTACATTTTACATAATACTATTATAGATTTCCCCCGAGTATCGGCTTATTAATAGCGAAATACATCCTTGATATTCCGCCCTTCCGCTTATAGCAATAAATAAATCTGCAGGGCAAGTGTATTATTGTATGTTTATAATTTTTGTAAACAATCCTATATCTGTTCTCAGAAAGTATGACATTGTTATTAAATATATTATTATAATTAATTCATTCTTGAATTTAGGACACAAAATTCACGAACTGTTAATTCAATTAGTAGACGTCAATAATGTCAAAACCTACGCTCAGTATTCTCACTTCAGCATTGGATCTGAAGAAGAGGGCTATTCTCTTAAGGTTCTCGGGGGCTACCATGGAAGTGCTGGAGATTCTCTAAGCTACCATGCAGGATGTAAATTTAGTACTAAAGATAAAGACCAGGATTCATGGAGTGAAGGTCACTGCTCACAATCGCATGGTAAGAGCGTACAAAAAAACGGAGTATATCCTTTAAAAAACGTACATTTTATTTATGTACAAATGGCGTCAGATAAATCCGTATAGCGTAAATGATTGGACATAACATGTCATGTCAAGCAGAAAAGAACCAAGTTATGGTAGCTTTTCAATAAGGAAATGTGCTACTTTCATCGGGAAGTGTATTATTTCGAACAGTTTTATTGTTAAAAACACGTATAAAGTAAATATCTGACTGGAAAACAAAACTGATTATTTTCTTTTGAGATTATTTCTGATCTTTTTATTTTTATAAAGATTAATATTTATATATATATATATATATATATATATATATATATATATATATATATATATATATATATATATATATATATATATATATATATATATATATATATATATATATATATATATATATATATATATATATATATATATATATATATATATATATATATATATATATATATATATATATATATATATATATATATATATATATATATATATATATATATATATATATATATATATATATATATATATATATATATATATATATATATATATATATATATATATATATATATATATATATATATATATATATATATATATATATATATATATATATATATATATATATATATATATATATATATATATATATATATATATATATATATATATATATATATATATATATATATATATATATATATATATATATATATATATATATATATATATATATATATATATATATATATATATATATATATATATATATATATATATATATATATATATATATATATATATATATATATATATATATATATATATATATATATATATATATATATATATATATATATAAAATATATGTATAATGTGTTTCAGTGGATTTAATATATTTTTCAAGTAACTCGTTTTATATCAAACCACTCAATCCACATCAAGCAAATAAAAATAAAAGCCTGTATTACCAAAATATGATAAAATAAGGTTAAACTCATTTGACACTGTACGGATATCTGTCGCCAACTGTTCATTATTGTATATATCATGTAAGGTACATTTCTAGACATCTTAAGTATTGCATTAAAAATCGTATAAGTATATAAGCATTTAATTTAATTATCTCTAATTTATTTTCTTTTTTATTCCTTTTATCACTATAGTGGCGTCTCGTGAGGTTTGAGTTTGGAGGGCGCACCGGTGTTCCAAGTTCAATAAAATATATCGAAAATTGCATGACAATCTATTCTTTTTTCTCCATTTCTTTTTTATATTTTAAACCAGTGAAGATACAAAATTGAAATTTTTCAAATGTCAGTAACTGACTCAAGTCAGGAGTATATCCTTTTAACCAGATTTTTAAGGAATGACAGGTATAATTAAATAACAATCTAATTCTCATTTAAAATAGCATTTACAGGGTTATTCTTTACAGCTGCTACCCCTTTAAAACCCGTATTTAAGTGGATTTTTTATTTTTCCTTGAAAATAAAAAAAACTGAATAGGCTTTATAAAATAACAAATATGGGAAACAGTACACTGACTTTGTAAGTAAAATATAGTGTATATTGGTTGAATTTTAATTTTTTGGTGGCTGGAAAGATAAGTCTCATTTCAAATAAGAGTAAAACTTGATTGTATTTTTAAAAACATGTAATAAATTTAACATTTAACGGATCAAGATAAAAGTTTGCAATTTTGGAGTTCTACTAAGGATAATACGAGGAATAAATCACGCTTAAAAACATATCATTTGATTTGAAAAAAAAAGAGGTTAGTTTGCCGAAAAACAGAAAATCTGGCGACATTGCGGTATGCACCAAAAGGTTGGGGAAATTCGGTAATGCCTTTCCATATATATATATATATATATATATATATATATATATATATATTATATATATATATATACAATTTATATAACCACTTAACCGATCTGAACCATATGTTAGGCATTACCGAATTTCCCCAACCTTTTGGTGCATACCGCAATGTCGCCAGATTTTCTGTTTTTCGGCAAACTAACCTCTTTTTTTTTCAAATCAAATGATATGTTTTTTAAACGTGATTTATTCCTCGTATTATCCTTAGTAGACCTCCAAAATTGCAAATTTTTATCTTGATCCGTTAAATTTTAAATTTATTACATGTTTCTAAAAATACATCGACAAATTACGAATTAAAATACTAAAACTAAAATAATTTAATGATTAATAGGATGTTGATGTAGATCCTTCTACAGCATGACAGTGTCCTAATCGGTCAATAATTTTCCGAATAGTGTTTTGGAGCTCTTCCGTGGGTATTCCTTTTATTTCAGCTCTAATCCTTCCCATTAGAACTTAAAAGTTGTTGGGCTTCGTTTTGTACACGGTCGTTTTTAGGTGACCCCAAAAGAAAAAGTCAAGCGGATTTAAATCCGATGACCTTGGAGGCCACTAACAACCCCCTTCGCCCAATCCAGCGTTATGGAAACGTCCTGTTTAAATAATTTCTAAAAGCAATTGCAAAATGCGGCGGAGCCCCATCATATTGGAACCATACGTGTCGAAAGCCATTAGGAAAAATATCGTTTAACGCTGGATAAATTTGCTATTCCAACAGCTGTAGATAAATAATATTTCATATATTAATATTTCCTTGAACGAAAAAATTGCATATGCCTAAACAGTTTTATAAATCGGTATAGTTGTCGTTATTGGTCTGCAAACAATCCACATTGGATGATGGAGGTCCATACGCAATTTCCCGAAAAATTTAATGTGTGGGCTGGCATACTAGGTAATCGCATTATTGGACCCTTTTTCATCCAAGGAAATATAAATGGGATACTTTATCTACAGCTTTTAGAAAACCAAATTATTCCAGCATTAAACAATATCTTTCCTAATGGTTTTGGCCACGTATGGTTTCAACATGAAGAGGCACCACTGCATTTCGCAGTTGCTGCTAGAAATTATTTAAACCCCTTCCTGGTCACCGGGCTTAAATCCACTTGACTTTTTCCTTTGGGGTCACCTAAAAACAACCATGCACAAAACGAAGCCCGAGAACCTGGAAGATCTAATGGGAAGGATTAGAGCTGAAATAGAAGGAATACCCCCGGAATGGCTAGACAATACTATTCCAGAATTTATTGACCGTTTAGGATACTGTCAAGCTGTGGAAGGACAACATTTTCAGCATCTTATTAATCATTAAATTATTCAATTATTTTAGTTTTTTAATTCCTAATTTGTCGATGTATTTTTAAAAACATGTAATAAATTAAACATTTAACGGATCTAGATAAAAGTTTGCAATTTTGGAGATATACTAAAGATAATACCAGGATAAATCACGCTTAAAAAACATATCATTTGATTTGAAAAAAAAAGTTAGGTTAGTTTGCCGAAAAACTGAAAATCTGACAATATTGCGGTATGCACCAAAGGGTCAGGGGATTTCGATAATGCCTAATCACCACATATGGTTCAGATCGGCTGAGTGGTTTTCGAGATATTTGGCCGTTTCCAGACATCTGACTAAGGTGTATGTGCATACAAAAGACTGATTGTTTGGGTTAGAATAAAATCGTGACACATTTAAGTTGAGAGATATTTTCACTTAAATTCAGGTATAAAATGCTTAAATAAGATAATGTTTTAAACAATTATACCGATCAAATCTAATCAATCTTCCACAGTAACAAAGTGTAAACCGTGATTGCTTACTTAACTCTAACTTGTTCTAACCCGTAATTAACAGCTAATATTATTTTCTTTTTGTAGGTGGTGCTTGGTGGTACAAGTCCTGCGACAAAAGCAACCTAAATGGTCGATACTTACCAGGTGAACAACCGGATATTCTCTTATACCAGCCCATGTATTGGGGCACCTTTAGCGGGCCCCAGGGAGGGCTCAAATACGCGAGGATGTTGATACGTCCCATGCAAGAAGTTACTGATACAAACATACGACTTTAAAACTCTACAAATGTGTATGTTTGGAGAGACATTATTTAGACGTCAACTGAAACGTCAAAAGAAAATAAACAAATTAACAATAAACGAAAGTTTTTCGGATGATTCTGATTTATGAAATATTTCAGATATAATTTTTGCTATTTTGCTGCAAAAATTAAGCAACTATTTTTAAAGTTTTTTTTGTCACTTAGTTCCACAATAAAATGTTTCGAATATTTCTGTCGGGACAGTTTCGCCATTCCATCGTTATCTGTATCTCTATAGAGGAAATTATTTTTTTTTAAATAAAAATTTGGAGTTATATATTTGTTGAAATTAAAAAAAAGGTAATGAAACTTTCAAAACAGTTTATGATGAAAAACCCTAGTAAGAACCAAACTTTTTCTTTCTTGCATATTGAGAAACAAATTAATTTTAAGCATCATCAACATGAACTAAAATACATGAGATTTTTTGAAACGGAAAAAATAAATTATGAAAAAATATTGATTTTTCAATAATCTTATAGTGAAAAGACAAGATACTTTTTACGTTTTTTAAAACAACCTTCTTTACTTCTCTGTACATTTTAAATTAGGCCGCGTATATTCATCAAAAAAGAATATAGAGGATATTATGATGGAATCAAATGAGAACAAAAAAAAACAATATTAACTTTTTTCTTTTCATTGATTATTTCAGTTGATGCATCTTCATTTTAGACAACACAAAAAGAAAGTGCCAATTCTGAACTGCCATTAATTGTTGATAAGAATACTTCAGTTGTTATACAGGGTATTTTATAGAATTTTTCAAGTTCACTGTCAAAATAACACAGTAACATAAGAAAGTTTAAAGCAAACACCTAAATGTATTATTTATTTTTATATACATTTTGTTGGTATTATTTGACGAGAATAAAGATACACGTGCTTTTATAAACAAGCTTTTATTTTCAATAATATACAATTTGGTTTTAAGCGTGATTATTTTGTTAAACTTTGTATGTAATCAATCCTCCTTATCTTCTCTGTGATTTGGTCGACCTAAAAATTAATTAGGTTACGTTTTTCAGCGTTTTATAAGACCCATATACAAAAGTATTTAATAGTAAACAAAACAGCAGCTTTTGGGAAAGGCATTATACACACTGCCCCATTTTCTAGGCGCAGAGCCAGCGCTTTCATAAGAACAAATGGTGCAGGGTGTGCTGCAAAAGAGCTGCGACGTGTCTTCACTTCACGAAAAAAATATATTTTTTAGTATTGCGTGGTTTAGCGAGCACTATTTTGATCACAGTTGCTAAAATATATTTGCCCAATTCTGGCTATACGAGCCGAATACAATCACCGACCTAAATCCCCATATATCGTTTAATCGAAATATTAAAACGCATCCAATAATATTTGACTAGGTGTTGCTAGTAGCGTCATTTTAAGTCTATTTGTTTAGAAATATAATACACAAAAATTGGGGTAATAGACTGTACAATGGGAACTGGTAACTCTAGCCGTTGAGCTACGTAGAATTATCTCGATGGATCAAAAATAAAAGATTTTGATGTGTTTATAAACTGAAATTCAAATATATTGCATTTAAAGATATAAAATAGTATTCACACAAGTCAATTTATTATGATAACTAGACATATCATTTTTTAAAAACTGGTAATTAAAATTTCCTAACTAAAGCATAAGGACAAACAAAAACATTACATTAAAAATTTCAACTAAAATTGTAAGATAAATAGTCCTATATGCTATAAAAGGAAACCTGGAGTAAAAGAGACCTGACGGAAGACCGGAAGCGTTTTAGCGGCAAGCTCTTATACCTACAGGCAGTTTGTTATAGAGCTTCACCAAAAGAAAACCAGGCCTAGTCTGGTTCCTTTCGAGTCTACAATTAAGGGCTCATTGTTCTTATTTCTGGTATGATGGTTATGTAATTCTCGATGTGTCTTTTATAGTTCCTCATGTTGCTTTACGTATAGGAGATTCTCCAAAATATAAACACTAGGAAAGGTGAGTACTACCAGTTCAGAAAAGCCATCCCTGCAGTCATCTCTATATCCAAGGCCAGTCATTATTCTTATAACTCTCCTTTGGATACTGAACACTCTAGCTGCGTGGGATGATCCGCCCCATGTTAAAATGCCATATGACATGATGCTATGAAACAGGGAAAAGTATGCCACCTTCAATGTCCTTTAGAAACACACCCACACAGTCTTCTCACCACAAACACACTACTAGAAAGTTTACTACACACACTCTCGACATGCGAGTCCCATTTAAGCTTTTCATCCATCCAAACACTCAAGAATTTTACCTTTTCTGAATCATCCGAGCGCACGGTATTCCTCAGGGAAAAAATCAGTTCTTGCGTTTTGTCGACATTTAATAGTAGTTAATTTGATTGCAACCACTCCTGAACTTCAGCACGCGCCACAGACAGCCCCTGCCGTGCAATCCGCTCCGCCTCGCCCATAACATATACTGTATATATCCGCAAACAGGACATATTTCTGTATCTGTCAAAATACGATCATTAATAAAAACCAGAAAAAGAATTGGCTCAAAGACCGAACCATGGAATACTCCAATATCAATACTCGCTGGTGCAGATGACACCCCGTGTACAGTCTGGCTTCGATTTTTACATTTAAAGTACAGTGTTTGAGCTTACTTATTAGGAGATCATGTGTGACACAACCAAACGCTTCGCTCAAGTCACAGAAAAGAGTTGAAAAGTATAAACGATTTTCAAAAGCCTCCAATATGCTCTCAGTAAGTTCTAAGATAGCCAATGATGTGCTTTTCCCCTTTTAAGGTTATCTTCATAGATTTTTATAGCATTTTTATCAAAATCACCAATAATTTTTCTTAGCCATTCAGCTTCTTGTTATGCTACTGGAAATGCCACCAATTCTGCTTATGTAGATGACAGTGATACACAGTCTTGTTTTTTACTTTTCCAGCTTATTAAACTTCCATTATATAAAAATATATATCCTGTATTCGACTTTCGATCCGATCTGTTACCTTCCCAATCTGCATCCACATATCATAATAAGTCTTATTTCATTTGCTTTGTAGATATAACTTTAATGTTTGGTTCTACTAAGATAGATTATTGAAAATTAAGATATTTAATAATCCTTTTAACTTCTCTCCAGTCTTTTTTGAAACAAAAAAGAAAATCGACTTATGCAGCTTTCAACACGATTTTTTTTTTGAGTTTTCGACAATCTTTATGCACTTATGACCGAGAATTCAATTCATCAGGGAGGCAAATAAACTAGCACCGTCTAAGCGTCGCATTAGTTGTCACCTCATTTAAATAAATGTCCAATGGCTCGGGATCCACAAACAAACAAAAAAAAACATTTTTACTAAAGTTTGCCGGATATATACATATAAGTTAAAAAGGTTGCTGGCTCTTTTCTTAATCTAAGAGCCTACTTAATAAAGCCAGAGTTACCACCTATGCTAAATTTTGACAAAGTTACCTAATAAAAAAGAACCCACGTGAAGGTACACTATTTAAAAGTTTGGATAATCCTCTTTGAAGGATCGCCAAAACCTACCAAAGTTTTTAGAACATCAAAAATGTACCTTTTTCGAATAACTCTGTTGTATTTCCACTGGTACTTTTTGGTTGTAACCATTTCCAGATATTATATTATTTAATTTTTCCAGTTCTTTAAGTAACTTCTCCTTTTTTTGCTTCATTTTGGGAACGTCTAGCTCGAAATTCTTTTTTAAATCGTCAGGTACTATTAAATAAATCTTGTTTTGTCCAGTCTGATCTTCTACTAAATCGTTAACTTGTGGTTTTGAGGCATCTTTGTCCAAAAGGTGGAGAGCGTAGAGGTGAGAGAGATCTTTTATCATCTGCGAGAATTTGTAGACAGAATCGAAATTCGATGGTATCAGGAAAACTAAAATAAAAAAACCTATTAAATTTTTTAGTAAATTTTACTCGTAGCATGACTAGTACAAAGCACACTACAGGGTGTAATGACTGAGGTTAGGTGGAAAATTGACACGGAAGCCTTCCCCAAAGTTTACGGGTTGGTACAACTTTATGGTTCAGTTGTCAAAATAAAGTAATAGAAATAGGATCACGGTAAGAGGTGAACACTAACAAATACAGGTAAAGTATATAACGCATTCACTATGTGCCAGTACATAGATTAGGAACAGTGTACCAGGACCATACAATATCTTAAATGAGATTTATTTATTTAATTAATCCTAATATACAATATCTATATCAAATAAATATCTATTCTGAGCCTGCACTTCAAAAAGCTTGTTCTTCATGATTTTCGGGAACTTTTCTAGACTAATTGCTCAATGCAAATCTATCTGTCACTGGCAAAGAGGTACCTAGATGCCGAAAAACAGGTTTTCACGATTGGGTTTGACTGTTCGCGGCAAAATAAGGGTCACGTGGGGACGGACTGGTAACATTTTGTTAAAAATCCAATATGGCAAAACAAAACGACGGCCTAGTGGAATTTAAACAAACATTATTCCTAAATACCGTTTATTCAATTTACGTCAAATTTTGCACAAAAATCAAGTATTACGTACGAATCCAAGATGGCGAAAGAAAATCGAGGCTTAATAAAATATTTAAAAATTCAATCGTAAAAAACCACTTAACAGTTTGATTTTGCGCAAGAATTATTTGTGGCATAGAGATGAAATGCTAAAATTATGCGAAAGATAAAGTGGTACGAATTCTAAATAATAATAATAATAATATTTTCACATATAAAGTACACGAAATACATACATAACACAAAAGTTCTTTAGATATATACATATATTTTTTTATTGTGAATATAGTCTAAATATTGCCACATTGCTCACAGAGTTGCATTACAGGCTTAAAATTAGATTTATCCATATATATATATAGACACGTGTTTCTGACTTAAGGTCTTCATCAGTACAGTCAACTAGTTGAAAGACGAGTACAACTAGCGCCAAAATGAATACACTAAACAATACCAGAGTCACCAACAGGAGCAAAACCGACATTTGTGATTACCAAGAAAACATCCGAAATCTTCGCCGGACCTGTCGGTTTTGCTCCTGATGGTGACTCTGGCATTGTTTTGTGATTTATTTTGGCGCTAGTTGTACTCGTATTTTAACTAGTTAGCTGTACTGATGAAGACCTTAAGTCAGAAACACGTGTCTATAGTTGGCCAAATTTCAATGTGCTTTAACGGTCATCCCAAAGAATCAATTTTATATATATATATATATATATATATATATATATATATCTCAACTTAAGTATGATTTTAAGTTAGTTTTTAATAATATGATCTAAAACAAATAAAACAGGACTCAAAATAAAGTTAAATCGTGAGGGGCTATTTTTTGTATCGTCGAATGTCGTTGGGTTCTCTAAATACTACGTTTAGAGAACGGAACGTGTTACAATTGATAGCTTTTATCGATTTAAAAATTAACACTTACCTTCAGGATTATACTTATAAGTCACATTAAAAATCTTCTTCAACCGCCTTATACAAAAGATGATTTCGTTAGCTTCTTTAACATCTTGCTCTAATACTACGTTCCGAAGATCTAAAACCTAATTATAACTAAGTAATACTTCAAGATCGAAGACCTTAAAGAAAGTTCATACAAGCAGGTTATATCGATAAGTGGACAAGATAAAATGACCACGCTGCACCTTTATTCAAAATGATAAGTTTTTCAAGAAAAAAATTAAAAAAACTGTTTTAATGCATGCCTCTGCCTCATTTCAGTAAATTCTATTTAAGATTTTTCTGTGTTTCATCATGCCTACATGAACGATGGTTGCTTTTTCAGCAATAAATTTAATCAAATTATTAAAATGAAATTTGGTGTTCGTCAACTTTTGTTTTGTCTTTGTTACAAATGTAAAAAAAAGTTGTACATTGATTTAGACTGATTTAGTACCATATATCTTTCTACATGTTCACTGACGAGTAGTACCGATGATGACTAGTCAGTCGAAAGCGCTCTGCTATGATTCTGGAGTTGGATAATATGCCGTTATACAGACAGACCTTTTTGCTTCATTACTTCTGCACGTGTACCCAGCCCTTTAAGTTTTTAAACCTATTTTTTCATTAGATTTCTCATTCGTCAACTTTTGTTTTGTCTTTGTTACAAATGTAAAAAAAAGTTGTACATTGATTTAGACTGATTTAGTACCATATATTCTACATGTTCACTGACGAGTAGTACCGATGATGACTAGTCAGTCGAAAGCGCTCTGCTATGATTCTGGAGTTGGATAATAGGCCGTTATACAGACAGACCTTTTTGCTTCATTACTTTTGCACGTGTACCCATCCCTTTAAGTTTTTAAACCTATTTTTTTATTAGATTTCTCATTAAGCCGTGTCCAGACGATATGTTAAACGGAAGTTAACGTTGCCCGTATGAATGTAAAACGAACAACAAATATGCATAATGAAGTTCGCAGTGGAAAATGTATCAAATGTTTGGCAAATCTTCTAACTTAACTTCGTTTTTCATTAAACATTTTTTTTGTTGTTATTTTCTCGAGAAGTCGTCCTTTATAAAAAGTTCTGCCTAGTGAGGACATAATAATACATTATTAAATCTTGACATTACATCTACATTGTGGCCCAAATTCAGGTATCATTGGAACTTTGGAAACAACCGTAAGAAGTACGAAACCCGTTAATAAAAAATTGAAAAATTTTCGAAAAAAAAATGCTTGTTTTTGTTTTTTTTTTTTTAAACAATATGTCAAAATAACTTTATCATTGTCGCTTTTCCTCTTCTATAAGATAACATCTTTGGACATTAGGGGCAACGTGTCGACTTTGGTACCCCATCCCAATTTCTTTTTTCTTAAATTTAAAGCTAAATGTGTTTTTTAATCCAAATTTTACAACGATTTTGCTGTTTGTTTTTTACAATTACAAACACATTTCTTTATACCTCACTTTAACACAATGCTCCTTATGAGAATATTCTTTAGTTGGCATATAACACTGTATATGGGAGGAAAAATATTTTTAAAATTCATACTAAAATATCCAGTATTTTTAAAATTATGTTAATGTTGGGGTACCAAAGACGAAACGCCCCATTTATCTGAGGATGTCAACTTGTAAAGGAGGAAAAGTGGTAATAAGACATGGTCTTAAACTAGAAAAAAATAGGTTTCTCAAAAATGTTCAGTTACTTCAAAAATCTCGAATTTGAGACCCTTTGTACAAACATAATATTATATCAAGTTTTATTAATCCATTATTTTTTTTTTTCAATAAGCAAAACTTTTCATAAAGAGCGACTTTTTCCGCAAAATTAATCATATAAAAAGAGTTTTTCATATGTAGAGAATTCAAGAAGACACACTGTATATTTCTCATTGTTATACTAAAATATCCTTATTAAATAAATAGACAACACCCTAAAATGCATTACTAATCCTTCGAGCGTTTATAAGATATTGAAAAAATAATAATTAAAACTTTTCTTTATTACCATGTATGTTCAATGACTTTTTTGTTTTTTTCTTTTATATTCTCCTAAGCTTAACTTATTTAGTAATACCGCTGTACATTGAATCAAATATGTAACAAATGACTAATGTCCTTATAATTTTTGGATTTTAAAACTTCTCCCACATTGCAGCACGTACCATTTTTTTCCGGATATTTCTTGTCTTTTAATAATTTGGCATCCGTTATAGTACCCTGTAGGTTCGTAACTTTAAAAATAATTTACATAAAATTATTACTAAAACGTACCTTTGGAAACGATCTATCTAATCCAATACCCCACAATCTAGGCAGATGTTTATGCAAGTGTTGGGCCAGTAAGGGCATAAATGGAGCTAGCGCCCTCAGTGTTTGATCCAAACATGTTAGCAAGGTTGTGCAATGACCTTTACAAACGTATTCTCCAGCTTTATCCTTAAAATCGGTTTTTACCGCTTCCTAAAACAGAATTATATGGATACAGGGTGGTTTTTTATATTCTGACATGCACTTTGTAGATTTGACGTAATTTTTAGTGATACGACAATAAACAATAGAACAGCTTATATTTTTCATGGCGATTGAAAAGATCTTTTCTTCCTGGAAAATGAATCTAAACTGGTCTAACCAACCCGACTAATCTGTGTAAAGGGGTCCCATTTTCGTTGTTTTTATGGGGTATTTCTCTTATTAGTGAAGATAGAGGGTTTCGGTTTCGACATGGTGCTACTTTTCTGTGAAATGAAAGATGACCCAAACAAATTTTTCATAGCCCCCTTCGTTTTTAAGATACAGTGTGAAACTGAAAATATTTTGGCCTCCCCTCCTATTCGGTTGTTATTTAACTTATCGAAAAGGTAAACACTGGCTTTGATACAGTTGTTTGACCTGTCGTTTTTGAGATATAACACAAACTTATAATTTTTTAAATGGGAGACCGCGTATATTTTTATTTTATATTATTCAGTTCTATGCTTCTCGAAAATATATAATAGTATATACTTTTCTATTCGAATCGCCCAGTAATTTGCATTTTTTTAGAGATATACTCGGTTTTTGGTAGTATGCTGGGATTGCCTAAACAAAACAAAAGAAAATTGTTGTCATGCTAAATAAATCATTTGTCAAAAACCTTTGGTTCGTTTTGAAGCTAGATTATTATTAATTTTATAATAAAAAATGGCTTTGCTTTGCACAATCTAACGAAGATTTTAACGAGAATTCGGATTTATATTTATTAAGGTATGCTTAGCATTCGTCGTATTTTATAATAGATGCATTTTTATGCAGCTGTTGACGTTTTAAACATAGCTATCCAGAACGAAGACAACCCTGTGATATTACATGAAAAGAAATCTAGTTGATTTCCGATCTGTCAGTAAGCCGCGAAAACGTATAAGGAAAACGAGGAAGACGTGGTTAATGTTCTGGCGTCCATTGATCTAGATCCTTCAAGTTCTTGCAGAAAAATCCATCAGAATGTTGGGGTGCCAAAAAGCCGGGTACAAAAATTTTTAAGGAAACAAGGTTATAAACCATTTAAATTCAGATTGGTGCAACACTTGCATCTGGGCGACGCGCGGCGTCGTATGATTTTCTGCAACTGGTATCTAGAAAAATGCGATAAAGACCATGACTTTTATAGAAAAGTAATATAGTCCGATTAGGCGTATATAAGTAGCGCCGGAATATTAAATAGACATAATTGTAGATACTGGTCGCAAGAAAATCAGCAACGAATATTTCCTCGCGACCCACAGGGTAGGTTGGGTTTAATATTTCTTGTTTCATATGGGGTTCAAAAATAATGTATCGTATATACCAGGGGAGCTTACATACAGATCGGTATTTACAAATACTTGAACTTATTCTACCGGAATTACTCGATTCCGGTCGAATAAGGCAGTATTTGGAAAATAATTTTCTTGGAAAATGGATAGGGATCAATGGTCCTGTAAGATGGCCGGCGAAATCGCTAGGTTTTGGATAACTTCCTGTGGGATACTTTAGAAAACAAAATATATAGGACAAGACATGACACCTTAGCCGATTTAATAAACGCCACAAGAAGGGCATTCAATTAAATGCGACAACGATCGGTTAGTATTTTCAATGCCTTAAGAAGAATAAGGAAATTGTGTAGGCTTTGTGTAAGGCAAAATGGACATCATTTCGAGCAATATCTTTAGGGTATAGATTTAGTTTTCTGTTTATTTTAGTGATCTTTAGTGGTAGAATTAGTTTTTGTTGTTGTTGTTAGTTGCAGTTTAGAGGTATTAGAGGTAGAATTATTAACATATTCATTTTATTCAATTAACAACACTTTTCAAGATTGATGGATTCACGGGTTTAGCAACGAAAAACAGGTTAATAATAATTCTTTTTATTATAAAATCGAGTTTTCGGTCCGATTTTGAACCTTCTTCAAGGCAACAGGCTAAAATTATAACAAAGTAAGAAAAATAATGTATTATATTTATTGAATTATTAAATTGCTAAAAGTTGAACATTTCTTGTAAAATAGTAGAAAACAAGGATATACAAGGTAATAATTTATTGTAAAATTAAAAAAAAATTGTTGTTACTATAAATAAAATATACCTAAAAAATGCATTTGTTTTGTAAGCAATCCCAGCCTACTAGCAAAAACTGAGTCTATCTCTAAAAAAATGCAAATTACTGGGCGATTCGAATAGAAAAGTATATACTATTATATATTTTCGAGAAGCTTATTCTGAACTGAATAATATAAAATAAAAATATACGGAGTGTCCCATTTAAAAAATTATAAGTTTACGACAGCTTACATAAAAGATCTGACTACGCCACTGGATTCTACGTGAACAGCTGTATCAGAACCAGTTTTTACCTTTTCGATAACTTAAACAACAACCGAAATACGAGGGGGGCCTAAAAATGTAATATTTTCAATTTCACACTGTATCTTAAAAAATGGGGCTATGAAAATTTTGTTTGGGTCATCTTTCGTTTCACAAAAAAGTAGCACCATGCCGCGAAAACCGGAATCCTCTATCTTCACTAATAAGAGAGATACCCCATAACAACAACGCAAACGGGACACCCTGTACATACATTAAAAAAAGTACCAGGTGTCAAATAAAGAATGCCGGCCATAATTCGGTAGGAGTTGATCACACAATTATGGAGAAAAAATATTTATGGGTAAATCGGCCAAGAAAAATCGCTGGAAATTACTTTCAAGTTCGAAAAATGGCCGCTAGAGGGCGTAACAGCAACTCAAAAATGATAATGCCGATTTTCTCTTGAATTTTCTTAATTAAGGTTTCTCGAAAATATAAGCATTGTATATTGTATTCTTCAGGCAATTACGCAACTTTTTGCTATTTACCTTTTTTTTTTAAGTTACAATAATTAAGTGATAAGGGAAGGTCAAACTTTTTTCTCTCAAACATTTATAGCTGTTTTGGATGAACCGATTATATTGAATTTGGTGTCAGAAAGAGCGCTTTTTTCTTGCTCTTCACGTACAGCTGTTAATTGTTCCCTAATGATTTTATTAGTGGTCTAATTTTCTGAAAAAAATCAAATGCTATATGACTTTTTTGGCGTAATTTAATTTAGGGTTATAAAAGACATCGAATAGTGAAATGAAAAATCCAGGTGCGTATTTAAATTTAAAAAGTTGATGATGGTCGCCCGAATCTGAAACGTGAGATTAAAAAACTAATCTCACCAATTTGTAGAGGAGAAAAAGTGACAATGATGAGGTGAAAATTATTTTCATCTGTCATTTCCACTAAGCCTACAATTTTAAGAAAACTAAAAAAACAAAAAATAACTTTTATGGCTTTTCTTGAAATGACAGATGAAAATAATTCACTTCATCATTGCCACTTTTTCTCCTCTACAAACTGGTGAGGTTATTTTTCAATCCGACGATTCGGATTCGAGTGCCCATCATTAACTTTTTTAATTTAAATATGGACTTGAATGTAATCGGTTCATCCAAAACAGAAATATATACGTTTGAAAGAAAAAAAAGTGTGACCTTCCCCCACCACACTATTATAGAAAATTTAAAAAAATTATAAAAAAAGGTGCATAATTGCCTGAAGAGCACAATGCTTGTATTTTCAACAAACCTTAATTAGGAAAATTCAAGAGAAAATCGACATTTCCATTTTTGAGTTGCTGTTACGCCCCCTAGCGGCCATTTTTCGAACTTGAAAATAATTTCTCTTGGCCGATTTACCCATAAATATTTTCTAGCCATAATTGTGACCAACGGTTAACGAGTTATGGACGGAGACCATTCTTAATTGGACACCCGGTACATAGTACAATTGATAAACCTCCTTTTTTGAAGTCGGTCAAAAAATAGAAATATGTACAATTTGGGATTTTGAAGTCAAGCCTTTTAGAATTGACAGTCTCTCCAAGTCTGAAAATTTGAACTTCTGAATGTCAGTATAATTTTATAATAATCAAGGTAAATAAACACAACACTTCTTATCAACGACAGTACCTAGGTATACTGGCAAATTATTTTCAGCTATTTAATTTAAATATATTCGTTGAAGTGAATGTTGACTTCAAATTACGCTTTTAAATATTAAAATAGATAATACAAATTTTAACCTTAAATATCGTGTTATGTGGGAATCAAAATATCTGAAAGCTGCTATCGATGTATACATAAGAGTTTTGAAATTTATTTGTCATGTCTCCGATAGCCGTGATCGTCTAGTGGTTAGGACCCTACGTTGTGGCCGTAGTAACCCAGGTTCGAATCCTGGTCACGGCAATGTGCGAACATTGTCACGGTGGGGATTACCTTTTTTAGGTTTTTTATTAATTAAATGAAATTTACGATGTTTTTTGTGAATTATTTAATTTGTAGTTTTAGTTAGTTGTTTTTTATGTTTATAAAAAAATTACATATTGATTTTTCCCATTGTTTTCTACCACGATTAACCGTTTATTATAAAAATAAACTTTATTGAATTTCACGGCATTGTCAAGGTGGGGACGACATTTTTTAAGTCATTAACTTCTCTCGTAAGAAGGATTTTATCAGATCATCACGTTTCAGGATCCGCATACTTCGTAAAATTTCAGCATGAGCATATTTTCTCAATTCCGTCGGTCTATCTGCCTGCCTGGCTGTCTCTGTTTGTCTGTTCGCGGCATAGCTAAAAAACTGCTTACTCGATTGAGTTCAAATATTGCTCTAGAATTGAGGCTCATATGGGAATGACACGGTATCATTTTGGTGAAAATCCAAGACGGCTTATTAAAATGTTATATTGCAAATTATTCAATTTCCTTCAAATTTGACTTGAGAATGAATTGATAAAAATTTGGTATGAATCTTAGAGGGCAAAACGTTTTATCGATTTCAAATTTTGCGTTAAAAATTAAGTATGATATAGAGATGAACTAAAAACTTTTTACTCAATTGACAAACCATTTTGAATTGGGAATGCCTGGTATTTTGACGTATAAAATGACAAAAAAACAAAAGAGCATCGAAAGGCTACAAAAATTACAGAAAATATGTTTTTCTTTTAATGAAACACTCTATATTTTCTTCCCGATTTCAAAAATATATATGATGACATTTGCTTTAACCGTTTTTGAAATAATTGGTAAAAAGTAATATAATGAAAATCGTACTAGTCTTGGATAATCTTTTAACATTATCCATGACTAGATATTTAGCAGTTCAGGTAAAATTGAGGAAAAAAAAATGAAAAATTGAAATAAATACATTATTATTATGTTTTAAACATAAAAAAATAAAGGCTCACTAAGGAGTCAAAATCTCAGTTCAGTCTATCAGGAATGAAAGAAAAACAAAATGTTTTATTTATTGTGTTAAAAAATAGTTTCTAATGTTTTTATCTCCAAAGTGATGCTTAAAATACTGCGTGTTTTAAAACTGTCTTTTTATAGTTCAACCTATGTATTCTGCTTTGTTTTTTATTATTACCTTCAGAAGTAGTGTTAAAATAGGAAAAAGAAAATGTAAGTTTAACGAAGACTTACAAAAAGCATATAAAATGTTCGAAAAGACTGAAACACAAAGTGATCTGTATTGTACTTTTTGCAATAAAACGTCGTGTGTCCAGGTCATATACTAAATAACAGTATTCAGCATGATGCTGACAGTTATCGAATAGATATAGAAACTAATATGAAATTAAATAGTCATTTTTCAGTTTTTACGGTGAGAACCGAAAAACTTAAAGATTTCTGTGAGTTTGTAGAACTAGGTGGCTTTCTCTTTTTTGGGCCATACAGAATCCAACAAATTGAATGAACCTTTAAAAACATACTTTCTATCAGAAGGAAACTCGCCTGTCGTCATAAAGTTGTTTTCTGAAATCCCTTTCAATGTACCTTTATTTCTTTCATTCTTTTGGTCTATATATTTCATAGTAATATAATTTCATGGAACGATATTATCAATTATCAAGAAATAGTGAGTTGGAAAACGAAAAAAAATTATGAAAATGCCCAAAAATATTTGTCACTATGGACATCACATTTTTCGGAATATAAGATATTCAAATGGTTTCATTTAAATACACAGGATAATCTGGGGGATGTATCAAGAACTATTGAATTTTTACTGTGATAGATAGACAGACAGGCAGAGACAGGCAGGTAGACAGACAGAGAGACCGACGGAGGAAAATAAAAAAATACATTTTTTCGCGATTACAATTACAATATTTCCCTCTTCCGAGGGAAGTAAACAATATAAAAAAGTCCTCTCTACCGTGACAATGTTTGCACATTGTTGTGAAATTAAATGTTGTATTTTTAATAAACGGTTGTATATATTAATTATTGTGGTAGAAAACTCTGGGAAAAATAATGTAATATTTTTATAATTATAATTCACTAAAATCTATTTAAAAATTAAAAAGTCATAAAACACATCGTAAACTTCACTTAATAAATAAAAAACCTAAAAAAGTAATCTCCACCGTGACAATGTTCGCACATTGCCGTGACCAGGATTCGAACCTGGGTTACTACGGCCACAACGTAGGGTCCTAACCACTAGACGATCACGGCTATCGGAGACATGAGAAATAAATTTCAAAGCTCGTTTATGTATACACCGACAGCAACTTTCAGATTTTGGATTCCGTCATCGGCGTCATAGTACGATACCTAAGGTTAAAATTTGTAACTTTCATCTATTTTAATATTTAAAAGCATAATGTGAAGGTAACATTCACTTCAATGAATAAATTAAAATTGGATAGATTAGATAGTTAAACATAATTGTACGTTGTAAGAGTTATTTTTATTTTCCTTGATTATTATAAAATATATTGATATTCAAAAGTTGACATTTTCAAACTTTGAAAGACTATAAATTCCAAACTGCTCGGCTTAAAGCAAAAGCCCAAATCGTACATTTATATTTTTCACCGGCTTTAAGACTTTAAAAAAAGGGGGTTTATGAATTCGGGGTATATTTACGATAAAGTAAATACATCGATTACTCCGGAATGGTTAAACCATATGGATGAATTTTTCAGCGTCCTAATGCCTGAGTGAACCCATAGCAAGCATATTGAAAAAAAAATTAAATCGGGGAACAGTTTTAGATAGGAACGTCCAACATTTTAGCTTAGATTTAACACAAAAATCAAGTGTTACATAGGAGTAAACTGGTAAAATGTAAGATGGAAAAACAAAATGGCGGCCTAATAAAATATTTAAAAAATCAGTTTGAAGAACTATTTAGCAGATGGATTTCAAATTTTGAATAAGAATTAAGTGTAATATAGAGATAAACTGGTAAAATTGTGGTACGAATTCAAGACGGGCGGCGCCGCACATAGGTCATTTTCGCTAATTTAGGCGGTAATAAATAATACATGTAAAAACTTTAACTATTTTTTTGCAAATTTCGTTCAGTTTTTCATACAAAGATTTATTTCTATAAATTATTGTGTTTTAATTAATTTTATGCATGTACAGGGTGTTTTACCAAAATTTCTTATTACTATTTTTTCTCAAAAATTATAATATTTTGATGGACTGTAGTTGTTTTCTTTTTTGACATATTAGACTCAAACAAACAGCATTTTCTTGTTTTTTTTTTGATTTATTTAAGATTTAGGTATCCTGATTTAAAAATAAACCGGAACACTAACAATTCAATAACGATCATATAGGTCATTATTCAAATGTTTAGTAAATCGAAATACTCTAAAAACATTATTTTACTTAAAAATATCTTTGAAATACCAAATTAAAAAAAAAACAATTTTTTTATCAAACTACACTAGACAAGAAAAAGAAACTAAATCCCTTATAACAAAAAAAATATTGTGAGAAAAGCATCGACCATTTTTGTTTCTATTAACTAGAAAAGTTTATTGTATATGTAAAAGTTTATGTAACAAATAAAGTACTGAAATAACTAAACATCACTGTCAGAGTCATCATCGTCACTACTAAGAGACATATATATCTTCATTATTTTGTCCTAGTTCTGATGCCTGTAAATTAGGTTCTCGAAGCAAATTAATAACTTCTTCGATAAGTGGTTCCTTATTTGAACGTGCTCCCACACATTTGGACAAAGAAGAAATATATGGATCAGATGATATTAATAGTCTGCACAATACATCTTTCATAGTTTCTTCCCGTGAAAACTTCTTTGAGAAACACTCCCTATATTTTCTGAAGTCTTTATTGCGAGACTCTATTTCCTCCGAAAACATTTAGGTAGAGGTGCTGCTTTTATTATTTGCGGACCATGTATAAGCAATCTATGAAGACTCGCTGGCATATAATACCATGAATAAAGTCTAACAAAAAGCATTGCTGTTGTTTTACAATACTCAGCAAATATTTCCAAATTAATTTCATATCCCGAACACATGGTTGTTAAAATAACATATAGACGTTTCAGAAAATCTTTGTCTAGACCTAAAAATAATTTTTTGGAAAAAGAAAACCAATGAAAGAAAAACGGACTTACCTGTAATATTGGATGTGACAGAATAATTTCTAAAAAATCTCCGGGCAGTATTCCCGTCATTGGTGGTGCCATAACCCTGTTTGGGAGTATCAACTAGCAAATTTAGATTTTGTCTTAATTCTTTTATTATGTAGTCTTTTCTCTTTCAATTTTTTTCATTTGCATCCCGAACCTGCCATTTTGTTATATATTCTAATTATCCACGCATGTAATGTGGAGATAATATTCGTAGAGGTTTTCATTTACAGGAAGGCTCATGACTTTATCTAGATTGTTCATCTGTCTCGGGGTTGCACCGCATATCCCGCAAGTTTAAAAATTACTAATTACGCTAAACATTTTACCATCTATCATTGTCAATTTAAAAGAATGATGGAAAATATTTTGTATTTGCTGTTCTAAGATTTCACGTTTTGCTATTTCCGGTGTTTCCTTTTCAAATATTAATTTAATTGGTCGACAATATCGCGTAGAAGAGGTACGAACCTGGGTTTTACGGCCACAACGTATGTTTCCATTTTCTGCAGTCATCTGGAGTATCAATGCAAACAGAGAATAAATAAAAATATTTTGAATTTCAGTAAACTGCTGTTTATGTATACCAGCGCTTCCATCGCAACTTTACATTATTGTAAATTTTGTAGGAAGATCATGTTTGAATATTGATATAATGTCATTCTGTGTTAGTACTATTCTTTGCGCGGTTTGGTTAACAAGAGCCTGTAGATTTACCTCAGCAAATACGTCCTTGATTGTAATGTTATTTTCAGTTGGATAACATTCCTTTTTAATATTTAAAAGATAATGTTGTAAGGATAAATATTCACTTCAATTTTGCATAAAATATAAATTTTTTGTCAGTAGTGCATCAATAAACAAAAGCAAGAGCTTCTTCAGTGTACTTTATAGGCTTCACATCTGAGGGGCCGCTTATTTTTTTGATTTTTGTAGCTCTTTCGAGAATTTTCAAATATAATTTTTGAGGCATTTCTTTGGCCTGAAAATTCTGACATTTTCTAGCAACGAATGTTTTCTGCGGTGGAATAGTTCTGTAGTAATGGCATTATTCTTTGCTTTTTCCGTTGATTGCCAAGATTTGTGAAAGGCAAAGGTTTACCTTTGCCCAATCCGAGCTCTTTTATGTTGATTTTGGTCAATAAATTTAATTGAGCCATTTAACCACTCTCGGTGCCTTGTTTCAAAAACCGAACGTGTACGTTTACATTGCCGCCACATATTTGTCACAGAAGAAGTAAAATTTTTTATCATTTTCATAATTTTAAAATGTTGACCCTTGTCAACTTGTTGTCCTAAATTTAGTGTTTCTACAACAAATCGCAAAACAGATGTATTTTTCTCCTCCAAAGAACTGCCTTCACACCAAGCAGAAAACATTAAGGTTTTTTCTATTGACATGGTTCCTAAAAAATATTATACCTTTATGCTCTTGGCACTTCTTGGCAGCTAAATTTATGATAAATTAATTGATAAGAAGATTATAATTATGAAAAAAATGTTTTTGAAATAAATCTATATAAATCTTGAATTAGCAAGCCTTTTAAATGCAGGATTACAGAAAAAAAAGTTAATTTTTCACTATTAAAACATTGTATATTCTTTTCAAAAATTCTTTTTACAGGAATATTATTATATATTAATAGTAAATCTTACCTTAGATTATAAGAAAATACAACACAACTTCTTAAAATCACTTTGTATTCGTAGCAAACAAATGTTAAAGTTTATAAATCAACAACCGATTCTTAGCAACGCGAAACAATTGAACAACACTTCGCAGTTGTGGATCTCGCCATGGCCGCCTGTGTTTATTAAAATTTATAACATTCCACAAATAATATCTATGAAATCTTAGCTTCAAAATAAAATACAAAAAAAAAATATATACGACATTCATTTTTTCGATTTATTACCGCCTAAATTAGGGAAAATGACCTATGTGCGCCGGCCAGAAGAACAAGATGAGGGCCAAATAAAACGTTTAAAAAACAACTTCAAAAACTTTCTTAGTCGATTGCCTTAAAATTTCGCACTACTGGCAAAATTTTGGAACAAATTTAACATGACAGGATTGACAAATGTTGGTCTAATAAATTTTTTTAAAAACTCATTGTATAATAAAACTACTTATTCAATTTGTTTTAAATTATGCCCAAAAATCAAGTGTGGCAGAGATAGAAACTGGTACGAATCCAATATGGTGGAACAAAATGGCGCCCAATAAATATGTTTGAAAAAGAAAGTATAATAGGTATGTATTACTAAAATAATTAAATTGAGTCACATTCCACTATTCAGAATAAAATGAAGAGATTCATACTAAGGAAAGTCAGGGAAGTTCCGGATAAAAAAAATTTACGGACTTTTTTAATTCTGTTTTTTTTATACATTTTTTTATAGATTTTTACAGTTTTTCTTGTGGTATCAATTTTCAGGTTAATCGAAAATTAACGTCTGTAAGGTTTTCGAAAATACACACCTATTTTTTATTCTTCGAGAAAATTATTACCATCAGAAAGACCATAAAAAACTAAGACAAAATATGTGACCCTAGAATGAATTCTATGAAGTCATCAAAGATAAAAGTTATTCTGAGGTGCCCGTCTTAGAAACCCCAAGTACCGAAAATGAATAGAGTTACTCATATTACGTTATTACGCATTTTTGTATTAAGTTATCAATTTGACTCTATGTATTTGAATGAATGTACATAGATTACTCCGCGATGGTTTGACCAATATGGATGAAACTCCCAGGGAATATTAAGGATATAACTGGATTGGTCCCATAGCAAACATATAAAAGAAATAAAAATGCCGGAATGGCTCCACTTTCAATTATTCGGCGAGCGCTGGAGACAATATACAGGCTGTCTACGAACAACACCTACAAAATGAAAGCGGTGATTCTACATAAAAAAAACCTGAAAAAATTTTCATATTAACCTAGGTGCGGAAATGCTTCGTTACGGATATTCAAGGTGTTGAAATATAAATTTTATTTTATTTTTTATTAAATATCTGTTAAAATAAAATTTTTTGGGTGAGGAATCATAATTTGGTATTAGATTTCATGTGACACTTAGAGGGCGCTACGTACGCTACTATTATTTATGTAAATTTGCCCTAACTTTTTTGGCGATGCACTTCTGGGTTTTTTTACGAATAAATATTATTCTTGTACCTTTTCTAAGCAAGAAAGCTATACTTACTCGGAAACGCTAGAGGTAACCGTTCTCGAGCAATTTGCAAGTTTATGCGTCGATGCAAGGAAAACAATTTTTTTTATAATAATAAACCAAGGTGTATTTATTTCAAGACAATACAAAATTTAAGGTGAGTATGAATTATTCTAAGCCATAATAAATGCTCCACGTGATGACCGTTAGTTTGAAGGCATATTGTAATTCTTTTTTTTTAGAGAACGTATTATACTTTTTTGCTTAGGAAAGTGTAAGTATTTATTCATAAAAAAAGGTATACTTACTCAACAATGCTAGGTAACCGTTCTTAAAAAAATAGTAAACGCAAGTGTCATTTTTGACAAAATTGTTATTGTGATATTAATAATTTGATTTAATTGAAAGTAAGATTTTAATTTACATTTAAAAAAAAAATGGTTTCGTTTAGTAATGAAGAATATGTAGATATGCATATTTTGCAAATCATCTGTAAGTAATATTATACACAAGGAGAACTTATACCCGTTTCATTTTAGAAAAGTGCATGCTATGATGGAGGGTGATTTTCCTGCGTGTGTAGTATTTCCTGATTAGATGAGAAATAAGAAAATTGAAGATCTACCTTTTTATTCTCGTATTTTATTCTCCGATGAATCTAGTTTCACGAGAGACGGAATTAATAATTTACACAAGTCAGATCATTATGCATGTGTTGGGGATAATTCCTATGTTGTGAAAGAAACCAAACATCAACATAGGTTTAGTAATTAATGTGTGGATTGGTATTGTAAAAAAATGTCCGTCAATATCTGGATCAGACTTACGAAAATCAGTGGATTGGTAGATGCGGACCAGTTTACTGGCCAGCTAGGTCAACAGACTTAAATCCTTGTGATTTTTGTATATGGGGTTTTCTCAAATGCCATGTGTACTCCGTTCCAATACAAACGCGTGAGCAGCTCTGGTTGCGAATTCAAAATGCCTGCAATGAGTTCAGACAAATGCAGAATATTTACAGACGTATCAGACGTAATCTAAAAAAAAAGAATTATATTATGCCTTCAAACTTACGGTCATCACGTGGAGCATTTATTATAGTTTAGAATAATACAAACTTACCTTTAATGTTGTATGGTCTTGAAATAAATACACCTTAGTTTATTATTATTAAAACATTTGTCTTCCTTGCATCGACGCATAAAATTGCTCGAGAACGGTTACCTCTAGAGTTGTTGAGTAAGTATAGTTTTTTTGCTTAGAAAAGGTACAAGAATAACATTTATTCGTAAAGAAACCCAGAAGTGCATCGCCGAAAAAGTTAGGGCAAATTTACATAAATAATAGTAGCGTACGCAGCGCAGTCTAAATATCACATGAAATCTAATACCAAATTATGATTCCTCACCTAAAAAATACCCCGAATGCCCAATTTCGTGAGAAAAATTTGTTATTTGCAACAGTAATTAATAAAAAATTAAATAAAATTTAAATTTCAACACCCTGTATCTCCGTAACGAAGCATTTTCGGACCTAGGTTAATATGAAAATTGGTGTTTTTTTATGTAGAATCACCCCTTTCATTTTGTAGGGGTTGTTCGTGGACACCCTGTATATTGCGTTCACTATATCCTCAGAAAAAAAGTATGCATGTTAATATGGTGTTTCACGTAGTTTTCAAGGTTTTTAATGTCACGAAGTTGAATTTTTAATTTCGATAATTTTTATAGTATTAATACGGTGATTCTGGCAAAATTTCATTTGTAATGGATCCAGTAGCAATTTATTTATTTAATTAGAGATCTACTAAATTTTAACCTAAGCTTAGGACTTAAAACTTTGTATAAATAGAACTAAAAAGGATATAATAAAATGTTTATAAAAAAATAGAACCCACTTCAAAAAAAGCACTAAAAAGTAAAACATAATATTTTATTCCACACTGAAAGTTTGACTTTATGAAGTCAGTCGGTGTCAAAGTAAGAAAGATCGTGTCTATTTGTTGTGGTACATATGTAGACACTATATATATATATATATATATATATATATATATATATATATATATATAATATGTGATTAATATATATTAAGAATTATTTTGACGCCGACTTCATAAAGTCAAATTTTCAATGTGAAATAAAACAATATTTTTTACTTCTTAGTGCTTTTTTTTTTAAGTCGGTTCTATTTTGTTTATAAACATTGTTATTTGTCATTATTTTAATGAGCTCACACCATACTGAAGTCACATTTTTAATGATGCTGCTTTTGTTCGGAAAATATTAAACATTCAAAACAACAAGCAAAAATTATAGAGGAAAATTCAAGTTAAATTTTTAAGCATTGAATTTTCTACAATACTAAATATTTTTTGTTAATATCAGACTTAGATATCGGAATTTAATTAAATCCAACTTGGTCTGCGGATTTATTAAATAGTGACTTATATCTAGTGTAAGTCAAAAGCAGTGTTATCGTGCGGGTCATACGATTTATCAACGACAATTTTTTTAAGTTTGTTTTTCTTTTATTACGTGTAATCATATCCTTCGCATAAAATCTGGAAGTTGAATTAGATAGACCTATGATATTTTCATATGAAAAAAGAGGATAAACATATAAATACCAGCAGTTGCAAAAATCTCTCAGCGATGTCACTTCAAAGTCAGATTGACAAGTCAGTGACAAAATGAGTAATAGAAAACAATTTTCGGGTTTTTTGCATCCACAAGCGAAAAAAATGGTATTAAATCTAATAAAATATTACGAAAATGAAAATTCACCGGCCAATATCCAGGAGACAGTAGCAAAAGCTCTGGGAATCGGTATAAGGACTGTGCAGAAAATTGTGCATGAAAAAAAGCATAATTTACTACCGCAGAAAATTAAGAAATGTACACGAAAAAAGCCAAAGACAGAAGACTTAAGTGACAATGTAAAAATGTTCGTAATGCAATTTACGATTTATACACATCAAAAACTAATATAACCCTTCAAGTTTTAAAAGAAGCTTTAAAAAATCGAGGCATATTGGAAATTGGACTAAAATCGTTGTCAAAATTAATAAAAATGTTGGGTTTTCGATATAAAAAGGACTGTAATCGAAGATTTTTATGCAAGTTGCCACATATAGCAAGTCATCGAATCCAGTTTTTAAAGAAATACACAGAAAATGTTAATTCGAAATTTAGAAAAGTGGTATTTTTAGACGAGAGTTGGATATTTTCTAATGGAAGTGGTTCGAAATCCTGGCAGGGCGAGTCTGTAAAAAATGTCAAGAGAAAAAAGGGATGTGGGACGGGAAAACGGTTTATCATTTTGCATGCAGGTTCTTCAACAAGATTTCTCTCCTTCTACCATGATAATATGAACTGTGAACTCTTTGAAAAGTGGTTAAAAAAACAACTCATTCCAAATTTAGATGCTCCATCTTTCATCATGCATCATCATCAAGAACCTTAAATAAACAACCTACTTCATCCTGGAAAAAAGTGATATTTATGACTGGCTAATAAAACAAAAACAAAATCCTTTACCCAATATGCTGAAACTAGAACATCTTGTAGTGGCAAAATCTATTAAAAAACCAACAATATATCCCGTAGTCGAAATATTACGGGGAAAATGGACATGAGGTTTTACGATTGTCGCCATACCATTGCTAGTTTAACGCAATAGAATTAATATGGGCTGGGGCAAAATCATATTACGAAAAACATGTGAACGATGGTCTTACATCAGATGAAGTGCAAATTGTTTGGCAAGATTCATTAAATTATATTACGCCGGAGTACTGGAAGAAATCTGTGGAAGGTACGGAGAAATTAATAAGGGATTGGTGGAATCGAGAACGAGTTCTGGATGTCGAAATAGCACCATTGCGCCATTTGAGGATGGCTCAGAAGATGAGGACTTTTTAAGTGATGATGATATTTTTTAGACTATAATATTAAAAAGTTTCTGAAGTATTATATTAGTCTTTGACGTGTATAAATCATAAATTGCATTATGAATATCCATTTTTGCATTGTAACTTAAGTCTTTTGCCTTTGGATTTTTTTGTATACATTTCTTAATCTTCTTCGGAAGTAAATTATGTTTTTTTTTCATGCACAAGTTTCTGTACATTCCTTATACCGATTCTCAGAGCTTTTGCCACTGGCTCCTGAATATTAGCCAGTGAATTTTAATTTAAAATTTTTTTTATTAGATTGACCATTTTTTTGCTTACTTTTTTAGTACATTTGTAATTTTGTAGGCAATGAAATTTGAAGAAATCGGATAAGTAGTTTTTTAGCTATGCCGCGAACAGACAGACTGACGGACAGACATACCTACAGACAGACGGAATTGAGAAAATGTTTTCCGGCATCTAGGGACCCTTAAACGTAAGCATCTGAAAAAATCTCACGAGGGTAGTAATAACTAATTATCTTGTGTTTTTAACAAAACTGTATAATATCCTGATTGTTTCACTGATTCGAACCGCTTTCCGATTTTATTAAGGCGCTTGCCATTTTGTGTATTTTTGTTTTTGCCAACCAAAAAATTTTAACCAAATACATATTTAGCGATTTTTCTTAATTTAATATATAAAATAATATTAAGTGGCTATCTTAATAATATTGCGTAATATAATAAAAAAAAACTATTTTCTTTCTCCCTGTATATTTGTAAATAGCCCATCGAGATTTAATAGCTCGATAAAAGAATCACACAACATTTTGGTATTCACTGTGTTTTCTGATTTGATTCATAATGTTGGTGACCTTTGGACCCGCACGATAAGACCGCATTTGACTATATCTGGAAATTCAGTTAAATTCCGACTCCTAACTCGGAATTTAATTAACTAAATTCCAATAGAAGTCGAAATTTAATAAACTCCCAGACTAAGATGGAATTAAACCAAAATATATTTTTATCAATTATTACAATTTTATTGTTCTGTCCAAGAGGTGGATCAAGCGAAAAAAAACATATTTATGACTTAGTAATGGTAATGTAAAGTAAGTTATCACTTACCAGATACACATCACAAAATTCGTAATACAAGAAATTCTTCAACGCGGCTGTTGCAACATGAAATTCGTGGGATTCCAAGCCGTTAAGAACAGATTGGAGGCAAAATGTCAATCTGCTCAAAATCCATTTATCCATAAGTGCTAAGCCGTCGAAACTGTCCTCCCTCTTTTGAAAAACCTCTTGAGGTTGTGTTGCTGAAACCTTTTCAATCCAAAGAAGCGTGAATTTGGTTGCTTGCCATATTTTATTACCAAACAAGCGATTGGTGTGGCATTCGTTGACATCAAAATTTATTACGTGATCTGAATGTAAGAATATGTAATCATTTTTCTCTATTTAATAACACTGTTTTTTATTGATTTATAGTAAGTATATACATTCAATGGTTAGAAAAACGCGCACCTTCAATCCAGTTTTCGCAGCGACTCGGAGCAACTTTGGTGAATTTTAGCACATTTGGTGAATTTTAGCATTTTGGCTGTTACGTTTTCTATAACGATGGTTGGATTTTGTGCATTGGATAACTGTTTCAGTAAAACCGATGGTCAAAAATCGTTTTTTAGATATCTAAAAGATCCTTTCAGGTATGAAGAAATATTATCTTGGATTAAAATACCTACATATTTTTTTCTTTCTTTTATTCTTTAAGGGACGATATAAAAATTTGGTAAAAATATTATCCATAAAATTGGACGCTCGGTACCTTAGAGGAAGAATAAAAATAGAGTTCATTATTTACATATTTAGCCACTGCCAAGATTACCTCACAGTATAAGGTCGATCGTACGACGTTGCCAAGCCTAGCCAGGAACAATATTCATACGAATTTATATAACGGTGAATATGTTTAAACATGATGCAATAAAATTTTTATACAAAGAATAGTAATGTATTTCCAGTATTAGTTTCTAAGCAGTATAAAGAAATTACTTTTATTGCAAAATAGTAAAATACAAACTAAAATACCCAAAGTCCCACCTCAGATTTCCCCAGTAACAAGAGTTTTAGTCAGCTATGGCAAACCCGATCGACAACTCCACGTTTTAGACCATCCCACTCTGGTATTAGACCATCCCACTTTCATTGACAAGGGATCGTTATAGTAAAAAAGTCTAACAGTCTACAGTAAACATTGTTACAGGGTCACGTGACCGGCGTGGCTTAAAAACCAATAGCGGGTCGTGGAAATACAATAAATTTTAACATTAAAGAGAATAATTTGCTAAAAAATATTTTATTAGATACAAAGCTTTTCTTAGCGTCACTACTGCATGTGTTTTAATGTATTATTGTGTATTTGTTGATATGGCTCAAATCTTCTAATTATATGTTGCCTTACTCCAAGAAGTAGCGTTCTAAAGGTGCGGTGACATTAGGAGAACATTAATTTTTTAAATATTTAATAAATAAGTTTTATTTACTTTATCTTGGACATTGCGAAACTAGGAGCTTTAGTTGACCTAGCTATGGTGCAGCAATGTAAATTTGAAAAAAAAATGGCCGTTTAAGTTTGGAATTTTCTTTCAATCAGTAAGTAAACAGCAAGATTTCCTTTTCCAGGAAACATCTCTAATGGAAGATACCTTATTCACTTATTTTGGGTCACATAACGTATTGACCAATCCGGTTTAGTATAATAGAACGTTTATTTCGTCGGGGGTCATGTGAGAATCTTCAGAAGCAAAATGATACAAAAAAGACTATGAGGTAATTTTTTTGCCGATTACAATAGTTTTTCCTATCCTAAATAATTGAAGAGTGGAAATAACAAAGGTGCTAAGTGCCATTTTTCAATTTTTTAAGATTTTTCCTTAAAAACGATCTATGTGCCATGGCCAATAACCCATGAAACGATCTAAGTGCCAACGTAATATTTGCTATTTTTCCACCTCGATCAAAGAGGGCGTTAGGTCTAAGTCCAATATTTGTTTCCAGCGTGCTAAGTGCCACTTCTGTTGTCTGTATATCATGCTATCATTATCTGCTGTCATAGGTGACTTATTAAAAGTCAGTAAACAGATGTGTTCTAAAATTTGTCGATTTTATTGATTTTAAGCTGTTGCAAAGTAGTTATAATGGATAAAAAACGTCGTCAAAGTGGCACTGGTTCATTTGGAGAACATCAAAAAAAGTTGAAAACTGCAGGAAAAGCATATTGCATGCGAAATAAAAAGCCAGTATTAGGAAAGGAAGAACCTAGTAAAGAAGTAAGTTTGCCGCTTTGATTAAGTAGATGCTTTTCATTTATTATTACGGTTTTTTTTAGATTTCATGCAAATGTAAATTTTCTTGTCAATCCTTGAGCTATGGAAGGCGGATGGAATTATTTAAAAAATATTATTCAACCGATCGTAAAACGCAAGGGACCTATATCATGAATATGATCCATATTAGCAAGATAAAAAGGAGAAGACATGGTAAATATGAGGATCCGTCAGAAAGTCATCGTCAAGCAACCATTCATTATACGGTCTCGGATGGTACGGGGGATATTATTAATGTGTGCAAATCCACTTTTATGAATATTTTTGCATTGACCAGGCGATTTTTGCAAACTCTTGTGTCAAAAAAGAAAATGGGCGAAGTACAATTTATTGACCAACGCAAACGAACAGCACCTGGTAAGTTTAGTACTGATGACGTCAACATGGTTCGAGAGCACATAAACAGCATTCCACGTGATGTATCTCACTATTCCAGAATTAAAACTGAAAAGGAGTATATAAGTCCCGATTTAAATATTAATCGGTTACACATTGCCTTTAAGGATAAATATCCCGGCAGCGGCGTTACATATAAATTTTATCGAAAAGTTTTTTTAAAATATTTCCCTAACCTATCATTTAAGCGACCACGTAGTGATACTTGCCGAGTTTGTGACAAGCTGCATTGTGAAATTCAGTTACACAATGATAAAAGCAATGAGGCAAAAATAAATTTAGAAGTTCATCAGCGAAAAGCAGAAAAAGCCCGAGACATCATGAATAACGACAGAAGTGAATCTCAGCTTCCTGGTTCTCGCATAAGTGTCTTTTCTATAGATTTACAGCAAGTTTTGTTTTTACCTAGCCTAACGCATTCTGATATGTTTTATATGAGCCAACTATCCTGCTACAATCTGTGCATTAATTTAGCCGACAGTGGAAAGTCATACATGTGTCTGTGGCATGAAGGGGTAGCGGGAAGAGGAGGAAACGAAATAGCTTCTTGTCTGCTACATATTTTAAACTCAGAAGCTACTAGTAATAAAAATATTGTCATATGGAGCGATAACTGTGCTTCTCGAAATAAAAACAGAATGATGGTGTTTTTATATTCATTTCTTGTAGCTATTGGCTTATATGACAGCATTGAACATAAATTTTTAGTGAGCGGTCACAGTTTTCTGCAGTGTGATCGAGATTTTGCTCTTATCGAGAAAAGAAAAAGAAAGTGCAAACCAATGATACCAGATGATCTGCATTACTTGATTGAAAATAGTACACATACCAAAAAATTTCAGGTCGTAAATATGGCAAAACATGCATTTTTCAATCTTCAGGCTGCTGCCGATTCGGTTTTGAATATGAAGGCTGTAAAGATCAGCAAAATTGTAAGCATGAAAGTAGACTCTACATATCCTGGAATGCTACTTTGTAAGGACCATTATGGTCTTTTAGACTTCGCTAAAATACCAATCCTTAAAAAGGGTAAAACTATTCAAGATATAAAAAACGCATCACTTGAAGAACTGCGTCATCAAAATCATATTTCTAGTAACAAGAAAAAACATCTAGAAGCTATGCTACCATATTTAGAAAAAGACGAGCACAAAATGTTCTACAGAAATTTACTGGAAACTTGCCAGTAGCTAGTTCTTCTCATTTGGCACATGTCACGTTTCTCAGTGATTTTCAATTTGGCACTTAGCACGTTTCACTTTAGTTTTTTGAAAATTTTGAATTTTTCGACGATTTGTTGTATTTCAGTTTTTAAACACTAATATTACCTTAGAGAGTTAATTAAAAAATTATTTTAGCTATAGTTTACTAGTGTATTTCTCAGCGTTTCGGTTTAATAAATATTTTTCACTATATCTCTAGTTTTATTTTTTGGCACTTGGCCTTTGTAATTTCTACTCTTCAATTATAGAATATACCTATAATATATTAAAATAGTCGAAGGGCGTCTCACGCTCAAAAAAACGTACTGCGATTTTGAAAATCACTAGATTTTGGATGAAATCAGGGGAAATAATAAAGTTTCGGATGATTTCGCGCCTTTTTTTAATTTTCACTTGAGTTGGGCCAATTTTTTATATAAGTGTTGTCAGGTAAAGGAATTTAAATGATGATTCTTTGGGTATTAAAAGTAAAAATGTGTTCGTAAACATGTTCTAAACTGGTTAGAATTTAAGATTTAAGATATTGAAAATTGAAGAAAATCTTTTATTTTTTACATTTTAACTATTAACACGGAAAAACAATGTGACAATTGGCTATTCTATTCGTATCTAATAGCGCTCGCTTTTTTTTTACTTTCCTCGCGAGAGGAAAGTATTCTAGTTACAAAAAAACATGTTTCCTCAGTTCCGTCGGTTAGTCTGTTTGTCTGTCCGCGACAAAGCTCAAGAACTGCTTGTCCTATTTACTTTAAGTTTTGGTTAAAAATTAAAGGTCATATAATGATGACGTGGTAAGATTCTGGTAAAAAAACAATATGGCTGAACAAAATGGCAGTTTATTGAAATGTTAAACAAATATTACTAAGAAACTGCTTATTCATTTTATCCAAATTTTGCAGAAAATTTAGGTTTGACATGACCATCAACTAAGAAGTTTTACTACAAATCCAAAATGGCGGCCTAATAAAATATTATGCGTCATTGCAGAAAACTACTACATCGATTATGTTCAAATTTTGCTCAAAAATCAAATATTATTTAGAGATGATCTGGTAAAAATGTTGAGACAAATTCAAAATGGGGGAACAAAATGGTGGCCTAATTAAATGTTTAAAAATATCTGAAAAAAGTACTTATCGGATTTATTAATTGATGACATCCCCATTTTAAATATTTATTACTAAAAATGTATGAATTACTCACTTAATATCGATTTTTAATCAAATCTGTATAAATATTAAAATTCGCTCGCATTCTAGGCATTCCTACTCTCATTTTTTAAATATTTACTAAAAATGTATGATAAGTAATTTCAAATACAATCTTGAATTTTTAAAACTTTTTATTAATTTTAATTAAATCTGGAAAAATTTTAAAATTAGTCTGCTATGGTGGTGTCGCCATATTTAGTTCTCAAATATTGACTAAAATGTCATTCATGTATCTTAAATACTTCTAGATACTGATTATAAATGACAAAATTCGTTCGCTATATTGGCGCCACCAATTTGGTTTTTGTTGTGCATTCTTAAATAATCCCCACAAATGTTAAAATCATCCGTCCGACCTGTTGACATTGTCATTTTGACACCGCAATTTTGAATTTTCAAATGCTGACACTTTTAAAATTTCCTAGGCACTGATTTTCAGTTTTGGCTACACAAGTAACAAAATTCGTCGGCCGTATTGGCGCCACCATTTTGGATTTCTAAACGTTGACTAAAGAAATTCGGATTTTTTATATCCGAAAGTGTATGCATGCCAAATTTGAAAATAATCGGTAATGGAAGTGTTGAAAAATCCATTACAAGATTTGAACCAGACATACAAACATACAATCAGACGAATAGAAAGCCAATAAAAGCGCGTTAAAAGCATTGATTTTAGTTTAAAACTCTAACACCAGTATTCACTAAAGAGATTTAAATTTAGACAAGGTCTAACTTGACAGTTACAGGTTTAAGATGACATTTTCAACAAGTGAACAAATAATTTTTCTAAATGTCACAATTACAAAATGATAGTGACATAAGGCAAACACAACTAAGAACTAAAGTTAATAATATATAAATAACTAATTTTCTTTTGAACTTACCTAACTTAATGGTTTGATTTTAGATAGTGAAGTAGAGAACGATTATTTCTTTGAAGTTTGTAAAAATACCTATTTGCCTCATTAAGAAATAGGTAAGAATCCTTCTTTTTGTCAACGATAATGACGCATGGCCCATTTCTTCATTTTCGTACATCAAATATTTTAACAGGTCCTCATTTTGTTTCGCATTATGAAATTCATACCAATATTTTACCAGTATTTTTAATATCAGATGTAATTTTAGTGGAAAATTAAATAAAATTAAAGTTAATCAAGTAAGTGGATTTTTTAGCTATACCGGAACAGACCGACAGCAATGGAAAAACATGAGGATCTGTAAAAACCCGGAACGATACTTTTTTTCACGATTAATGATATTTCCTTATGCGGGAAGTGAAAACTCACGCCGTCACTGGCATTCGTCAACACATGGCCACGGCTTGGACATGGGCCATACCCACTTCTTGTTTTATCGTAAACATTGGTCGATAGAATGTGAAAAATAGGGGAACCATGTTGGCGCATACCCCTAAGGTGATTTATGAATGAGTTACTTTAATTCTTACTCTAAGCTCGGTACATTTACTAACTGACCCTCTTTTCAAAAAAAATTGTTTTGTGTTAATGATAAAATGCAAGAGTAAACTTATAATTCCCATTCATAGCATAGGGTGAAACCAATAATCAAATGATTATTTTGTTTTATTCAATTAAGCGACATTGATTCTAAAGTAAGAACAAGTAATTTTTTAAGTTTTGAAAAAGCTGGTAGGGCATGTGACGGGGGATTTAAAACTGTGAATCGTGGAGCATCATATTAAAAAATATATCCTAATGTATGATAATGTACAAAATTTTACGGGGAGTTAAAATTATTGTTTAATTCAGACTGTTACGCTTGCGAAGCTTTATGTATTATTATAAAATCAAAGTGGGAAAATAAGCAAAGTGCTGCGGTCTTAATTAACACTCACTTTCAACTGCAAATAAAAAGATAAGATTTTCGCTCTTTTCAGATGTCAACAGCGGAAACCAAAACTGGGATTTGTAGGAAATCGCAGATATTCACATCTTACTAATGATGAATGTATCTTGAAAATTAAAATATGTGCAATACATTTTGAGACACAGTATTATACGAATCTTCAGAAGAACCGCATTAAATCTGATGCCATCCCTACACTGCACTTACCAATTAATAATAGGTCAGTTTTACACTCATCAACTCAAACACTACTTCTAAAAACGGTTAATGCGTCTACACAAGTTTCTTTAACTGATTTAGAAAAAACTCAAATAAATAATAATAATATTGCTATTCAAACTAATAGTAATGGTTCAGAAGAAAGAAGGAAACTAAAATGGAAGCATGCCAAACCACTAGCATCGTTTCGTTCAACAGACCCAGAAAACGTAAACTGAAGAGACCCATACACGAATTAGAAAAACAATTCAACATTATACGTAGAAATGAACACATTACGTTTGAAGACGTTCAAAAGTTTTAAAAAAATAATTACCCGGAAGAATTTGTTAGTTTCTTTACAGCTCAGTTAGATTTAGTAAATAAATCCCCTAAAGGTTCTCGTTACACAAATGAATTAAAACAGTTCGCACTTTCTTTATATTTTCTGGGCCCAAAGGTATATAAAATATTAAAAACAATATTTAGACTTCCATCAAAAAGAACTTTAGAAAGAATTTCAATGCACTGGATTGGTACCCCAGGGTTACAACATCTTTAGAAATGGGTTACAACCCATTTCTAAATGTCGTTCGGGATAAAGTTATTGGATTTGAGGAAAACGAAATTAAAATAACAACTCAAATTGCCACTAGTGCCTAGGTAATTATGGTCAAAGGTATCGAAAAAAACTGGAAGCAACCTATTACATATTATTTTTTTAAAAATTCTACAAAAACTACAGACCTTAAAGAAATAATATTTCAGTCCATAAAAAATTTGGTTTTAACGTAATGGTTATAATTTCAGATCACGGCTCTAATTTCTATAAACTTGTAAAAAGTGATTTTAAACTTACTCCAGAAAATCCTACATTTTTAGTAGATAATTTGCCCGTTTTGCATTTTTTTGACACACCACATCTATTAAAATCCACTAGGAATAATTTATTTGCATATACATTTCAAGTAGGTAATTATTTTATTAAAAAATTTTATTTAGAGCAAATGTACGAGTATGACAAAAAAAGAATGTATAGACTAGCGCCAAGATTGTCAGATGAGCATATATATCCATTCTGTATGTATGGCAATGCAGGCATTACTAGAATTTAAGGTTTTACCAGTAAGGCCGAACCTACAGCTAATTTCATTGGAAAAATAAATGAATTTTTTGATGTTCTTAATTGTGACCAACTTAAAAATTTTCAAGTTTTTAAAGAAACAGAACAACAACTACATTTTTTAAAGAAAATGGATAATTTATTTAAAGAAATGAGGGTGTTTAACTCAACAGGGAAAGATATCACTAATTCTATGAGGTTTATTTATGGTTGGAGGTTAACTATTTCTTCTCTTTTAAAATTATGGAATATTTCAAAGGAAAAAAAATATTTATTTTTGCTAACACGCCATTTAAACCAAGACTGGTTGGAAAACTTTTTTCGGAAAATTAGAAATGCTCGCGGGAATGCGTAAAACCCAACACCAATTCAGTTTTCTAGAGCTTTTAAAAAAAATTTTGGATTAAATTATTTTGAAGAAGTTGAGGGAACAAACTGTATGAATAAAATTTTAATAAATGTCACTCCAGATCTTTTACAAAAATGCAAAATTTTGATTAGTTCGTCTACAATTGATTACTTGAAAGTTTATACGACAGATTATCAACATTTTGATAAATGTGAGGGAAACTCTTTAATATATGTAGGTTATTTATTAAAAAAATGTCTAAAACAACATGCATGTTCTATATGTGAAGAATATGCGACAGGGAAAGATCTTCCAAACGAAGCAACCATTTTTTGTCGTAAAAAAATTTACAAGAGCACAGAAGAAAAACCTTACGGTGGCTTAACCATTCCCTCTACTTCATTTGTGGATTTTCTAATATCGCTGGAGGATATATTTGTTCAACAATTCAATCATTTAGCCAGTGTTCCTAACATAGGCTAACATTTAAAAGATGAGTTCTCTAAGATTAGTTTTTCTCATCCGTGTAACTTCCTTCCTCTGGCGTATTGTATTTCTTTATATACTAGAGTAAGGATTTATTACAGTTTAAAATTTGCTAACAGAAACATAAAAACCCAGAAAGCAAATAAACAAACAGCTAAGTTAACTGTTTTAAAAAATGTATAATTTTTTGTTCTAAAGCAAAATAAACTATATTATTAAGTACCTACATACTTTAGACTTTTATTGATTTGGGTTTGTACTTTTTCTTTAATTCCGAAGGAATTAATATTTTTAAATATCATTTCTAAATATATTAAAATTAGAGTGTCGAATGAAATTATAAAATAATTAAATAGTACACGACTTATTAGCTGAGCAATTAAATTTCAGTAATTGAATGTCCCCTCGTATAAACGTAGTCCAACGAAGGCAAAGCCCGGCAAGCAGGTGCCTGCCGGTGCGTTTTTGATCTCAATACTTCAAAAGAATTGAGCTCACTGACGCTACTGTCTTGTTTATTTATAGTGTGCACATGTGTTCTGATTGCATAGGAAATGTAATTTGACTTTAATGCACTCCTTTTGTTGACGATTGGTTTTTTTTGCTGTTGAGCTGGACGCTTTATTTTCGAAGATTTACCTCAAAATACACGCGTTTGGCTAACCAAGTTAGCATCAACAGCAAATGATAAAAACTAAATAGTTTTATAAAAACAGTTTATATCATCTGCTGATGATGCTAACTTGGTTAGCGAAACGCGCGTCCAGAACGTAAGAAGTTGTGGTGTAGTGTGGTTAGAACTCTTGTATTTTGATCTATCTTCCACCACAGGTTCCAGTGTTAAGAAGATTCACTGTTAAAAAAACTTATTTTGAATATTTTAGTGTTGTGCACCGGTCAATTGACCGCGGTTAAAATTGCCAATTATTGATCGAAACGATTTTGACCGTCAAAAACTCTGCGCGTTAAAAATTGCTGCTGTAAACTACGATTACTAAGAAAAAAAAGACACGACAAGCGCCGACGATGCACGGACTTGCTGTCTTTGTTTCCAAACCGTTTAAATATTAAGGAGGGCGTATGGTCACTTTATTATTTCATATTAATAAATATCAAAATATTGTTGACAAAAAAATCAATAATTTTAATCTGTATGTTTATAAACTTATTATGTATATAGGGTCACACAGAAAAATTTGTACTAGTCATTTTTCAGAAAATATTATTCGAGATTCAAGTTTTGACCGAGATAAACCTACACCAGAGGCGAAAGTGCCTATCTAACGCATACATAGCGAATTTATGTGAAACTTCGCCTCCTACGTATGTCCAGCCATCTGAGACATAGTAAGAGATCCAGTTGATATTTTAAATCCGCACGGAAAAGTGCTTGCTAGAGCGGCGATATCGACAGTGCGAGAGCTTATGTTATTATTTAATTTTTCAAACAATGATTTTTTATACAGTTTTATTTTTATTGTTGCAAAAATGCCTGGTTATAAGTACCTTTATGTACATTGTTCAAATAGAAGTGGGAGCAATAAATCACTGTTTAAATTACCTCAAGATCCCGTAAGGTATGCTGGTTTTATTATTAACATTTATAATGTTTCACGCCTGATAGTAAGTTTAATAGATTCACGCATAATATGTTTTAACAAGTAGGTACTTTATAAGTAGCCTAATTTATAGTTTTTTTCATAGTATAAAAATATAATAATTTTAGATTTAACAGTTGGCTTAAAACGGCTTGAAGGCAAGATCTTTTAGAAAAAAGTTATTGCAATTACAAGTTATGCAAAGATCACTTTGAAAGTAAATATTTTGCAGTATCTACAAGCTGTGTAAAGCGCCTTTATGATACCGCTATACCGACAATTTTCCTGGACCAAAGCGCAGATCTGATTTTTTATTCGAAGAACCTCCGAAAAAGGCCATAATTTTATCAGATAGGTAATTTTATTGTTAAAGAGAGCATTGTTAAAATACCGGTACCGATAATCATATTAATCCCGGTAAGATTGAAATAACCCAACTGCCGTGACTCAGGGACAGAGAAAATCAAATCTTAGACGTTATGAAGGTGAACACGGTCATCCATTACGTAAAGTGTATTTATAGTTACGGATTTAATTTGCATTTAAAATGCAAACGTTACATAAACCAAACTTGCTAGTGCTAGTAATAGTCTTTAAAGACATGAAAATAATTGGTTTTTATCAACAATAAAAAGTAATTTTAAAATACTGCGACGATCTGCTATAATCTAGTCTAAAAATTTTGTATTAAGGTAAAGCAAATATTAGATAGACAATAAAATAATTGATAAAACAGAACAAGTAATAAAATAATTTATATAATACGTTTGTGTTGGAGGGGCTGCCACGGTATACACAAAAAAATTAGCATTTTTTAACAATATATATGCTCATACTAACTCCATAACATAACACTCAATAATTAAATAAATCCGCTCAACAAATTGAACTGACAAGCCGTATTAACAAGACTGTAAGCTACCGGCTATCCCGGCACAAACTGGCACGAACTAGATTCTTGTTACTTGTACAATACAGACAATTGAAAAACGTATTTTCTAGGAACTGAGAACATTTATTCTTGTCTATGATTTGATTTTCTCCGTTATAGCACACGTTATACCAAAGCATCTTTTCTGGTCATTAGATTATTTATTTTATCTTTGTTTTAGATATTACCCAAAAACCTTGTTTGTCAATTTAATGCCGATAATATTGGTTTCACTTCAAAAAAATCATAAAATGATGGCATGTATATCCTTAATAAAAGACAGGATATTCTTAATCAAGTAGTTACATAACTAATGTTCAGATATTTTTTATAATTTTGTGTATAAATAAATATTTTTCTGAAAGTTAGAAGTGTGTTTTTTCCTAATATAAACACCATTTTCTGAATAGTGCAGGAATATGACCATTTTTTTAAAACACCAATATAATTAGTTTTTCATTTTAATGAAATAATATTAAATTAAATTTATTCCGCAGTAAAAGAAAAAAAAGGACCTTACAAAATCAGTAATTCACATATTATAATACCTAAATATTCCTAACGTTTTGTTTCCAAAAAATTTGAAATGGTGCGGGTAATGCTATTTTTAGTTTATTAAAAATGTTTAATTTCCAATAACATTTTTGGTGCGGGCCATACATCTCTCCCGCGCCGCGGCCGAGGCCAAAGAAAATTGACGCGCTACTTGTCTAAGTTTCGCATCTGGTGTAGGTTTATCTGGGGTTTTGGCATAAAAAAGACACAGATTTGACGATATCAAATTCTGAGTCAGATTTATATACAGGAAGCACAAATAGTACAAAAATGTGACTTTTCAAAATTGGTGTTTTGTGTAAACCCAGTATTTATTTCTAATGCATCATTTAATCCATTATGTATATATTTATTTACAACATTAAATACCACAATCTACATTAATTCGTGTACACTACTTAAACTGGAATCTCGATTCCTCCCAGTCACTAAATGACGCTTCAGATGAACCCGTGTTTACAGAAAACTGAATTGTTTCAAGCGCGTTGTCAAAAATATGCTTAATTAATTTTCAAATGTCACTACGTAGTTGCATTTTTTTCCCATTCTTCAGCTGTTACCTCTGCGAATTTTGTCCTTGTTGAATTTTCCACATCGACCAGCCTAAATATGACATTTCTACTGGCCACCCAGTTTTTTACGAGAGCCCAAATTTTTTCAATGGGATTTAATTCTGGTTGGTATGGGGGTAAACGCAAAACAGAATGCCTGTGCTGTTCTAAAAGAGCATCGAGTTGGTATTTTACGGAAAATCTAAACAGGTTTTCCTTTACTGGATTCAATAATTTTGGATCAGCAGTTATATCTCTTTCATTTAACCAAACTTGTTAAGTTGTATCTATTTATTTTTTGTTTTTGTGGAAATAAATGTGTAACAGGCAGTTGTTTTTTAATCGTCTGCAATATCTATAATAAAAAAGGGATAACATTATAATATTAATATAAATGTGCTTCTCTATAACTGGAGAAATTAATATTTTGACCGGTCAAAATCTGCAAAAATTTTCAATTGACCGGTTAATTGATCGAAAAGAATTTGACTGTTCAAATGCTCAACACTAGAATATTTTTATTTCAATTTCAAAACCTTTATAAATGTAAATTAACGACTAAAAAACAATACAACTCGCATAGCAGTTTTCACCCTCGTCATGCTTTCTGCCAAATGATATATCTCTATCTTCCTGCATATTGGCCTGGTCAGTGCAGTATGCAGATCATAAAGTATCCCAGGACGTATCATTAAGGATGAAATAATTGTCTCTTACTCCCAACAAACACCAATTGTAGAAATTTGATTTTAAAGCTAAAAATTAAAACGTTTTGATTACCGGGAACAATGACTGGTGAAATATCACTCGCATAAGATGGGACTTGGCAACGATCCATACTGCAGGTTTCATACCTCTGACGCTTCAGTCAACCTATGCGGAGCCCCCGCTTATGAGACCTGCTCGGCCTGAGAGAGCAGTTTTCTTTCTGAAAAGGAGTGGGCTCTTGGCTTGAGGTATCTCATTGGTAAAATAGCACAATGGACCCTAGCGAGCCTAGGTACTGAATAATAATTATAAATCGTTGCTTTTTAACTCACCATTAAGTTGAGAAAGAAGTGTGAAATTTTCTGGTTCTCGGTTAAAAATACTTGCATAAAATCTGAACAAGATGGTAACATTTTTATTTGTAATATTTTAATATCCGTTAATACCCTTGTTTTCAAATTAAAAATAAATAATAACAACCAAAAACAGAATTTTGTTAACGTGGCTATGAAAAGAAACTGATTAAGGTGTATATTTTCTTACTTTTTATATTATGTGACAACAGGGTAAATCTCAAGGCATCTGCACCGCATTCAGGAATGCCACTCGGAAACATTTTTTGCTGCCCGTCTGTAGCTTTTTTAAGTTCTTCTCCAGATAAAGTGCCACTGTCAAAACTTTGTTTTAAGGTCCGTCTCAAATTCTGAAACATTCAATAAAATTCATATGTCCTTGAATTAAATAAATATATACATTAAAATTTCTCTTTTGATTTGTTAAAAGCCTCAAATGGGTCTTACACCTATCAGTCAGATTTTACATTATTTTCATTTTAATTCCCAACTTAAATATTACAAACCCAAAAAAAAAATAGAAAATATCTAAAAAAACATGTGTTCTTACTGGAAAATAAATTAACTTTCTCCACAATTATATCTTTAAGAATAGTTATTTCTTTCTGTTTAACACTAATGTAAATTAGCTTATCTCAAAGACACATTTTGCTTCGAATAGACAGTCCATCAGGTACGTATTGTAATTATACGAAACATGGTTTTGACTGAATGACTGCCATAAAACTACCTGGGTTGGTCCGATTGTTTAGGCAATGCAGTAAGGGAAGCTGAGGTTCTAACGAAAACAAGTAATGATATTCGTATGATGTGTTTATGTTAATTTAATCAACTAATGAAGAAAATCACTATATATATATATATATATATATATATATATATATATATATATATATATATATATAACCTGATTCACCAAAATAGCCGTAAATTTTAACCTCGGTTAGTCCTTCAGAATTAGCCCCACTAAATAACCCTCATACAAGAAACCCTGTACCATTGACCATGACGTTGCATGAATATAATAATAGTAGTAAAAAAAACTAAATGAAACTGAGAATCCACAAACCAGTGATAATAGTCTAACAGACATAGTTAGCTAATGAATACTCCCGTAGGGAGATATTAAATACAAATTCAGAAAATTCATGTAGGGCCAGTTGGAAAGCTTTACATGATGGAAATAACACAAATGTATTGTCTAAACTACTGGTCAGCCGGTACGTCGCTCTCTCAGCAACAAATATTTTGCGATAGCTCGTTTGAGAGTAATAGAAATATAAATGACAATTTAAGTTTTAAATTATCAAGTCAGAGTTCGCTTGTGTCTACAGACCGTAGGACCGAATATAACAGTTTTAACCTCTACAAAAGTACAAAAGTTAACAGTGATACCTTCAAGGTATCCACAGTCTAATTGAACTTAATGACCGCAGGGCGACTTGTTCAAATGTCAACTACAGGGAATAACACACATCAATTCAACCTTGCGCGGTACAAAACGACGTTTCGGTTGAACTTTCTCAACTTCATCAGGTATAACTTCATGTGCATGTGCCTGTACCTCTGAGCGAAAATAGCTTAATAAACAAACAAAATGCTGGTAAAAATACTAATTTGTCTTTTTCTGAGTTCACAGGTAAGCCAGTGACAGCTGAAACCTTTTTCGATGAAACACTAGTCTACGCAATAACTATACCCATCATCACATACATATACACATGTACAGATATTGTCTTAATATTAATCAATTTCCACCGAACAGCCATGTATTAAAACATGGCATCCCTGGTAGGGAAAACCTGCTAGATTGTCATGTCTACTCAAATATTTCAAAACCAAATTCAAATAGAGATTACCACCATTCACGCCAAGTTTCAGAACATAGGATTGCCGGGTAATAGTGTAAAACCGATCCATAAAAGAATTTAACCAGCCGATCGCATGCAGTACGACACGGATTGGCAATCGTTGAGCTACGAGGAAAAATAGAAAATATTATACAAAGTTCGGATCCATTTAGGGGCATTTGACATTAGACGGATCGTCTATAAAGAGTATAATTTATCTTTGCTTATACCAAGTACTTACGTACATCTAGTGTAGAACCCTCTATGATATCTTCTGGAGCTATCACATTTCCCAAACTTTTAGACATTTTTCTTCCATGAGCATCGCATATTATACCATGTAATAAAACTTTTTTGAATGGCAACTCTCCTGAAAATTATTTCTTATTGCCATTACATTTATGTCGCAGTATCAAGTACATTACCTGTCAATTGTGTTCCTAGCATAACCATCCTTGCTACCCAAAAAAATAAAATATCATGACCAGTCTCCATTAACGATAATGGATAATATTTTTTCAGATCTTCAGTCTAAAATAATTAGGAAAAAAGTCAATGAAAATTTATAAGTCAATGATTTTATAAGTAAAGTAAAGATATTCATGCTACGGCGGAACAAAGAGAACATGGATTACTTAGAAATATTACAATTAAGAACTATAATAAACTCATCCCTTCAACAGTCACTTCGAGCATGTCTGTGATAAGCTTAATTCTACCTACTTTGCAGTTCTTACCTTAAAGAGTACACTTAATAAGTCTGGCTTACTTAACATCTACTATTCTTTGCAGTGGCGGCTCGTGGATTTAAGAACGGGTGAAGCGCAGCGTAGCTAGGTGCATAAAATAAGTAGGCAAAAATAGCGCTGCAGCCAAAAAATTTTTGGGGTGCCACGCCCAAAATGGCTATTTTTTTACCTTTTTATGATGTTAATTATCCATGGCTTTGGAGCGTTTTTTAATACTTAGGCTAAATAATATGAATTTATAGATAGATAGATTTTAAATATTATCTTAGGAAACAGTTATATACCACGATACACAACACGATGCAAAACTGCTTGCGCCTCCGATGATCCGAACGCATTAATTTACATTCATTCTATAAAAAGCGATCAAGCGAAGCGCCTGCAGCCTGCAGCAGCAGTTTTATGCAACTCCCATCTCTATTCGGCTTATGGATATTCACCACTGCGTTCATAACAACTGCCGTAAACAAATAAATCTAAGCGCGTAAGCCAGGGTGATGAGGCGGAATTTGTTAACTGCTGATTATGATTCCTCAACGGGTCACTCTTATGAAAAGGTGTTCAGCGCGCTACGTTTTTAAATCATTATTATTTTTTGAGTATATAACGCACCAGTTTTGCTAGAATATAATGGTATAATTAAGTAAACAATGTGAATTTATATATACTACTTTTTTATAATAGAAATATAGATTATAAAATGCTTAATATTTTAAAAATATTTTTATTTTTCAGTAAATTGATTGGAAAATGTAGGTGAAGCGGTGCGTCACCCGCGTCCCCTGGTGAGCCGCTACTGATTCTTTGGCTGACAGCCACTTATCAAATAATATATCATGGGGAGGTAGAGCTGTGTGGGATAGCGGTCTTTGTTGGACAAAAAAGGATAGTGAGACTGATTTTCAATCTTCAGCCCATGGATAGCTAGATAGATAAGCCTATATTTTTTTCAAAAGTGAATTTTAACATTCCACGGTAAATATATTTTAAGTGTTTTGTTTATACAAACAATAATTTTAATTTGTCAAACTGGGAGAGTCTAATTTTTACAAGACTAGAGATAGTAAGATAATTAGTGTACCATCATATAAACATTAATTTTTAGATCTCCGTATTACGGTTGTCTGACCCTTTATAATAAACTGCACGAACACTTTAATGTGCTTAGTGGCAACAACTTTAGGAATAAAGTCAGAAATTTCTTATGGGCTTTCTATTCGGTGCAGGAATATTTGCACTCCTGATCACTACGATGTCGACTTGACACATGATCATAATTTTGACAATTACTTGTGATGGATGAAGTTTACGTATATATTTTTTATTGTGCTAATTGTATTTGTTCTTATAATATAATTGTATGTATTTTTCTCGAAGACAACAATTTCAGAATATTGTAGATACCGTTTATGTAACAGTTATCAATTTATATTTAGATTTATACTCATTTACGAACCTTTGTACGAATGTGTCTGTAATATGAACTACTCTATTCTGTTCTATTATTTCAATGCATTGCTTTACTGCCTAGATAAAATTATTATGCAGATTCTAAGTTCAAATACTGAATGTTGATTTTTGCGGGCTTATTTTTGGCATTGTGTCACAAAATTTTGTCGATTAATTGATTTGTTTTTCTTTCATTTCGTTACTGAATCAAAAAAATGACCGTAAGTACTTACAGTACTATCATTATTAATTTGTGAACAGTGTTTTGTTAGGAGAAAATAGATTGGATTTGAAATATTCGTGTCAAGTAATGTTACCCATTGCTGGACAAATTTCCTCTCATTAAAATAACAAAAAAAGTTATTAGAATAGCAGCCGTCAAATAAGTAGTTTTAAAGATACAGGGTGTAGAGAAACTTTATATTGAATAAGTATATGTATTTTCTCTAAATGGTATAAAATGTAAAAATAAAAGTTGTATGTGTGTTACAAGGCGTATTCTTATCAAATTATATTATTTTTTAAATTTAAACAGTGGCGGATAAAAGGGTTATTTTCATCTTTTACAAATATTTACAGTTTTGAAAATCCTTGTAATTTAAAATACTGGTGTTGGAAACACAATAATTTGTATTATTGGGCTACAAAATAATTTTACGTTGCGATTTCCAAAAAAAAAACTTTTTTTTTGTAAAAAATAGAAAGAGAAAGAATAATTTGCATCATGAAATAAACTAAGATTCTGGATTCAGTGGTGTCTAGTAAATCCTAATTTTTTTTTAGGAATAGAAGAAATAAAAAATATAAATATTTAAAAAAATATTGTCAACATCCTGGATAGCCAATACCAATGATTTGGAGTAATGTATCTTTTTTTTAACTATTCATAGCTGAAACTTCTCTATCAATGGGTTATATTAAATTCTGATTTGTTTTCACTAATTAACTATGAATCATTTAAATTCAATCTAAATACAAAATACTCTACAAATTGATAATTATATTACTATGTACTTAACATATAACATATTGTGGAAATTTACCATTATTTTAGTTCATTAATGAAATAAGAAGAAAACAAATCAATAGATTCACAAAAGTGTGTGACACAAGGTTAAAAATTATCTGGTAAAAAATCAACACTCTGTATATAATCTTAAGATATACATAACAATTTTACATAGACCCTCTGCAAATCGATTATTATTAAGAAATTAATATTTTATACAGTGCGTTAACAATAAAGCAATCCATTCCTGTTATTTATAGTACTGTTAGGTAGCCCAAAATTGCTTCTTTGTTCCGGCATATCTCGAAAAAAGGGGCATCGATCCCCTCATTTTCTTGGAAAAATAAGTTAACGGGACCATAGCCCATCTCATATTAGAATTATTAAGTAATCGATTCCCACAATGCATTATACTCGGTAGACTGGAAATACTTTTTAAGCTTTTAACATAAGACTAAACATTTCTAACGTTTACAGGGATCAAATGTTCGGTGACCAGGCCTCCTAAACCTTTTATAGTTTGCCTTTAAAAGTGAAAACAATAGTTATATTCATAGAATTTTTGGATCACCAAGAAAATATTCGAAATGGATGTTAAAACCAGACAGTTTCAGAGTAGAAATTACTGAAAATTAGGCTGATCAAACTGGTAAAAGATATTTTTCAGTTTAGGAAAATGACAGATTATTTTTTTCATAAATTCATTAGCAAAAACCAAGTCCAAGATTTCACCAAGACATTTTGAGTGTGGATTGATCTGCTGTAACTCAAGGAAAGACATTTTATTTCTATTCTACATTATTTCTACATTTGTTGAATGTTTTCTTCAGCCGACCAATCAATTTGACAAAGGGTAAAATCTCCATACATAATAACGAGTATGGAGGAATATATACTTAGCAGATTATCAGGGTGATGTAATTAATACCTAACTGAATCAACAATCTTCTTAAGAGGTATTGGCTGGTGTGCAAATAAGACAAGCTTGAAAATTATTAGAGGTCGTAATTAAAACGTCGCCACCACCCTGACAGTTCAATTCCTCGTAGTTCCTGTCTTTACAAAATGTGGTAAAATATGCATCAAATAATTCGAAACCAGTAAAGTTACTGTTAAGCCACATTTCAGATAAAATCATAATATCAAATTTACAAGACAGAGCACTTCTTAAAAAGCTATTTGTTTTCGTTGAGACACCTAATATTCTGATAATAAATAGAAACTTTGTTTGATTCGATATCATTTAAAACATTTCAGGTGTTTTATCAGTACTAGGGTTGTCTATATTGTCCTCAGAATGATCCATGGCGGCGGTGTTGGAGATAACATGATACCTTTTGTAATCTCGACACAGGTAATTAACCAAGTTAGATTTGTCAAAAAAGTTTAGAATTGCATGTAAAATGCGCTAGAGAAATTGTATTGTATACTGAAGATAAAAAAAACACCTTTTCAGGCCATCCAAATACAGAAAATGGTTGCAGTCCAGATGAAAACCAAGTATCTAAGACGTCTTCATCTTGCGCACATTCTAAATCTTCAATATCACAATTCAATCTTCTTGATGCTTTCAGTTTTGCACTTTCTTCGCTTTCTGCTGCTATCCACAGACCATCATTCGAATTCTTTTTACGGCACGAATAAACCGGTATTCCATGTCCCCACCATAATTGCCGCGATATACACCAATCTCTAAAACCGTTCCAAATTTTATTAAATACAGTTTTGTATAAGAACTTGTTTTTATCTACCTTATGTTTTCAAGCCACTCATACCAAGTTTTTTGAAAATTTTCTGGCTCGATCGTCAGTCTACCCTCTTTCACGTCTCTTAGTGCTCTTTGAGCCATTTCTGAACATTTCAAAAACCACTGTGGCCTCAAAATGAACTCTATTACGTCCTTAGATCGGCTGAAACATTTTTAAAAAAATGCGTATAAAATATTAAGAGTTATAATTAATATCTAATTTTATACTGCTAGTCTTTGATATACATATTTTTTATTAACATATCTGTTTATTTATTCAGGGTACAAAAAATGTACATTAGTTTTGTCACATTTAACAAAAAAATATTTAATATGTTTTATTATTGTTTACTTGTTTTTAAGGGTACAGTAATACTTAATAATCACCAAGGAACAGCCAAAGAATTTTTGCATTGAATAGAGTAGAATTACTTTAGTTTCGTCTTTAAAAAAAGCTTAATTTTTTCTTCATAAGAGGAAGTATTGTAATCCTGAAAAATCACCCTTCTAGATTTTTGCAGATCTTTGCGTTTTAGGGTCCGTAGACCAGGGTTGCAAAAATCATGATTTTTTTGAAAAAATCAAAAAATCACGATTTTTTCTGATTTAATCATGATTTTGTGATTTTTACTGATTCGCAGAAATTATGCAACACTTTCAGGCGTCGTATACCAATTTAAAATACTTAAATCAGTTTTTGAGGACAATAAATTTACTTTGAAATGCAAAAATTTAGACATCGGTATGAACAGTGTATCACTCCGAATCATTTGTTCGCTTTTCTTATAGATCGTACGAAATCTCAAATCATAACATCATTTGTAGGTTAACAGACAACGAAAAAAACTGTGCTTAAAAGCCGTCAAAGAATTACAACCTACGGGTTTATCACTAATAATTCAATTTCTCGCAAATGGAACCTTTTACTGATATTATGTTTGATGAAGACACTCCTAAACGCACAAAACCTCTGGATTGTGGAAATCTAAAGCAAGTGTCGATGTTGTTCAAAAACTACTACCTCTCATTAGACAATTGTTTTTTAATACAGCTTCTTCGACATCTGTCAAAAGAGTCTTTTCGATATCTGGTTTGGTACATTCTAAATGTAGAAATCGCTTGGGGACCGAAAAAGACGCTAAATTAGTTTTTCATTGCATATATATATATATATATATATAACACATTTGTTTATTGTATATATATTTATATATATATAATATATGCAATATTAATATAATTTGTTTTCTCTATGTTGGTATACATTATAAGTTGTTCTGTAACCTTAAGTTTTCTAAAGTTCAGTTTCCTAGGTTATTTGTTGGTACACATGTAAAGTGTTTTATTTATATGTATATATATAAAGAATTCAGAAAGAAAGCTATATATATATATATATATATATATATGGTGAATATAGTAAAACTATATCTTTACAATCATATATACAGTATATATGGATATATATATACATATATATGAAAACATATATTTTATATATATATATATATACTAATATATATATATATATATATATATATATATATATATATATATATATATATATATATATATATAGATATATATATATATATATATATATATATATATATATAAATATATATATATATATATATATATATATATATATATATATATATATATATATATATATATATAAATCTCGTCCCCAGAATTATTTCGAACTATCGAGCAGAATGTACGAAAAAGTTACGCATATTTGTGTTCAATTCATTAAATGAATGTTTATATTATTTGGAAAACTTCCAGTGATATCTGAAAAAATCCGGAGTTTTCAATTTTTTTATTTATTTTTTGTGACCTTTTTTTTCTCGGATATGTGTAATCTAACCTGTTTTTAATAATAGCTTCTTTGAAATTAACTAGTTACTTCAAGTATCTAGTTACTTTTAAAAGTAACTTGCTACTTTTAAAGTAACTAGTTACTTCAAAAGTAACTATAGATACTTTTAGGCAAAAAGTTACTTTCAAAAGTAAAAGTTACAAGTTAGTTTACAATAGTATCTATATTATAGTTACTTTTTTCCCAATTTTAAAAGTAACTTAGTTACAAGACAACTAGTTACTTTTGGTAACTAGTTACCGAAAAGTATCTTTTTCATCAAGTTACTCACAGCTATGTTCACAATAATGTATAATTTGATTTAAGTGAAAAAATCAGTTGATTTAAACGGACCCCGAAAAACATGTTCTCCCATTTCTGTCAGTCTGTCGTTTTGTCTGTACGAGGTATAGCTCAAAAACCATATATCCGAATGACTTCAAATTTTGGTCAAAAATCAAGGGTTATATGGGGCCATATTTGGTAAAAATCCAATGCGGCGGAACAAAATGGCGGCCTCACAAAATTTTAAGAGTCTACTTATCAAATAGATTTTAAAAATATGAACAACAATAAAGTGAGGTATAGGGATAGACTGGTAAAATTGTTGTGTAAATCCATTATCCAATTGAGTTGAAATTTTACATAAAAATCAGGTGAGAAACAGATATGGGCTGGTAACATTTTAGTGCAAATTCTGAATGACAAAACAAAATGGCGGCCTAATAAAATTTTTTAAATGTTCAGTAAAAATCCATTTCCTGTAATAAAACCTACTTTGTTTGAGAGAAAATAATTAATAATAACAATAATGATAGTAATAAAAAAATTAAAAACTAAAAAAAAAATAGGAATATATTGCAGTTTATAGTATTTGTATAAAGTACCAAATAATTAGCATATAAATTCTCAAAACTCGTTAGAACTACTTAGTATTGATCTTTATTATTTTTTTCAAATGGAAAGACAAAGATTAAATAACTTATTTAAGGTGCTGCCATGTTGGTAGAAAGCCACAGCGGAGTTGCCATCTTGGTGAAAGAATACTCCATCCTTGAAATGAAAATTTTCCATATTTTTGGTACGTTTTTTTTTAACAAATATGAAATTTTTATTATTTTATTAAATAAGAATTTTATATACACTCAAGAAGATCTGAATATCCTTTTGTCTAAAGTATTTTAAAATTAGACTAATTCGGGAAGCAACCCTTAAGATGAATATGATGGCAACGTTGTGATGTATCTGCTGTACTTCTTAGACGAGCTACTTAAAAGACCCTCGATGAAATCCGACGCTATTCGTTGTTTGGACTTGGTTTCAATAGTTTGTACTGATTTTGCTTTGGGTCGACTGGAAACATTAAGGGATGTAAAAATAATTTTGCTTAGTAGGAGTTTTGTCAGTTTGAATATTGTTACTATTTTATTACTTTTGGAATTTTATTCTTATCGTATTGGGTTAGTTACTTAAGAATTATTATTATGGTTTTATATTTATCTATTTAAAAGATTTAAAAGTTGAAAGACACCATAATATAATGCAAATATTTACAAAGCTTGAAAAGAAGTGATTTGTAAATATCTATACTGTCAAGTCTTGGGATAGGTGAATCATTTTTAATTTTTTTATTTTTAAAGCGTAATTTTCAAACTATATTTGCCGTCGAGTTTCGACAAGATATCATTCATAATAATAATATGTAAAATGAGGGCTAATATGTTTAATATTCTCTAGTAAATTATTTAAAAAAAAGTGTACACATACACATAACTGCTGCAATGCTTTAATCCTCGTGAGACTTTACCTGTAGTTATGAATTTTTCTTTAAATTACATCAAGATTTTATACGTATACACATAAGAATATATGATTTTAAAATGCGGATTTACCTACAAACAGGAATGGTCATTTTGTGATCATAACTACCCCTAAATAACTGCCTATCAATTAGTAGCTTGGTGATGGCTTCTCTTGCATGAAAACGTTTGCTACCTGCAAATTCTCCGCAAAGATCCGTTAAAAATCCATCCTCGTTAATAACAGATAAAGGTTTGAGGTTATGTCGTTTACTAGCTTCGAAATCGACTGGGTCGTGAGCTGGAGTTATTTTTACAGCTCCTGAAATAAACAAAAACGAAAAGCCTATTACAAATAAAGTAAAAATACCAAACGAATTTCAAACAAATTGCCTCAGTGCTCATAACATCATAATAATATTTTGCTTTTTTATCTATGAAATTGCCTTTTCAAATGATATTCTTTTGATTTAAGTGTAAGCTTTATTTAATTACCTACAGAAAAACCTATAAATTACCAGTTCCAAAATCAGGATCTACAAAATCGTCAGCTATAATAGGTATGACATCATTTCTAATTGGATGATGTAATCGCTTCCCTATAAGGTGTGTGTATCTAAGGTCCTCGGGATTTACAGCTACAGCAACGTCTCCTAATATTGTTTCAGGTCTTGTTGTAGCAACTATAACTTCATCTAAAATCATGATATATACACACATATATATATATATATATATATATATATATATATATATATATATATATATATATATATATATATATATATATATATATATATATATAAAACAACACACTGTGATAACATAGCCAACACACTAAAAATAGACCAAACAACAAGCAAGTTTTCCCCAAAATGATTTTGAGAAGAATGGCTTGGTACTTTAGAAATAGTAAAAATACTGCCTTCGCTAATAAATATATAATATTCTAGATGAAGTTTCCATCAAACTTAATAATATTATTAGTCCAAGCTGCTACATGAAACACTTAACAATGAAGTGGTACTATGATATGGTTCAATTTGCCTCAGAAAAAATATCTAATTATTATTATGCAAAATTTTCAAACAAAAAAATTCATAGTTATCTTCCTAACACTCAAGTCAAAAATCGCGTTTATTGCAAAAAGAGTAAACTCTTGTAAACAAGCTTCCAAAAACTTTAAACAAATCGTACAAACTAAGATAGCTTAAACTAGGCATATAGACTTAAAATTGACAACACAATAAATACATAATGCTAAAAACGTATTACATAAACCTCTAAAATTAGACTAATGTAATAACAAATTGACCATCACAAAATAAAACAGCTAAAATTAGAGTAACAACAATAAATTGTACAATCAGTTGCGATTTATGACAATTGATTGTTATAAAATTTCTGCAAACTGTAAAATGATTTTTCTATTATATGTACTAAGTTTTAAAGAATCTTAAACTAATGTACTGCTTGTTATTGGTGTCATACATAGTGGATGGTGCTTATATACATCTCTTATACTGGTATACTGAAACGATATATGTCTAAAATTTGGTAGATGAATGAACCTAATCTAGGTTTTATTGCATTAAACTTAAATAAATACAAACCCTCTGATTCCTCTATTTTATATGCAAACTTCGTTAAGACTCCAAATTTAATAGGTTGATCATATCCAGGTACTGTGACATCTGTGGCACAGTCGACTTCTGTATGAACAACCTCAATGTCTGAAATAGCAGATCTCAAACTACATGACCAATTTACGATATGGTTAGCTCTGTAAATGTATTCATTGTCAAACAACCTTATGAATGCTTCTGAAACAGCTTTCGAACGTATCTTGTCCATTGTGAATACTTCTTTGTCCCAATTCAAGCTGAGATTTAGACGCTTCAGTTGTTCAACTAAAAATAAAAACAAGAAAACAATTTTTTGATTGTCTTATGTTGCTCTAGTTATAGTAAAAAAGTGGAAGTATACCTAGTCAGCATCAACTGGGTATATTTAAGTTCAACTGCTTTTATAATTTACATTTAAGCTATAAACTTGTTAACTTATATGGGTATCTATATGTCTCCTACTGAATCTGGACTTTTTACCTCTAATATCTTTATCAAATCTACATTTGTAGGAATAAATACTTTATAAGAATATATAATCAGTGAAGCTATACCCTACTGACCCCCGCAGTGCAGGGAGGGGGTCCAATTATATTAGAGTGCCCAGCGATAATGTTCAATGGAGTCCAAGGATTATGAGAGTATGGATGACCTTTTTCATTATTAAAATCTGCGTGGGGCACGAAATTTGTAGTTACGCCACTGCATATAATAGATCAGCCATTACAAGAAATAGCATTAGCAGAAATTATTGGTACTATAAAAGCGCTTGCCTATTGAAAGCATTTTTTTCAAAATCAAATTTACTCGATATTATTGTGAGATTTGTGAAATATCCAGGTTTTTAACAGCTCTTACCTATTATAGATGATTTATCTTGCTTCCATTTCCATACCTCTTTCTCAAAAGCTTGCCTGCCCAGTTCGTGTCTAGTCAAACCCTTTTCTTTCCATATTTTCTTTTCCACTATGACTTGGGTAGCAATACCAGCATGATCTAAACCGGGTATCCAGGTTGTTTTTCTTCCTTGCATTTGGTGCCTAATTATCAAAAGGGAAATCATTAAATAGAAACTAAGAATTTAAAAATAAATCACAATATATGTGTTTTTATACTGACTAATATAAAGTTTTTTCCAGTTTACATCCATAATAGTCCTACATGATAATAGTGAAGTCTACTGTAATTCTAGGTACAATGTACATTTTTACTTAACCAGCTCCCATATGTATAAATATAATAGTAACATTTTCATCTCAATTTTAATGGTTACATAATAGAGGAAAAAATGCATGATTTTTTGTTTGATGTTACCCCAATGTCATAACAAGGGGACCATAATTTTTGTCTGATAAATATCCAGCAATGCCTCAGCCTCAATGATCCATTTCAGTCGAGCAATGGGAACAAAGGGAAAAAATGTCACACATTTCAGTAATAAACCAATAACCACCAAATCCATACACATAGTTATGGCCCAAGCCCTAAGGCATACTAGGTATATCAGTGGCGGACATATCACCAGGCATTCCGGTGTGGTGCCCAGAGGCAAGGGGCCCCTGCTAAAATCTGAATTAGACTACAAATATTGTTAAATAAGAAAAACAATTCCTTAACTTTCTATAAGTTACTGTTCACTTATTCCTGGAATAACAGAGCTGCAATCTGTCACAGTCAAATCAATTCAGCAGCCCTAAGAAATGGCGGAAATAAAGAAACTTCCCATTATGAAAAACGTTTAGTAATAAGTTTAACTTTAACAAATCCAAAGATCCCTTCTCAAACACCCGAAACAAGAAAATATGAGCTTCAGTGAAATCTACTACTTGTTTGTTATACAGTATGGTATAGTTCCTCGAGTATGGCTGTACTATTCAAATCTTATGGACGCTGCTTACCACCTTAATTCCAAACTATTTCATATCAGTAGTATGCAATGAAGTAGAGGTATTAGGGATTAGAAGAATAGTTCAGCATAGCTGTGCTGAATTGTGGGAGGAAAATAAGACTATTGATAAAGAAGTAGGATATTAAGTGAGATACAAAGTTTCTTTTTGGAAATAACTTTAATATTAGCCAATAGTCATCATAGTCATAGAGAAAATAATGAAAATTTAAAAGGATTGTTTTTTTGGCACTAGTAGGGTTTCTATTACATTATTATATGAATTAACTTTTAAAAATGCCTACTGGTCTACATGATACTTGAGTAAGGCAATACACAAAGAGCTAATTCACAGTCATGTAAACTATGTCTGGGACAAACTTGTATCTGAAATAAATGTAGCTATTTTTTTTCTTGTTAGACTTGACTCCAGACAATTTTAAAAGATAAATTTTCAATGCTGAACCCAGATTTTACATTAGGAAAAGTGGGAAAGTGCAGAGATCTTTTCATTTAAATCAGCATTTTTCTTGGTCATTTATTTCAGTTTTAAAATCCATTTGACATCTTAGTAATAGTCGAATAATAAGTGTGCCTATCTTAAATATCAAAATTACCATTAGGAGCATAAAGGATTATTTAACCGCGTTTGCAACCCATAAGGGGAGACATATGGAGGTCACTGCAGCCCCATAATCCTCACCCCCTCATGCACTCTGATGAGCGGTGTTTACAATCGCGTTCAAGCAATAATGAAGCAGGGTTTTAATTTTTACTTTTATACTTTCTTTGGACTTAATATTGAAAGGAGGGACCTCCTGGTTTCAACTACAGTTGAGTTAGGTATCACTCTAAAGAAGCGTAACACCACCCGTTTGTCAGGAAGGATTTAGTTGCAGCAATACAAATTCGAAATTTTAACATTTTAAAAGGGTTGAAATCGTCTAAAAAAAAAAGAAAATCAAAAAGTTTCGGATTTAAAAATGAAAATCAAGAATTCTGAATTTATTTCTAATACCCTCTTTATGTTTAAAAGTTTAAGTCAAGTAAACTTTTCAGTTTTGCTTAGACTTTCAATTTAAAATTAGAGATAATTATTTTAAGGCTACTATTTATTATTATATGATTGATATTATTTGCTTTCAATTAAAAGAAAGGTCTGCTATGCTTTCTATACAAAAAAAAATTGTTCTTAGAACATCGAAATTTATTCGTAAAATACAACTAAAGTAACTTTACATAAAAGTGATAGCTTATGTGCTAAGGTTTCGAAAAAATTTTTTTCCTAACCAGTTTGCTATGTTGTGGGAGTTGGCTAAACTTGACCTTAAAAATTATATAACAAATCTATATACAGCATAGGTGGGCCGATGAACACATTTTGCACTGGGGCCCACGTACCTTTAGATCCGCCACAGGTATATATACATCCATATTACTTTAATTGTAATAAGATTTGTTATACTTTGGCTCTAAGAAAATTTCTTTATTATTTTCTAATAAAAAAAAATTAAATTTGTTTAAAACTTTGCAAATTTGAAAATATATATAATGTTGATGACATTATACATAATGTAGTTTCAAAATTACATGAAAATCAAATGAAAAAAAGATATTTTACCATTTTACCAAGACATCTTGTATTGATGCTGTAAGAGCATGTCCTAGATGCAGATGTCCAGTAATATTTGGTGGTGGTAGAATTAGAGTGTAATTTTCTTCACAGGATGTTAACTCTGGCAAAAAATAATTTTCATCTATTTTGATTTCTTCTAATTCATGAGGTTTATAAGCTGATGCCAAATCTGAAAAAAAATTTGATGTAACTGGGGTAACCAGATGTCCACTTTATACTGCACATGTCTTGTCTGAGTGACCGGTATATATTTTGCTATTTAACTGAACTGTCCTCTTTTGAGCAATTACAAAAAGAAATCTTATATTTATTTCCTTTTGTATCAGGGATAAAAGATTACTAAAGACACTACTATAATACAGAGGCGACTTTTTTTGTTAGTTTTTGGTTTAGACCACCCTCAAACATTCTTGTCCTCTTTTTTGCCGAGAGGTCTTCTGGTAACCCTAGATAAAAGTTTATAGGGAGAAAGCAACACCTTTAACTAAAATAAATTGTAACTTTAGCTAATATGATTTTGAATGCCCGCTTTTAAAAAAAAAATTAAAATCTAATGTACATATCGCCATCTATCGGCTCTATAGAAAATATTTCTAAATTATAAAAATAAACAAATAATTGCTTACCGCTATTGAGTCTTGATTTCGGTTGAAACAAATAGCATTTTCCCATATAGATATTGCCTAAAATATCTAAACTCGTATTGCACAATTTATGTTCTTTATAAATTCTGTACATTTTTTAGAAAAATTGTAAATTTAAGGCGACTTTATTTGTGGTTATGAAATTGTAGTATTGTTTTTTTTCACATTTTTTTTTGTAAGAATACATTATTCAAAACCATGGTACACGTAAATGTGACAACGTTGTAGATATTAACAGAAAGAAAACCTATGCACTAATTTTGACGTGAAATTATAAACGAGTTTACGCAGATACTCTATACTTAATACGCAATGTATAAATTTTTGTTTAAAGTTTTTTGTTAAAACGGCCAACTCATTTTGTAGATATAAATGAAAAAAAGCAACATAAATTAAAAATAATTGCTTTATATTCTGTTAAACTTATGTCAGTCTTGGATTCACATATACATATATACCTAATATGTACTTTGCTTAAACTCTTCCTCTTTTTACCAAAAAGTTAAATATAATATTATCAAACATTGTAAAAAATATGGTTCCCATTTAAGACTACTTCGCTGTTGCCAAATTCACTTTTATTAATTTCTTACTGTTTTTGTTTTATAGATTTCTAGGTTTTAAAATCCTTACCTCATAAACCTCATTTAGTAGAAATCACTCTACGTTTTTAAAAAGTATTCTTTTTTTTTTGAAGAAAAATTTGAAAATCGCTTATCAATATTCACTCCGTTTGTTCCCGTTAAATTCTGTTGTTTTAAATTTTTTGTGAGGCCAACTTGAAGTTCTAATGATATTTTCTGTATATTTTTTTCAATTCAGACACTGAACTGACCAGCTGACCGACCCGCCAACTTTTAAATTTTAAACAAAGCCGGGCGGGCACCATTCTTCCATTTTCTTTTCTCTAGCAACAAAAAATACCTTACTTTTACTTGGAAAATTTACTTGAAAAATGGACGCTCAAAACTTCAGTCCTTCAGAAGTGGAGAATTTGCAAAGGCTAATAGATCAAAATCAGACCGATGAGTGAGTTGCATTTATTTCATTACTATTTCGTTCAATTTTTAAACAAAAACATTGATAATTTTTCTTTTTTTTTCTTGACACATGACGTTCAAAGCCACTTTAACTGTCTAGTTATTAAAGAATTTTGGCAGAATAATAGAAACTTGAGTATTTCTTATTTATTTTTTGGCGAATTCACAGGTCAGGGGATGAAACTCCCATTCATTTAGATTAGTTGCATAAAATCAGTGCATATAATAGAGAACTATAAAGATAATGCATTATGTTCTGTTATATCGTTTCTAAACTTTTGTACCACCATCAACTAGATATTTTTAATTTTACTTCGCCGATAAGAACTCATAGTATATTAATTATATACCAAATATGGGCTGTTTTATATAAGGGAAGTAGCTGTATTGTGACTGCGAAAAAAATCCAAGTTCAATTTGATTTTATCTCGGATTTTTTTCTGCGTTTTCGATTTTGGAAATTTCAAAATAAGTATTATGATGTGCGTTTAAGAGAATTTGTGTTCAAGATAATTATGATTTAAGAACAGAAACTGATTAGTTGATAGCCAAAATATTCACAAGAGCTATATAATATCTAGATACCTACTTGACATATTTAGTGTTACATCTAAAAAAATCATATCGCAGGGAATATTTTTCTGTTAAAAGTAGTTATTTAATTACTATCCAGGCAACCAGCTATGCAATGCTTGTGCATACGTTTTACGATGCTTACCTAGTTATTAGCGATTAAATATTGTATCCATTTGATTTAAAAATTACAAATTAAGGTATTAACGCAGTGACCTGAGAGACTGTAACATTTCAGCATTGTAATTGTGTCATCTACCTATTTAACATAAGGTTTTTTAAATGCCTTTAAAAAGATAGAAACATTGCTACTTTTGATAGGGTGAATGCGCCGGTTTCCGGTGACTTAACGTACTTTACGTTTTTGCTCTAATAAAAAAAAAACTTTATTTTGGTTTTTTATGATTTGGTTTAATAGTTAAGGCATAAAGTTTTAATTTCAAACAAGCATAACAATTTAAAAGTAAATTTCCGAGAATCTAAAAAAAAATAATTTTAGACTTTTTTGTTCACGGCAAAATGATCTATGAGCGAATACCAAAAAACAATTTCTACCGATTTTGCTTAGCTTCATTTCTTTTCACTGTACATGATTTAATCGAGAAATTCGATATTTTTTCAAAAAGTAATTCATGATTCAGGCTGTTTTTACAAAGTAGGCATGGGATAAGCGAATTTGGAGTGGGAAGTTATGTCGCTAATACAACTAACACAAAGATATTATATAGGAAGTTATAGAGACAAATGATCGGCAACTCATTCTTTTTCTTAATTTTTTTTTTAGGAATGTCACTCTTAAACTGCATGTCTGTTACAATAACTGTTAATATTTGTTGATTTTCATGCGAATATTAGATAGAGTAGACTTTTTTGCCCAAACGGTTTTTTGATTTTAAGACTTCATTTCTCACGAAATAAACTTCAAACATTTTGAACTTGTTTTGTTTTCGAATTTTTTTTCTGTCAAAATGATACCAGGACAAAAAAACAAACAAACAAAACATTTCTGTGCAGAAGAAACATGGGATAAATTAATTTTATGGTGTCGGATGTGATACTGCTAACATAATAAATATAAAAATAGAGTCTGGCAAATTCAAATACGTACGCACACTTACCTTTTTTAAACTTTTACAACTTTTTCCGACTTATGCCGCAGTAATGTACGGGGTGACCGAAATAAGACGCCCTATCTCCTTATCTCGGAAAATGTAGGAGATAAAGATGATTAAAAAGAAAAGTTTCGTGACTTGGCCTGTAACGTTAATTTAATTACTTTTTATTTACTCAGTTTTTTTTAACAGGTGTGAACTTTCTTATTTTTTTCCTTCTTTACTAATTCTAAATATTTTTTTGTATAAACCACAATACCCTAAATTTAATTTGTTTTTGAGATATTGTTCTGAAAAATGAATTTTAGTAAGTTAAAACATTAGACCAAAGCACGAAACTTTTCTTTTCAATTTTTTCTCCATCTCTTATGATTTTTTATAAAATAACGGGGAGGGCGTCTTATTTCGGACACCCCTTACAATTTACACTTGTTATGGAAAGGTTAAAATATGTTGATGCCCGTGCCAATACTAATTATTAGAGACATTTTTCCGAACTGTTTTTTGTGTAGTTCCAATCCTTGGTTGAAATAAACTCACAGCCAAAGAAAGTCCTTCAATGTTCCGGGAACAAGTTTACTAGTCATATTTGTTTTGGCAAACATGTTCAATAATATCAAAAATCAAAGCAGCCCTTAAAAAAACCTCTGTGTATTAACATGCAATTCCACGTGTGAACAGTGGTTTGTTTAATTCATGTTGGCATTAAAAATAATTGAAGATCACATAAAAAATTAATGACACATGATTTTTTTAAAGTCTACTTAAACTTAAATAGACACAATTTTTTGTTATGAAATATTAAGGTGCACTCTAATATTTAAAGTAAAACATATAAAATACATTACATTAAGTAGTATTAGTAAAGCAAAAGGAATTTTCAAATTTAAAAGTAAAAAAATCAAAAAGTGTGAAAAACTGGAAATATGTCAACTGTTAATTGGGCCCTCTATCATTATCTCGAAACTTTTCATCGACCTACCAGCCTGTAGTCTCATGTTCACCTTATTATTATAGAATTAGTAAAGAAGAAACAATAAGAAAATTCAAACCTGTCCAAAAAAAAAAACTGAGTACCCTGTATAAATAAAAAGTAAATAAATTAAGGTTACAGGCCAAGCCACCAAACTTTTCTTTTTAATCATCTGCTTTATCTCTTACATTTTTCGAGATAAGGAGATAGGGCGTCTTATTTCGGACACGGCGGCATGAGCCGAAAAAGTTGTAAAAGTTTAAAAAAGGTGAGCAGTGTATGTACATATTTAAATTTGCCAGACTCTATTTTTATATTTATTATGTTAGCAAATTAATTTATCCCATCTTTCTCCTGCAAAAAAGGCAAATAAATTAATTATTATATTAAGCAAACGTAGTTAGTCTTGCTTAACCCTCGTACACAAAAAATCATTAAAATAAGTTAACTGGACAGAAATGTTTTTTGTTTGTTCCTTTGTCCTGTTATCATTTTGACACAAAAAAATTCGAAAACAAAACAAGTTCAAAATGTTTGCAGTTTATTTCGTGACAAATGATAAGACAATAGTATTAAAATCAAAAAACCGTTTGGGCAAAAAGGTCTCCTCTACCTAAGATTCGCATGAGAACCAACAAATCTAACACTCCAAAAAAAAATTTAAGCAAAAAAAAATTGAGTTGCCGATCATTTGTCTCTGTCACAGCCTGCATAATATCTTTGTGTTAGTTGTATTAGCGACATAACCAAATTCGCTTATCCCATGCCTACTTTGTAAAAACAGCCTGAATTCTGAATTAATTTTTGAAAAAATATCAAATATCTCGATTAAACCATATACAGCGAAAACAAATGAAGCTAGGCAAAATCGGTAGAAATTGTTTTTTGGTATTCGTCCATAGATCATTTTGCCGTAAACAAAAAATCCCAACATTATTTTTCTTAGATCCTTGAACTAACAAAATTTGCAAAAAATGAAAGGATTTCATATAACGCCCTGTATAGTACAGTTGTCGTGTTTCAATTTTACCAAAAATATGCTTTGTCCCGTTTCATTTGTCCAGCACTGTATTTTTCTAGAAAAACAAAAAATAGAGTGGTACCCCTATGTACTACATACAATAAAAAAAAAACAAAAGTATAGACATATAAAGCAAATACAAGCAAAAAACGTATATACCTAAACTAGCGTAATAAAACTTATTGTATAGCAAGAACTGATTTGCGTATATCGCATCTGTATTCTTTTAAGGCAGCAACTTCACATGTTAAATCCATAAATTTATTGCATTTTAAATGAAATCACTTCATACAGAAGTTGCATCCAATATTTTTTCGTTATCTTCCTCAGCGTCACAAATTAAATCTTCTTTGCACTCTACCCATTTTATCCTGATCTTGATTTGTAATTAATCTAATTTCTTCCTTTTAATCACTTTGCGTTTTTTAATATTTCTTAAACTTTCTCTTCTTTTTGTTTTTTACTTGCAATTCGTTGTTCTTTTCTTTTTCTTATAATTTTTATTTTCCTCGTTTAAGTAATAACTCCTCCAAGCATGGGAAGATATGGCACTAGGAAGTTTAAATTTTGCTTTTCCAAGTATTTTTACCACAACTTCAGTTTTATTCTTCTTATTTGCATCAACATAGTTATCAATGCTTTTACCCTCATTTAAATCTTTTTGACAACTGTTTTGGGATTTAATAATTTCTTCCACATCGTTACTAATCCTTGGTTCTTAATTTGTTTTTCATTATAATCAATTACACATATTCGTTTTCATCCATCTTTGTTACCACTTGATAACCTCTTTGGGGTTTAATGATAATTTTTCTTAAAATCTAAATTTTTGGCACTGAAATTTCATCTGTGTTGCCTTTGGTAAAGTCTGTTTTTCGGCACTGAAATTTCATCTTTGTTGTCTGCGATAAAGTCTGTAGAAATTGGTTTTTCCGGCACTGAAATTTAATTTTTGTTGTCTGCCATAAAATCTGTAGAAATTGGTTTTTCTGGCACTGAAATTTCATCTGTGTTGCCTTTGGTAAAGTCTGTAGGAATAGGATTTTGCGGTACTGAAATTTCATCTTTGTTGTCTGCGATAAAGTCTGTAGAAATTAAATTTTCCGGCACTGAAATTTCATATGTGTGGTTTTTGGTAAAGTAAATCACTTCAGCGTTAATTCCATATGAATACAATTAAGTTTCTATCTCATTAAGGGTCACAGGGTCATCTTCGATAACAATAATTTCTGGTTCAGACGCCTTTGCCAAATGGGCTTGTAATGTATTTCAGACACATTTTGTAAAATCGACGTTGTTCGGATCCACATTTTCGAAATCCGTTTATTAATTGTGGAACTGTGTTTGTAGTCCTTAATGATTCAACAGATAAAGTACAGAAATTTAATTTTGTCACGGACGAATTTAAATTTTTCGGTTTACTTCACCACCTGGCAATTGTGTTCTTTCATTCTTGCTTTGAGGATTTAGATGTACAGTGAGTATAGAATTATTTCATTTGCATCACAAAACTCGCTGAGAGTTAAAGACATATTACTTTGTGGCCGTCCAAAAAACAATAACAGTTTTTTTAATATTCTGTTCAAAGGTATTTATTGAAGTCATTTGATATGTATTCGTGAAAGGCTTCGGTGGTCATCCAACCCTTTTCCGAGTATCCATTTTGGAGGCGTGCTTTCGACTAACGCATGTTGAGGCGTTACATAAGGGAAAACTAGAAAGGGAGGACAAACCAATCTATCCGCGCTAAATATAATAAAAACGGTTATGTTTTTCTTTTCTTTGCTACTCGTTATATATTTTTTAGGGCAAAGCGAAACCTGATTCACCCCGTTAAATATTCTCTTTGGGTCTTCCATGAGTTCCAAGAGTCTACTGGATTACAAAAACAACTGCAGCTCTGAAAACCATTATTCATGGTCTCAGCTTCATGTAGGGAAATTTCGGGATGCCGTTTAAGTACCATTTTTATCTGGAAGCCTTATTTTTTAAAATGCAGATTTCCTAGTGTCTTCTGCAATTTATTTGACAGTGCTTAAGAGGTCGGAATTATTAATAGGAAATCGACATATTTCCATTACTACCAGCCAGTTAGCTATTTTTCTTCCCCTTCATAGGTAAGTTTTGGAGGTGGTCCTCTGACGTTTTTCCATTAAACTCTTGTAATCTGCTTTTGGAAACTCCATACCGTTCACTGGCGTTTTTGACGCGCAAATGGTTTTCTCTAACTTCAGGAAGAGCACGCTTTACAGAGGCCAATAAATATCCAAAAAATGTCTCTTCTTTTTTACCTTTAGAGAATGTTTTTTAATTGTACGTGTTTTCGGTTTTACATCAGCCATCTGCAAAGGAAACAAAAATTTAATTTTTATTTTGTTTATAAGCATGGCCGAAGAAAGGGTTTGGGTACCATTATTAAAATTTTATAGACTTTTAATGAAGCTGTATTAAATTAACCCAATTCTCGTAAGCTCGTAAAGATCTGACAAAATACGGGAGGGTGATTTTTCCAAGATTACAATATGTAGTTGCCTTTTAGTAAAAAGTGATCTGCTTTATTTTCCTGCGGTTTGATCCCAAAAATTGCTGTGTTTTCTAGACTATTTGAATATTGCAGTTTCATATATTGATACATTTTGTATCAAGTAGGCTATACACACAGCTGGCAATACGGAAAATAAAAACATGCAGTGGTTTGCATGTTACAGAAATGTGTTGTTTTCATGGCCTATTAATTAAAAAAAATGCATCCTATATAAATTGCAATTCAAAAACGAATATCTCGGAAACCATAAAATACAAATATACACATGTAAATATTTCTAAGATCAAGAGAAATAGATCTGTTTATCCAGATGAAAGAAGTTAAAGAGGTTTACTTAAAAAAACATTTCATACATCGGATTTATTTATTTATTTATTTATTCACTAGCAATTAAATAAAATAATATTAAATAACAAAATAAATAATAATTGAAGAACAAAATAAATAATATTAATACAGTCAACATTATTTTTTCTTTAAATCATGTTTCGATAAAAAATGATTTTTTACTTCTTTCATAAATTTTATTAAAGTTTTTATTCTGCGTAAATGTGTTAGTAATTCATTATATATAAATATATCACTATAATATTATATTTATTTAGAGAATCCCTTCTGGATTCCGTCAAAAAAGCAAGGCGTGTTGCCATATTTTTCAATTCAATTTTCAGTTGTTTTGTCGATTATTTAAAATGCGTTCATCTTGACCAAATTATTGCATTTTAGGAAAATATCTAGGTCGTTTTCTAAATGTCGTTGATGTAGTTGTTAACTGTTTTATAAATTAACTAGGGCCAAAAAGGTTACCTTTCCAAATTAACAAATTATTTTAAAACGTTTTCCGGATTTGTCTCTTAAAAAAAGGAACCTAGGTTTTTTGCGGCATCCAGAAAAATCTATTTATCTCATTCCCTGTTTATTTGTTCGTTTATTTCGAGTAAGTACACAGATATAAAACAACCTTCAAATCGTACTAAAAAAGCTAGAGTTACATTATAAATTAAAAAGCCTAATTGTATTTAATGCCTAGATTAATCAAAGATGAGCAAATAAAGGACAGCGACATACTTTTTTTCTCGCAGTATGGTCATTTGGAAGGGACTGGCGATGATACAAATTTCCAGATTCTACAAGGAATTGATGACACTACAAACGGTAAGTACATACAAAACAAACAACAGCAGAATACATTCTTTTGAAGGGTATCATTACAAACAGCGTCCAAAAATGAATGTGCGTGTAGCCTAAGGGCGCTTCCAGGGAGGGGGGCAGACACCCAATACCTAATATTGAAAATATTGAAAATTATTTTGCCTTTAATATTTTTAACAATAAATTATTAAACGGAAAATTTGATAGATATGTACTGTGATAATTTTTCGATGTATGATTAATGTTCGACTGACAACGTTTCGCACACGTAAGGCGTTTGGCAGTCTTACCCCCTTCGCCACTCGAAAAATCATGACGCGTCAAATGCTTTTGTTTTGTCTATTGCAGTAAAAATACTAAAATTTGTAATTGCAAGGCCTCCATTTAAATGAGGCAAAAAACGGGACAACCTTCGAAAATGTTACGGTCAGAATATTGGTGGCCTTGGAACAAAATTGCAGGACCGTCATGAAGCTATAGGCCTCTGTAATTGTCCTTATCAAAACATGGCTCAACCGGGATTTCCCTTAAGTGAAGTATGTTTTAATGGCTATAATGTATTTAGAAGGGACAAATCATCAGAGACTAGTGACAAGATCAGAGGTGGTGATGTTCTCATTGCAGTCTCCAACAAACTAACATCAAAAAGGTTACCTATCTCATGTAATAAAGTCAAACAGGTCTTTGTATGATGATTTTATAGTGCTGGTTATAGAGAGATCAATGATTACTTGACTGCTGTTGACTGGGATATTTATTTTGCTGATGTGAGTGTGGATGTGGCAGTGGAAAGATTTTATGAAGCTTTGTATCACTGTACTGGTCGCTTTGTACAACAAAAGGGATTTAAAAACACCGACTTTCCTATGTGGTTAAGTCCGGAGGTGAAAGATCTTGTTCGTAGGAAAAAAAAATGCACACAGCAAATTTATGCAGTCTGGGTGTCAATCTGACTACGATGTTTTTTCCAGTTTCCGTGCTGCATGTAAAAATGTATCGAGGAAATGTCACAGGGCCTATCTGAATAGAGTTTAGGATCATTCTAAGATATTAGTGGAAATTTATTAATGATAAAAGGCAGTCCAATAGCTTGCCTAATAGTATGTACCTTGGAGTAGAAGAGGCAGAAGATGGTGAAGAAATAGTAAATTTATTTTCCAGGCGTTTTTCTGGTGTGTATGATGATTCAGACTGTATGATTTCGGACTTACATTCTGACTGTACAAGAGATATAATTGCCGAGTAAGTCTAGTTGTGGGCCGGATCAGATTCCAAATATATTTTTGAAAGATGTCTGTTTACTATCACAAAACCTTTGCAGCTTATCTTTAATAAATAACTAGCAGCTTGTATCTTTCCAACCATATGAAAGCATAGTTTTATACTTCCTATTCATAAATTTGGTAATGTAGAAGATGCAAGCAATACAGAGGAGTGTGTATACTATCAGGAATGGCCAAATTATCTGACAGTACGTTTTTGACCAGCTTAACACGTATTGCAGGGTTTGTTGGTGATGCTCAGTTTGGATTCTGTAGGGATAGGTCTACCATTGAAAAGTTAGCAACTTACCAGATTGCCTTGTTGTAAGCCTTGGAGAGGGGAGATCAAGTGGATGCAATCTACACTGACTTCTCCAAGGCTTTTGACAGGAAAAACTTTAAAATTTTTCTGGCCAAGCTTAGAGCTTTGGGTTTCTCTAAGGGTATTTTGGAGTGGTTGGAGAGCTTCCTTCTTGGGAGGACGCAGGCTGTGAGAATCAGAGGCAAAGTGTCAACTGTCTTTAACGTTACGTCCGGTGTTCCCCAGGAGAGTCACTGTGCCTCTCCCCTGTTCATTTTGTTCGTCAATGATATAGCTGATATTTTATGGCATTCAAATACTTTGATGTTTGCAGATGACTTAAAAATTTACAGAACGATTAGACGATCGGAGGATGCAGCGAGACTCTAGGATGATTTCAAAGCGCTCTGGCCGTGGACACAGTCTAACCATTTACTCCTTAACATTAAGAAACGCTTTTACATCAGTTTTTATCGAAGCAGTGTAAGAATTCCAACTATATATACCATAAATAATGTGGATTTGTCTTATACTAACATTGCTAAAGATCTTGGTGTATGGTTTGATAAACGATTGACTTTTGTTGAGCATGATTCTAGTGTAAGCCTTAAAGGCATGGGAATGTTGGGTTTTGTAATTAGAATTTGTTCCCAATTTTCTATTGAGGATATTAAAACATTATATTGCTCACTTGCAAGATCTAATGTTGAGTATCGAACTGTTATTTGGTCACCTTTCTACCAGACGCATAAGGGATACAATTGAGAGAGTCCAGCATAGGTTTTTAAGATTCGTTGTTTTTAAGTATAATATTAACACGGAGAAATACCATAGGGCTGATATGCTGAATGCATTAAATTTAGCTACTTTTAGGAGTAGAAGAACAATGTTGGATTTGTGTTTTGTTTCCAAAATTGTGAATGGTATTACAGATTGTGCTCGGTTACTGTCTAAGATACAACATAATGTTCCTACTAGATCCCTGCGTCATAACGACTTTTTCTTTACTCCTTTCCATTCTACAAACTAAGGCTCCAACTCCGCTATTGATAGAACTCTGCGTATTATCAGTACTTTTGGGCGAAATATTGATATATTTAACTGTAACCTCTCTGGTTTTAAAAGAAAAATTGCCTCTGGAATTTGAAATATATGTATTTGTTTTTTCTTTTTTTTGATTTTATTGTATTTTTATGTAATTACATTTTTAAGGTTTTCCACCATCTATCTATTTTTTAGTGATATATTTCGTTAAAAATGGGGTTACCCGTAAATTTAATAAATAAAATTTAATAAATATTTTTACAAAGTATGTACTACGTATTAGATATATTATCGTAATTTTGAAAGTATTAATATTTATTGTTTTATTTCCAAATATTCAATCATTACTTTAGTTTCTGAATTTTAAAAACAAGGTTAGGTACGGCTAAATAATAATTCTTTAATTTCCTAACCTTTGTTTAGAATTTCCCTAAACGGGTGTTCGCCCCCACCCCTACCACTATTACCTTCCCAGACCAGAGTTCTAGAAGCGCCACTGGTGTAGCTTACATTTATTTTAAGAAAAAGGCTAAGTTTTTCTCCTCATTTCGATGTCATATTTTAGTCAGTATATTTATTTCTAGATTTCCACGTAAATGCAGAAGAAATGACCCAAACTATACATGGCCCAAATGGCTTTGACTTTTCGGAATCATCGTCCAAGGAAAGTAACGTTGTTACGGTAAAAAAAGAACCGCTTTTAAATTTTGCCCAAGCGAAATACAAGGATTTGGATGGAAAAAGTACCAAAGTATTTGAATGCGGGATTTGTAAGTACCAACCGATTTTAAATGTCATTTTAATACGGACATAGGGTTAAATTTAATTTTTTATAACTGTATACTTAAAAACTTAAAAAAATTTATAAGTGTATACCCTCAACAAAACAAACCTTCCTATCGGAGTTTACTAAAAACCCTCATATACCAAAATTGATGTTTTTTGGACGACATATTTTTAGAATTTATTTAATAAAAGGACGTTAATATTAAATCACTTTGAATAATAATTTTTGTAGGCGGTAAAGAATTCGGTCATCAATACACGCTCATGAGGCATCTTCCAACGCATACAGATGAAAGGAAATTTCACTGTCTCACCTGTGGAAAATGTAAGTTCCTTGATCAAATTTTTTTTGTAGATATGCGAAGAAATATTAAACATATAAGAAATTCCTATACCTAATATATTTTTCTAACAGCATTTCGTCAGATGTCTACCCTATCACAACACAGAGCAATTCATTCGTCGGAACGTCCATACATCTGTGAAGTCTGTAATAAAAATTTTAACAGAGTTTCCACTCTTATTTCCCATCGAAAAACTCACACTGGCATAAAACCTCATAGATGCCACATGTGTAACAAGGCCTTTCATCAAAAAGGTATGTATGAATTTATTGGTAAATATATTGTATGTTTAGCATTTTGTTAGATCGGAGTTAGGCATTAATAAAAAGTTAAAGTTATATTCATACATTCCTACTGACCGCAATTCATTAATAAGTATTATTTTTCCACTTTTTTTCACCTTAAATATTTTCTGATCCTTTATTGATTTAGATGATTTTTCACTTAAGTTAAAGGCTAATTATCTGGGAATATTGTCAGTAATATGAAATCTGTCAATAATTACTTTTAGAAAAAACGTTATCCTGACCATATACAGCGTGCTTAAAAAAATTCGGAATAGATCCCAAAAGTTCAGAACACCCTGTGGAGTGCACTGGTTACAATTTTGAATTGAAATTTCATCAGGCTTCGACTCTCTTTATTCTTAATATTTTGTTTTTTGAATCATCTTTTTATCTCTATTTTTAACGGAGGAAGGCAGTTCTGTTAGTTGTTTAATGTTTCGTGATTTCAGAAATAAGTAAAACTATTTTCTACGATTAAAAATCACGTTTAGTTATACATAGTTAAGAAATCATGGTTCTTGGGATTAGACCGTGTCAAATGGGAATTACTATCCGACGTTTCGCCTTCGATTGCACGAGGCATCTTCAGGGATCTTTACTCCACGAGATCTAAACACTGAATCACGGTCTAATCCCAAGAACCATGATTTCTTAATTGACCAAAGCCGTGAAAGCTTCCGTTCTATGTTTGGTTATACATGTTTTTTAATCGTAGAATCTGACTGAAGCTTTAACGTTCGATTAGGTATTATAAACATCCCAGACCTAAACCACTATTGGATACTCAACCATCAAGTAGCGCAGTTTTACCTTTTATTCGGGGTACCACAGATAAAATTGCAAGAATTCTTTGGAGATCCAACATTCGCACAATCATTAGTAGACACAAAAAGATTGGCCAATGCTTAAGGACACCAAAAGATGTAATTCCTTTGCAATTAGATGATGTTTATAAAATTCTTTCCTGCGGTATATATAGGTGAAACTGGACGGTCTGGGTCTACTAGACTTAAGGAACATGAAAGATGTATAAATAAGAAACAAATTGTACAATCCCCTGTCGTTAAACATTAGCATTCAACAGAACACATGATTAATGTAAAAGACAAAAAGGTTCTTGCATCATTCTCGGGTTATTATAAACGAAAAATTAGAGAATCGATCGAAATTATGAACCACTCTGAAAATTTCAATAGAGACGCGGGCTGCGTGCATGAAAACCAATCATCACAGAGAGTCACGCGTCGATGGGCACAGGTCGGGTTCAAATACCTGAACTCTGCTCATCGAAGCTCATTCAGTCTTTTGATCTTGTGCAGTGAAGATCCCTGAAGATTTCTCGTGCAATCGCAGGCGAACAGGCGAAACGTCGGAAAGGGATTTCAATTTGACACGGTCTAAACCCAAGAACCACGATTGCTTAATTGACTCCAGCCGTGAAAGCTTTCGTGAACTATGTTATGATTGTAAGTGTTTGACAGATGTTAGATTTGACAAAATAGTGAATTTACATATTTAATTTGCACCTTAATTTTAGTTTAAACAAGTAAAGTGCGGGACACGAAAGAAAACCGGGCGGAGTCAATCGGTTTAGGAAGGTCGGCCAAGAAATCTCTTTAAACCAGTGGTGTCCCGTCGTTCTTTAAATAATATGGCACTCCTTTTTGACTATACGCACTTCAGATAATTAAAAAATGTAACTATGCTTAATGAACCTTTATCTTTATATGTCTGTTTTCTTTCGTGTACCGCACTTCTATATCTCTTTTGTGTTGCAAAAACGGCGAACTTTCGAATTTTAAAATGATTTAGTTTTGATTTTTCTTGATCGATTTACCTATAAATATATTTTTTCATGAGTTCTGTCATTAACGGTTCCCGGGCTACTGCCTACGCACACTATTATTGGACCACCCAGTATAGTGATACACGACTTACAAGTCCAGATTTTACAAGGGCAGCCAGCATCAGATCCAATGAACGAGATTTTTCAAAATTTTAATTCATGCAGTTCGACTTTGGGCTACTCGGGTATGCCAAAAGTGGCCGTCTGTCTCCGTTTGTCATATTACTTTATACAGGGGCCCTCATTGTGAAATACTATACAGGGCGTTTCCTAATTGCGTGGTGATGTTAAAGGGGGTGCTTTTATGGCCTAAAAGTCTTAACTTTTCAGATACAGGATGGTAAAGTCTAAAAAGAAAACATTTTTTTTCATCCCAATTCTGATGCTATTGTAGATAACTGCATGAAATTTGATATACGTCTTCTATGCATTAAGGAGCATACAGATTTACCCAGGTTAATTACATATGCATGCCATTGGTAGAAGTTTCAAATATTGATTGTTAATAAAAAATGCCCTTTTATGCATAAAAGACGTGTATCAAATTTCACACAGTTATTTATCTATAATAGCATCAGAATTAGGATTTAAAAAAAATGTTTTTTAAAACCCTGTATCTCCAAAGTTAAGACTTTTCGGTTCATATTAAACTTTTTTCTTAAAAAGGCCCAAGAATCATCCCCCCTTACTTCACAATGACGCCCCATGTACAAAGTAATATGACAGACGGAGACAAACGGTCACTCTTGGCATACCCGAATAGCCCAAAGTCGAACTGCATAAGTTAAAATTTTGATAATTATTTATTTGCAGTATGAATTGTTACATTACATAATGTTCAAGTAAATATGTAGTCAAAAAAAGTACTTACTACAAAAAATAACTACAAGGCAGGCAATATCAGTTTTTATATTTATATTTTAGTCCTTAGGATATTAAGCATTTCTAATCCATAGGTCCAATTAAACAAAATAAAAATAAAACTAGTTTATTAAATATTAAGTAAGGAGCAGAGAAAAAAAATTAAACAAAAGATGAAAAACAATAAGATCAATAATAGGCTATTTCTTAGTATGCAGAATACAATAGAATAGGTTTGACAAAGGAAAATTGCAGCTATTAAAAAAAAGTATAACACTTAATTGAATACCTTAGCTTCAAGGATACGTCTAAGGGAAGATCGGAAACCTGGAGCTTTAAGGTGCTTAAGCGATAAAGGCACGTTATTATAAATGCTGTAAATGTTATAAGAAAATGATCTATTAAAGATAGAAGTGAGGTGTGGAGCTGGAGAAATAAGACCCCTAAAGCGGAGATTCAAGGCATGCACGTCGGTATGGAATTTTATTTTGTTATACAAATATGGTGGTGTTCGGGTAGTAATAATAGGATGAAAGAGGCAACTGCAATGTAACTGTTGTCTTAAATCACAAGTTGTATGACTCACAGGCTCATATTTTTTAATTCCAAAGACGTATCTAAGGCATGATTTTTGTACGCGCTATATACGATCTTTATCAATTTTGCTAAGACACGGTCCGTAAACTGCATCCGAAAAAAAAAGTGAGATAAAACTAACTAATTGTTTGAGTCATTTTTCGTTTCATAAAAAGTAGCATTATGTCGGGAAAACCGCAACCATCTATCTTCACTAATAAGAGAGATACCCCACAGTTTACTACACAGTTTCTCAGAACTGTCAAATGCACTTATCATGACATAGGACGCCTATGGTATTTTTGCCAGATATTAAAAATTAAAGCCCAAAACGAATCTAAAAACCGATGTAAAAGTAGAGATAAAAAGTCGATTCAAATAATAAATGTTAAGAAAATATTAACAAGAAAATTAAATTTTATTTGAAATTGTAACTAGTGCATTGCACTTCACATTGTATTCAGAACTCTCGGACAAAAATACGATTTTTTTTCAAACACCCTGTATATGGCCAGGACAAACGCTTTTTTTCAAAAACCGTTATTACGTAAATATTTCCAGATAAACAACCCACAATTTAAGAGAGGAATTATCAAGAATAAGACAACATTTTCACCGGGCGATAATTTTGAACATAAGTTTATTTTATACCTTATGTTATAAATGGATCAGCAGAACTTTATATATTTTATAAACACTACTTACTAAATCGCAAGTTAACTATTATTGTTATTATCTGAATTACTAATGGCTACAACTTATTACCACAAATTTAAAACTGGAAAAGATCGAAATACGTTTGTATTTATATAGTGACACACTGTACAGTTCGTGTAACAATATTATTTCACATTTTCACATAAAAAAATTCAGCATTCAAACATTCTTATTTGTGGTCTGATTTACCTAAATGGGGTTGGAAATTTAGAAAATAATGCCTGACAAACATAATATGGCGGTCATATTTCATAGAAATCCGAAAAAACTCTAGTAAAAATGGATCCACATTTTTGTATACATACTTAAAAGTAGGACGCTGCCATTGACGAATTAAAAAAGTTTTGCAAAACAACGCAGATGAATATAGAATTTGGCCAGTTTTACTTAGTGCCAGACTCGATTGTTCAAACAAAAATGCTATTAATTTTAAAAATGTGTAATATATTTCTTACCTCTTATTCTCCGTATTTACGCCACTCATCGTATTTGCTGGTTATAGTAATCTATTTGACAGGCTAAAATAAGGCACAAAATCATTACAATCGCATAATTTTAGGCACCAAAAATGTATTCAATTCACGAGGACAAACGGAAGTTAACCCATTTCATCACTTGCCTTTATTTTCTGGTGTTGTCATCTTCTTCACGTCTAAAATAAAAGCTAAACTTTTTGTAGCAAATTCCACTTTAATCCCTCTCCTTCATTTTCTCTCTCGTGAGTACCGTTTGCAAAACAATATCCACGAAATTACCTTCATGGTTAAAAAGATTCGAAGTTTTCTCAAAATAGTTAATACTAAAAAACCCTCTGGCCTTGATGCTATTCTTTAGCAGGTTATTCCAAGTATCCAGTTCGATCCATGAAAGGTCATTTTTCCAACAGCTATTAGTTAGTACACTATGCTTCTAAAAAGGTATCAAAAAATATTCCCTCTAACTGCAAACCCATATCCCTGCGTAGAATGGGGAGCAAAGAGCTTTGTCCAGTTTAACACCATGCAGGCGCAAATATGTTTATTATCTCACTAACTATCTTTCAATACTCACACCATTCAAATGAATAATCAAATTCTTGGAATCAAATATATATCAGACTTCAGACGTTGGCTGCTTATTATGTCCTGAAATTTTTCTCGTTCAGCCGCTGCTCAAAATAATTCTTCAACTCCAAGACTGGTCCACTGCCTAACGTTTTGGAGGCATGACAGTTTTTTTTCTATATCTAGCAGCTCTACGTGTCCAAAATATTCGATCTTCCTAAGATCTGGAAATTGCCTTTTGGCGCCATCAATCTCAGTACATCTTTAGTGGAATTGTGGCTTCGAAGGCTTCTAACTTTTTCATTACAGCGACTTTCAATGTCGGGTCTCGCAACTATAAAATAAGATTTCGAATACACAGAACTGTTTACTATTTCATAAAGGCTCGGAGGGTTATCTTAATGCGTGCTGCAAGCTCCTCTTCAAAGTCTGTCTCTACGTTTAAGTAGCTACCGAGGTATTTAAAATGGTCTACACACTCTATTTCCTTTTCGTAGAGTCGAAGTTCGCAGGGACCTAGGTTTATCTTACCTACAGCCATCCCTTTTAGAAATATTAGTTTTGAGCCCTCTTCGCCGTCTTGCTTAATTTCTCTGTCAAATAATATTTGCAGTTCTTCCAAAATTTTCTCTTTTTCCATGCTACATAAAGTATCCTTGAGTATTTCTTTGCCGTACGTTAAAAAGTGTTGGTGATAACAAGCACCACTGTCGTATACTTAGTTTAATAGTTGTTTTTTTTTATACGAGTCATGGCAGCAGCCAAAAAATTGGGTTTCCTTTTTCGATTCCGAAAATAATTTTCTTCTGCAAACTAGTATAGGTACTATTTACACATTGCAAATCAGACTTAGCTTTGAGTATTGTTCTCATATATGAGCAAGAGCCACTCCTTTAATCCTTAACATTCTTGACTCTGTCCAAAGAAACTTTATTCCCAGAGTGTCCCGATTATGGAATTTTTTACCAACAAAGGTTTTTTGCTCTTCCCATAATTTGCAAAGTTTCCTACCTTTCTACTACTCATAGATAAGAGAAACAAAAGGGTACCCGATTTAAAACAATATCATTAATATCATTTTATTTCATTCATTTTAGGTAACTTGCGAAACCATATTTTCACACACACGAACGAGAGACCATATAAATGTGATATTTGCGACAAGGGATTCAACCAGATGTCAAATTTGATGTGTCATAAGATGAAGGTAAAACGACTGTAATGTTAATTATAACCCAGTAAAATTTACTGAGATGAGAGATTTTATTTTAATCAATGCTAATACCGCAAAGACTGAAAGTCTAAAATGAAGACAGGGGAAAGTGTGTTGGTGCAACCTTATAAGACTTGAAAATTAGAGGAGCATGACTTTCCTCTTCTGGTATCTGGTCCTATTTTAGCGACTGTATTGGAGTAAAGTTCTATTATTCTCACAGACTTACAAAGAAGAAATTATTGACGTTATTCCGATAAAGCAGGTCCATCAAAGAATGTTAGACGAAGGACAGATCACCAATAGTCGGACGCTACTCAAGACAGGGAAACTTTCTTGTGGTGTTTAGACCATAATTATCAAATTCAAATTCAAAACATGCTTTATTGTCATAAATACATAGTATTTGTTGACAAAGCATTACATAATAATTAACCATATATTCTTCTTTGAATGTAGTTATAATTGTAATGACTAATGTGTTTTATGTCTATAATAAAAAGAGCTATAACATTGGGCCTCTTCTGCATTGCATCCTCCGTGGGAATATCGCTTACCCTAGGTCATCAGGCAGTAAGTACTTGTAAAATAAACTCGTCAACAAAAAAATTGGGACATCACATTTTTTCTATCATTTTTAAATTGCTGTAATTTGAAAACAGGTAAGTAAAAAGATATCAAATTGTTTTAGGAATTTGAAAGCTTGGTTCATCTACATTTTGCCTGATAACGCCAGTTTATGTTATTTCCAGAATTTTCATAATATACAGTGTGTTAAAAAAATTCATCTAAAAATAAAAGAAAATTGGGCTGCGCCAATTTGACAGTTAATATTTTTAGCATGATTCGGGATGCAAAGTTAAAGTTTAGGCTAATATATAGGTTTTTGTCAGTGTTTTAATTGCTCCTCACCAATCTCTAGTTAATTTTCAGAAAAAAATATCAGACTCCCAAAATACATGTCTCGAAAAACAGCAGAGGTAAAAAAACTGCAAGGATGCAATTTAGGAAATTATTTGTGCGCCAATTGCATTTCTTCGTTTTTTTTTCTTTTTTGTTTTTTGTTTTTTTTTAGATATTCTGTATATGTTTTGAAGTTCTTATATATATTCTTTCTAAAAATTGTCTAAAGATTTTGTTTCCAAATAAATAACAATGGATAAACTTGGCTATATTAACAAATTTATTAGAAGATGTAAAAAGTATCTTTTTCAAAAAAAAAATTCTTTAGTTAGGAGGCAGCAACTTTAGCTTTGCATCCCAATATCACGAGAATAATAATATGTGTCAAATTGGCGCATCCCTAAATTTTTACATTTTTTCTTTAACACACTGTTTATCATAAAAATACTGAAAATATCATGAACTGGCATAATCAATCCAAAAGTAGATGGATCAAATTGAAATTCTTTTACCTATTTATAACAGTATTTTGAAAATGATAGAAAAAAATGCGGTCCCTTTTTTTTGTTGACTAGTTTAGATGATGATGGCACCTATGAGGACTTCCCTTAAGCTGGTGATAGTAGTCCAGCCTTCCTAGGATTGCTGCTTTGGCTGATAAGTCAGTTGGACAAACACGCAGCCTCGTCCACATGTTCATAAGGTCTACAGAAAGAAGGGTCACTTAACTTCATCTCGTGAAGGGTTTTCTTGGCAATATCATTGTCTCATACTGTTTTTACTCTCTATGTTTGGTTCTCTCCTAACGGATTAGAATAGTGCTATAGTTACTTGCGTTACCTTAACTGAACATCTAACTGAGCAGTTCTTCTTAAGGGGGTGATAAACATCCAGTCCCTAACAACTGTCAGAATAGTCCGGCTAATTAGAACAGAGGATTTTGTGGTTTTGTAAAAAGCACAATAGTGATATTTATAAATCCATTTAAGGTCGATTGGCAAGAAGGTGGTTAAGCTGACAGGTTGATACATTTTAAAATTGTACCTATACCTAACCCATCCGTTAGGCTTTTAAGGAAAACAACATTTCCATCTCTGGCAAAAAAAGACTTAGAGCTTCGAAGTATAGTGGTTTCCAAGACACAATTTTATTAGATCTCACTCCAGAAATGCTGCGTGTGCTGGTAATGTTTAATTATGATATTCTGATACCGCCTCTAGTTTTAACGTCCAGTCGGTGCTATACTAGTGGAGGGAAAAGGGAGTGGTAAATAATCTTGATTTTATCCGAAAAAAAAAATGCAGAAAAGAGTAATTACCTGCGAGTGTTATATTCAAGCAAAATGTGTCGGATTGAAGGGATCAGTTTACATATAAATTCAATTCTTGCAAATTCCTCCCTCATTTACTACATCACCGTATAGGCACAGGGCGTACAAATCTAGTAGTGTTGTCACAGATTTATAATTAACCATGAACCAGTCTATTTGACGCGCAGCGATGAACACACACACATTCACACGTTTTGGTCGTGGGTTCCAGGACTACAACTAGGTTAAATGAACCTTTTCTTTTTTCTTCCTTTTTTATACTTCACTTTCCGCGCTATTGTTCCTAACTTAACCAAACAAGATTGTTGCGGGAATACAGAGGCTATGCGAAAGAACCACAACAGTCGAAGTAGTGATATTTGGATGTTAAAAATATGGTATTGCTATTAGAAAGCCCCCTATGGAATAATATTTATTACTGAATCGTAAATAACAAAAAATTTGTAAATCTGCAGGCCCATCAACATCAGAGTGACTTAATACCTAGATACAGATGCAAAATTTGCGGAGATGATTTTTTGAAACGTATACACCTTAGGCAACATGAGCAGTTCAAACATGGTATGACCACATCAGGAGAAAACGGCAACATTATGTAAGCTTTTTTTCATTTTACGGATATATGTATTTTTAATTTTTTTTTCAAATAATAAACCTATAAAATCTATTTTAGGGACTATTCAAACGCTATTATTGTTGACCCAATTAAAACTGATGCCATGAAGGTAGCCATGCTTTCCGGAAATACTCCATTTGCGCTTCTTCGTCCACTATCAGGAATTCCCGTGTTAGTTCGGGTCATTCCGGCTGGTGACAAGCAAATGTTGGTACCAGCCACTGCTGAAGATCTGAAGAAGTACGGTCATATTTCCATAAGACCGAAAGTAGGAGATACCAAGTCAAATGATTGTGAAGACAAGGAAAATCAAGGTAAAAACGCTATTTTCTAAGGTGGAGCTGTTAATTTTGAATAACAAGTCAAATGCGAAAACATAACATTTTTCGGTTGATTTGATTTTAGTTCCACAACCTCAGAAAACCAAGGGCTGTGTAGTGCAAATTAAAGTTCCAGTGGTAGCGACTGTTATCCAAAAAACTGGCGGTCTGAATGGATTTTCGTCCATGAATGTAGTAAGTCCAGGCCCTGGAGATATCTTAGATGAGAGAGGAGGAACTATGTCAGATTTGAACGCCGACAGCTTTGTTTATACTTCCACGTTGACAGATGAAATGCTCGCACACAGTGATTATACTGATGGGGTCCACAAGCCAACTGGTAATAAACGTTCTATAAAAAGTGTGGTGCAATGTAACGTTATCCTAGTAGGGATATAAAATTGCTGATAAAAAACACCGACACAGATATCTCGATGCCAGTATATGAAAATTCGATGTTCAAAAACATCGCTATAAAAGTATCGATGTTATCCGTTATTAATGATTACACATATAGTTTAATGCGGTCTTATCGTGCGGGTAATTATGAATCAAATCAGATCAGTGAACACAAAATGTTGTCATTCTTTTATCGAGCTATTAAATCTCGATGGGCTATTTACAAATATACAGGGAGAAAGAAAATAGTTTTTTTTTATTATATTACGCAATATTATTAAGATAGCCACTTAATATTATTTTATATATTAAATGCCGAGGGATTAAATAAGAAAATTCGCTAAATATGTATTTGGTTAAAATTTTTTGGTTGGCAAAAACAAAAATACACAAAATGGCATATCCGTCAAGCGCCTTAATAAAGTCGGAAGGCGGTTCGAATCAGTGGAACAATCAGGATATGTTCTGTTTATACAGCCACTTAATGCAAGTGAGTTTTTTTATCAATCACCAAAAATTATGAGCCCCGCTTGATCTAAAAATCTAACCACTTATACAGTGTCATTTATTTAAATGCGGGTCACCCCTGTGCAAAGAAAAACTTGCTTTTTCTTGTATTGTGATAACAAAAAAAATTATTTTGCAAACATATTATACACTTTTGTTTAAAACACAAGATAATTAGTTATTACTTCCTTCGTGAGATTTTTTCAGATCTTTACGTTTAAGGGTCCCTATTTGCCCGAAAACATATTTTCTCAATTCTGTGTGTCTGTAGGTATGTCTATATATATATATATATATATATATATATATATATATATATATAACCTGTATTTTTCGCATGCATGGCCCTTAATTTTAGACTGAAATTTGAAGAAATCGGATAAGTCGTTTTTTAGCTATGCCGCGAACAGACAGGCTGACGGACAGACATACCTAGAGATAAACGGAATTGAGAAAACATGTTTTCCGGCATCTAGGGACCCTTAAACGTAGAGATCTGAAAAAATCTCACGAGGGAAATAATAAGTAATTATCTTGTGTTTTTAACAAAAGTGTATAATATTTTTGCAAAATAAAATATATATATATATATATATATATATATATATATATATATATATATATATATATATATATATATATGTATTTTTCATTAGCCCCGAGTTTCTGGTAAAGCGATTTTACCGATTTTTATATAACAAATTTTGTCTTATAATTAATAAAAAAATTTACTTATTTAACACACGCTTTAAAATTGGAACAAGTATTCTATAATTATTTATTTATTGCCTACAAAATTACAAATGTACTAAAAAAGTAAGCAAAAAAAAAGTTGTCAAAAAATGGTGTCAAATCTAATAAAAAAATTTTTAAATTAAAATTCACTGGCTAATATCCAGGAGCCAGTGGCAAAAGCTCTGAGAATCGGTATAAGGAATGTTCAGAAACTTGTGCACGAAAAACAAACATAATTTACTTCCGAAGAAGTTTAAGAAATCCAAAGGCAAAAGACTTACATTACAATGCAAAAATGGATATTCATAATGCAATTTATGATTTATACACGTCAAAGACTAATATAATCCTTCAGAAACTTTTTAATATTATAGACTAAAAAATATATCATCATCACTTAAAAAGTCCTCATCTTCTGAGTCATCCTCAAATGGCGCAATGATCATTGGTGCTATTTCGACATCTAGAACTCGTTCTCGATTCTACCAATCCCATATTAATTTCTCCATATGTTCCACAGATTTCTTCCAGTACAGACAATTTGCACTTCATCTGATGTAAGACCATTGTTCACGTGTTTTTCGTAATATGATTTTGCCCCAGCCCATATTGATTCTATTGCGTTAAACTGGCAATGGTATGGCGGCAGTCGTAAAACCTCATGTCCATTTTCCCATAATATTTCATCTACGGCATATATTGTTGGTTTTTTTAATAGATTTTGCCATTAAAAGAAGTTCTAGTTTCAGCATATTGGGTAAAGGATTTTGTTTTTGTTTTATTAGCCAATCATAAATATCACTTTTCTTCCACGATGAAGTAGGTTGTTTATTTAAGATTCTTGAATGATAAGATGCATTGTCCAGAATGATTAAAGATGGAGCATCTAAATTTGGAATCAGTTGTTCTTTTAACCACTTTTCAAACAGTTCACAGTTCATATTATCATGGTAGTCCATACTTTTGGATGTTGAAGAAAACACTAAACTCGCAACTGGTAGAAATCCTGTTGAAGAACCTGCATGCAAAATGATGAACCGTTTTCTCGTCCCACATCCCTTTTTTCTCTTGACACTTTTTACAGACTCGTCCTGCCAAGATTTCGAACCACTTCTATTAGAAAATATCCAAGTCTCGTCTAAAAATACCACTTTTTTAAATTTTGAATTAACATTTTCCATGTATTTCTTTAAAAACTGGATACGCTGACTTGCTATATGTGGCAGTTCTTTTTATATCGAAAACCCAACATTTTTATTTAATTTTGACAATTTTAGTCCAATTTCCAATATGCCTCGTTTTTTTATATTAGTTTTTGATGTGTATAAATCGTAAATTGCATTACGAACATCCATTTTTACATTGTCACTTAAGTCTTCTGTCTTTGGCTTTTTTCGTATACATTTCTTAATCTTCTTCGGTAGTAAATTATGGTTTTTTTCAAGCGCAATTTCCTGCACAGTGTTTATAATGATTCCCAGAGCTTTTTCTACTGTCTCCTGGATATTGGCTGGTGAATTTTCATTTTCGTAATATTTTATTAGATTTAATATCATTTTTTTCGCTTGTGGATGCAAAAAAAGAAAAACAAACTTAAAGTTTGTCGTTGATAAATCGTATGACCCGCACGATAACACTGCTTTTGACTACCATACTTAAAAATTCATGAATCGCTTTAGCAAGATCGGATTTTATCATTTTTAATAAAATCCTTTATGTTTATTTTCTATATCGCAAAATATCGTAATTTAATAACAAAAAAACAAAAGTACAATAATGAATCAAAACTAAATTTATAGGGCACCCATTATTCTACAAAAGCAGATGATCTAACTTCATACCTTTTCCTGTATATATTATCAGAACACCGATGAACATAGAACATCAGGTAAATTTCTAATCCAAAAATTGGTGTGCGGTGTAAAAATAAAGATATCTCGAATCAGCAACAAGAAAAACGCCCCAGAAATTTTGTCTGTAATGAAGGCGTTTTATTATATTTTTTCCACGTTTAGGAACTGAACATTCGATAGACTCCTTCGTGTTCGACTATAAATACGATCACCTGATTGGCACCGCTACCGATGCAGATATGCAGTTTGTGGATCAAAATGGCAACGTCGATGATAATAACTTTGCGAAAAACTTAGACAGTGAGTATTAGAATATCTTTTTACGACAAAAATAATCGTTTCTTTTGGGTTGCCACCTGAATTTATTTATAATATCATACATTAAAATTTTAGTTAACTCCATGGAATTTACTTTTGACGTACCTCGAGACGCTCAAGGGGACAATTTCAGTTATGCCAGAGGAAATGCAGATAGCGAAGTCAGTATCTTTAATGCAGCGATGCCTAAAATACAGGTAAATTGCCATTACAAACGACAATAATTTCCCGGAAATTTGTCTCCTCCGGGGTACGCTGGAGGTGATTATCACTAGGTCACATCAAACTTCTTATAAAAATCAAATTTACTATTAATTTAGTAACACAAATTTATTCGTTCTAATTCAATTCAACATGTCTCTAATTTGGTACGAAATGTTTCATTAAAGGTTAAAAAATGTTATGTTTTTCTATGTCATATAAAACTTTTTATGAAAATAAAATTTCCTATTGTTTTAGTAACATACTACTTTTAGATCTTTTCGTATTATCCAAAATTGAAATATTTTTTACTTCATTTCAACTTCTTAAATTATCTTTTCCAATGTAACACGACGAGAATGAAAATGACTACTGACACCACAACTGACACGTCTCTAAAACTCTCATTTGAATATTTTTGACATTCACAGCCAACTTTACTATTTGTAGACATTTTAGCTGTTAGTTTAGAAAAGTACAATTTGTGTGAAACGTTCTTACCGAAACTCGGGTTTGAATTAATAATAGGATATATTTCTCGTACACCATTTTTCTTTGAACATTTCAAATTGCCATTTCGTAGCTAATCAGATACACTCATTTTAAACTGCTACCATGGTAACAAGAAAAGTTTCATCACCACTATAGGTTAAATAGTAAACACTTCCAGACGTTCGAGCGAAGAAATGGCAGTACAAAACCTAAAAAATGCAATATTAACACATTAGAACCTGAGAATATAGTAGCAAAATGGCAATGATATGTTTGCCCCTCAGAGAAACGTGTCAAAGTCACGTGACCTAACATGGTCAATAGTTTGACAAGAACCCATTGATATGTCATCTTAACTCTCAAATTAGTAAATAGGGGTGTTAAATTTCAAGATAAATTAATATATCCATGAGGAACTATAAAGCAGCTATTCTATTATTCTATTATTAACTTGTTTCTATATTTTTATTTTAGGTTGTAGCACAGCCGTCAGAAATTAAATCGTCTGTCGTGCAGACTTCAGATATGCCCGACATTCCAGACAAAATTGTAATAGAAGATAATGGAGTGTACATAGAAATATAGGTTGCCGAATTTTAATTTAGCAGCTCTATATCTTGTAGTAGCTTCTTTTTTTAAATTTAAAGTAGTAAGATCTTAAAATGGATAAAAGCAGTTATTTTTCATAAACCAGTACGGACTGAAAAAGTGATATATATTAATTTTCTTGGACATCATTCATTACCAGGCCAAGAGTCGCGAACTCCCTAGTAGTACCGATATTCCTCTAGCATATGTTCTGTGTTCAACGAGTATTTAAAAAGTCTTTCACTTCTACATGTTTGTGGGGATGTAAATATATTTTTCAAGGGTCAAACCATGCGGTAAATGCCTATAAATACTAGAATCAAAGCTGGGACCAACAAAGTACCAGAGTACTCAAGAATTTGTCAAATATTCTTTCTACATAGCGAGGGGAATGTTGGATCTAGCTTGTCGATATTTTTAGTAAACTGACAAAATATTCCCTTTTTTTAAGACGAGCTGTGAATATTTGTCGCAAGTGTTTATCTGTCGATAGTATTTCTTCTGGTCCGCTTATCTGACGTAATGTGACAATCAAACATTCAACTGAAATTTCCTCATAATCTAATGGCATGTTTTTTATTGCAATAAGATAATTTTTAGTATAAAATTTTCACAAAAAATTCATATTTTCTTTCTACAAATAGTTGGATAATAGTTCAAAGCATTGTATTATAAGGCAATGTACTGACGGAAGTGGTGTTAAGAAGTTAACTACTTTTACGCACAGAAGGACTTGTACTGACTAATTGTCCTAGCTCTGATAGGATTTAAGACCCTTGATTTTTGACCTTTTCTTGTTTTTTTTGTAGGAGGCTTACCTTAAATTGAATACATAAAGCAAAAAAATTCTTGGATGAATTACTTTTTTTCAAAAAATATTGGCACATTTTTTTAAAAATTCCATTACATTTTATGTATGTGGTTGTATTTTGTTTATTTACTGTATGTATTAGCGACATTATTATTGTTTTTTTTTTTCTGCAAATACCATGTTTGACTTGATGAAAAATTTTTATTATTCGCAGTCAACCTTGAAAACTGTCGATGAATGGACAAAATATTAAAAAAACTTTAAATTGCATTCTTAGAAACCCGGAAATGTGTTTACATGTTGAATTTAGAGTGATGGATTACTTTAATTTTATTTTTATTGAATTAAATACAAATCGATCGCTGTCTTGAATTTCTAAATTTTGAGTAAAAATTCGAAATATGCAATCTTAAAAACTCCAGTAAACCCATTTTCAATAGAATGCGACTACAAATAATAATCTTTGTCCGCCATGTTGGAGTCGCCTTATCGAATTTTTTATATGCGATAGTGCAGAACTGTATGTCATGCGAACTACGAACATATACTAAATTTCAGCCCAATCCAAATTCCGAAACAGCAAAAATTATATATGTAAACAGATTACCATGTGACGTCACACGCTAGCAATTACGTGGGCAACAACAACAGTATCTGTTTCGTGGTTCATATGAGAATCGGCTGTATTGGACATTTGAAGGGGTTCGTCGCATGGTGGGGTGCACGCTTTAGCAATTTCTTAGCATCACATAATTGTTACAGATAAAGATGACTTTTTGTGAAGTAAGAATATAAGTAAATGTTTTCGAATTCAAAAGTACTTTTTGACTACCCGTAAAATTAGCTTTTCTTTAGAACTAAGTTTTATTTAAATGGCTTTTATTTGTTTGAATTAATTTTTTTAGAATGTAGTTACTTAGCCATAATAGTAATTTTGGTATAAAAATTTGTGAGATAAAGGCGATAAAAATATATAGTTAGTTACTAATTTTTTTATCGAATGTTAAGCCTATGTTTTGTTAATTTTTAAAATTGTGTTTTGTGACTTAATTTTAATGAGTATAATAATAACTCTGCTTTTAAAATAAAATTCTTGATTAGTGTTTATACAATGTATGAATTTTTATTTAGTAATAACTACAAAAACCTAGACTCGGGTATTATTTAGCCTTGTGGGTGTTAGACCCAAAGCACCTAAACCTCTCTGGGTCCCTTGTACATCCACCCTGGGAACATCCTTAACCATTAAAATTATTGCCCTCGATATATTCAAAGCATTTGATCAAGGCTGACATTCTTAACAAACTTCCTGCCTACAGCCTTCCTCCAAAACTTTATACTTTGTACTTTTTCCAACAGAAGTATTTCTGTAGCTGTTGATAGCCATTCATATGACTTTAAAAAAAATTAAAGCCGACATTCCACGGGGTTCAGTGTTGGCACTTACCCTATTCCTCATATATATCATCAATGATCTATTTTCTTATGTCCGCAACCCTATTCACAGCAATGCTGATGATAGTATAGTCCACTACAACATACAATTTCCCAAACCTGTTTACAAGAAATTGATGATAGACGTAAAGTAATTACTTTATCCCTAACCAAAGACCTCCATAAACATGTAAAATGGAGAGCAAATAACCCTGTCCAGTTTAACGACACGGAGGCACAATCAGGTTTACTATTTCATAAATTATGCCCCAAAACACTCACCATTCAAACGAATAATCAAATGCTTTAAGCCGAAAATTCCTTTAGTCTAGATGGTATCGCTTCGCTGACATGATCACATCACTTCGCTGACGTGATCACATTACTTCAATTACCACAGTAGCCGCGAAGAAATTGGGTTTTTTTCTTCCGAGCTCGACAATAATTTTCTTCTGCCAACTTATATACCCTTTACACTTTGTAAATCAGATCCAGCCTTAAGTATTGCTCGCATATATGGGAAGCAGCCTCTCTATCAATCCTTAATACACTTCACTCTATCCAAAGAAGCGCTATTCGCGTAATTAATAATTCAAACCTCACAAGGAAGCTTGCCTTACTAAAGCTTCATTGAATTCGGGGCGATCTGTCTATATTTCATCTATTATTCATTTATATTCCATTATGCCATCCTTAGTCATTCCTGTCAGGAATATACAAGCATCGACCTACATGCTTCCCCACATCATCCAACTGCAAAGACCAAGAACTCAGTAGCGTATCTAAGGGGGATATTTAGGAGTTAAACCCCTTCTCCAGCGCCACTTTTATCTAAGCTTAAATGGTACAAATAGTAAAAAATATGGACCTTTTTTCCGGACTAGCGGGCAACCCCTCCCCCGCAAAGCCAATGTTAGTTACACAAAAATAAAGTAAAAACCTTATTATTTTCGTTTAAAAATATTCACTAAATTATCATTTATTATCAGAGTGTCCCTATTATGGCATCTGTTACCAGCAAAGGCTTCGCCTTTGTCCTTCGTTGGTTTACTCATAGATAAACAATCAATCAGTGAGAGACATTTTGTAGGGCGCGTATAAAAATCACAAAAGAAGTAACTTAAACACTTCAAGAGGTTGAAGTTAAAGTACAGTGTTCACACTTCTAAGTGGAACGACTTTTTTTTGTAAATTTTCGAATATTTAACGTGTGTGTAAAAAGATAAAATTTGACTCGCCACTTTGGCATAGAGAAATGTTTCAAGATTTATGATTATATGACATTAAATAACTAAGAGCCATATCTCTAGACGTTTTTAGAAATTTGAAAGCATACGGATTTTCAAGGCTTACTTGATTATAAAAATCTAATTTGGTTTATCTTTTCACTTTTAACTAATTTTTCTTTGGTTTCTGTTTGATTCATGTCTTTTATTTAAACATTTTTAGATAAAAGGCATTTATTTAATTTACATATTTCAGACAGACAATGACCACCCGTTGATTTTTAATAATTGTGTGCTGCCATCAAAGCAAATATATATTTTTAGATGAAATATAAACAGTCCGATATTTTATTAATTATTTTCATTACTGATACCACCAATGGCATAACAATATTTCTTTTATTGTTAGATTTTCATATGGAGAAGAATTACATATTGTAAAATACTTATTTAGTAGTCTAATTATGCGAGCGAAAGTAACAACCGAAAAAAAATTAGTAACAACTTTATCTAGCTTTAAAATAGCAAAAGGTCAATAGTGAGTGATATATAAACCATAAATTATAAAATATTTCTCTATACCACAGTCGCTAGTAAAATGTAACCTTTTTACACAAGACTTTGCTATGCCCTTCGCCCTGTGTTACTGACTAAAACAATACCACCATTCTATAATACCAGCAGCCAGGGGTGCACATATCACCGGGCAGTTCTGTGCATTGCCCGCGGGACCAGGGCCCACGCATGCTTTATAATTTACACTTTACTATATTTTATATTGGAATTAATAAAATTTTAGCAAACGATTAATCATCTCTTTACCCTCCAATAAACCCAAAGGGCCTTTTCCAAAAGATACAAAAAATAAAAATCGAAGCTTCAATGAGAGTTATTATTGGTCAAAACAAAGTATGGTGCGGTACCTCGGGTTTGACTGTCATACTCAAAAGTTTTAGATGTAGCTTACTGCGTTCCTTGTTGGTTATTTGCGTCCGATAACAATCAGTGGCATAGTGGAATAAGAGATCGGAAGCATCTTTCCTCCAGAATAGTTGAACATAGTAATACCCTTGTACAGGGTGTCCCATTTTCGTAGGTTTTACGGGGTTTCCAGCTTATGAGTAGAGATAGAGAGATGCGGTTTTCGCGACACCGTGCTACTTTTCGATGAAACTAAAGAGGCCGCAAACAGATTTGCCCTAACCATTTTAGTTTCCGTGCTACAGGGTGATTTTGAAAATTTGTCATTTTCGGACACCCCCTGTAACTCAGCTATCGTAAAATATATTTAAAATGTTTCAACTGGTATTTATAGATTTTTTCACGTAGAATTCAGTGGCGTACTCAGATTTTTGCTGAGAGTCATAGTTTTTGACATATTGGCATAACCTACTATTTTTTAAATGGGACACCCTATATATTATTTTTTCATCTTATTCTTCGTGTCGAGAGCTTTTCAAAAACATACCATAAGTCATATTTATTTTCATAAATAACATAAAAAAATGCATTTTTCTTTAAACGGATTTATGGCATAGCAGATCAATCGAAATAAGAAAAGGTGGCTGTGGAGCCATGGAAAAAGTTAACAAATATTTATTAACGAAATAACAAAGTAACAGCATCAGAAAAAATTAGGAAGTAGGTAAAAGGTAATAATTATAATTTCATTAAAACTACAAATATTGTTCAAATTGTAGACCATTATGTGTCCTACAAGTGTGACAAACTTTAAAAATTCTTTTTAATGCATTTTCTATGGTAAATGACTGTCTTTGTAACTCTGCAAAAGCGTTTTCGGTGGCCATTCTTAGTTGTTCTAAGTTTTCGTATCGCCTTACATAAACCTTGTTTTCTAAATAACAAATCACAAAAAGAAATCTAAAACTGAGAGGTCAGGGGATCGTGGTGGCCATCGAACAGGTCCGTGTGTTCCTATCCATCTTCCAGGAAAATGGTCGTTAAGCCAGTTTTGACTTATTCTGGCATTGTGGGCTGGAGCTCCGTCTTGCTGGAAATAAATCCTATTTAGTTGAGCCAAGGGAACATCATCCAAAATTCCTAATGCGTCTTCTAGGATTCGCACGTAACCAATCGAATTCAGATTTCCTTCATATATTTGGTAAACTATTTTTCGGTTGAAAATAAAACAGGAGACATTGAATCCAAATCTGCCCTGACGCTCCCTAGGAAAAATAACATGGTTGTTTTCTTGACTCCAAAATCGCGTGTTGTGTCTATTTAAAATCCCTGAACTAGTAAAATGTGCCTCGTCTGACCAAATAATCTTTTTTTCAAAATCGATATCTTCTGCCTTCATATTTATAAACCAATTGCAGAACTCCAATCTGCGCTCTGCATCACCAGGATGCAGATGATGCACAAGTTTGTATTTATAGGGTTTGAATTTGTGCTTTTTCAAAATTTTCTGCACTTTGGTTTTCGGTACACCCGCCTCTTCGTCTATTTTCCTGCAAGATGTTTCAGGAGCTGTCTGAACGAGGGCTAAAACGTTGACCTCAGATTCTTCGTTGTCTTTATTGTAAGTTCGCGATCGAGGCTTGTTAAAAGATCCATATTGGCAAAGATTATTTTTAATTTTTTGAAAAATTCTTTTTTCTGGTTGTCTTCTCTCGGGATATCTAAGATAAAATAAAGCGAACCAATAAAGTCAAAATGCAGGAAGATAAAAAAGAACTAACCTGTTCAGATAAAGCTCTGCCGCCTGATCTGCATCTTCATTAGACAATATAAAACACGCGTTCATATCATATTTCTCAAAATATTCAAATTTTTGATTCTGAGCCATATTAAAAACAATAATTATAATAGACGTCAAGAAAAATTTAAACGCAATAATGCCAAAAATGACAGCAGTAATGGCTGCCTGATCATATTTTTGTTGACGTTGCCATGGCTACCACGGCCACCTTCTCTTATTTCGATTGATCTGCTATGCCATAAATCCGTTTAAAGAAAAATGCATTTTTTCATGTTATTTATGAAAATAAATATGACTTATGGTATGTTTTTGAAAAGCTCTCGACACGAAGAATAAGATGAAAAAATAATATATAGGGTCTCCCATTTAAAAAATAGTAGGTTATGCCAATATGTCAAAAACTATGACTCTCAGCAAAAATCTGAGTATGCCACTGAATTCTACGTGAAAAAATCTATAAATACCAGTTGAAACATTTTAAATATATTTTACGATAGCTGAGTTACAGGGTGTGTCCGAAAATGACAAATTTTCAAAATCACCCTGTAGCACGGAAACTAAAATGGTTAGGGCAAATCTGTTTGCGGCCTCTTTAGTTTCATCGAAAAGTAGCACGGTGTCGCGAAAACCGCATCTCTCTATCTCTACTCATAAGCTGGAAACCCCGTAAAACCTACGAAAATGGGGCACCCTGTACACTGGGTCCCAGATTGCTTGTAATCACAGGGTTTCTCGGTAACCAGCAGAGATAGAACTTTGCGGTTTTCGCGACTCTGTGTCAATTTTTCGAGAAACTTTGAATGCCGCAAACAGAATTGTGCCAGATTGTTTCGTTCCCGAGATACAGAGTGAAATAGAAATTTTGCGCTTTTGGGGGTGGTATCATATTTCAGACACCCTGTCAGGTAAAGAAAAGGTAAAAACTGCTATGGATAGATATTTTTACGTAGAGTCCAGTGCTGTGGTCGAAATTTTTTTTAGACAAACCGTTTTTGAGATATAGCCCAAACTTAGTATTTTTTAAATGGGACACCAAAAAATTTGCCTTTTTTTTCTCTTTAAAATGATGTATCACATTATGCACTTTTGACGTAGACTAAGCCTTATAAACGCAATATTAAAAGAAAAACGTAAGTTGGCCATGGAAATATGGCATGGAAACAAAAATCAAAACTATTTGTTTCTTAAATATATCAAATATTGCCGTGTTTATCCTCTTATCATACGAGTTACCAATAATTCTAACAGGTAAATTAATAGATATTAAGAAGAAATGAATAATTTTGAAAATAGTCATAAGTATGATATGATGGTGTGTTTTATTGAATGTCATGAAAACAGTGATCAAGCATCTGATTTATATTTTAACAGGTAAGCACCAAGCGCTTAAATTATTATGAACCTCCTTTCAAAATTTTTTTTCAATTCCACTTTGAGTTATGGACTATTTCCAAAAACTTTTTTTATATCGTAGATATCCAGAAAGGCCTCAGCCACACAAGGCAATTTTTCGCCGAATTAAATTAAATTTAATTAATGATGGATCATTTTCAAAGCACAGGGCTAAAACATATAATAAACGAAATCACGAGAACAATGAGATTGTTGTATTAGCAAGTATTCAGGCCAATCACGCGAATTCATGTAGGCATTTTTAACAAGCATAATAATAGGCACTGGTATACGGAAAACCAATTTTTAACAAGAGAACGTCAGCAGCAAAGAAGGTTTGGGTTTAGCGTCGCTTGCTTTATATTGGGAACAAAGATTACATTCCATATTTACAATAATAATGTAATAGCAGATAGATATCTAGCAATTTTAAATCAAATACTACCGGATTTATTGGATAACTTGCCGCTAGCAAATCTGCACAATATTAACTTTCAGCAGGACGGTGCTCCTGCCCACAATGCGCAAATTATAAGGTTATTTCTATTTGAAAATTTTCACGATCGCTGGATTGGTACAAATGGACCAGTAAGGTGGCCTGCTAGGTCGCCAGACCTCTCAATATTAGATTTTTTCGTTTGGTCTTACTTAAAAAACAAAATTTACCTGAATTCAGTCAATACGATGGAGCAGCTGCAAAATGCAACCATTCAGGCATTTAGATCATTGGAAGATAGACCTATAATAATGATGAATGCTCTAAGAAGAATTCGCACTGTGTGCCAATTATGTGTTCGTGAGGGGGGCGGCCATTTTGAACAGTTTTTCTAGTTATGTAGAATTTGTTTAGTATTGTGATTAAGTTTATCAAGATTATTAAGTTTATTTATTTCATAGTAAAAAAATGGTTATTAATTTTTTTATGTTGTTTAATTTTGCTTCTGGACACTTTTAATATCTACCCATATTTCCATGGCCAACTTACGTTTTTCTTTTAATATAGCGTTTATAAGATTTAGTTTACGTCAAAAGTGCATAGTGTGATACATCATTTTAAAGAGAAAAAAAAGGCGAATTTTTTGGAATAAAAAAATACAGGGTGTCCCATTTAAAAAATACTAAGTTTGGGCTATATCTCAAAAACAGATTGTCTAAAAATTTGTGCGACTACAACACTGGATTCTACGTAAAAATATCTATCCATAGCAGTTTTTACCTTTTCTCTATCTGATAGGGTGTCCGAAATATCATACCACTCCCAAAAGCGCAAAATCTCTATTTCACCCTGTATCTCGGGAACGAAACGATGTGGCACAATTCTGTTTGCGGCATTCAAGACGGCGAAAAAGTGACACAGGGTCGCGAAAACCGCAAAGTTATATCTCTGCTGGTTTCCGAGAAACCCTGTGATTACAAGCAATCTGGGACACAGTGTACATACATATTAAATGTTGTGGTATTTTTGAGTTGTGGAAAAAATCAGACAGTTGATAAAGAGGTTGAAGAGAAAGCGAAATATGAGATTTCCTTTTGGAAATTAGTTTTAGAGCGATTATTTCGCATAAATTTGCCTTAATTAAAAATTGTTTATTATTTCGTGGTCACCGCGAAAATCTTGACGATGAGAATTTAAATGGAAATTTTTTGACTTTGGTGCAGTTATTATCAAATTATGATGATGTTATGAAGCAAGTTTTAAAAATGACAGCTGGATCTGTACGGTATTTAAGTAAAACCACACAAAATGAGTTAATTAAGTGTTTTTCAAATTTTGTTGTATCAGAAATAAATTCAGCTGCTTTCTTTTCTCTTGTGTTGGATACAATACAAGACATTTCAAAAAAAGATCAACTGAGTGTCATTGTAAGAACGGCTCATATTATTAGAAACACGAATAACTTAGACATTTGAGAAATTAGAGAAAGTTTTTTGGGATTCTATGAATTAAAAGATCAATTTGCATAAGGCATGACTGAGAAAATTTTAAGTATTTTAAAAAATCTAAATATTCCAATAGCTAATTGTTACGGGCAAGGGTACGATGGAGCAAATGTAATCAGTGGGGCTTACAACGGCCTGTAAGCAAAAATTAAAGAAATTTAACCTAACGCAGAATATGTACACTGTGCCAGTTACAATTCAAATTTAGTAATTAATGATGCAGTGGCTGATTGCAGTGATATAACTGCTTTTGTTGGTGTATTTACAGTTTCTTTGGATTAAGTAACAAACGATGGAATCTATTGTCTTCCTTTACTGGGGAGGAGAGAATACAATCAATAACAGCAATAAAAATTCTAAAATATTGAACTAAAATCTCAGAAAAAGGACGAAATTAATGAAGCTTTAATTTTAAAAAAGAAAATGGCATTTTAAGTTTGTCTTTATTACCGTTTTTATGTTTATATGAAGTAAATCTTGCGTCAAAAACCTTGTAGAAAATTGACATCGATCTTGCTAAAGCATCACTAATTTTAAAAAATACAATAACTATTATATTTCTAGTTAAAGAGAATCACATACCTATAACAATATTAAATCTGAAGCAATAGATCTTGCAATAAAGTGGGGTATAGAGCCCGTGTTTCAATAAAAAGGCAACCAAAAGTTCCAAAACATTATGATGAGCTCACTTTAGATCACCAATTTAATAGTACAGAACATTATTTTAAAGTCCGTGTATATTACTATTCCACTGATACAATTTCTAAGCATTTTTTCACTATGTTTTTATTACTTTTTACGCTTCCTGTAACAGATGCCAATTTGGAAAGCTCTTTTAATAAATTAAAAATCTTTAAAAAATGTATTAGATCAACAATGAGCGAAGAAAGATTATGTAATTTATTAAATTTAAATATTGAACACGATATTGCAACGAAGTTAAATTTAACTGATTGATCAGTTTGCTAATTCCAAAGTCAAAAAAGGCCGTTCTAGATTTTCTTTAATCATAAGTTTTTGCCAGATAAATGTTAAATAACAATTAACTTTGCTTTATTAATTATTTTCTCAAACTAAGGAATCTATTAATTCGTTTTTAAATATACAAGGGCCCACAAACATATTTTGCCCTGGGGTCCGCTTCTCCTCCGTAAATCCGCCACTGCCAGCAGCTACTTAGACAGTGCTTCTTAAACGTATTTAAAATTGATATCAAAATATAAAAAATTAGGAACGTTATATATGTGTCAACATTGACAAAAAAACATTTTAGTTTGTCTCTTGATAAAGGTAAATTTGGTTCAACCCACATTTACCGAAGATAATACATAAATAATTTTTGTAAATATTTTCGGTTTAAAACTAAATGGGTCCAAATATTAAAAAATTACCACTAATTTTCTTCTTCATCAACTATAAAAATAAGTTTATAATAAAAAGTTTGGGCAGTTTTTGTTTTAAATGATAATTTATTTGGTTAACTAACTAATCAACCTTAAATTAGGCCCTGGCAGAATTACACGAGTATTTGTGGTAAGGCCAACTAATCAAGATAATGCAAATGCCAAAAGATCCGCAATTTTTTACCCCATTTAAAAAGTCTAAAAGCTAGGGAATTTATCAGAATGCAAATGGAAATTAGTGAATTTTCATTAAATAAGAAGCAAATATGTCCCCAGTTTAGGTTAAACCGAAAATTAAGAAAAATTGTCGTAAATAAATTAAAAAATAATGGATATTATTGTGACATAAATGATTCCATCATAAAAAATTTTTTTGCAATGAGTAGACAAGCCTTATCCACAAATCAAAAATCATGTTCTTGCTTCATTCAGTTATATCTACCATTTCTTATATACCAACACACTGCTAGGCATGTTGAATTTATCTAGGCTCTAAAACCTAATACGTGTAAATATATATTGCCTTTATACTTCCACACCCCAAAAATATCTATTAACACTGTGTCTTAACTAAGTGACCACCTCACTCGTCAGACCTAAACCTCCGTGAGCGGCCATGATGGTCTCAAATTAACACCTTGACTTGTCAAGTGGACTTGGGTCTTTGACGCTAAAAGGCTCTTTTAGGATGTTTGGTTTAGTGTTGGCTAGCTGGCATAAAATAAATTTAGTCGGATATTTAAACTGTAATAAATAGAAGCCGTTGGAATTTGCCCTTTGAGTAATAAGCAATCCTTCATTATTAAACAGTATTTCAGCTTTTATAAGCAAGATAAGATTATACAATATTGGTTGCTGATGTTGCTACTGCCAGTCAATCATGCAGACAGCTCCAGTATTTTAAGAGTGTGTCCAATTAAATCCATGATTTTGTGATAAACAAAATCTCTAATCTAACTAAAATTTAATTTGATAAAAGGTGAACAGGCTGTACTTTACCGTTTCCCAAGTAGCACATATATGGGTTAAAATCCTGTGGGCTAATGAACTAAAATTGCTAGCCAATAGTTCTACTACAGTATAAAGACGGAAATATGGTTAAAGTGGGGAATAATAATTTGGCTATAATGGGGTAAAACTGGCCAATTGGCACCTCTCTTTTGATTTTATGGTTGGGTTTATTAGCTACTTTTTGACTTTAAAATCAAGCTTTTTTAGCTGAATTCTGACTTGTTTTTTAGTCGAAATTTGAGTAATATTTTTTTCCGAAATTTACCTAAATAATTTCTCATTTTTTGCCTTTTCTTCATTTATATGATAAATCATCAATTGTTTCAAATTATGTAGAAATAGTATCAACAGAGCCAATCAGTGTAAGAATTTGTGAGCCAAGAGGAAATGCAAAGATAACAAATCATGTTTTCGTAGAAATACGTACAGTATGACTTATTATGTAAAATATTTAAGAAGTTTGACGGTTTTTTTGTAGCTTGGAAATGTATTTTACTAAGAAAATTGATTAAAGAGTTCATAGCGTAAAAAAACATGCATGAAAATACGTTTTTATAGGTCGAAAGAATATGATTGTTTAAAATGGTCAAGTAATGACTAGGAAATTAGTTTAATTTTACTTTCAATCATGGCGGATCATAAAAAGCTTTGGGCTATTTTTTAAGCAAATATTCTATGAAATTGGCCACTTTGTAAGCAAATATTTATCAAATGGCAATAATTCTCAAATGTAGCCAAAACGAGGCACCATTTACTAAAATTTTGCCATTAAAAATGCTTACTTGGTTTGCCTTTAGTACCTGCTAAAAAATGGTTAATTTAAGACCCAGTAGTCAGTGTAAAAAAATTAAACGATTACCCCAAGTCGGCGTTTTTCTATAATATATGGTGGAATATTTAATCTTTTTATTAGACGTTTTGTATGGTAAATAATTTATATTTCGTTTTTCTAAATAAATCTTCAGTTTGGTTAAGTATAGTTTTATAGATTATAAACGTAAATTTGAAAATGTGGCATTTTTTGGCAATGCTGCAAAAATAAGCGAAATAAAACTACCCAATTTAATTTAATTTTGAAACAAAAATACGATAATAAAAGCCATATTTTTTCCTGTCATTTTTTGTTGTCTTAAAAGGTCATAATCTGGCATTCGTATATAGCTATTATTACTTTAATTAAACTTAAATGCTTGCTAAGATATGTTTGTTTGATGTATGGGAAAAATGCCTACTTATTGATCATATACTGACCTCTATTTCTATTGATTAAAAATGCCATATTCTGGCATTTTAAACAGATATGCTTACTATAATTTAACTTGAATACTTACTAGAATATATCTGGTTATGTTGTTGCAACCTAATTGACAGATATTTCTACTTTTTGGCCATCCAATATTACAAAAAAAAAGTTGGAGGTTTAATTACGCCATAAAAGATATGTTTTGGCCAAGTAATTATGCTATAGCCTATCTACATTAAAAATTGCTACTTTGGGAACCAAAAAATTAAATTTGAAGCGAGTTTTCATGGCAGAAAACAAACCAAGAATCATTTGCCAAAACTTGACAAATCTCTTTACCTTGGTCATAAATGATGGGATTTACTGGGGTCATTTAATCCTGAATCAAAAGTAACATTAAAAAAATAAATCCCACTCGATGGTCTGGATGAATTTCATTAATTGCTGCTACGTTTCTTTGATATTCTAAAATCACTATCAAAAATGTTTATTTAAAATCGACTAATACCAATAAAAAGAAAGAAGCTTTAGCTCTTAAAAATAAAATGTCCAATTTTGAACAGTCCTAATGTTTATAATTTTTTGTGAAATTAACTTCCCGTCATAGGTTTTACATGAGAGGTTATTTAGCTTAAAAATTATCTCAGATCGCAAATGTATACAAGTAGATTGATTAGCCTAGCTTTACTTTCAATTGAGTCAAAAATTGCTTCAGAAATGGATTTGACTATCGTAGTTAAAGAGTTTGCAAATAGAAAGGCTAAAAAAGGGAATTTCAAAATAAGCTATTAAAAGAAATAATAGAAATTGATGATATAATAAATAAATGTTTTTTTTTAATAAATGAATATTTCGTTGTTTAAAAATAGGTGTTTTGTTTTATATTTTATATGTTTATTAGTGAAATCAGTTATGCTATTTTTCAGGTAAAAGTGATGCTAGACTATGGTTAAAAATTAGTGGGTGCTTTGATTTTTTAACAGGGTATCAAATGGTTATAAAGTTGGTAAGTATTAAAAAAGTTTTTATTTGGGATTTTTATTAACTATTGAATTTTATAAAAAAAGTATTACTTTTATTTGGGGCAAAGGGATCCCGCTGATTCTCTTTCTCCAGGGTCCCAGGCTGTCTTGTTCTGCTGTTGAACAAGATACTTATGATACGATCAGAGTATCAAAGGTTTTCTTATTTTAAATATAATAACCTAAATTTTACTATTTTTTTCGAATATACTGAAAAAACTGAAAAAATATTCCTTAAGTATCAACTTAGCTGCTTATTATATTACTTACAAGACATCTTGCCAACCTGACGAAATTATATTGGGAGCCTTCCAAAATACTTCATAGATATAGACACGTTGTTTCGTTTGTTTAACTGCTTTTTGCACAAAAACAAATGTCGGAAGATTTAAAATAAACCAACCTAGAATAAATAATTTTTAAGCAATCTTAAAAAGGTAATAAGGTACAGAAACTCAATATAAAATTAAAGTGCACTCTCGAAATTTAGGTTAGGTTTTTGAGACTGAAAAATTTCAACGTCAAAAAAAGGTCCCTACTTTATACTATTTCTATCGTTTTAGCTTAAATAAAAGTGGCTCTAGAGATGTTGAAACCTCCAAACTACCCTTTAAATACGCCACTGCCTTCCATTAATTACTACCACACATGTTTTAACTACTACCAGCTTCCGTTGACTAGTACCGTACATGTTTTATTTATTACCACCTTAAATTAATTAATAACACACACAATTCAATTACTACCATATTTTTTTAATTACTACCACACGTATTTCAACTATTACCACCTTCCATTAATTACTACTGCTACTACCAGCATACATTGATTATTACCACGCACCTTCCATATGTTACAATCAGTCATATTTCAACTACAACCCTCTTCCTTTGGTTACTGCTACGCAAAATAGTCTTCCATTAATTACTACCGATCATATTAGGTGGTAGTAGTTAAAATATGTGTGGTAGTAACTAATGGCAGGTGAGAGTAAGTTAAATATGTGTGGTTGTAATAATAGCAAGCTGATAGTAGTTATATTATGTGTGGTGGTAATTAATGGAAGGTGATAGTAAATTAAATGTGTGAGTTAATAATCAATGGAAAAGCTAAAATACCATTGCTAATAATCAATGCAAGTAGTTGATATGTGTGGTGGTAATAAATAAAATATTAATGGATGGTAGTAGTTAAAATGCATGTGACAGTAATCAATGAAAGATGGTAGTGATTCAATTATATGTGGTAGAATCAAAGGGAGGTGGTAGTAATTAAATTCTGTCCACTAATAATTAATAGAATATAGTAGTAATTGAAGTATGTACGGTAGTAGTCCCAAGAGTGTGAAAATATCTAGGTTTGATGAGTTCCTAAAAGTTGAGAAAGAAAATTAAAAAGAAAATCGGTCAGTAAATTAGGCAGACCCAAAAAATATTTAAATTGATATTGATGAAATAATATCCACCTATTTGATAATGCAAATATTATTGTTAAAATTATTCCAGTAATCAGGGGGCTGGTGACGCCACAGATACAGAAGTGCAGTATTTTTTTTGCAAATTGTACCTCTTAATGGGCTGTTTAGGAATGTGCACACATGTAGGCCGTCTGATTCACAAAAAAATGGACAAAAAAGCGCTTCTTCAAAAATATTGCAGATAGAACAATACTGTTTTAATTTAGGGTAGATCTTTACCCATAAAAAAGGTTATAATGATTTTTTCGGAAATGTACCAGCTTTCGTGATAAATCAATTTAAACTCATGTAATCATTGATTTACTTCTTCATTTTTTTGGGACCAAAAGAAAAAAATCTTGAATTTATTAGCAAGCGCGCGAATAAAGTTTGCAATAACTCGAGTAAACATTATTGTTTATTTATAATTCAAAATGCCTTTGAAAGAAGACATCCGTGGATATTTATAATAGCATAACCTCAAAAAAACTTTCAATTTTCGTAAAAACTATGAGGACTACAGAAAAAAACTCATTTTTTTAAATTATTTTTTTACTATTAATGGAAAAAAGTACACAATTATATTAATCCTAAGAACTGTCTCTGGGGACTGGGCTAAATATCCAACAGAGAAATCATATTCTTAAATTTCAAATTTGTTTTTGTATGTATGTATTTCATCTCATTTCATAACTTCAAATTTTGGTCAAAAATTAAGAGTCATATGGGGATGACCTGGCAACATTTTGGTAAAAATCCATTATGACAAAAACGAAATGGCGACCCAGTGTAATGTTAAAAAAATTTTTATTAAAAAATTACTCATCCAATTTATCTCAAATTTTGCAAAAACATCTAGTATTATGTTGGAATGAACTGGTAACATTTTGGTATGAATCCAAGATGGCGGAACAAAATGGCGGCTTAAAAAAATATTTAAAAATTCAGCCTGAAAAAACTGCTTAGTGGTTTAGTTTCAAATTGTGTGCCAGGCTTTATACATCTTTACTCTTTAGCGTCGTTAGATGCAAAAAATATATTTTATCAATCTCGTCGATCCGTCTGTCGGTATACCTGTCTGTCTGTCTGTCTAGCAGTTCGCGGAATAGCTTAAAGACCACTTACCCGATTGACTTCAAATTTTTTTCAAAAATTAAGGGTCATATGGGGATGACCTGGTAATATTTTGGTAAATTTACAATATGGCGAAACAAAATGGCAGCCTAGTGAATTGTTAAAAAAAATTATTAAAGAACTACTCATCCAATTTATCTCGAATCTTGTAAAAACCTCAAGTATTATGTTAGAATCAACTGGTAACATTTTGATAGGTATCCAAGATGACGGAACAAAATGGCGGCTTAATAAAATATTTAAAAATTGAGCCTGAAAAAATGCTTAATGGTTTGATTTCAAATTATGTGTTAAAGGGATCAACTAGTAAAATTGTGGTACTAATTCTAGATGGCCGAACAAAATGGCGACTAAATAAAATGTTTGTAATCAAGAAATCAATCATCCTTTCAGGTTTTATACATCTTTACGTTTTAGCATCCCTAGAGGCCAAAAAATATGTTTTATCAATTCCGTCGATCTGTCTGTCGGTCTGTCTGTCAGTTCGCGGTATACTTTAAAAACTACTTATCCGATTGACTTCAAATTTTGACCAAAAATCTGGAGTCATATGGGGATTATCTGGTAATATTTTGGTAGAAATCCAATGTGGCAAAATAAAATGGCGACCTAGTGAAAGGTTAAAGAAAATATTTTAAAAAAATTACTTATCCAATTTATTTTGAATTTTGCATAAACATCAAGTATTATGTTGGTATCAACTGGCAAAATAATAAAGTATTTAAAAATTCAGCCTAACTAACTACTTAATGGATTTATTTCAAGTTGTGTGCCATAACTAATTGTGGTATAGGGCTAAACTAGTAAAATTGTGTTACTAATTCAAGATGGCGGAACAAAATTGCGGCCAAATAAAATTTTTGTAATCGTGAAGAAATCACCCTCTCAGTTTTTACATATCTTCACGTTTTGCACCACTAGATGCCAAAAAACATTATTTAGAGTTTCAGTACATAAAACAATTTTTTTTTTAAATTGTGGACGTTTTGCAACTGTATTGTTCCATCCTCAGGAGGCATATATAGATCCTATATTCTGCATGAAACCCATATTATCAGTCTTTACCTACTCTGTTGGTCCACATATATTTTCCAGATGTTAAGTTTCTAAATGATTTTCGTTAACAATCCTTTTGTTATTATGTTAGAGTGGTATATAGAGTGCTGTGTTAGTGTGGGGTTAGGATCCAGCAAAAAAAACAAAAGTCTACTTTTAAATAGTCAATATTTCGCAACTTTATTGTTGCATCCTCAGGACACATATATAGATTTTATATCCTGCATGAAACCCATATTATCAGTCTTTACTTTTTACATTGGTCCGCAATTATTTCCCAGATATTAAGTTTCTAAATTTTCTAAATCTTCTTGTTATGAGTGGTGTATTATTTGGGGTTAGGAAATATCTGGGGACTAACGGAGTAGGTAAAGACTGATAATATAGGTTTCAATTTAAGATGGCGAAACAAAATGGCGGCCAAATAAAATTTTTAAAAAATCAACGTAAAAAATCTTGTTCAATTGAAATTTGACTGAAAAGTTAAATGTGAAAATAGGATAAACTGGTACGAATTCAACATAACATAGGAAAATAGAGGTTTGTGTTAATGTAAAAAACTACTTATTGAATTTATTTTAAATTATGCCCAAAAGTCAAGTGTGGTATAGTTAGAATCAAAAGAAAAGATAATATATGTAACACATATATACTGTGACTCTGTAGTGAACTAAATTGGGTCACACTTCACTATTCCTAACAAATGGAAAAAAGTCATTACGATTTTTTTAATACAATTAGTTTCTGAAAAGTGCAGATAGAGGGAGCTCCTGTCGTACTGATATGATATGGTACAGGAATTTCGTACACGTAAAGATCTAAGGAACCGGAACCGGCAACATTTAGAGACGATTTGTTTGTGTGATTATATTGATATTGCAACGACATATCTGAGTAATATGTGTTGCCCTACGTATTATTTTATGTTTACCTAACGAAAAATCAGCTGGCGAATGCATATTTTCTAAATAGGCATGAGTACTTCCTGTTCTTTTCCACATTACGTGATCGGAAATAACCGTATAGATAATAATATTTCAAAATTGTTTATGCTAGTTTTATCTAAAATCGTGTAAAACCAGATAATATCACGTTGCTGTGAGTGGATGATGTGAGTGAAAAATAATATTTTATTCCCCCTTGAAAATTTGACTTCATGAAGTCGGCGCTAAACTTATTATTTAATCATAAAAATATATTCATGTATTCAGTCAATTCGGTGTTTTGATATCAAATACTTCGCGTATAAGGTCTTACTGTAGTTTGGGGCCGACTTCACGTAGTAAAATTTTCGAGATGGAATAAAATATTATTTTTCACTTTTTAGTGCATTTTTTCGGTTTCATTTTTTCATAAACATTTTTATGAGTAGGTAACTCCATATGGTGGCCATTTTTCTGCACTAGGCAAGCTGTTTTAGTACAAATCTAAATTGTTGGAATATTTTTTTTCAAAGTTTAAAGATGGATATTTCATGCTTCTACACATATGCCTGCATATGCACATAAAAATAGTACATACAGATACAGAACCTTGTTAACGCCTACAATTCTCAAACATTTTTTAAAATTTTGTTGCTTCTGACTAAAATGATTTTTGAAAAAATTCAAAAAAAAAACAAGTTAGACTAGCTAGAATTTACCAAACACTAACATAATGTATTCTAAGATTTTATTATAATTCGCTTTTGGAATTATTAACCAGAATTAATTCCCAGGTCGTGACCTCTTTAACCCCCCCCCTCGAAATATTAATTCCGTCCAATTTTTTTGGTTTCTTAGATTTTTGCGATATTTTGTACCGTTTGAAATTATTCAGCAAAGTGTTCATTTGTGCCTACCTAATTTCAAGGTCATAATGCATTAACAATTAACATTATATATATATATATATATATATATATATATATATATATATATATATATATATATATATATATATATATATATATATATATATATATATATATATATATATATATATATGTTCCATATGCCATCACGGATATTTTGCTAAATAAGTTCTAAAGTACTAAAAAAGGTTATGTTTTGTTACGTCGTGTTTGTATTATATAATATATATATATATATATATATATATATATATATATATATATATATATATATATATATATATATATATATATATATATATATATATATATATATATATATATATATATATATATATATATAATGTGTTTTCATTCCGGGTGTACATCCGTTCACTACTGTCGTTCTGAAAAGAACAGTTTTGCTGATGTTTCGCCAAAATCACATTTGGCATTTTCGAAGCTTTCTTTCTCGCGTCCGAATAGAGACTGAAGTGTTGGTGACTGCGACGCTTCCTTTTATACCCCACTCGGCCGAAGGTTATATCTGCGCAGGCGTTGATCGTTATTTATGTTTTCCGGATGGTGATGTTGTTGTTGCGCTAATTGCGCTAGAGTTTTTGCGATTTTAGATTTGTCGATTATTGTCTTCCATACTGTTGGTAGTTTTAATGATTCGTCCCTTTTATTCAAATCACCTTGTTTTTCAATTTCTATGGCTTCTCGGATTATTCTGGTCTTATAATGTTCTATATTGGCAATCTCTCTACACCCCTCGAAATTTATTTTATGGCGGTTTCCTGATGATGTAGGAATAAAGCTGAGGTTGTTTGTTTATTTCTGATGCTGAGTTTATGCTCTTCCACTCTTGCTGATATTCGCCTGTTAGTTTGCCCTACGTACAACTTTTCACAGTCCTGGCACGGAATACTGTACACTCCGTAGTTTTCCAGTTTGATTTTATCTTTTGGGTTTCCGAGTAGTTTACCTATAGCCGTTTGTGGCTTGTGTATTGTTTGTATGTTGTGTTTCCTCAGAATTCTTCCGATTCTGTCTGTTGTGCCTTTTACATATGGTAGGACTACTCGTTGCTTTCCCGGTTCGTATTTTTTGTTGTTCGTTGTTCGGGAAACCTGTGCATTAATAGCGATTTGTGTAGCCATTTTTCTTTAAAGCACTAGATATTACCTTAAGTTCGTTTTGTCTCGTCTGTGTTTCAGTTAGTCGCACGGATCTAGATATTAGAGTATTTGCCACAGCTTGAATTTGTGCTGGGTGATGATGTGATTTTGCATTTAAATATCTGCCTGTATGTGTTGGTTTTCTATACACGGTGTATTCGAAGTGTCCGTTATACAGTTTTGTGACCAAAACATCTAAAAATGGTAGTTTGTTCTTTTCCTCTAACTCTAGAGTAAATTATATTCTGGGGTGGATTGAATTTACGTGAGTCAGAAATTTTTCGAGCTCTGCATGACCATGTTGCCATATAATAAATATTTCATCCACATAACGAATCCATAATTTGGGTTTTAAACTTGCTTTCTCAAGAGCTTCTTTCTCGAAGTATATCATAAATAAATTCGCGACTACTGGTGATAGCGAGGACCCCATTGGAGCACCATCCATTTGTTTATACATTTGCCCGTTGAAAGAAAAATAAGTATTTTTGAGGCAATGCTCCGAGAGTTCTATTATATGTGCCTGGAAATCCTCGTTCATAGAAATCTTGTCCAATGCTTCGTCCATGGGAATACTGGGATATAACGATTTGACATCTAGGCTTGCTATGATATCGTTTTTTTCAAGGACGATATCTCGTATAATTCGAGTGAAATGCTCCGAGTTTTTTACAAATGAATCAGCTTTTTCCACAGTTGGTTGCATAATTTCAGAAAGGTATTTCTCCACTTTATATACTTTTACAGTTTATAAATATATATATATATATAGATATATATATATATATATATATATATATATATATATCTATATATATACATATACACATATATATATATATATATATATATATATATATATATATATATATATATATATATATATATATATATATATATATATATATATATATATATATATATATATATATATATTTATATTTATATTTATATTTAATTGTACTATATTAATCATATTTTTAATACAAATTTGAACTGAGTCTGGCAGGGGGGGGGGCAGCTGCGCCTCTGACGACGTACATATAACACAATCTGGGGCGTACATATAATACAATCTATAAATTTAATGGAAGGATATTTCTTGTTTAATATTTCTAAGAAAGTGTCCAAATTTTCTGTTTTAGTATCAAAAATAGCAAATATATGGTCTACATATCTATACAACATCCTTAAAAAATACTTGACATATTTTTTGAAGTGGGTTTCTAATTTACCCATAAACAAATTTGCATGAAACGGAGATAAGAAATTGCCCATCGCAGTTCCCTCAAGTTGTTTATAATATTTATTGTTGAACTGAAAAAACTTTGAATCATACATAATTTTGTGAGAAGCAAATATTCTCAATAATTTCTTTCTTCAAATTATTGAATTCAAGTAGTTCCTTTAAGTACTCTAAAGCTAGTGGTATGGGTACACTAGGAAACAATGAGCTTACATCAAAAGATATTAAAATTTCACCTTCTTTTAAGTGAACATTCTTAATTTTATGTAAGAATTCTAACGAGTTAGTAACCTCAAAGTTATCGTACGAGATATTTAATGTGCTGAATTCTTCTACTAACTATTTTTGAAATACGTTGGTGATCCAACAGCTGAAACAATAGGTCTACTAGTTAGTCAATCTTCCATTAAGTAAAGAACGTTTTAAAAATGAAATGAAGGGGATTAAAAATATAGCTAAAAGTAATGGATATAATGATACTTTTGTACATAAATTAGTAAATAGACATAAGCATAAGAAAATGTTAAAAGATACCACTACTCTTCAAGCACCTGAAGCTCCCAATAAGTTCATAGTAATCCAATATAACCCCAGATATATGAGAGGTCTAGAAAAAGTATTTAAAAACGTAGGTAGAACAGTGAAAAATCTCCTTGGAAACCCTAAAGGCAAAGTCGACTTGAAAGAGAGGAGTGGCATCTATGAAATTAACTATAATGACTGCGATCTAAAATATGTTGGGCAAACTAAACTCTCCATAAACATTCGTTTAAAAGAACATATGGCATAGTTAAGATACGGAAGGACAAAAAAGTCAAGAGTTGCACAACATGCTTTGGAAAACAATCACCAAATAGGAATAAAATAATCTTAAGTTAATTAAGAATGTATCTAATATTAGATTACTGGATGCATTTGAGGGTATAGAAATAGTTAAATGTAGTAAGAAAGCACTAAATGAAAACAAAGGCCCTATTTCCTATAGTCCCCTCTACTGCTTACTTCACAACGGCAGTCGGGTGCAACCAAGTGTGACCATATTCACCTATAAATAGTCTCGGTTAGGATAAGTTACTTTAGTTTATATCTTGGTTTAGCGAAACGCGCGTCCAGAACGTAACAAGTTGTGGTATAGTGTGGTTAGAACTCTTGTATTTTGATCTATCTTCCACCACAAGTTCCAGCTATAGAACAATCTATATATGCATATAATTATTTTATAACTTTATACAAATCCTATAAATTGTGATTTATTTCAGTTTTTTAAATTTTTCATTTATTTTTCATAACTTTATTTCCATAGTCTATAATCATCAATTATGTTATTAATTATTTTCCCCAAAAAAGAATGTTTTATTGCAGGAAATGAAATTTTACCGAATATTTACATTTTGTATGGCCGTCATTTTGTTCCCCTATATTGGATTTTTACCAAAACGTAACCATTCCATTCCCATACGATCCTTGATTTTTTAATTTTGAAGTCAATCAGATAAGTAGTTTTTAGGCTATACCGCGTGCAGACAAAACGGCAGACCGACAGTCTGACGGAAATGAAAGAGCATGTTTTTCAGGGCGATTTTTTCACTATTACAGTACTTCGCTCTTAAGAGGGAAGTAAAAATTGGAAAATACGCAGAATTCAGACAATTTGATAGTTCCACCTAAAGTAAAGAAGATGCTTGAGTGACCTGGATGCTTCATTTAGCTGATAGTGGTTTTCGACTTGAAAAGCACTGGAGTTGGAGCAAAAATTAAAAAAGAACGCAAACAAAAAGAATGTAAAAATTCAAGAACATAGAGCAGTTACTGAAATATTTGTATTTAGAAAATTTCAGGCTTGATGAATAGATGGATCGTTTGCTTTTTTTGTTTGTTAGATTACAGTGTAACAAATAAAAATGCCCTTTTTTTATATTTATATATGTGTGTTTGTTTTAAAGTACAACATAATTTTGTAAGGTTATTATATTTAATACAAAAATGCATTTTTAATCGATTTTTAAATATAATTAAATATTTTATATTGTTAGGCATTGGGCCATCCACTTCAATTGAATGAGTGATTAGAAGAAGGATAACATTCCAGTCAAGCTTGTTTTTGGGAAATAAAAAAAAACTGCTTTGCACTTTGCGCCGAAACCGTTAATTTTTCAAAAACTATTACTATTAGTCAATTGATCTCTTTGACAAAGTACATGTGATACCAAAGTTTAAACGTTTTATACGCATTTAGTAACTAGATATTGGTGTTTGAAAGTACAAATATCTTATCTTTTTCCACGCAATATGCAAAAATATAGGTAAAAAAAACAAAAAAGGACATAAATGAAATACTAATTTTTATTTTACATAAAAACTTTGTAAAACATAATATCAACATTCTTTTTAGATTTCTAGGTCACTGGTTTCTCTATTTGTTGTGGGATTTGTCAGAATTTCATCTCAAAAGGGCCTGTAGTCTTCGGGTATGTAATGCACTATTTTGGAAACATCTTCTAGCTTCTTAGAGTTGATTGGAACTTTTCCACTGTACGCTTTCGAAGTAGGAAGGTCCACATTGTCTTGTTTCTTCACATTGAAAAGACCATAGGTAAAACCATCAATAAATTCGGATGCTTTGATATAGCCTTTCAGTGCTTGGGTATATGTCAAATGTCTGTATTTGCTGATGGTAAAGGACTGTTTTTTTTCAACATCTTTGACAGTCTTTTTGAAGTATTGAGGCCACCAGCCTTTGACATCAAGTATATCAGTATTATTTAGCCGTTGTACTTGAAAGCTTTGTTTTTTTTTCTTGGAAGATGTAATGATTTCGTTGTATTGATCAGGAGAGTAAATCCTATCGAATTTTCTCAAAGAGCGCTTAATAACTGAAAAGTTTCTGTCGCAATGCAAAAAACTAGGACTTCGGATGGGAAAATATTGATGGATTACTTGAAATTTGCCATTCATAGTCAGTGCAGTAAACAACCTAGTTAAAGTGTGGTTGCGGTTTTGTCCAGCGCACGCATCACTAAAAACATGCAGAGTTTTTACTTCTTCAGGGATATGTTGAGTAATAAAGTCCAACATCGCCGTACTGACTTCAGTGGGACCTCGCTGAGCATCTCCCTCTGTGTGTGTGTGTAGAACACCGATATGTCGTTTCCAAGACTGTGGATATTAAAAAAGTAATACCAAAGTTTGCGCAGATAAAACATTTCCTGAACTGGCATTAAGGGAAGGGGCAGGTTTTGCATATAGTCAAAAACTATGGCTCCAACATCGTTCCTTTCCTTGCAGGTCTCTTTGATTTCTTGAAGTTTATTGTAGAATTTAGATGCTCGTCTTTTATGAATCATAAGTTCTGCAACTGCGCATATCGTTGCTGTTTCATTAAGAGTTGTCGACTTTATTTTTGCATTTAAATCCTCACAAGTCTAGCAAACGTCCACCTGAGGCCTACCAAACCGGTATCCGAAGTTTTCTCGGAAATGTCTCAGATAATATTCATACTTGACGACATTTCTTAAATCAGGATTTTCATTAATCAAGAGCTCGTACATCTTAGCTACGCTTAAACTTGCATCTAAATAGGTGATTAACTTAAAGGAATAATGAGACTCTTTTTTCGGAAACGATTTTATCTGTTCATCAATTTTGGCAACAATCGCGGGATTCAGTTTATTTGCACGATTTGCATGCCTTCCTCTCATATCAACTGGTGCAGTTTTAGTTTCCAGGATCTTAGTTAGGCGTTGTACGACTTTATTGGAGAGAGCATGTAAACTCATATACGCGTTGCGTCAAACTTCAACCCTACTCCCACCTTTCATAGCAAAATATTTGAAAGAAGAAGTATTCTGTTTAGATTCCGCTGTAGCTGAACGATGTCTGGCAACATCATGTCTTTCTATTAATCCTACTAGATATGTATCTTTTTCATTTTTTGGCCTTCCATTATAAACGATTTCGATGATTGAACGTTTCTCTTCGTTAGAGAAATCGGCCATACATTTCTTACGACAAATGCAATCCGGCCCGGTTATTTTAGCATTCACTAGTTTACCTTCATGTGTAACAAACTCTGTCCCTTCTTGTCTTGCTAGCTTTTCCTTTTCTTTTATGTGCAATTTCTTGTTTAATTTCAGCCTTTTTATTTCACGTTCTTCCTCTGAATCCGTGGAACCTGACATTTCTATAATATACAAAGATTATTTACTATTTTTGTTAACAATCACTTAACACTAACTTTACCTCTAAATTTCAGATTATTAAAAATGAAATAATATTAACTAACTTTTAAAACACCTGTTTACTGGACGAAACTAGTAATATGTATAATATATCTCACTTCAATTCGCCATATTTTTGGAATGTTATCCTTCTTCCAATCACTCATTCAATTATTTCTTACATTTAAACTTTTTTGATATAGCTTAATCATATTTATTTAATTTTTACTTATATTTAATAAGCAGCCTATGGCGGCTTCTGACTTATATAAAAAATAGCACAAATACATACTCCTGTCAGATTGGCTCTCTGGTCATTTAACACCGAAATAAAACCGAATAATTTTACAGTTCCACTCGAAATCTTAAAAACACTGATAATTTTAAAAACAAACAGGATTCCTTTTGCTCTCCTAAATATATACTGCATTAGACTCGTTTTCTTACCTGTAAAGGTGTCTAGTTATATAAGCTTCTATCATCTTTCTAATACCTTTTTTTCTTAATTGTGTAAGAGAAAATATCTTATTCAATATAAGGTCTCTGAAATTAAGCATATTACATTTATAATTCGTATTTCTATAAAGAGAAAAGCAGATTCATTTAAATTGTTTCGTAGAACTATATTGTGCCGAACAAGCCGTTTGTGGGTTGGCCTATTATTTTCTGTGTAAATGTGAACTTGCAACTATCGCCTTTTCAAAAGTGAAAAAAGGTCTCCCTGGATCCCCCCCCTAAATTCCCCAGTTATTGAAAGTTTCGGATTGTAATAATTTCTAGGTGTAAAAAAATATTTTTAAATATTTCCATTGTTTACCTATAGCGGATATTTTAAATACATAAAAAACTGAATGTTAGTCTTAGAAAAGGAGGAAGGAAAACGAAAGAGATTACAGCAAAAATTAGAGAAGAACGTAACCAAAAAGTGTGTTAAAATTTCTGAATAGAGCATAGGTAAACTTACAAGTTAGGTCACTGAAATATTCAGATTTAGAAAGGTTCAGGCTTAATGGATGGATGGATCGTTTGGTTTTTTGTTTGTCAGATTACAGTGTTACAAATAAAAACGCTTATTTTACATATTTGTGTGTTTCAAAGTACAAAATAATTTTGTAGTTATTATATTTAAAAAAAGTATATTTTTTAGCCTTTTTTTAAATATCCCTATTTGGTGGCTTTTAAAACTTTTAGGTTATTGTCAGGCTTCGACCCATCCACCTTAATTATTTCTTACATTGAAATTTTGTTGATATAGCTTAGTCCTATTTGTTCAATTTTTACTTATATTTAATAAGCCTATGGCGGCTTTTGACTTATGTAAAAAAAATAACACAATCACAAACTCCTGTCAGATTGGCTCTCTGGTCATTTAACACCTAAATAAAACCGAATCATTTTACAGTTCCACTCGAAAACTTAAAAACCCTGATAATTTTAAAAACAAACAGGATTCCTTTTGCTTTCCTAAATATACACTGCATTAGACACGTTTTCTTACCTGCAAAGGTGTCTAGTTATATGTATAAGCTTCTATCATCCTTTTCTAATATCCTCCTTTTCTTTTAATTGTGTAAGAGAAAACAATTTATTCAATTTAAAGGTCTCTAAAAATAAGCATATAACCCTTAAAATTCGTATTTGTATAAAGAGAAAAGCAGGTTAATTTAAATGGTCTGGTAGAATTATATCGTGCCGAACAAGCCGTTGGAAAATTGGGCAAAAAAAGAAGTTTTATATATACATATTTCTTTTTGGAATTCCTTTCTTGTGGGTTGGCCGGTTATTTTCTATGTAAATGTGAACTTATAACTATCGCTTTTTATATAATGGTGAGAAAACTTTTGTTTTAAAAATGAAAACAGTTCAGGAGTTACCGAATATCATCTGCAAAATTATACGGAAGAATTCACTTCGATTTTCTTCCGTTAGAAAAATAATTATATGTACAGGGTGTCCCGTTTTCGTTGTTTTTATGGAGTATCTATCTTATTAGTGAACATAGCGAATGCGGTTTTCGCGACATGGTGCTTTTTTTTTGTGAAACGAAAGATGACCCAAACAAAATTTTTATAGCCCCCTTCGTTTTTAAAATACAGTGTGAAATTGAAAATATTGCATTTTTGGGCCCCCCTAGTATTTTGGTTGTTGTATAACTTATCGAAAAGGTAAAAACTGGCTCTGATACAGTTTTTCATCCAGAATCCAGTGGCGAATTATTTTTTATGTGAGCTGTCGTTTTTGAGATATAACACAAACAATATTTTTATTTTATATTATTCAGTTCACAATAAGCTTCTCGAAAATATATAATAGAATACACTTTTCTATTCGAATTGCCCAGTAGTTTGCATTTTTATAGAAATAGACTCTAGATATTGAGTTCAAAAATAATGTATCTTATATACCAGGGGAGCTTAGATACAGATCGGTATTTCCAAATACTAGAACTTATTCTAGCGGAATTACTCGATGATCTGCCCTATTTACGCGACATATATTTTCAGGACGGAGCACCTGCTCACAATTCCGGTAGAATAAGGCAGTTTTTGGAAAATAATTTTCTTGAAAAATGAATAGGGACCAATGGTCCTGTAAGATGGGCGGCGAGATCGCCAGATCTCTCGGTTATGGATAACTTCCTGAGGGTACTTTAGAAAACAAAATATATAGGACAAGACATGATACCTTAGCCGATTTAATAAACGCCACAAGAAGGGCATTCAATGAAATGCAACAACGACCACTTATAATTTTCAATGCCTTAAGAAGAATACGGAACTTATGTAGGCCTTGTGTAAGGCAAAATGGACATCATTTCGAGCAATATCTTTAGGGTATAGATTTAGTTTTTTGTTTATTTTAGTGATCTTTAGTGGTAGGATTAGTTTTTGTTGTTGTTGTTGTTGTTAGTTGCTGTTTAGAGGTAGAATTATTAACATGTTCATTTTATTCAATTAATAATACTTTTTAAGATTGATGGACTAATAATAATTCTTTTTATTATAAAACCGAGTTTTCGGTCAACTTTGAACCTTCTGCAAGGCAACAGGCTAAAATTATGACAATGTAAGATAAATAATGCTATGATAGTTATTACAAATCTACTTACATTTTACATTATAATTATTAAATTGCTAAAATTTGAACATTTCTTGTAAAATAGTAATATACGGGGCGTCCCATTTTAAAAAAATGTAAGTTTGTGTTCATTAAATTTCCCCCGAATGGTTTGACAATGTCAAATGTAACAAAATGCATTTGTTATATTTTGAAGCATATCCAGAAGCTGACATTCTCTCCTATTTCTGTCTTTCAATATATCAATGTTGTCTGGTTTTTTTTACATAAACTTTATTTTTCAAATGCCCCCAGAGAAAGTAATCCAGGGACATGAGGTCAGGGCTTCTGGCTGGCTATTTAATGTCACCCCTTCTGCCGATCCACCAATTTGGAAAAGTAAATTCGAAGTTTCTCCTTACTTTAAGCCAAAATGTGTAGGGGCGGCGTCCTACTGGAACCTTGTCGACTAAATGTTGGCACGTCTTCTTACTGTAATGTCAGGTAATATTTGATTTTATAACATCAGCAGATATTTCTCTGAATTTAAATTACCATCAATAAAAACCGGACCTATTATTTCATTATGAATTATATCTGCCTAAACATTAATTTTTTTCAGGATTTTGTGTGTGTGCCAGCCCAATATCGGCAGTAATGTCGGTTATCTATGCCGTTTAGCATAAAAGTAGATTTGTCACAGAAAATGATGTTTTTAAAAAAAATGTGGATTTTCTTCACATTTATTCATCATAATTTTACAAAATTCCATCCGCCGAATAAAATCATTTTCAAATAGTTTTTGAAGCAATGTAATTTTATAAAGATGAAAATTGTTACGCTTAAGAATAGTCCTGATTGATATGAAAGCAGCAACTAACCAATTTGCCACATTACGTACCGATACATTTGGATATTCTACAAAATGCTGCAATATTTCTATACTTTTTTCTTCGCTGCTGACCCTTTTCGGCCTTCCTGACCTTTAACGATCTTTGTAGTTTCCAGTTTGATGGAACCTGTGAATTGTCCTTATCACTGTATGTCAATATGGATTAAAATGTGTATCTTTATGGACTAAAATAATGAAAAAATGTATCACTAATGAAACAATTTATCACTAATATCATGTATTCCCTCCTTTTGTACTAACAACTGCTTGAAGTCGACGAGGCATACTTTCAATTAAGTTAAGTATCACGTTCATGTTATTCCATTCTTGCAATAACAACTCTCTGAGCGCCTGGGCAATTCTTGGTGCAGGTGCATACATTCGGATACGTCGTCCCAACTCATCCCAGACATGTTCGATGGGGTTTATGTCCGGACTGAGGGCTGGCCAATCGGGCCACCTAATTTGCACTTCGTCAAGATATTATCCGACAATTCTAGCTGCGTGAGGCTTAGCATTATCCTGAATTATGGCTCGTAGTAAGCGTAATGCCTTTATAGGCTGCAGAATGAGAATAACTTGTTCCTTCCATGACCTCTGGGTTACCTGTGAACTCAGGGAAAGGGGTATTAATATTCTTTGTTTGTTCATTTAGGTTAGCTTTTCTTAAAAGTACATTTTCGTGTAGTTGCACCGTATGATGGTGAGAATATCCAACTGAAACGTCGTTTTTTTCGGAAATTTGAGAAGTTTTATTATTTTGCCTTGTAGCTTTAACTTTATTAGTTGTATTCGACAGAAGGTCATTTAGTTTAATTAAATTTGGTGCTTCTAGGGTACCACTGTCAAAATTGTTATAAATGCCGCATTCAGCAGACATTAAAGAATGCTGACTAAAAGATTTATAGCTTAAAGAGCCTTGTAAGTTTTGGTTCATCTCCAAAGAACTGTCATTAAAAATTTAACGCTGAGGACAGCGACGTCGACTGACTAGTAGTTTAGGCAAATTAAAAGGTGTTTGAAGAGATTCCCGCCCAAACCATAACCGAAAAACCTCCAAATGGAAGACATTCATCAAAACAAACTGCAGTCTATCTTGTTCCGGCTCTTCTCCATACTCTTCGACGTTTGTTTGCTGCACTGAGGCAAATACGCGACTTATCAGAAAGCAATACTCTGCTCTAATCTTCATCATTCCATGACACTTGACACAAGCCAATTTTGCAATTCGATGCCGGCGTTGCAATGGTGGACCTGTAGCCATCCTTCTATAAAATAATCTAGCAGCACGAAGCCTTCTCCTAACGTTCCATTCACCGATATTTCCATCTGTGACTTTTCGAAGTTGATTTCGTAGCAAAACCGCAGAAGCTGTTCAATTCCACAACTTGCGGACGCCAGACAATGATCATCCCTGGGTGGTCAATCATTTTCGCCCGGATCCGGGCTAGTCTCCTCATATCGTTGGTTCACCTTTTGAACAGCACAAAGGCTCTTGCCAACATTCCTTGCCGTTTCACGTTTTCCTCGACCATCTTATTACAACCTTAAAACAAAATACTACGAATACTACACTATGTGACAGATAGATTTAACAAACACTACGAATACTAGACGATGTGACCGGTTTTATACAGAGAAATCAACAATCAATCAAACCAAGAAACTGAAATGTGAATTTTTAACTAGACCGAATACTCCTTATTTCAGAAAATTCCTAAAGATATTGACAATACTTGACAGATAATAAAAGGATAACATTTCTCGAAAAAAAAATTATTGAGTGTCTACTATGATCCACAGTTTGAAAATATAAGTTCAAAAACCGAAAATTCCAAACAGACGTCGCGTCATAATTTCAAAGTGACCTCAATTTTTTGCTCGCCAGTCTATATATATATATATATATATATATATATATATATATATATATATATATATATATAATATATATACACTATAATATATATACTATAATATATATATATATATATATATATATATATATATATATATATATATATATATATATATATATATATGTTTTTTCATTCCACGTACACCAACGTCATAACAAGAAAATGATCCTTGTTTGGAACATGTTCTGCATCACATCCATTTTAGTCAAACGACGATCGCGATTTCGCTCTTATTAGAGCTCATCAGGCCGCCATAGACTAGCGAGCCCCGTGTAGGGCAAAGGCACGAAATGCAATCACAAAAACAACTACTCCTCTGGCTAATACCACGACCGGCGTTGAATTACATTGTGACTCCTGGCTTTCGCTGGGAGCATATATATATATATATATATATATATATATATATATATATATATATATATATATATATATATATATATATATATATATGATGAATGAATGACAAATCTAAAAGAATATCACCATATGTTCTTAATATTATATCTTTCTTAATGTACGAGGGGAGGGGGGTGTCCGGACCTCCTGGGCCTCGTAAATAAATTAATAAAAACATATTATATGAGTATCATTACTTGTTTTCCTAAAGCCCAATTATTGCGTTGCCTACAAAATGGGGTTGACCCAGATAACTTTATTTTAGTCGTTCAGCCAGAACCATTTCTCGTGAAATTTACTATACTTATGGTCATAAATTTGGTGACTTCTTCCTTATGAATCCAAAAGGATTTATTTTTTTTTATTTTTAGGACGCTTTGTCACTATCCTTTATATTTTTTTTGTTTATTCACTCGGTTTTAGCGTTTACGGCTGTTTCGTAGCGATAACAGAAAATTATCTGGGGGCTTTAGTTTTTTATCGTCGTTTATTTTGCCGATATACCGTAGCAAATGATGCGACAATTTTTGAAACACAAAACTCTTGTTCACAACTAGCTTTCGAAAAACAAACAACAAGAAAAATTAATTAATTATAATGGAAACCAAACACCTCTTGACTTTAATCCTTAATATCGCATAAAGATCGAGACCAAATTAACAGAAAGCTGGAAGACGAGACATTCTTAATTTCGTTTTTAATAATCTTATAGCTAGTTTAGCTATCTTTTGTTTCAATGTGTAATCATTACACTCTCCATTGAACCCTCGCTTCGGCTTGACTTTTAAATCCTGCCAATAATTCATTTAAATCACGAGCTAAAGCCCAAAAAGCTTAAAAAGTTCTTGCTCTTCCATCCGTATCTTTTAACCGCATATTTAATTCCCCCGGGCCTCAAACCCACAAAAAATGATAAAGGAATAAATTTGAAGAGAGGTATGCGCTTAATGACTGACTAAATTTACTTCAAGGATTCGGAGTGGAATCTCAAAGGTCTTAATCCGTGGTGATAGGGTGCAATGGTACATGTGTGAAATATGGCACTGACACTTCAATATTGACAAGGGCTCCTTGTTAAAAAAGGTGCCTCTAGCCGATGCATTGGGTGGTTTTAATGACGTAATGCAGCACAGAGTTTAACATTGGCCCAAAATGGCAATTTCCTTAGGACTTCGCCCATTGCGAACCCGCTGTATAGAAAAAAAACAACTTTTATTTAGGCTCATTAGCACAACTTGTTCTTTGTTGCAATAGCTGTCCGCGCATTTCTCTTTTTGGACCGGAAATATTTGTTACTGGATACTAATCCCAAATAATACACCACTCTAATATAACAACAAGAGGATTGTTAACGAAAACCACTTAGAAACCTAATATCTGGGAAATATATGTGGAACAACGGAGTAAAAGTCCTGATAATATGGGTTTCGTGCAGGATATAAGACCTATATATGTGTCCTAAGGATGCAAAAATTAAGTTGCGAAACATCGACAATTTAAAAAATATTTGTTTTTTTTTACTTGATCTTAACACCAAATAAAATACTACTTTAACAAAATTTTTTTAACATTGTTCCGCCATATTGGATGTTTACCAAAATATTATCGGGTCATCCCCATATTACCCTTAACTTTTGGTCAAAATTTGAAGTCAGTCGGTTAAGAAGTATTTAAGCTATGTCACGAACTCAGAGACAAACCGACGGAATTGATTAAACATGTTTTTTGGCATCTAGGGACGCTAAAACGTAAAGATATGTAAATCCTGAGAGGGTGATTTTTTTCACGATTACAAACATTTTATTTGACAGCAATTTTGTTTCGCCATCTTGAATTAGTAACACAGTTTTAGTAGTTGCGCCCTATACCACATTTTTTCGACAATTTTGAATTAGTTTTACTATTTTACTAGATGATTCCCATACCACAATTATTTATTGCACACAAATTTGAAATCAAACCATTAAGTAGTTTTTCAGGCTGAATTTCTAAATATTTTATTATACCGCCATTTTGTTCCGCTATCTTGGATTTATATCAAAATTTTACCAGTTGATTCCAACATAATACTGGATGTTTATCCAAAATTTGGAATAATTTGGATAAGTAGTTTTTTCATAATAATTTTTTTAACATTTCACTAGGCTGCCATTTTGGATTGCTAGCAAAATATTACCAGGTCACACCCATATGACCCTTAATTTTTGATAAAGTCAATAGGGTAAGTAGTCTTTAAGCTCTGCCGCGAACCGACAGACAGGCAGACATGGCATCTAGGGACGCCAAAACGTAAAGACGTGTAAAACCTGAGAGGGTGATTTTTTCACAATTACATACTTTTTATGTGGCCGCCATTTTGTTCGTACCAGTACCAGAATTTTACTAGTTGATCCCTATAGCACAATTTAAAATCAAACTATTAAGCAGTTTTTTAGGTTGAATTTTTAAATATTTTATTAAGCCGCCATTGGATTAGTACCTAAATGTTACCAGTTGATTCCAATATAGTTTATATTTTTTGCAAAATTTGAGATAAATGGGATGAGTAGTTTGTTAATAATATATTTTTTTAAGACTTCACTAGGCCACCACTTTGGTGGATTTTTACCAAAATATTACCAGGTCATCCTCATATAACCCTAAATTTTAGACTAACGTTGGAAGTAAATCGGGTAAGTAGTCTTTAAGCAATGCCGCGAACCCAGATACAGACAGACAGACAGACCGACACACGGACAAGAAATTGATAAAACATATTTTTTGCTATCTAGCGACGCTAAAACGTAAATATATGTAAAACCTGAGAGGGTGATTTTATTTTATTATGATTACAAACATTTTATTTAGCCGCCATTTTGTTCGGCCGGAATTAGTACACTATTTTACTAGTTGATTGATACCACAATTATCTATGGCCCACAAATTTGAAATCAAACCATTTAGCAGTTTTTTCAGGCTGAATTTTTAAATATTTTATTATGCCGCCATTTTGTTCCGCCATCTTGGATTCGTACCAAAATATTACCACTTGATTTCAACATAATACTTGATATTTTTGCAAAATTTTAGATAAATTGGAGTAGTTTTTTATTAACAATTTTTTTAACACTTCACTAGGCCGCCGTTTTGTTTCACCATATTGGATTTTTACTAAAATGTTACCAGGTCATCCCCATATGATCCCTAATTTTTGACGAAAATTTGAAGTCAATCGAATAAGTAGTACGCCGCGAACAGACAGACAGACCGACGTAATTGAGAAAACATGTTTTTCGTCATCTAGGGGCCCTGAAACGTGAAGATCTAAAAATGGAAAAAGAATGGGGTAACTTTGAAGACATTTTGCGGAGTCGAAACCCTGACTATTTTGTCAAGGTAAAATGGGAGTCCGATGGGGAATAGAAAGGAGATTTAAAATCAATATAGGAGGCCTATACCGCAAATGAAGAGAAAGTGATAGAATTTAAAAAAACTGTTTTTGTCTTTTCAGTTTTTCCATATTGCACTATTTCTTTTCGAGAGGGGCGAAAATTGTTTATGGGACCTCGAATCTCCCCCTAGGGATTTAAAAACCACATCGCCAAAATTATTCTCCGGATTATACAGGGCGAGCCATTTAGAAATAAAATTGCAATTTTATTTTCATATCTTTCCCCATGGTTTTATGTTTTGCCCTGTTGGCATGCGAATGGTTGGTCCTGGGTGGATCAAGTAAATACGCAAAGAAACCTCTTTATTTCTTCTAGAGACTGGTGTGAAAATCAGTTCGATCAGGGATAGGGGTGCATTGAGCAATTGTTAAATTGTAGCGTGCAGGAATTCGGTTTGCCATTTTTGAGCCCTTCGTAAACTCGTATCGGTATCTCCTAGGATAAAAACGATTAAATATATCAATAACTCCATCTTTTTCTACAAGAAATGGATTTACTTTTTTTTTATTCGAGGTCGCAAAATTGAATTTCTAGTAAAAATGCACATAATTTCCATTTGATAGAAAACTGACACATTTTTCAAGGTGGCCTGGCATTGCAAGCTGAAGGTTTGACGGCCATATCAAGATCAGTAATGTGTAAATATCTATTTGAGCGCTTTGAGGGTAAGTGAACATAGATATACATACCGAATAGTAGAGAAATAGCAAATATTATTATTAAATGAACGGTAATGATAATTCAATATTAACCATCAGTTTTTATTTTCCTTCTGCAGGTTGCTACTTGAAAGACAACTAAAACAGAGTCGGGCTAATTCCTATAATAAATTGTGTCTGAAGAAGTATAAATATTTAGTGCCTAATTTTTTATACCTCTGCTGAAGTGCTGTAAAGGTTGTATGAGTGAGATGGATTCTATTCGGAACTTTTCAATATATCTACGTTGTGCCGCTTGAGCGTTACACTGAACTTCCCTGTAGATTAAATGCATATCTGCATATTCTTCATTACTAGACGAAACCATTTTTAAAAAAAATGTAACTTAAAATCTTACTTTCAATTAAATCAAATTATTAATGTGACAATAACAATTTTTTCAAAAATGACACTTGCGTTTATTATTGTTAAGAACGGTTACCTAGCATTGTTGAGTAAGTATACATTTTTTTATGAATAAATACTTACACTTTTCTAAGCAAAAAAGTGCACTACGTTCTCTAAAAAAAAAGAATTACATTGTGCCTTCAAACAAACAACGGTCATCACGTGTATTTTTTAAAAAATTTTGTTTTCCTTGCATCGATGCATAAACTTGCAAATTGCTCGAGAACAGTTACCTCTAGCGTTGTTGAGTAAGTATAGCTTTTTTTGCTTAGAAAAGGTACAAGAATATTATTATAAATAATAGTAGCGTATGCAGCGCCCTCTAAGTGTCACATGTAATTTAATACCAAATTATGATTCCTCACCCAAAAATACCCCGATGCCCAATTTCGTGAGAACATTTTATTATTTGCAACAGATATTTAATAAAAAATAAAATCTATATTTCAGAAGCATTTCCGGACTTAGGTTAATATAGACATTTTTTATGTTTTTTTTAGGTAGAATCACCCCTTTCATTTTGTAGGGGTTGTTCGTGGACACCCTGTATATCTTGTTGATTTTAGTCGGCTTTTTTAATCAAAAGCCAAACTAATATAAGTTAGAATTCAAAGAACGATGTATGACATTATAAAATAGTTTGGTTTTATAGAAAATTTAATTTTTAGCGGTTAAGACTAGTTTTTGTTAAAGTGCGGGACACGAAAGAAAACCGAGCGGTCCTTAAAATAAAGGTTCATACTCTTAAGCAAGCGGAAAAGTAAAATTTGTGTACGCAAATAAATTTTATGTTATTTTATTTGTTGTAAGAGTTTGCCGCTTCACCTATAAAGTGCGCCAGCTAAGCGGTACGGAAAATTAATCGAGGATTTAGTAAATTTCCCACTGGTCCACTTGTAATTGGGATGTGCCTAGAATCTCCATGCACTTGCCGCTAGAAGGTTGAAGCTATTTCCAGTTGCTCCTATACATTTCGAGCATTTGTTTTCATTTCTATATAAATGCGTTGCGTTGAATTTGAATTATTATTTCGAAGTAACGATGACGAGCAAAAGAGGAAAAACAATTCGAAACGATGCACGTTATTGCGAGCGTTATAGAGGCCTGTACTAGAGAAGCTGAAAATAATAGTTTGACTATTCCAATTCAAAACGCGCTGCATTTTACGCTGGTGTCACGCTACTTCACCTTTAAAAACCGCTGGTAAAAAAAGACCCCGATTATCATACAAAGATAAAATTGAGGATGGTGATTTTCAAGTAATTCGACGAACAAGAGGATTTTTATATAAACTTGAAGAAGGTTTCGACCTGCAAACCCCTACTTCGTGCTGTAAAGAACAAAATAGATTTTCCGTCCGTTGTTTGGCGCAAGTGCCAAAATAAATGAAAATTGCTCATTGAGAGACCAAATATTTTTCACTGGCAGGTGAAATATCTATCAACTGTAAGGCAATAAAGGCAAGAAGGACGCAATATTGTGTATCTAGACGAAACCTGGGTAGATAATGATATGACAGTGAACAAATGCTGGCAAAGTGAAAGTGTTACAGGTGTTGTTCAGGGAATCCGCTCTAGTAGTCGCTTTATTATAGTTCATGCTGGTTCAGAAGTCGGATTTGTTCCAGGTGCTGCTTTAGTTTTTCGCTCGGGACTAACAACTGGAAACTATCATGGACAGATGAATAGAGATAATTTTGAAAAGTGATTGCTCGAGAAGCTTCTACCTAACATTCCTCCCAAATCAGTCGTGGTAATGGATAATGCATCTTATCATTCCCCCGTAGAAGATAAAGTGCCAACTAAATACTACAAAAGTTCATATGATATCGTGGCTTAAATCGAACAATCTTGTATGTGATCCAACATGGAGAAAATATCAATTATATGAAGTTATATCATCAGCCAACAAGCCTAGAGAAAGAAAGTATAAATTGACGGTCTTTTACGTAACCTTGGTCATACACCTTTAAGGCTGCCTCCACGCATGTGCGACCTCAACCCTATTGAACTAGCATGGGCAGGAGTAAAAAAATATATTCGAGAGCGCAACATCGGTGAACTTTCAATTAAAGATTAAAATAAAATAACATTAGAAGCGATTGACTCAATATCGTCTGAAAATTGGAAATCGTATGTTAAACATGTTCGTTCTATTGATGATAAATATTGGGAAGTAGATGGCAAAATTGAAACGGTTATTGATGATTTAGTTATCACACTGGGATCTTCAAGTAGTGACGACGAAACCTCATCATTTTCAGAGAAAGACAACGGTTTAGAAGGAATCGAACCATTAGAATCACAGCCGTCAACCTCAAAAATGGCTTAGTTTTTTTCATATATTTTGAAAAATTGTTCATAAAGTAGCTGTCAATAAACTGCTTCAAAATAATTAATTTTCTGTTCAATACCGGGTGTCAAAAAGGATCTAATATTGCAATTAATATTTGAAAAACTACAGAACTCATATTTTTCCAAAATTAACATATCACTGTAGTTATAGTAGGGGAGCCAGCACTGATTCCAGTGAAGAAGATTTATCAAAATTTTAACTTACGCAGTTCGACTTTGGGCTATTCGGGTATGCCAAAAGTAACCGTTTGTCTCCATCTGTCATATTACTTTGTACAGGGGGAGTCATTGTGAAGTACTATACAGGGCGTTTTCTTTTTAAACTTTACCATCCTGTATCTCAAAAGTTAAGACTTTTAGGACATAAAAACACCCCTTTTAACATCAGCACGCAATTAGGGAACGTCCTGTATAGTACTTCACAATGACGGCCCCTGTATAAAGTAATATGACAAACCGAGACAGACGGCCACTTTTGACATACCCGAGTAGCCCAAAGTCGAACTGCATAAATTAAAATTTCGATAAATCTCGTTCACTCGATTTGATGCTGGCTGCCCTTGTAAAATCTGGACTTGTAAATCGTGTATCACTATACTGGGTGGACCAATAATAGTGGACGTAGGCAGTAGCCCGGGAACCGTTAATGACAGAACTCAAGAAAAAATATATTTATAGGTAAATCGATCAAGAAAAATCAAAATTAAATCATTTTAAAATTCGAAAATTTGCCGTTTTTGCAACACAAAAGAGATATAGAAGTGCGGTACACGAAAGAAAACAGACACATATAGATAAAGGTTTATTAAGGATAGTTATATTTTTTAATTATCTGAAGTGCGTATAGTCAAAAAGGAGTTCCATATTATTTAAAGAACGACGGGACACCACTGGTTTAAAGAGATTTCTTGGTCGACCTTCCTAAACCGATTGACTCCATCCGGTTTTCTTTCGTGTCCCGCACTTTACATTATTTTTATTTAGATAATAGGCCGATTTAATCGTTGTTCTTTTTTGTCGTTTTAAAATGCACCATAAAAAAGTTAAGGAAGTCAAGAATTATACCTGGTTTTTAGGTTTAGGATTTTATAACTTTTTCAGTCAATATTTTTTGTGACGTTGGAGTAATCTTCAAAATGCTACTATAAAAGCACACACGGTGTTGTAATAAACTATAAAAGCACTTACGGTGTTGCAATAATTACGTTGCAAAATGTAAAAAAAACAATAGGTAAACTTACTTCTTCAGACACAATACCAGATGGTGCACCCTTTAAAAATAGGATAGAACTTGTAATCTATTTGCTTCATAAAAACTAAATTTAAAAAATATTGCCATCCAAAATTTCTCTTCTAAGCAGAACAGCAGCTCTATGTGGACGAGCTATATCATTTAAAAAACAAAAATATTGCCAATTGCCCCTGGAATAACAAGTACATAATGACATTGCAGTAATTTTGTTTTTTTTATGCACATCGGTCCGTCTATTAAACATGTTCTTTCCAGACCCTTGTCGTTTGTCCTGAAAAATTTACACATGATACCTATAAGAATATTTTTCAAATCTAAACATTTCGTCGTTTGTTTTTTCTTAATTTCTATTGATTAAACCCCTTCATATGGTCTCATGCATGTGTGCCCTTCTAAACATTTCCAGAAGAGGCAACAAATTTTAAATACAAGAGCCTGGCATGCTTTAATATGTAAGTTCATCGATTAAACCACATTTTTCAAAATACAGGCTGTGACAGTCTCCAAAACTGTCTCTGTTGGCTGGGCTACAAACAAATTTAAGGTATTCCACTTTTTTGCGCCTTTTGGATGGTAATATAAAACATGAAAAACCTGATTTTCAGCTAAAAACTACACTACTTGAATATATTTTTATTCATTGCGTTTGACAATTTTATGCTATGAAACTGTGATCACGCCTAAGTGCAAAAATATATGTGACAGTTAAAGAAAATGCCTATTACATAATAATTAAGAAAAATAGTTATTTTTCAACTCGTTTTTCTATAAGAAGGACTAGTATTTAACAGTTCATTTCTTATATTTTATATAAGCGCCTAGATCCGTTTAGATTTTGACAGAATCGTGGGGTGGGTTCGACTATGATGTTCGGAATAAACGTAGTCAAATACTTAACCATCATCGACTGGTAATGGGCGACGTTTATACCCATTCTCTATTTATATGCACAAAACAGAAATAATGCAGCGATCATCTCGTAGGACATTTGCATTTTAGCCGCTAAATCATTGAAAATCGCCGACGATTACCAAAAAAGAAATATCGTTTCTCGCTATTAAAAAATACTTGGGGTGAATGCTAAGTGTACCGTCTTCGTTCGCCTGATGAGTGATGACTCATACGGTGGAAGAATTTTGATGAACTTGTGGACGATTTTAAACACATTCTTTTAGGTCTACAGCAAATCTTCGCTCTTTTGAACTAAAAAAAAAACAATAATAAAAGAGATTCTGATTATCAACTCAAATAAAGTGACAAAAAAACCCAACTTAATTAAATGAGAATTTTTGTTTTAAAATAAGCAGTACAGCAAAATCCTCAAACAATATCACTTCATTTAGGTCAAATTATGAGATATAGGTCACAGACCTTTCGAGCTTCACATCTGAAAAAATGCAGAACTAGTTGACTTTTTTCTAGTTTTGAGCTGAAAAAGCCTAGAAATTCTTTTCACTTTTTCAATCAAAATATTATTCAAAGCTACATATAGGTCATATAGACTGTTGTATATATATATATTTTTAACAATGTCATAAAAAACTATTTTTAATCCCATAAAGCAAATGTAGCCTCATTGAAGATCAAGTCTGAAGATTTTTCTCCGACCTTAAGTTGTAGTATTGTAGAAAAAAATATGTTATTGATATTCACCCAGGTAGTTGGAAAAATTCAGTTCATTACGTAATTAATGTAGAAAATTCCTTTAAACTAAACAGAGATTAACATTATAAATGTAAATATATATAAATACTATCTAAAATTTGAATTGTTTAGGTTTTCTTTTCATTTGATTAAATTAATATAAACATATCATACGAGTACTATTACCTGTTTACCTTGCAACCTCAAATCGCATTAAATACATAAATATCTAAAAGTCCGGTCCCTTACTAGGTTGTGTACAGGGTGTCCTGTTTTGGGTACTTTTGCGGGGTATCTCCTTTAGTTTTATAGGTAGAAAGTTGAGATTTTCGCGACAGTGTGCTACTTTTTCGTAAAACTGAAGATACCGTTAACAAAATTTTCATAGCCCCTTTAGTTTTTAAGATATAGGGTTAAAATGAAAATGTCGCATTTTCAGGCACCCTTCATATCTCAACTATCAGATAACTTAATCTAAAATGTTAAAACTCTTTGGTAAATAACTTTTCCCGTAGAACTCAATTCCGCCCTCGGAATTAGTATACAAGGTTAGGTCAAAAAGTTATCGGACGCTACTTAATTTTTTTAAATAGAACACCCTGTATATTTATAGACTATTTTCTCAAAAACAAGCAAATCAATGACAATTTTCTGAAATTAATTGCATAATTTAATACTAGGTTATGGCTATAGTTTATGACAACAAATAAAAATAAATGTCAAATATTTGTCTTATCTTATCGGTTTTTGTATCGATTTTTGGTTTATAAAGCAGTTTATAAACAAACGTTCTTTTGGTATTTTTATTTAATTGATATTTATCAATTTCTTCGAATAATGGCAGCGTATGAAAATTATGAAAAATATAATATGCTGGTATGTTTTATACAAAGTAATGAAAATTCTGAAGAAACCTCGGAATTATATTTCCAAAGGTAAGTAAGTTATTATGGCTATGAAAATCTGTATTATCATTATAAATTTTTGCTTGTTAGATATCCAGAAAGAAGGCAACCATTTTTTTGCTCGTTTAAAAGCAAATTTCGTTGAGCACGGAACATTTGTTCCCCGCGTCCTAAAACATCCCACAAAGAGAACAGGGAAAGAAAAGACATAGATGGTTTATAGAAGCAACATCTTCGTCCTCATGTCGAAAAATTGAGAAGCAAATTGGTGTGCCAAAATCTGACGGTCAGAAGAATATTTAATATAGTGCAACATTTGCATCCTGGCGATGCGGAGCGCCGGTTTTGCCACTGGTATTTGCAACAAATCGATGCTAACGATTTATTTGGCAGACTTGTTATCTGGTCAGACGAATGCTTTTTTTCAAGTGCGGGGATTTTTAATCATCACAATACCAGGAACTGGCATAGTGAAAATCAGCATTTAATGTTCGAAAGGGCACAACAAGGACGCTTTGGAGTTAGGGTGTCATGTTATAGGATTTTTGAAGGAGGTCTTACAGCACTTAGATACCTAGAAATCCTTGAGGAAGTTATTCCAGAGGTGCTCGAAAATATAATACTGTTTACCTACAGCAAGATGGTGCCCCATGTCACAACTCTAGCCTCGTCAGGGAATTTTTTGATAATAACTTTCCTCAAAGATGGATAGGTACCAACGGACCTGTTAGATGGCCTCCACGATCTCCAGATCTCTCAATTTTAAATTTTTTTATGGGGCTATATACGAAATGAAGTATATAAAACACGATATGACGGCATAGCAGAACTTCGAGAGGCAATTCATTTAGCCTTTCGAAATCTGCGAATGAGACCAATGGTTCTTTTTAACGCTATTCAAGGAATTACAAAAAATGTGCCAATTTTGCATTAGAGGAAATGGTCGTCAATTCAAAACATCACCTTCAAAGATTTGTTTTGCTTTTTTTTGATAATGTTATTTTTTTGTGGTTATATTTTTACTTTATGCTATAAAACTGCTGTTCCAAACTTACTGTTATTAAAAAACTCTATAGTTATTTTAATATAAGAAGATACCTATATGCAAGGTATCCAATTCTTTATTAGCAATTTGAATCTTTCAATTGTTTATTATTGTTTTTCATGGCCAACTATTAAATTATGCATTTAATTTCAGAAAATTGTCATTTATTTGCGTATTTCTGAGAAAAAGTGCATACTAGTATATATTTTTGAAAAGATAAAAAAAAGACAAATTTTATAGTCTATAAATATAAAGAGTGTTCCGTTTAAAAAATATATTAATTCCGGCGGAATTGAGTTCTTCGGGAAAAGTTTATAAGAAACAGTTTTCGCATTTTCCATAAATTATCTGATAAGAGGGGGGTGTTTGAAAATGCAACATTTTCAATTTAGCCCTGTATCTTAAAAACTAAAAGGGCTATGATAATTTTTTTAATGGCATCTTTAGTTTTACAAAAAAATAGCACACTCTCGCGAAAACCGAAACTTTCTATCTATAAAAATAACGGAGATACCTCACAAAAGTACCCAAAAAAATTGCTATCTTTTAATTACCGATTTTTTTGTGATAAATATTAAAAGATTAAAAGTATTCTTAACAAAAGAAACATCATACAGGGTTTATCATTATAATGTTTACAAATGCTGAAAAATTGTGTGATTATTCCTGTACACATTTAAATTAATCTATTAGGGTATTTTAATGTACGTGTAATTTAAATTCGTTTACCTAGATGTAAACTGTAATGTAAAAAGCCTTTAAATAAGATTAAGGTAGATTGTAAGATATACAACATTATGTTATCTTACTTTTTCTAAACTTAATAATAGTAAACAAGTGTCGATAGTTGACATTACAAGGATAAGCGCAGAGAAATTCTGAATTATTGTGTTATTCAGTCCTGGACACACCTGGATTAAGGTTTGTGGGGTTTCGTGGGGATGTAAGGTTGAATTGCTGTAGGCTCCGCGAGGTATAGGCAAAAGGGGGAATAGTAGCTTATTAGTTTTTAAAGTAATTATTTGTGGTATTTGTTTAGTCTCATCAGTTATTTCCAAAACCCCGCACGACTTAAAGGCCCCCAACGACTGAAAGATTTAAATCCCTAGGTCCACATGAGCCGAGTACAAATCTGAGGATCTTTTCTTTTTTGTCATTATAGTTATTTGCAAAGGACTCCTCGCACGGCTTAAATGCCCACAATTACTGAAAGACTTAAATCTGTTAGTCTTCATCGGCGGAATACAGTTCAGGGGACATTTTTTTAAGTCATTAGTTATTTTTTGCAACATCTCACAGGTTCAGCCTATTCAGTTTAAAGCCCCAGGCCCCAGAATTCGTTAATCCGGCACTGGTATTATTGAGATGGCCAGTTTTATTAATTGTATTTAAAATGACGTTTTACGCATTTGCAGTACTTAATCTTTAGGTGTTGAAAATGGTTGTGGAGATTATTTCCACGTTTCGAAAATACCAATTAACTGCTAAAACATACAGAAATTATGGCCGTGGCCGCTAAAGTTCAGATGCCATAGTGACTGGGAACATCTCAAAATACAGTTTCTTTTTGAGGTCTAAAGTAAATGTGTGATATCTTTGCACTGACTACTTTAACTTTAACTGATTACTTACATTTAACGATAGCTCAGATTTTTTTAAAAACAAATACCATATTTTATTTTTGTCTGAAGTTACATGTCGCTTACTATAATAATGTGATGTTTGCTGGTTTAATCTATATGAAAAACATTGTAATCGTGAAAAAAACACCGCCCGAGATTTTTTCAGATCTTCCAGTGTCGAGGACCCGTGCCGGAAAACATGTTTTCTCGATTCTATCTGCCTAAAACACTATTTACCCGATTGACATCAAATTTTAATCAAAAATAAAGGAAGGGGATGACCTGGCAACATTTTTGTAAAAATTCAATAAGTCGAAACAACATGGTGGCCTAGTGAAATGCTAAAAATATTATTACTAAAAAACTATTTATCCGATTTACTTCAAATTTTGCAGAAAATCAAGTATTATGTAGGAATTAACTGGTAAAATTTTGGTTAGAATCAAAGATCGAGATGAAAATGGCGGCTTAATAAAATATTTGAAAATTCATACTGAAATATCTACTTAATGGATGGATTTCAAATTTTGTGCAACAATTAAAGAAGTGGTGTACGAATTCAAGATGGCGGTACAAAATGGTGACCAAATAAAATATTTGTAATAGTTAAGAAAATCACTCTTCCAGGCTTAACACATATTCACGTTTTAGCGTCTCTAGATGCCAAAATTCTCTCAATTCTGTCGGTCTGTCGTCTCTTTTTTCGAAATGGAAGAACAAATTGCAAATTCAATTTTTATATTTGGACAATCGCGTTATATTTTTACTTCCCTCATAAAAGTGAAGTATTGTAATCGTGACGAAAAACATGTTTTCCCAATTCCGTCAGTCTGTCGGTCTGTCTGTTCGCGGCGTAGCTAAAAAACTTCTAACCTGATTAACTTTAAATTTTGGTCAAAAATTAAGTGTCATATGGGGGTGACCTGGTAATATTTTGTTTAAAATCCAATATGGCGGCCTAGTGTAATGTTAAAAAAATTATTATTAAAAAACTATTCATCAACATTATCTCAAATTTTGCAAAACATCTAGTTTTATGCTGGAATCAACTGGTAACATTTTGGTATGAATCCAAGATGGCGGAACAAAATGGCGGTGTAATAAAATATTTAAAAATTCAGCCTGAAAAACTGCTTAGTGGTTTGATTTCAAATTGTATGCTATAACTAATTGTGGTATAGGGATCAACTAGTAAAATAGTGGTACTAATTCAAGAGGGCCGAACAAAATGGCGGCCAAATAAAATGTTTGTAATTGTGAAAAAATCACCGTCTCAGGCTTTATACATCTTTACTTTTTAGCGTCGCTAGATGCAAAAAATATGTGTTATGAATCTCGTCGATCCGTCCGTCGGTCTATCTGTCTGTCTATCAGTTGGCCGAATAGCTTAAAGATGGCGGCTTAATAAAATATTTAAAAATTCAGCCTGAAAAATTGCTTAATGCTTTGATTTGAAATTGTTTGTTAAAACTGATTGTGGTATAGTAGAACTAGTAAAATTTTGGTACTAATTCTAGATGACCGAACAAAATGGCGGCCAAATAAAAAGTTTGTAACCAAGAAAAAATCACCATTTCAGGTTTTACATATCTTTACATTTTAGCATCCCTAGAGTCAAAAAATATGTTTTATCAATTCCGTCGATCCGCCTGTCAGTTCGCGGCATACATTAAAGACTACTTATCCGATTGACTTCAAATTGTTTTAAAACATTAAGGGTCATATGGGGATGACCTGCTAACATTTTGGTAAATATCCAATATGGCGAAACCAAATGGCGGCCTAGTTCAATGTTAAAAAAAATTATTATAAAAAATCTACTTACACAATTTGTTTGAAATCATGTAAAAACCTCAAGTATTATGTTGGAATCAACTGATAACATTTTGGTACGAATTCAAAAAAAACTACTTAATCGATTGATTTCGAATTTAGTGCCATGACCAAATGTGGTATAGGGCTAAACTAGTAAAACTGTGTTATTAATTCAAGATGGCGGAACAAAATTGAGGCCAAATAAAATTTTATACATATCTTCACGTTTTGCCTCCCTAGATGCCAAAAACATGTTTTATCAATTCTGTCGGTCAGTCTGTCAGTCTGTCTGTCAGTTCTCAGCTATGTCGCACTTAAGGGAGAACTGCACGCAAGAAATGAAAAACCAGCCACAAGGTCTAGTCGAGTTGAACAGTAAGATGAAAAGGTACCTATGCATTAAAAAAAACTTCCTGCACGTCCGACCTCAAAAAAATGTTTTATGTATAGGTAATTTAAATTACATTTCGGTTAAAAATGGGTTCACGCGCTGCAGAAATACAAAGACATGAGTACGATTTACCATTTCAAATTTTGCAGTTACGGAGACAAAGGATCAATGTAAGGCGGTAAAGAGCCATTTTGTGGAAAAAAAATTATATGCGAAGGCATGTGCGTCAAAAAGTGGTCAAAAAATGGTCGAAAATGGACAAATCTACTTTTATTTTATAACTCTAGATTTGATTGTTTCATAAAAATTCGCATTTAGCGCCCAACTATACATATTTCCTTATTAAAATTACATTGAAGCTAATACATATCTTTTATAGCTTTAACATAATATTGCAGCGGCGGAAGGCTTACAAATGATCCATATTACTGCGTGCAGTTCCCCCTTAAACACTACTTACTCGATTGACTTCAAATTTAGACTAAAAATTAAAGGTCATATGGAGATGGTAATATTTTGGTAAAATGGTAATATTTTGGTAAAATCCATTATGGCGGAACAATGTTAAAAAAATTGTTAGAGTGGTGTATTATTTGGAGTTAAGATCAAGTAAAAAACAAATCTTTTTTAAATTGTCGACGTTTTGCAACTTTATTGTTGCATCCTCAGGAAACATATATAGATCATATATCCTGCGTGAAACCCGTTATCAGTCATTACCTACTCCGCTGTTCCGCATATATTTCCCAGATATTAGGTTTCTAAATGGTTTTCGTTAACAATCCTCTTGTTATTATGTTAGAGTGGTGTATAGAGTGTTGCGTTAGTGTGAGGTTAGGATCCAGTAAAAAAAACAAATTTCTATTTTTAAACGTTTCGCATCTTTATTGTTGCACCCTCAGGACACATATGTAGATTTTATATCCTGCATGAATTACATATTATCTGTCTTTACCTACTACGTTCGTCCGCAATAATTTCCCAGATATTAAGTTTTTAAATGTTCTAAATCTTCTTGTTGTTATGAGTGGTGTATGATTTGGGGTTAGAAAATATCTGCGGACCAACGGAGTAGGCAAAGACTGATAATATAGGTTTGAATTTAAGATGACGAAACAAAATGGCGGCCAAATAAAATTTCTAAAAAAATAACGTAAAAAAATCTTGTTCAATTAAAATTTTACAGAAAAGTTAAAAGTGAAAATGGGATAAACTGGTACGAATTCAACATGACATAGCAAAATAGAGGTTTGTGTCAATGTAAAAAACTACTACTTATTAAATTTATTTTAAATTATGCCTAAAAGTCAAGTGTGGCATAAATATAAAAAAAATGGTAAAATATGATGGAACAAAATGGCGCCCAATCAAAAGAAAAAAGAATATATGTAACACATATATACTGTGACTGAACTAAATTGGGTCACACTTCGCTATTCCTAACAAATGGAAAAAAATTATTACGAGGAAAGTTCCGGGTAAAGGAAATTTACCGATTTTTTATTTTTTAACCCCACTACTTTCAAAAATATAAATTTTAAAAAGTCGGCGCCCGTGTTACTCTTTGATTTGGATTGAAATAGTGCTTATTGGTAGTAGTTTACAGCAAAAACAATTCTAGACTGCAAGCGATTTTAAAGTTTAGATTACTCAGTAAATATACGTTGGAAGTTTATCTTATTTCATACGCACTATGTAAATTAAACTGTTCTTACTTATACCTTTTTCATTTACCAAACGGCAAGACAAACAAGCCAGAGTGGATATTAATTTCAAAACGTCTCAAGTAACCATTTTTACTTGCTCAGATTTTTAACACCTAAAGGAGTACTCAAAAGACGTTATGTCTTAGGTGTGTGCAGACGTATGTACGACTCTCTGTTTGCCAAAGAAGTGCTAATCAAATAAGGAAATAAAAAGATGGGTAGTACTGAGAAACTGGCAGCCATTTTGTCGCTTGTATTTGTTTTTGTTGTTAACACAACCAGTAGGTGGGTATGTATGGCCACATGTATGTATGAAATAAGTAAATATTTCATGGGTATTTCCATATATTATGCATGTATTGTATGTATACAAAAAAAATGAATACCGCATAACTGATCAGTCAGAAAATAATGGATTATTCCTATCCGGTAGATAAAGGATTTTTTAAAAAGACACACAACCGTTTTCTTTTTTTACTAATTTATTATAGTAAGCTAATATTTAAAAAAATCTGCGCATGAAGATTTAAAAAAAAGTCGTTGGAAAGTTTAGACACGGTCTAAACCAAATAACCAAGATTTTTTAAGACATTCATGTAGTTAGATGTTTGATTCCCAATACCTTAAGTAGCCCTATTTCCTGTTTTGGTAGTTTGACGAGGACTAAATTCAAATGGAATAAAATATTATTTTTTACTTATCAGTGTTTTTCTTTTTGAAGTCTGTTTTATTTTTTTATTAAAAATTTTATATGCCATTTTTTATCTTTATTTATAAAAAAAAATTATTGAAAAGGTCTGAGGTTAAAATGTTGGACGTACCTAATAAAATAAAATAAACATGAGTCCATTGATCTTAAAATTTTGCTGGAATCACTATAACTAATATTATATAAATAGCGAATCAAAAAGACTAATTACCAAAAATTAAAATAATGAGTAGTATTGAACATCGGGCCCCTAAAAACCCCGAAATCCATATATAACATGAACAAATGTTTTGTGTCCAAAATAAAGTAATATTAACATTACTTTCAATTTATAATTATTTACAAAAAGTCGGGATATGTACCTCATACTTTTTTAAATTAAAATTCATGCATCGAATATATTGAAGCACTTTGAAGTTATTGCAGAAACTCCTTGGCATAAAAAAGATTCCAAACGGCATTATTATCCCATTTTTATTTTTTTTAATATGCTCGTTCTAGGATCACCTAGTACTACCCTAAATACTTCTTGAAAAATCAAGTTGGTTAAATCTTCCATAGAACCACCGTATCTAAGAGTGGCTTTTTAATTAATACTAAGGTTTATTCTGCTATTTATATAGATAGTAACCTTGTAAAATCACTAAAATTTTCAAATATTTAAAAGATTATTTTATTTATATTTTGCTCGTTATTAAGGGTTGTTTTTTTGAAAAAAGCATTATTGATGTGACGAGTTGATATTTTTGGTCCTACATTCTAAACTGTCACAATAATTTTTCGTTCGTTCGGATTTTAGAATATTCATATATTTTTATGATTATAAGTGCATCATAACTTGACAAACTTTCTAACTACAACATTTTACTTCACTTTGTATAGAGAAAAAGAAGGAAATATAATAATCACAGTTGATAGAGAAAGAAAACTGAACAGCATGGAAGAAGTGCCTTATTAGTGAACATTACTATACCGGGTGACAATGAAACTACTACCCAAGGCGTCATTTAACAACGACTAAAGATAAAAATATGGAATTTGGTGTGTTGATAGGGTTGAATATTGTGAACAGTTGTAACATAAAAAAATTGAATATCGTTTCCGGTTTCCCTGGAAATGACCGCGACTTCGTTTTTTTAAATGGAACACCCTATATATTTTATAATTTTTGAACTCTCTTAACAATTCTAAACAACTTTTGTATAACATAACCTATGTCTAAAATGTGTAGTTTTCCAAATAAAGCCACTTAAAAATGTGCCATAATTTCAACTTGTATTTTATGGAAAAACGGAGTAGGCCAGGATAAAAACGATCATGGTTATTTACTCTTTATTCAAGCCTTCATCCAATAAATTATCAAAAAAAGTTCCGAGTTTTAAAAAAAATGTGTTTTTCGCAAATCGTTTTTTCAAGTTTTGATCAGACCCTGTACCATAACGGGTCAACTGACTGGAATAAAACCTTCAGTACCCCATCCTACTTTTTTATCCACATATGACAAATTCAGCATCCATAGACCGCTGCAAATTTGAAAATTTGATACCCGATTTTTATGTTGTTAATGCTCTTCTAAAGCGAAAATCAATATTACTAGCACTTATTTAATTATACAACCGGCAAAGTTGGCCATGGTTTCAAAATAATCTACTGTCCATAGAAATCCTCTTTTAATTCATTTAAATTTTAAAAAAGAAACGAATATGATAAGATGAAAACAAATGAACTCTATTATACCTAGAGATAATTAATATTAACTAATAATAAAAGAAATAGAAAAAAGAACGTTCTTAATCATAATTAAGATTTTCAAAAACACGACCTTCTTGTTCAATACAGGTCTCACATTTTTCAACAGTTTTTCGTAATACATTTTCTTTTTGAGTTTTGCTAATATTATTAATAGCACTAATAATTGGAGTTCTTAGAATGTCCAAAATTTCAGATTGAGTTAAATAGACTTTTTCTTTGATATGACTCCAGAAGAAAAAATCTAGAGGTGTCAAATCAGGCGAACGTGCTGGCCACCTTACAGGTCCATTCGTTCCTATAGATTGGTGCCCAAACCTGTCATTTAAATAATTTACACAAATTCGAGCAGCACGGGCCAGGTGCACCATCTAGTTGAAAAAAGATGTTGGGTATTTCTGCAAGAGGTAAATTGTCCAAAAAATCGACAACTGTTGTTTCTACAAAGTTCAAATAAATTTTTGCTGTAAGGGGCTCATTAAAAAATATTAGGCCCACATTCTCACAATTAACACCAAAGCGTTTTTGGAGAGATTCTTCTGTAAATAAATGTTGATTTTCATTTGCCCAATATTTTACGTTGTTTCTGTTGAACATTCCCAGATTCGTGAAGCGAGACTCATCCGAAAATAATATTAATCTATTAAAGTTATTATTATGGTTAGAATTTTCCATAAACCATCGGCAATATTCAACTCGCCGAGCAAAGTCATTAACACCCAAGTGTTGGTGGATTCGGTATTTGTAGGGCTTGTACTTATGTTTCTTCAAAGTGTTCCTTGCACTTTCTCTGTTAACTCCAACTTCACTTTCAATTTACCGAGTAAAAATACTTGGATCAGCATTCACACATGCCAGAACGTTTATTTCAGCTTCTTCACTAAGAATGAACTTTCCTTTATTTTCATTTTTGGGGAATTGTTTTCAATTGTTGTACTAGCCACGGATAGCATAGCAGGGTTGGTTTCTGTCGGGATATCGCTGCGTAGAGTGTGTGAGCCTGCCTCTTATTTTGCAAGCACTCGCTATAAACGAGAAGCATATCTATTTGTTTCGGCCTTGTAAAAGTTGCTATTTTAAAGAGATTACAAAGAACTTTTAGTCTACACCAATAGAAACACGAAATACAGCACGAGAATTTACAAAAAGTGCAACAATTTACCAAGCCCACAAGTGATAAAAGTTACTTGTCATAATTCAATTGTTTTTAAAAACCATAGCAACCTCTGTCAAGGCTAATATGATTATTTTAATTTTAGCAAAACTTTGTTTATAGGTAGTTATCACACTAGATTAAGTTATCATTAACTTAACTTTCATAAACAACTGAAAAATTAAAAATTTGGTACTCTACTTATATGATTGTATGAGATTAATATTGATCCAAAGCGAAAAACAGTCAGTTGACCAATTATGGTACAGGGTCTGATCAAAACTTGAAAAATCGATTTGCCAAAAACACATTTTTTTTTTAACTCGGAACATTTTCTTTTTTGACATTTTGTTGAATTAAGGCTTGAATAAAGAGTAAATAACCGTAATAGTTTTTATCCCAGCCTACTCCACTTTTCCATAAAATACAAATAAGTGGAAATTATGGCACATTTTTAAATGGCTTTATTTGGAAAACTATACATTTTAGGTATAGGTTATGTTATACAAAAGTTGTTTAGAATGGTTAAGAGAGTTCAAAAAACATAAAATATACAGGGTGTCCTATTTAAAATAACGAGGTCGCGGTCATTTCCGGAGAAACAGTTAACGGTATTTAATTGTTTTTTGTTAAAAATGTTCACAATATTCAACCCTATCAAGGCATCAAATTCTATATTTTTATCTCTAGCCGTTTTCAAATGGCGCCCTGGGTAGTAGTTTCATTGTCATCGATATACTTTGGGTTCAATAACGTTTTCAAACTAGTACCGGACCGTATAAATACCCGTTTCAATAATGTAGTAGTTACATTGAAATTACCCAAAAATCATTCCTCATTAGGGTAAGTGGTCATGGTATCTATTATCCAAACGATGTCTAAATGGTTCCCACCACTTTCAAATTGCAACTTTGAGGTTTTTTTATTTCGTCCCCAGTACTGTGACAGTGACTAAAAATGCTGGTTGGTACCTGGCAATATCGAACAGAATCCTGGAAGTTACACAAGCACGAATTTACAGGGGGTAATAAGGGTAATTACCCCCTCCCCCCATAAAACATTTTTCTAGAAAGAAAAAAATTTGTGTTGAAATCATGCAATGGTAGAAATATAAAATACCACGAATTAGCTAACTTATAACTATAAAATGTTAGAGTGTAGCTTAGGCGCCACCAATAAACATATACTTCCTGAAAGATTGTTGAAGAAAGGTTCAACTATAACTTTTTTACGGAGATCCTATCACAGCATCAAAATAGTATATTAAAAAATTAGTTTCATAAACACACATCATGAACCCTAGTTTCTAAAGGCGAGTGAGATTTTCAAAAAAGCGTGATGTTTGAAAAATATTTACTGTTGAACTTTATCCAGTTAGTGACATGTCACAGTAGTATATTCCTTAAAAAGAACAACTTTTTCAAAGGTTTTCAATACGTGGTAGTTTTAAGGGCATCAAAAAGGGAAAATAGCGATAAAAAATATACATTTTTTTAAATACTGACCGTATTTAAAAAACGAAATTGATGATGGTTGCTCAAAGACGAAACGTCGGAGTGAAAATCTGACAACACCATCTTATAGAGCAGAAAAAGTAGCGAGAATATGAAATTTTGTTATATTTATTAAAACAAATCGCAAATATTCTTTTCATAAACTTTGAAACGACATTTTGGTGAGCACTAAATTGCGCAACTTTGCCTTAGTTTAACTCACTTTGTATCTTATAGTTTCTGTGATCCCAATGATAGGCCTCAAAGGGGGGGCTTACCGCCAATCCCGAAAAGGAGGTCCTTTATTTATACTGTTTATATCATTTTAGCTTGAATAAAAGTGGCTCTGAGGGGGAGGGGTGTAAAAGCAATTTTATTAAATAAGTGTTGACTATTATGTTGATATTATATCTAAAGTTTTTGTTCGTATTCTTCATAACAAATACCAGACAAGATCTTACAAAATTAATTTTCAAATCAGCTTATAAAATATGCACAACTATAATAAATTATTTCAACTCGAAACAAATCTTGATTTATAATCCAATAATTAAGGTGCGTCTAAAAAACTTGAAAGAAATACTCTTACTTAACTTTATTAGTAACAGTTACCCTCTTTTTAAAAATATAAATTTGTGTCAACTTGGCATAGGGCAGGTGCAACTGAGGTGGATGACTGTTTTCTTAAAGTAAATATACGATTTGTTAACAAGCTCATCCAGTGTTCGTATACTTTCTGGTTTAATTAAATTATTTGCTACCATATGATTAAATTAATGATAGTTATAAATGTGTCAAAAACATTAATTTAAGCTTTACAGTGGCTGTTAAATATTGTGAAAAGTCAAAACCACTGTACTTTCTCTCAATAAAGTTTTATTTGGGCATCGTTTGGTGAGAATTTATTAAAAAATACTCTATTAAAGATCAGGGGCAATAAGTATAAGGCTATAAGTATTAAATCTTGATGTCAACAAATGTAACTGGGATGAAGAATAAGGCTGCGACTGAGACAGAATCATTATTATCTTTAGGAGGAGTACTCGAGGTTCAATCTTAATCTATAGTTGATTTTTTAGTAGTAGTATTGATGGTCAATATCTCGAAACCTATCACTATAATGACCCAATTTTGTCGGATTTACATTGTGCTCAAAAAACTCTCCTAGGCAAAATTTTAAATTCTCTTTATCGCTTATCTCGCTTTATTATTTTTTAGAAGAAAAGTAATAGACCGGTTTTTTTTTTAAATTTTGTATTTGATTTTGACATTTTTAAATTAATTTAAAATTTGTATTTTTTTGATTGTATTATTGCCCAGAAATTTGGCTTTCCTTAATATGATTTTATACTCGAATTTTTTTCGAAAAAATAATAACAAACCGAATAAACGACGATCAAAAGATAACTTGCCACTACACTGAATTAAAAAAACGCCAAATTTTGTTTATATGTAAAAGTATACAGAAATTTTAAACAGGCATCGAAAGGCAAGGCAAACTTCAGTCAGACCAGAATAAAAAAAAAATTAACTTTCAAGATTAACAACAAAATGCCGGCAACATAATATTCCAGTTAGGGGAATTTAATATCGAAAAACGAAACTTCTTTCACATCTTCAATGTCTTATAGGATTTTGACATTTTTTCAGTTCAACAATTTTGCCAACTTCTAATACTATTGTGGGCCGACCCTAGTACTGTAAACACTAACTGCGGTTCACTGAAAAACAGTAGGAAATTTCTAATATTCGAAGAGGGCATTCTATTTATTACGAAGAAAAACTTCTCTTAAATAAACGGATCTGCTCCGTTTTTATTTCACCAATATCGATTCTCAGTTCAATCTCGTTAGAATAAGAGATATGTATTTTCAAAAAGGTGGAGCACGATCCCACCATGCACATGCATGTGACTACTTGGCCGAATATTCAAAGTGGATAGGAAGGGCAGGACCAATATGTTGGCCTCTGCGATCCCCCGACATGATCCCTCTTGATTTTTCTTTTGTGGGGATATGTCAAAGATAGGGTTTATACAGAAGAACCAACAGCAGTTCAATATATGCAAGAACGAATTAAAAATGCTTTTAGAACAATCACGCCGGAAATGTTAAACAACGTGCAGCGATCCTTCTGTAGACGAATTGAATTTCGTTTGCCACGGGAGGAAGCTCACTTTGAACATTTGCTGTAGTTTTTTTATTTATTTATTTTAGATTGTTAATGTCAATTTGTAATAATTAGTTCTAAATTCTTGTGCAATAACAACAAAACTCATTTTTTATTTATTTATTGTAGGTTCTTAGTGTTAATTAGTACTTAGATCTAAATTTGTGTAGTATACGTATTCTCACAGGGTGCCTCCGGTTTTTGAGTTTTTAATAAAACCGTAAGAAATAGACACCTACAACCTTAGATCACTGGAAAACCTACAACATTCTACATTCAACGTTAGGTAGGGCCATTTGAAAAAATCAAGTTATCCATGATTTTAGAGACTCCAAATTCCATGAATGATTTCTCAGAACCAAAAAAGGTTGACAAGCTGCACAACTGGCTTTAGTTGGTACATTTAATGCCTATTGGAGCTGCAAAATCGCAGTTGCTTAAATTCAAGGATATTCGAGTTAATCCATTTTTTTGAGAGGTCAATTTTTTTAGAAAAAGTGATCCATTACAGATACCCTGTATGTTATATAAAGTCATGCTAGAATTGACCAAGATATCCAAATTTGCAATAAAAAATGGGAAATTCCATTGAAAAAAACGTAACTTTGATGCGGCGCGGCTTTATGGAACACCCTGTATAAATAATTTTAGAATATGCAGCAGGTTGATCTGCATACATTTTATTGAAAACATTTTTTTCTAAGCACAATATTTTCAGAGATATCGTCCGTGCATATACTAATGCTCCGAGGGGAAAATCCTCTCCTGGCAACCCCCTGAATTCATCCCTGATCGGCAGTTAGCAGCCTTTCTAAAATTGTCATCCTGGGTGGAAGCCTCAGCTTGTCAACGGCAATGGACAAAATATAGTGAGTTCTTTATAAGAAAATGTAGTATGTGTGTTGATTAACCAAAGTAGCCGTCACTTGATTTGATTGCCACCGTAATTGATACCGAAAAACGATGTCAATTTTCGTCATATTCGAATTTAGGCTCCAGTTTTTACTATGATTTTCAACCATTTTCTAAATTTGCAGCCAAATGTGAATGGTAAGGTTGTGAAACGTATTGTGGCTTTGTATTTCATTATGATATTCAATACTTCTTGAAGAAGCCCAAATTGGGAAAAATTTGTTGTTTTGGTGGTTTTCGGTCGAAAATCAGGATAATACTAACGAAACTGTTAATCGAATCAAAAAACTGAATGCAATAATTGGAACAGGACAGAAAATAGTCCGGAAATTCATATACGAATATCAGCAAAATTTAACACAAATAAATGGTTAGGTTTATGTTTAGAGTAAGAATTAAAGTAGAGATCATAATTCATTCATAAATTACGTTAGGGGTATGCGCCAACATAGTGTTTACGATAAAACAAGGAGTAGGGATGGCCCATGCCCAAGCCGTAGCCATTTGTTGACGAATGTCAGTGGCGGCGCGAGTTTTCAGTTATCGCGTAAGGAAATATCAATAATCTTGAAAAAAATCATCGTTCCGGGTTTTTACAGATCTTCATGTTTTTCCATTACCGTCGGTCGGTCGGTCTGTTCCAGTATAGCTCAACAATCCACTTACTCGATTAACGATGGCGAAACAAAATGACGACCTGTTAAAATATTTGATGTACGAAAATGAAGAAATGAGCCATGCTTCATTATCGTTGACAAAAGGAAGGGTTCTTACCTATTCCTTAATGAGGTAAATAAGTATTTTTACAAATATCAAAGAAATAATCGTTCCCTACTTCACTATTGAAATCAAACCAATAAGTTAGGTGAGTTTAAAAGAAATTAGTTATTTATATATTATTAAACTTTAGTTTTTAGTTATGTTTGCCTTATGTCACTGTCATTTTGTAATTGTGACATTATTTGTTCAGTTGTTAAAAATGTCATCTTAAACCTGTAACTGTCAAGTTAGACCTTGTGTAAATTTAAACCTCTTTAGTGAATACTATTGTTAGAGTTTTAAACTATAATCAATGCTTTTAACGCGCTTTCATTGGCTTCCTACTCGTCTGATTGTATGTTTGTATGTCTGGTTCAAATCTCGTTATGGATTTTTTACAGCTTCCATTAACGATTATTTTCAAATTTGACATGCATACACTTTCGGATATAAAAAATCCGAATTTTTTTAATCAACGTTTAAAAATCCAAAATGGCGGCGCCAGTACGGCCGACGAATTTTGTTACTTGTGTAGATTAAACTGAAAATTCGTACCTAGGAAAATTTAAGAGTGTCAGCATTTAAAAATTCTAAATAGCGGGCCAAAATGACAATGTCAACAGGTCGGAGGCATGATTTTAACATTTGTGGGGATTATTTAGGAATGCACAACAAAAATCAAAATGGTAGCGCCAATATAGCAAACTAATTTTATCTTTTGTACAGATTCGGCTGAAATATCAGTATCTAGATGTATCTAAGAATGAAAGTTATGACATTTTTGGCAATATTTGAGAATTAAAAATGGCGGCACCAACATAGCAGACTAATTTCAAAATGTTTGCAGATTTGATTAAAATTCGGCATTTAGGGGTATTTAAGACTGCACATCGTGGATTGTTGTCAACATTTTAAAAATTCAAGATTGTAATGCCAACATGGCGGCGGAATTTTAACATTTGTATAGATGTGATAATACATGTCAGACATTTTTAGTAAATATTTAAAAAATGAGAGTAGGAAAGCCTAGATTTACAGCGAATTTTAACATTTATACAGATTTGATTAAAAATCGATATTAAGTGTGCAATTTATACATTTTTGGTAATAAATATTCAAAATAGGGATGTCATCAATCAATCAATCAATCCGATAAGTATACTTTTTTCATATATTTTCAAACATTTAATTAGACCACCGTTTTGTTCCCCCATTTTGAATTTGTCTCAACATTTTTACCAGTTCATCCCTATATTATATCTGATTTTTGAGCAAAATTTGAGCATAATCGATGCAGTAGTTTTCTGCATTGACTTTTATAACATTTTATTAGGCCGCGATTTTGGATTTGTAATAAAACTTATCAGTGTCATGTCACACCTAATTTTTCTGCAAAATTTGGATAAAATGGATAAGCAGTTTTGTAGTAATATTTTTTTAATATTTTAGTATTTTGTTCAGCCATATTGGATTTTTACCAAAATGTTACCACGTCATCATCATATGAACTTTAATTTTTAACCAAAACTTGAGGTAAATAGGACAAGCTGTTCTTGAGCTTTGTCGCGGACAGATATACAGACTAACCGACGGAATTGAAAAAACATGTTTTTTTGCAACTAGAATACTTTCCTCTTGCGAGGAAAGTAAAAACAAGTGAGCGCTATAAGATAAGAATAGAATAGCCAATTCTCATATTGTTTTTCCATGTTAATAGCTAAAATTTAAAAAATAATTTTTTTTTTTATTTTCCATATCCTAAATCTTAAATTCTAACCATTTTAGAACATGTTTACGAACACATTTTTACTTTTAATACCCAAAGAGTCACCATTTAAATTCCTTTACCTGAGAACACTTATAGAAAAAATTAGCCCAACTCAAGAGAAAATTAAAAAAAGGCGCGAAATCATCCGAAACTTTATTATTTCTCCAGATTTCATCCAAAATCTAGTGATTTTCGAAATCGCAGTACCTTTTTTTGAGCGAGATACGCCCTTTGACTATTTTAATATAGTATAGATATATTCTATAATTATTTTAATTCTGTGATAGGAAAAACTATTGTATTCGTCTTTCTTGTAACATTTTGCTTCTGAGGATTCTCACATGACCCCCGACGAAATAAACGTTCCATTATCTTGAACCAGATTGGTCAATAGCTGTAACCCAAAATAAGTGCATCTTTCATTAGACATGTCTCCTGAAAAAGGAAATCTTGCTGTTTACTTAGTGATTAAAAGAAAATTCCAAACTTAGACGGCTATTTTTTTACAAACTCACCTTGCCGCACCATAGTTAGGTCAACTAAAGCACCTAGTTTCACAATGTCCAAGATAAAGTAAATAAAACTTATTTATTAAATATTTAAAAAATCAATGTTCTTCTAATGTCACCGCATCTTTAGAACGCTGCTTCTTGAAGTAAGGCAACATATAATTAGAAGATTTGAACCATATCAATAAATACACAATAATACATTAAAACACATGCAGTAGTGACGCTAAGAAAAGTTTGGTATCTAATAAAATATTTTTTAGCAAATTAATTTCTTTAATGGTAAAATTTATTGCAGCTCCACGACCCTGTAACAATCTTTACACTAGGCTATTATACTTTTTTACTATAAGGATCCGTTGTCAATGAAAGTGGGATGGTCTAATACCACAGTGGGATGGTCTAATACGTGGAGTTGTCTATCGGGTTTGCCATATCTAACTAAAACTCTTGTTACTGGTGTAATCTGATCTGAGGCTTTGGTTATGTTAGTTTGTATTTTACTATTTTGCAATAAAAGTAATTTCTTTATACTGCTTAGAAACTAATACTGGAAACACATTACTATTCTTTGTATGAAAATTATATTGCATCATGTTAAAACATATTCACCGTAATATAAATTGGTATAAACATTGGTGTTCCTGGCTAGGCTTGGCATCGTCGTACGATCGACCTTATACTGTGAGGTAATCTTGGCAGTGGTTAAATATGTAAATAATGAACTCTATTTTTATTCTTACTCTAAGGGTTTATGCATATATGCGTAAAAATAGTCGAAAAAAACGAGATTATAACAAGAATTTTTTAAGTCCTCAGAAACTAATTTGCCTATAATTTCCATAAAAAATAAAATATTTGAAAGATATAGATAGAAAGATGTAACTACTGATATCCAGAGTAGACCTCTAACCTAATTTCTGTATTTGTCTATACCAGACAAAGTATTAGAAATTTTTTGATGCCGCTTGCAGAGGCTTTTCTTGAATGCCCATTCTAGTAACTACTGAATTATATGGTTATAGAACAATAATTAACAAATATATGATGAAATTAAACAGACAATTTTGATTTGTTACTCTGAAGTGGCCCAAAAATTACTAAAAGCACGAAATTAGTCATCAAAAAACTGTGTATATATATTTATTTGTGTCTAGTATTTTATTAAAAATTATTGAGGAATTTTTTAATTATTTTTTATGGACACTTTCATTGAAGTTGACGAACAAAAACCGGATTTCTGGAAAATTTGTCTACCCGCCCGCTACTCACTATTTGTTGATTCGCCCATTGGTTGATTTATGTGCATAGTGTGGAATGTCCCGTTCGTCCGTGGGATTCGCTGCGTGGCGATTTAGTCTTTTGGGCGAATTAATCGAGTAGGCTAGGCTTTGACTTCGACGAACCTTAAAATCTCTTGTTTTGCAGTGTTGTCAACTTAGTGGAATGTCCACTAAAACTGGTGGTTTACACACCCCTACTAGCGGAGAAAAATTGTTTTAGTGGCTGGTGGTTTTTTTCTAGTGATTTAGTTTACTCTAGATAGTGGAAAAACAAGGCACTCAACCACTAGATCCTTATCATGTTTCAAGTATATTTTTTCATGTCAACGCATTTCTCTTAATGATATTAACTTCCGTTACGTAGGCAACACAGATTACACAGATTATTCCAGTTAATGCGGCGTCGGACGGGGTTTCCCCGAAATTGATTCAACCTCACTACTGGTTTGAAGTGGTTTATTTCAAGCGACGTACGTATAAAAGATTCAGGCGTGAAGTAAAGTCATTTTATTTTACTCTATTTTCGTAAAATCAACATGAAGGGAGGGAGGATCCAGTATGTACATTGATTGAATTTTTATAATTTGGTTTAACGGCTCTGGGTTCGAGCTCTTTTGAGAAAGGTGTATGTTGACATGTAGCAACACTGGATCACTTCTACCATTAGCCGCTCTCAAAAACTCAGTTGGTTTTCTGGTAGTTCGAAGAACCGCTGTTAGTGGGCTTGGGACAAAAAAAGTTGGAATATTGACATTGTCTAGTCAGTGTAAATTTATTAAAATTATTAAATAATTTAAAATTTCGTAAAAAATAGTGTGGAAGAAATATTCGTGAATTCACGTTATTTTTCGGAGATTATGATTGTGTCATTACTGTCATTGTGGATGTTTTTGAGTATTTGATTATTTTATTAATGAATAAATTGAACTATAGTGTTTCAAGGACTTTTTTTTTTGGTGCAAGGTAAGTTGATAATTTTTCACTCTTCACATAATTAATATGAAATGTTTAGACATGTAATTCTAAAAATATCACAATAACAACATAGAACGATGATGTTCTATTTGTACACTGTTTCTGTGTAAATGGATTTAGTTAGCTTTTATTTATTTATACATTAAATGACTGGATATTACTGTAAATTAATGTACATTTTTCTACGTTTTAAATGGACTTTTTTTCTGCTCTTTCGAATGGTAAAGTCGATTTTGAAATTCAAAAATTAATTTCGAGGTTATTTTCGAATAAAGGGTCGAAAAATAAGAAAGAAAAATTTTCGAAGATTTACAAATTTTCAAAAATTGATTTTCTGGAAACGTTTCGAAAACTTATATTTTTGGCAAAAATACGCATTTTTATAGTTTCTTTGTAATTCACAAACATTCACATTTCAGGAAAAAAGCAAGCACGAAACCACTGAATTTCGACTTAGACTGTAAATTTCATATTTAAATTTTTTTAAATTACAGTTTTTGGTTTTTTTTTCTGCTCTTTTCGATGAAGATTTTTCTATATAAATTATTTTTTTAAAGCTATATTGTAAAAAAGGATGAAAATTTAAGGAAATGTTTTTTCTGAAAAAGTCAACTCTGATTTTCTAATATTTTTTTGTAAAATATGACAGATTTCGCCAGGGATCCGCTTTTCGTTCGAAAGACAACAACAAAATACGCAAATTATGTTATGAGCATATATGCCATAACACGTATAGTTTTGTCATAAATTTTGTGTTCGTGGTTGGGTTCGCAAAAATGAAAAGAGCAAGTTTTTGATATAAGCGCGCCGCTTTCGGTGAGATTTAGATATGCGTATATTAATTACCGGAGTATTTTTTCTCCTCTTTCGATTGGTGCAGTTTAGTTTTTGATCTGATTAATAGTTTCGTTAGTATTTCGACCGAAAACCACCAAAAATCAAATTTTTCCTAATTAGGGCACTTTGCAAACATTATCGGCTTTTTTAACTTCATCGGAAAGAGAGCTTTAAAATACATAAGAATCGGTTCTTATCAAAACTGTACAATAGATTCGTCAATTTGTCATAGATTGCGTTTTTTTTTTTGACCGGTCTAAAACTGTAACAAAAACATAAAAAGGGTTAAATTTTAAAGTTAAATCCTGTAATAACATACACAAGTTAAAAATGCCTTTCCTGAGAACTATCCAGTTTTGGTACTTAATTAAAACTGTGCCTTGCATTACAGGCCACAGAAAAACTGAAACAAACTATCAACATATATTTATTCTACTTTTCAAAAATGAATAAATTACCTTCACGTTCTTAACCTAACCATTCGGAACAAGACCTTTCACTTCAAAAGAAAAAAACGTCGTTATCGACTTTTGTTAGCCTCTGTATACACCACTCGTGTCTCCATTCTCCATGTTAAAAGTGGGCCGATATTTTCCGCTTGGGTGGCTACGATCGTCAAACATCTTTTCGATAAATAAATCCAACTTTTTATTTTACCTTAACGGTGATAAGTTTTTATTTTATTTAATTTTCCAGCAATAACGGTTAAAATCATTAGGTACTCTGATTCTGAAAACATTACTTTTAAGATATTTAATCGGAAGTCTCTCAGAACTTATTTAATTTGAAATCGTGTTTTCGTTTAAATGTCTCTGTCGGTAAAATTTTAATTGTAGATTTTTACAACGGCTTATTTTATCGGATTTGCTAAGCTAAAATCATCTCACTTGAAATAACCTTGTATATATTGGGCTTCTGCTTGTATGTCATTAAATAGGTCTACTCATGCTGATTATCTATAAATATACCTAGTTTAAAACACTTATCTTTAAAGACAGCTGAGAAAATTGACAAAAAACCCTACGATAAGAGGCGGCGTGTTAGAAAGAAAGAAAACATTCTAGCTTCTTACACATATTCATATTAAGTGGACTCAACAAGAATACACTGCCTCTTATGGCAGGATTTTTATCAGTTTTCTCGGTTGTCTTGCCTTTGATAAATGTATCAAACTTGGTATATTTATAATCAGCAAAAAGATATCCTTTAATGAAATTATAGATAGTAATATAATTTTTATATATAAACGTTTATTGAGTTCTCTCAAAGTTAAACTTGTTGACCCGGTTTTAGATTAACCAAATACCCTGTATATATTTATTTAGTAATAGCTAATAACTCTATTAGGACATAAATTATTATATCATTTGTTTTCCTTGATAAAAAGAACGCATTTCGAGGGAAGTACGGTGTAGTCCCACTGGAACTTGTCTCATTGTATTGTCTATAACGTATTCGTGGTCGTCGAGGCTGTGTTGCAAAAAAATACGCTATGATACACTGTCGTAAAAACTAACCGATTTGGGTGATATGTTCAGAAAACGTTCTTTTTTTATAGTCTTGTGAATCGTATTTAAAATGGTCGGGATTAACGATTGGAAAATTATTGTTCAAAAGTTATTTTAACTTAAAGTCGGAGAACGAGGGATCTCTACGATGTATTTTAAGGACCCTGTATAACACTCGCAAACAACCACCAAAAAAAATTGATTCTTATGTAAATCGACCTAGCCAATCCGATTTTGGAGTTCGCCAGGCAATCCAGAATTGCGAAACTGGTCAAAATCGGCAATTTCCAAAAAATCTCAAATTTTATGGATTTTTTTTTAATTTTTACTTATCGCTCTATATCTCCCTTAGTTTAAGTCCAATTAGTTTTTAACGTCTAGGTGAGCCAATTTAGACTTTTGTTATGATGACTGACATGACAGAAATGCAAAAAAAAATTAAAGAAACTTTTTTACTTCGGTGATTTTTTTGATACCTGGCTTGGTTTTTAACATAACGATGCCGCAATACAGAAAAAAACTATACAGGCCGCGGCCGGTCATGTTCTGTACGAGGGGTAACATCATTCGTAGCTTGAGAGCACCAAGATTTGTATTGTACTTAATAATAACCTATTTAAAAATCGTGAGTTTATGTCGATGTTTATTCAGTACATTTTAACATTGAAAAAGGAGAAAAATATAGAAAATAAAGTTTTAAATGTTGATAAAGGCAATTTAGACATACTCATTTTATTTTCACATTCCTATCTTAGTTTTTGATAAGCTATCTTATGAGGCCAATCAAACAAAAAAACGGAAATTATTTTGCAACTTATTTAATTGAATATGTTTACATGAAATGCAAAAATGGTCGCAAAATAATTTCCATTATTTTATTTTCTTCAAAAATCTCTTGCATTTCTAGCAGGTCCATTTTATTATCGAAAATAATTAAAATGACACTGGCGGAATATGATGCCTGCTACACAGGGGTATACATGAGTTAAAATAAGTAAAGATTATTATATAGCCGTATTTTGTTATTTAGTTTTTCGGAAAACTACATTACTTATTCCGCATTTACTTTTTCGTATATTAATACACTATTTCCGCAATTTACTGCATAATTTCCGAAACTGAGGTTTAAAGGGTTTAGATACACTTATCCATATCTCTAAATGACACTTAATTATTTAAAATGATTTTAGAAGGGTTTTATTATGCTAGAATTCTACTATAATCTATTATTAAAGAAGGTACCAATGGAATCTTCCAAAATGGACCGAACTAAAACCTACAGAACTCACAACCATATCTAACCATATGTTCCTTGCCATAATGCCATATCAGACATCTCTGAATAACTGCATAATACGCCTATATTTATGCCCATAAAACATACTTACACGCTTACACTACAAACGCCGTCTCTATATCTGTCTTTCTCTAAAATTATTATGCATGTGAAATATACGGGGGCTAGCTCGAAATCTCTCAAGTAACTTAATTTAAAATTCGTGTACATTGTGTACTCTATATATATATATATATATATATATATATATATATATATATATATATATATATATATATATATATATATATATATATATATATATATATATATATATATATATATATATATATATATATATATATATATATATATATATATATATATATATATATATATATATATTTTTATTTTCTTGCGTATATATATATATATATATATATATATATATATATATATATATATATATATATATATATATATATATATATATATATATATATATATATATATATATATATATATATATATATATATATATATATATATATATATATATATATATATATATATATATATATATATATATATATACTAAAAGTTTTTACTTTTCTTGGGTATAAATTTGAATAATGAAACTTATTTCTGGATAGAATATAAATGTTAGTGTAAATAATATTGTCGTTTCCAAGACAGGCAATAAAATGCTCTTGAAAAAGCTTCAAACAAGAAGCGAAACGTTGAGCTAGTTGCAGAAAAATGAGTTCCTGACTTGAATAGGGTTGTGAGCCGGACATCCATCATGTTGAAACCAGGTTCTTTTAAACTCAGCTTCCGTTAGAGTAGCTTGTAAAGCCGGTACAACATGGTTTGGCAAAAGCTCTAGGTATCTCTATTCGTTTAGGTTGTACTCAAACAAAAATGGTCCTATAAGTCGATTTCCTGAAATGAATAATAATTTATAAATAGGTGCCCAATTAAAAAAAGTAAGTTAGGTTTATATACCAATGACCCCACACCAAACGTTACTTCCAAGTCTAGTCTGTAGACGTCTCTCTACCACTTCGTGAGGGTTTCCTTTTCCACAGCCCGATGATGACTGTTGTACCTTAAAAACTCCACATTTCGTAAACCTTCTCTCATCGGACCACAAGACATAATTTACAAAATCGGGATTTTCGTTACACTTCCTAGTATATCACTCACAAAAGCGAAGTCGTCTTGGAAAATCAGTTTCCTTAAGGGAGAACTGCACGCAAAAAGTAAAAAACCAGCAACAAGGTCTAGTCAAGTTCAAAGTAAGATGAAAAGGTACCTACGTATTAGAAAAACCTTCCTGCATGTCCGTCTTCAAAAAAATTTATTATGTATAGGCAATTTAAATTACATTTCGGTTAAAAATGAATTCAAAAGGGTTCACGCGCAGCAGAAATACCAAGACACCAGTACGATTTACCATTTCAAATTTTGCAGTTACGTAGACAAAGGATCAATGCAAGGCGGTAAAGAGCCATTTTGTGGATAAAAAAATTATATGAGACGGCATTTGTGTCAAAAAGTGGTTAAAAAATGGTCGAAAATGGACAAATGTACTTCTGTTTTATAATTCTATTTTTGATTTTTCCATAAAAAATCGAATTTAGCGCCTAACAATACATATTTCCCTAATTAAATCACATTGAAGCTAATTAATATCTCTTACAGCTTTTACATAATATTGCAGCGGCGGAAGGCTTGCAAATGATCCATAATACTGCGTGCAGTTCCCACTTTAGTCCTTAAACTATTATGGATTTGATACAGGATGAAAAAATGTCCACAAAAACACAATCGACCTTCAAACCCAATATAAACAATAAATAGACAAATTTATAAAAAAAACAGAAATGAGAATATTTCAACTATGAACTATGAACATTTATAAGAATGAGATAAAACAGATGTATGAAATAATGAAAAAAGCCACAAATGCTTAAAAGTGATACAGAAATGGCTGACTACTTCAATGACCAGTTCATAAACATAGAGAAAATTATGTAAGGAAATTTATCAAATCTACAAAAATTACACAAACACGTGTCACAAAGAGCGAAATAATAAAAAAATATCAATAAGGATAATTAAGCAAACACATACAGAAATATTACGACCTATAAAATATAGTTTTAGTTTAATACTAGAGACAAGTATAATCCCGGAACATATGAAATTTACGACATCGATATATAAAGCAGGAGAAAAATCGAACATAGATAACTACCGCCCAATAAGCATAATAACATGTTTTCAAAAATATTTAAAAAATGTATAAAGGACAATTTTATATGTCTATAAAAAAACAATGTTTTAGCATCACATCAATATGGATTTCAACAGGCAAAAACCAGATACATTACAAACATTTACAATGGAACTTACGAAGCACCTGAACAAAAACAAAACGTGTATAGGAGTATTTATAGATCTAGCGAAAGCCTTCGATACCATACCACACAATATACACAAATAACTATTAAAATAGGAAGTAAACGGAAATATAATATCATTTGCAGATGAAACTGCAATAATATTCCATGGGAAAAACTGGGGGATGCAAAACAAAAGACATTATAGGGAATGCAGAAAATAATAAATTGGCTTGAAATAAGAACACTAACAATAAATGTACAAAAGACAAATTAATAGCCTTCGCACTAACTCAAGCAAATAGACCCATAGTCAATTGTGTCTAAAGAGATGAAAAATAGATCAAAAACACAGAAAATACAAAATATTTAGGCGTTATTACAGATTAAACCTTAAAATAGAAACCTCATGTAGAATATCTAACACAACAATTGAGAAAATTGGTTTACACACGAATCATTGTTAAGATACGGATTAATAATCTGGGGTGGAGTTTACAAGAATGCGCTACAAAAAATAAATATATTACAAAAATATCTACCAAAAGTAATATATAAAAGAAACAGATTTTACCCAACCAGACTCTTGTTCACACACGAAACGACAAACATCAAAACACCATTATATAATTTCAGTTCCCAAAAATATCCATAGCAATAAGACAGAGAAGAATTATATAATCATCCAACAAAACACACGAAGCATAACAGTAAGAAAAATACAAAAATCAAAAAACTTCAACAACATAAATTTGAAAAATTATTTTTTTCTTGCATTTAAGGCATACAATCTCCGACCGGATTTTATGAAACAGAGGAAAGAAAAGAAATTGTTTGAAACATTTTTTAACTAACCATAAAATAAGTACAACCTATATCCGAGCCTAGTCCATTAGAGAAATAAGTTAAATGACAAAGTACATTTAACAACAAGAAACACAAAGAAAAAAGGCATACAGGCGCAGTACACTACAGTAGCACCAAAACTAGGCATCTCAACTACCAATCCTAGAACTACAAATGTAAAATATGAAAAATAAAGAGAAAGTTGTATAAATAAATAAATAAGTAATATATAATTTAAAACCAATTGTTTATGAACTGTATATTTCTTGTCATATATGTCAAATAATGTTGACATTTTAGTAGATAAATCAACCTAATTTTAAAATTTATCTATTTATGGAAATTCATTCAAAATTATATATATATATATATATATATATATATATATATATATATATATATATATATATATATATATATATATATATATATATATATATATATATATATATATATATATATATATATATATATATATATATATATATATATATATATACTTAGAGTGAGTTTCTGGACCATTTAAAATATATTCGTAGGAAGATTTTCTTTGGTTTTTTTGGCCTCAAGTTATTTTTTTGGAAAAATAAAACAAATTCATTTTTCGGCACTAATTTTCATTTTGTTTATTGCAAACGTTTCGGCTAAATGCCTTCATCAGTGCTGTTTGACTGAAACTAAAAACAGTACTATTTTATATTATGCGAAGTCAACATTTTTTTTTTTTTTTTAAATGTAGAGACAAAATGTTACATACATATACTTATAGACACATAATTAAAAATAACCTTTTTTTTTTTTTTTATATAATAATAATTCGTTACGCTAACTAAAATTCCTAGTAATTTATACTTTCAAACTCACCCAAGAAGGTAACTTCCTGCATTCAGCAAACCAAAAAAGAATAAAATTTTTTTTCACGTCACATTTAGTATACAGTATTAGACGCCAACAAACATGTAAAATTTTTATTTATAAAACTACGGTGGCATGTTAGTCTACCGATATATTTTGACTGGAATTGCACCTCGTTTTGAAGCAGTTGCTTGTCTTTCTGATTGTTTTTACTGAAGCAAAAAATTGTATATTGTGTTGTTGTTGTTTTGGTGTATAGCATGAGGGCCTTTAATTATACTATTTGTTATTATAATCAATTGGTAATTACTGTATTTTTTTTCCGTTTCACTTAACTAAGTAAAAAAAATTTTTTTTTTTTTTTTCTTATTTATTAATCAAGGAGAAAATTTCGGAACATGATAATTATTTTATTACGTTGTGATATATTTGGTTTAAATTTTTAATTTCAGTTCTATCATTTATTGAATTTTTATTTTGCTTAATATAGAGCATTTCTAAGAATTCCCTTTTTCTTTGGTTGGTTTCCGTTTTTAATATTTTTGTGTCTTCATATTTGAATAAAAGGGTCTTTCAGAAAGTATCCAAACTATTTTCAAACACCAAAACATAACCGTATGCCACAAAAGCTACAACACTTTTCAAAAGAAATTTTTTACTTGTCTTAAAACACCAACCCCAACCAGTCAAAAAACACACACTATATATCAAATACCATGTAATGATTGCCCAGGAGTATACATCGGACAAACTACTCAATACCTTAAAAACCGCCTAAATGGACATAAATATGACAAAAAAAATAAAACTTCATTAACTAAGCACGAAAATGAAACATCCCATAAATTCAAATATGAAGACACAAAAATATTAAAAACGGAAACCAACCAAAGAAAAAGGGAATTCTTAGAAATGCTCTATATTAAGCAAAATAAAAATTCAATAAATGATAGAACTGAAATTAAAAATTTAAACCAAATATATCACAACGTAATAAAATAATTATCATGTTCCGAAATTTTCTCCTTGATTAATAAATAAGAAAAAAAAAAAAAATTTTTTTTACTTAGTTAAGTGAAACGGAAAAAAAATACAGTAATTACCAATTGATTATAATAACAAATAGTATAATTAAAGGCCCTCATGCTATACACCAAAACAACAACAACACAATATACAATTTTTTGCTTCAGTAAAAACAATCAGAAAGACAAGCAACTGCTTCAAAACGAGGTGCAATTCCAGTCAAAATATATCGGTAGACTAACATGCCACCGTAGTTTTATAAATAAAAATTTTACATGTTTGTTGGCGTCTAATACTGTATACTAAATGTGACGTGAAAAAAAATTTTATTCTTTTTTGGTTTGCTGAATGCAGGAAGTTACCTTCTTGGGTGAGTTTGAAAGTATAAATTACTAGGAATTTTAGTTAGCGTAACGAATTATTATTATATAAAAAAAAAAAAAAAAAGGTTATTTTTAATTATGTGTCTATAAGTATATGTATGTAAGATTTTGTCTCTACATTTAAAAAAAAAAAAAAATGTTGACTTCGCATAATATAAAATAGTACTGTTTTTAGTTTCAGTCAAACAGCACTGATGAAGGCATTTAGCCGAAACGTTTGCAATAAACAAAATGAAAATTAGTGCCGAAAAATGAATTTGTTTTATTTTTCCAAAAAAATAACTTGAGGCCAAAAAAACCAAAGAAAATCTTCCTACGAATATATTTTAAATGGTCCAGAAACTCACTCTAAGAATATATAAGCAGAATGGATGAAATACTGCCACCGACTGAACAATATGAAACTAACATAACTCTAAGCAACGACAATATTAAAACCCTCTCTAAGAACTATTGTAAACTAGCTAGCCTAAAGAATAGAAGACAATTTTTACTAAGATGTAAAACTGAAAACATATTTCCAGCATTTTTAAACATTAAAATTAACCACATAGAATTCTCATCAACTAACCTAAGAAGGAAATTTCATGAAAATATTGTAAATAATTTTAAACTCAATACGTTAAAATTACTAATTAGCGACACCATCATTAATATAAAAAACATCGAAACTAAAATATCTCAAATCAAAAACCAATTACAGGAAACAACCACCGCAAATAAATTTAATGAACTCTTAAATATCGAAAATAAAAAATATGAAGCTTTATTCGAAAAAATTAAATTAAGAAACATAAACAAAATTTACTTGTTAAAAACAAAAAAAAATAAAACAAACCCAAAAAAAATTAATATACAAAAAGAGTGGCTAGAAAATCTGACTGAGACGGAAATTCCGGAATATGCAGTAGAAATTCTAAGTTTAGGTTCTAATTTTGCGTATCCAATTACAAATTCCAATGAACTCCCTGTTCCTGACATAATATCATCTGTCGAAACATCAATCAGTAACCTTATTAATGATGAAAAAGATACAATTAGGGCAAATTGTTGTAACACTCTCAAAACATATCAAAATAAAATAAAATCTAAACAATATAAAACAAAACATAATAATATAGACCAAGAATTAATTAAAAAAATTAAAAAAAACAAACACTTTTCTGAAAAATCATCCAAATCTAAAAATCGTACGCCCAGACAAATCAAATAAAACGGTTATCATGGATACAAAAGAATATGATAATAAAATGCAATTACTTCTGATCGACACAGATACATACAAAAAAATAAATACAGATCCAACAAATATTTTTCAAAAAAGAAACAACGAACTTGTTACACGGTGGGAAAAGAAAAACTATATATCACCTAATTGTGCTAAGAACCTAAAAATGTATAATGCCCAAACACCAAAAATTTACGGTTTGCCAAAATTACATAAAGATGGAATTCCAATGCGCCCAATTATTTCGTGTATACAATCACCATTAAATAACCTTTCTAAATTTTTAAAACAAATTCTAGAAAATATAGTCAACAAAAGTACCACTTACATTAAAGATTCATGGGATTTCAAAGAAAAAATAAATAATTTTCAAGTACCTCAAAACCATATTTTAATCTCACTGGATGTCATCTCTCTATACACAAATGTACCAATTGATTTAGCCCTCCTACTTATAAAAAATAAATGGAACGAAATAAAAAAATTCACGGATATACCTCTGGATGAATTTCTAATAGCCATTGAACTAACTTTAAAATCCACATTTTTTGCATACAACAATAATTTTTATAAACAAATAGAAGGTTGCGCAATGGGTTCCCCAATATCAAGTGTAGTTGCACAACTAGTAATGGAGGAACTAGAGAGCAATGTAATCGGACAACTAGACATATCACTTCCATTTTTCTACAGGTACGTTGATGATTGCATAACTCTAATTCCAAAAGATAAATGTAAATATATCCTAAATGCCTTTAACAACTTCCATGAAAAACTTAAATTCACCATCGAGACTGAAAACAACTCAAAAATAAATTTCCTAGATATGACATTATATAATAAAAACAATATTATTGAAACACAATGGTACACAAAAAAAACGTGGTCTGGCAGATACATAAATTACTTTTCGCAACACCCAATGAACCAAAAAAAGTCGGTAATAATCAGTCTTGCCGATAGAGCAATAAAATTGAGTAATTTAACTTATCAATCCCAGGCAATACAAAAGGCAAAAAACATCTTAATTCAAAATAGTTACCCAAAAAAATTAATAAATTCAATATTTAACTCCAGATTACAGCAAATGAACAATCCCAATCAAAATGTACCAAACGAAAAAACTAAAGATAAAAAATTCCTCTCTATTCCTTACATCCAGGGTCTTTCAGAAAGTATCCAAACTATTTTCAAACACCAAAACATAACCGTATGCCACAAAAGCTACAACACTTTTCAAAAGAAATTTTTTACTTGTCTTAAAACACCAACCCCAACCAGTCAAAAAACACACACTATATATCAAATACCATGTAATGATTGCCCAGGAGTATACATCGGACAAACTACTCAATACCTTAAAAACCGCCTAAATGGACATAAATATGACAAAAAAAATAAAACTTCATTAACTAAGCACGAAAATGAAACATCCCATAAATTCAAATATGAAGACACAAAAATATTAAAAACGGAAACCAACCAAAGAAAAAGGGAATTCTTAGAAATGCTCTATATTAAGCAAAATAAAAATTCAATAAATGATAGAACTGAAATTAAAAATTTAAACCAAATATATCACAACGTAATAAAATAATTATCATGTTCCGAAATTTTCTCCTTGATTAATAAATAAGAAAAAAAAAAAAAATTTTTTTTACTTAGTTAAGTGAAACGGAAAAAAAATACAGTAATTACCAATTGATTATAATAACAAATAGTATAATTAAAGGCCCTCATGCTATACACCAAAACAACAACAACACAATATACAATTTTTTGCTTCAGTAAAAACAATCAGAAAGACAAGCAACTGCTTCAAAACGAGGTGCAATTCCAGTCAAAATATATCGGTAGACTAACATGCCACCGTAGTTTTATAAATAAAAATTTTACATGTTTGTTGGCGTCTAATACTGTATACTAAATGTGACGTGAAAAAAAATTTTATTCTTTTTTGGTTTGCTGAATGCAGGAAGTTACCTTCTTGGGTGAGTTTGAAAGTATAAATTACTAGGAATTTTAGTTAGCGTAACGAATTATTATTATATAAAAAAAAAAAAAAAGGTTATTTTTAATTATGTGTCTATAAGTATATGTATGTAACATTTTGTCTCTACATTTAAAAAAAAAAAAAAATGTTGACTTCGCATAATATAAAATAGTACTGTTTTTAGTTTCAGTCAAACAGCACTGATGAAGGCATTTAGCCGAAACGTTTGCAATAAACAAAATGAAAATTAGTGCCGAAAAATGAATTTGTTTTATTTTTCCAAAAAAATAACTTGAGGCCAAAAAAACCAAAGAAAATCTTCCTACGTATATATATATATATATATAAATAAATATATATATATATATATATATATATATATATATATATATATATATATATATATATATAAAGTGTTTTTTTAGTGCGAGAAAGTCCAATATCTCTGTTGTTATGGGAAACAGAAAAAACTTTTTCAGAAACCGATATCTTTAAAATAGAACTGAAATCAGTAACTATTGTAATTTCTTCACCGTTGTGGCGTTGCCAAGCTATTCAAATTTCTTTAGAAAATTAAAAAAAAAATATGGTAGTCAAAATTTCGTTAAAAAAAATTACTTGTTTAAAGTTGGTAATAATATTCTATGGTCCTTTAAACATCATGATTCAATAAATGCGTAATAAAAATTTGGACAAAACTTATATGGGGTGTTTTTTACGACGGTCCCAACATAGTAACTTGTTTTGTAATGAAACTCCATTTTTTTTAAATAAACGCCCTGTATATTAATAGGCCATCTTGTAGGGCTTATCACATGAGTCGTTTTGACAATATATTAGTTTTTCTGGAAAATACCTAGATGTTATCGGCAATCTTTGATTTCAATTCGTCGCGTCGTCATGATTTGGACAAAAGTATACTCACTAATCATCAAAAATACGTTAATTAACACATTTATTATTTCGGTTTATAATTATTGCTAAAAACCGAATACAACAAAAAAAATGTTATAATTAAAGCAGGTGTTGAAAAATGTCTACTATTAATTTAAAGATAAGGAATAAAAGTAGAGGAAAACAACAAACTTTCATTTTTAGATATTCTAGTCACAAAATTGCATAACAAACATTTCGAACACATCGTGTATAGAAAACCAACACATACAGACAGATATTTAAATGCAAGATCACATCATCACTCAGCACAAATTGAAGCTGTGTGTGTGAAACCGAAACACAGACGAGGCAAAGCGAACTTAATATAATATCTAGTGCTTTAAAGAAAAATGGCTACACGAATCGCACCATAGAGAAAGCCATTAATGCACAACGATCAACCAAAATTATGAACCGGGAAAGCGACAAGTAATCTTACCATATGTAAAAGGCACCACAGACGGAAGAATTCTTAGAAAATACAAATACAAATAATACATAAGCCACAAACAACTATAGGTAAACTACTTAGAAACCCAAAAGATAAAGTCAGACTGGAAAACCATGGAGTATATAGCATTCCGTGCCAGGACTGTGAAAAGATGTACGTGGGGCAAACTAACAGGCGAATATCAGCAAGGGTGGAAGAGCATAACATTATAAGCTATAGAAATTGAAAAACAACGTAATTTGAATAAAAGGGACGAATCACTAAAACTACCAAAAGTATGGAAGACAATAATCGACAAATCTAAAATCACAAAAAATCAAGCGCAATTAGCGCAACAAAAACAACACCATCCGGAAAACATAAATAACGACCAACGGCCAATCTTAGTATAAAAGGAAGCTTCGCAGTTACCAACATTTCACTTCGTACGCGAGAAAGAAAGCTTCGAAAATGCCAAATGTGCTTTTGGCAAAACGTCAGCAAAGCTGTTCTTTTCAGAACGACAGTAGTGAATGGATGTATACCCGGAATGATTTCCCATCCGTGAAGGACTAAGAATCAACACTGAAAACTTTAAGTAAATATTGTTTATTACTTAGTGCTATATATTTACTAATTCAGGAAATTTGCCCTATTATTTTATGGCCCTTCTACCCAGACTATACCTTAGCCCAGTCTCTTAAAATGTCCGGACCGTGGAGCTTGAAATGTTTAAATTATAGACATTATTATAAATGTAGGTGAGATAAGCTAGCTGGGTGAAACGCCATTTTCTGTGTCAGCTGTTTGACCACGTAGTGAAACTTCCAGCCCAGGAGTGATGAAGATGAAAGGAGATTAGCGCAGAAATACTGTAAAAAAATAATAGAAAAAATACAAAAATCATTGGGCTGCCCTCTTAAACAAAAAAGTGTGTGGCCATCAAAGATACGTGTTTCTAACCAGAGGACAAAACAACTAAAAAGTATTTTTTCTATAAAAAGCCACTATTAATAAAAAAAATAATACGATTTACGTTGCAATTTTCAATTTTGCCAGACAGGATGCATAAAAATTACAGAAATATTGTTATATGTAATCTAGTCCTATTTTTTAATTTAAGGCAAAAAGATGCTAAGAAACCTCAAATTCAACAGGTTAAATCCAAATATCAGTTAGTAAAAGTAGTTGCATGCTGTTAAATATTCAGAAAAATTAATAACACCGTATATTTTTGTATCTTTACCTTACCTTTTTCTCTGAAATATTTAAGTAGTATTATTTATGTATTTATTGCACAATAATTGCAAAAGAAACAAAGTCATTAGTTATTCAGACTCAAAGCCTCCATATTCAACAAATTTACCTATAAAAGAATTATTAAATAATAGGTAGAATTTCTGCAATAACTCTGTTTAATTATTTTTTCTATTTTGCATTATAAAGTCGTCTTTTTGGTACGTAAATTTATGTCGAAATGGTTCCCTTTTCGACTCTACTTTTTTCTCGACAAAGTTGGCAATGCTGAGTCACAGCTCTCTCGAATTGGAAACTGATCAAAATTTGTATTTGAAAAACAAGAATGGCGCGCTTATAATAATTGTATATTTTGGCATAAATTATTACCAACTGGAAAATGTTCAATAGTATACAATTTTTCTCGTAATTTTTAAAGATATTATTTTATTTTAAGTATAGTGCTCAAAATAGGAAAAAATAGGATAAAATACTCGTTTCACAAGACATTTAATCTCACGCGCCCTTTATAAGGAACAGAAACTAGGGCTCGTGCAATAAAATAATGTTTTATGAAACTAGTGTTTTAATATACTCTTTCGAAACTGGAAGAGCAAACAAATAAATTTTAAAGAGACCTGAATAAACTTAAGTTTTCCTACCAGCTTCCAGAAATAAATTAAAAACAGTTTTTGGTACCTCTATTATTTAAGTAATTTTTTTAAATTTTTTTACTCATGAGGAGACTAGGAAGGATGAATGCCTAAGTACTAGGTACTGTGGTTATCTTCAGTGAAGAGAAGTAAAGTCTATTGATGCAGATTCCAAAGATTTGCCGATTGCTTATGCCTCCCTGTCAGGAATGGTTAAAGAAGGCATAGTGGATGATTCTCGACAACATTTATTCATGTAAATTAACTGGAAATATTTGTCCGACAAGTGTTCGTGTTAATTAATGATATTAATTACAAAAGAAGTAACATTTAATTATGTTCGTATAACTGCGATATTAACTTAGTTAAGTGAGAAATAATAGCAGCTGGCCGTGGATATTTTTTCTCTGCTGAAAAATTGTGGCAAGGAAGAAAGTCTAAAAGCTAACAGTCGAGATTTGAAGGTTTCCAAATTTAAAGATGAGAGAAATACTAATAATAAAGATATTCCGTGATGGGGACACTCGAAGAATAAAAGAGCGTACAAAGTGGGTGGCCTTTGGAGTCTGAGTGGGCACTGGAAGGATGCATCTTAGTCGATGCCTCTTTTGCAAGCGTGTTTAAAAATAGACTTTATTTGATCGGAACACAGTCCACAATATTGTCTACAATGATTATGCAAAAATGGGTATACATAGTTGGCTGGTGATCCTTAGATTACCGGAGTCGATAATGTTAAGGATTGAAGAAGAAGCTTATTTAAGTCTTATTTGTGATTTATCAAGGATATATATGTCGGCAGCAGAAAATTATCATCGGAATCGGAAGAGAAAATCCAGTTTCTTGTGGGTTAATGTGATATTTAATACGATGATTATGCCACAAGACATCCTGTTGAAACAGTTAAATTAAAGGAATCTTTGGTATTGAGGATTTGATTACTAATTTGAATGGTGTGGGTACTGGGGGATAATTTATAACAGAATCTATATCTTACTGGCTTTGAACTGGATATTATACTATTTTTGAAGCTTTTGGGGTAGAGATAAAGTTATTGCTCAATACATATCCTCAAATTGTAGAAAAAAATGCTGAAGTGTGGTTTTTTTATAACTATAATTATATTATATGATCCATATTTATTTTTTCTTATTGTTATTTTTTACAATTTTTTTTATTGATCTTATAATCTTTAAGATTTCCTAAGATAGAGCATAACCGTTTCACATTGCCCTCGTATCACTACTTTGAGTTCCCCCTTTGAAATCTCTTATAACAAATCTTAAAGTACAACAAAAGAGCGTTACATATAGCTACTAAAGGCGAAAGCATAGCAAAAAGGAGGGAATTTAAACCCTCATCGGCTATAGTCGGCTTTGTTCGTTCCTCCGAGCGTTACCAAACCACTTGTTACGTAGCGTAGCTAGTGGTTGCAATGCAAGACATACAAGTTGTTATTTTGATGTTGAGAGGCGAAGGTTAGTGAGAGAGTGACAGAGTTCGAGCTGATGCGTACGATTGGTTTCGCATTTTATGATTATCGTTTTGAATGTTGTGCCGTCGTTTTTAGTGTAATTTTTCGGGCAGCGTTGATTTTTTCTTTGTACATTTCGGAATATATTATGAATTTTTTGTTCGTGAAGAAACACTTTTATCATCAATGACAGGAAAGAAAAAGACTATACTGCTCTATTCAATCAACCCTAAACATGGTGCATATATTTTTTTATTAAATAAACGAAAAATATCGCAGTCGTGATTACAATGTGTTCAAATCTATCGATATGCGGTACAGGACCGATGTATTTTGTGTTATATTCGTTCTTGATTGGACTAAGTTTCGCTTCGATAATGGGGGATGAATGCGACTGGACTGGAAGGTAAGGAACTATTGCAGTCTTTTAGCCTTTTAAATGACACTTTTAACAAATAATAAACAAGGTTTGAAGCTTTTAGTGTAATTTTTTTATTATCTGCCTAGCGCTTTCGACAATTTAACATCCTCAGGGCTAAGACTTCGTCAATAATTGATTCCTAATACTTTTAAGTTTTAGTTATTTTTGATACATTTTCATTTTAGCTATGACTATGAGTTTTAAATGTAAGTTATAAATATGTAGGCTAAGCAAACTGTTGGTTTTATAAAACTTAAAGTAGTTTCAAGGCCTCCGTTACTCTAATATGGAACAGATCTTCGATAATTTTTGATTTCACACATCCTGAGAAGAAAAATCATATCCTAGATATTCGATAAATATAGTAAAGCCATACAGTTGAGTAAGTTATTGCTGTGTTCTCATTTTAACCCTGAGAAGAGAAGTAATGCCAAAATTTATTTTATTCAGTAAACGTTGCTAATGCGGGTAAATGTTTCAAGGCCATAAAATCGTAGGAGTACTTACTGGTAAATGTTTGATAATTATGAGGGATAGGTAAAATTAAATAAAATTATTAAAAATTATATTCGATTCTAAACCAATTGAGGATTTCTTGAAAGAGATTTTTGATATGTCAAGCGTTTGCTTGACATATTAATATCTTGCAAGGTCTAGGTGTACCACCCACTTGGGAGGTCCTTTATGTATTAATTCTAAATCATCATTTGAGGACCTCTCCGACTTCTTAGGAAAAATGACTTTTGCTGATTTTTATAATTTTTTTTTTGTATAATACAGTTCTCGATGTCCTGATCAAAGGATCTCATGTACACAATCTAATCCTATGACTAGATACAGGGTATTCAACTTTACTCACATCTCATATAAAATATGGGGAAAACAGGATCACAAAAATTATCTTTTTTAACATATTTAACGTATAGTAGGTACTTCCAAAATAAGAAAAGAGATCAGTAAATGCTTTGAATTCAATATACAGGGTGTTATATTGTAAATGGTATCCGCCCTATATATCGGATCTTATATATTCTCTGATTAAAAATGATCTGAGTTTAGTCCAAATAATTATACTGAAAACCATTTTTCCATAAGAAGTACGAAAGGTTCTTTATATTATTTCGATATGTATTTATGAATTTAAAAAATATCGAAGTTCTTACCTAGCCCGTTCATAATTACTTATAAGGACCATTAATGTAAATAGTAAAAAATCTGGAAATTGGGTTTAATCGAAGCTTCACTGATAGAACTTCATTTTGTTCCACCATATTGGATTCCAGCAAAATTTTTGTTTTACCTAATATGGTTTTTGAACAAAATTTGATGTCAAAGAAAGTGGTTTTTTATATTGATTTCTTAAACTTTTTATTAGGTCATTATTGTGTCCTGTTTTATAGAATACCTATTAAGATATTACCAGTTCATCACTACCCACATTTGATTTTTGTATAAAATTTGGAGTCAATTGAATATGTAGGTGTTTGCAGTGATTTTTTAAACGTATGAATGAAATGGTATGAAATATGAAGTCAATTAGATAAGTAGCTGCATAAGTAAATGCGGCGAATAGGTTGAATGCCAGACAGACCAAGGGAATTTAGAAAACATGTTTTTGGAAATCTAGGTTCATGAAACATGAAAATCTGAAAAAATCTCGGAGTTAAAATGAAATTAGAATATTTAAAGAAAAAAACCAAATTGAATCATTTTGTTTTTGCAAAGTTACGCTTTTCCAACGACCGAGAGTTAGACTAGTCAACTTTTTTTTTCAAGGTTTTTGGAAAGAATTATTTTTTTTGGAATTTTTGGAATTTTTGGAAATGGAAAATTTTTTTCATTGTATATTGGTCTGATTGCACTGCATTTGCAGTAAATGCAGATGTTTGTATTTTCAATATTAAATAAATGGCATATGGGGGAGAATTATCTATCAAATTTGGCAAAACCGAAGCCAAAACATATTTTTTTCTCCTAATAAAAAAATTTGCAAGTGATTATCATTGACGTGCAATAAAAAAGAGTGTTTCTTACATATACATGTCAACCATACTTTTTCTCATATATATATATATATATATATATATATATATATATATATATATATATATATATATATATATATATATGTTTAAAACATGGAACATTACTAAAATGGGTGATAAAATTCGGTCAACGTGCATTCATTTGGAGAAATACAAATTATTCGAGCACAAAATAAACAATAATTAATCTAATTAATCTAAATTTTGATCTAAATACAACTAAATTATACTGCACCTTTTATTCCTTAATTAGATCATTGTGATTTTATAAAATTGTCTGACAAGGAGGCTCGGAATCTTTTAATTAATTACTCTCTTACACATATACAGATCATTTAGTACCCAGTAGCCCAGCAAATGAAATAGGTAAGACAAGGTCCATTACTAAGCGTTTATTACACCATTACAAACGTGCAGAACTAGGAATCAACTTTAATCACCACAGCTGGTCAATACGGAATCTTGATTTTTTTATTGTCTTTATACGGATGGCCTTATGCATCGGCATTAAACTGCTGCATGGGCTACTACTTGGAACGTGGAGTATAGTCAGTAGCAAAAGTTTTTATCGCAATGATGTTTTTCTACTTATCTGTTTCTATTGTTAAATGAATTTCTCCAACGGAATCTTGCAACCGAGTGGTAAACCACAGGTATTTTTTGGGTAATACTAGCGGTATTATTAAATATCCAAACTAAAATAGCTATTTTAAAATTAGATGGCAGTGCGCTGTCTGGTCAGTCTGAGAAATAAACCAAGACTGTAACACGCGTATCCTGTCGTGTCGTTTGCACTTGAGTTTTTTGTGTATTCTAATTTAGATTTTTATGACTTTGGAAAGTAGAACTTATTTTATTATGCGCATATATTAAGAAAACGTTAGCTTATAAATATACATTTATGTTGACAAAATTAAATTATATTTAAACGAGTATCGAGGTGTTGTTTTATATAAAAAAGATTATATATATAAAAAAAATTATGAACATTTTTAACCAAAAAAATAGAATTATGACATTTTTGCATGTTGTGTATGTTTATCAGGTTCAAATTTTAGAATTGATTTTCCATCCACTTTAATATAGTCACTCGTAATCGACAATTCAAATCTGTCCTAAATTCTCGGTAATACAGTTTCGTTCTTTCAAAGGATAAAAAATTCAAGATAGAAGCTCCAATATGAAAACAGGTATCTGGGGTATTGAAGGGTACACATTTTGAATTTTTAGCCAATATTTAAAAATTCAAAATGACGCGACGGTGCCAATAATGCGGACGTTTTTTATACAGATTTGACAAAAGATAGGTCCCTTGGGGTATTTAAGAGTGCAAATTGAATTTTAATATTACTAAAATAAACTTTTAGGCTACATTTTTCAAATATCAAAATGGCAGCGCCAACATGGATGACGTCATTTGTGCATATTCGCCTGAAAATAGGAATCTGAGGGTATGTAAGAGTGAAAATTATAAATTTTTAATCAGATATTCGAGTTTTAAAATGACGGGACCAACATAGCAAGCCAATTTGTTCAGTTATGTAGATTCAGATGGTGCTAACATGACGGACGAATTTTGTCGGTTGTGCAGACTGAAAATCGATATCTTAAGAGTACAATCATGAATTTTCAGTTAACATTTGGTCATTTTTACATATTCTACAAAAAATAATTATATGGGGGATGGAGTTAGTTAAGAGTGCAAATGATAAATTGTATTCAGCATTTCAAAATTAAAAAATCACCCCCGAACGAATTTTGTCATTTGTGTAGGATAGACTGAAGATGGGTATCTGGGGGTATTTAGTTAAGTTATGAATTTTTATACTGAAAAATTGGCATTATTAAAATATATAAAACACATAAATTGTATTTTTGGCTAATTACATTTATTCTAGGGGCATTCTTCTGTGTTTAAAGCTATTTTTGCCAGAAGAAGAAAAAGCATTTTAGTGTACAAAATTTTCGCTTGAAATCTAAACTAGGATCAAAGTTTTTTTATATCTTTTGTCAGGAGCGTTTCGAGAGGTGATCACATCAAGCTTCATGTGTCATTGGGAGTTTATTTTTTTAGTCGCTTGTTTTGAATAATTCTCAACTCCGGCTGGGCCATAAAGCCTTCTCAATTGGGGCGTAGAATTAACAGTTCGGTATAAATCTTTCTCAGCTCTTGTGTTACGATAACGTACTTTATAAGCTATATCAAGGGCAAGACCTTGAATAAAATATAAATAATGTTTACTAGTGGTGCGTTTGTTTACCATATGAAAATCTCAGCCCATATATGATAAAAGAAAAAATATTAATAAAAAAACTTGCACGTACAAAAAAGATGTTTTAATTTAAGTAGGATCAACCAAAAAGTCAGAGTAATCCAAACTTATGTGTTTTATGGAACGCTATATATAGTTTTAAGTACTTGAACTCTACGATGATGACTAGACCTACATTTCACAGTGGCGTTAAAGTTTGCGTGCCAGTTGTTTGGTTGGGGCATTTAAGTGGAGCGAAAGGAAAGACAATTAAATTGGTAATATATTTGTTATTAAGTCAAATTGGATTTACTGTCCGTTTACTGTAACGTTTCGCCTTCGATTAAACGATGCATCTTCAGGGATCTTTACTCCACGAGATCTGAACACTAAATGAGCTCGTGCTCGTCGAGCCATTACTCTGTGTCAAGATGGGCCTCCACGTGTGATGTAGATTGTAAACCGATCTCCATTGAAGTTTTTTGTTCGTTTAAAAATTTCAATAGATTCTCTAATTTTTTGGTTATAAAATCCTGGAACCGACTTTAGAACCTTGTGTTTATAATATGGCTGACCAATGGTATGCTGGTGTTCAGCTACATCAGATTGAACAATTTGTTTCTTTTTAATAAACTGTCCATGTTCCTTAAGTCTAGTCGATATTGAGCGTCTTTTTTCTCCCATATACACTTCTCCACAGGAGCTAGGCATTATATATATACTACTGTTTGAAAAGGTCCAACATCTTTCGGGAATCGCAAGCATTATCCAATCTTCTTATGTGTGTTGAAGATTGTACGTATGTTGGACCGCCGAAGTAATCATCCTATTTTGTCTCGAGTGCGATGTATGTAGAGATGAACTACACTGACTATATCTCAGTTTTGATGTATCCGATGTTAGAAAATCTTGATCAGAAATCGAAATGGCTCTAAATACTAGTGAGTTAATAACCGATTTCTTTTGTGTTGGATGGTGGTGGTAATTTGCATTTAAGTATCTATTTGTACGCCTCTGTTGCAATCCCCGATAGTTGTTGTACCTTTTCAAACAGAAGGAGTATATAACATTTTTTGCTCTTGTGGAGGAGTGTAGACTAGACTTAAGGAACATGACCGATGTATTAAAAAAAACAAATTGTTAAGTCTGATGTAGTTGAACACCAGCATACCACTGGCCATTTTATAAATGTAAAAGAAACCAAGGTTCTAATGTCGGATTTTATAAATGAAAAATTAAAGAATCTATTGGAATTTTTGAACATACAAAAAAATTCATTAGAGATACGGGTTTAACTCTACATCACACGTGGAAACTGATCTTAGCACAGGGTCATGGTTCGGAGAGGGTATAAAAGCCCGCCTGAATCTTTCCGAGCTCATTCATTGTTCAGATCTCGTGGAGCAAATGATCCCTCAAGATGTGTCGTGCAAACGAAGGCGAAACATCGGATAGTAATTCCAATTTGACACGGTCTAATCCCAAGAACCATAATTTTTTAATTGACTAAAGCCGTGAAAGTTTCCGTTCTAATTAAGTGGAAAGATATTTTTTGCCCTTCTTAGGTAGAAAAGTTGATATGTTGTTAGAAATCTAAGTGTTTTAAATAATTTTATTTGCAAAAAATTGCTAAAATGTTTCGCCATTTGAATAAAAATGTTTCGCCATTTGAATAAAAATGTTTCCACCGAAGTATGGGAATTACGGTTTTTAACATATAGTTAAAATATCTGCGAAGCTACTGCATGAAGAAAATTATTTTCTTCGTCAGTTAGTAAAATCTATTGAATACTTAATTTCTTCCCCTGATCTCTTTAATAGTAATAGAAGCATTACTTGCAACGCCTGACCAAAAAATTTAAGAAGTTGAGCAAATATCGATTAACCGCCAACTGCAATTTTTATTTCAACCAAGAATGTACACTGTCATACTTATTTCATCAGAACTTCTGAAATAATTCTTAATCCATATCCCTGTACCTCATATGAAGCACTGAACGTCATTGACGCTTGTTCAATATTTTGTCTTTTGCTTCAAAAAAATCAAAAAACTAATACATTTTATTCTATGACTGAAGTAAGGCATCTTGAATACTATGTCTCAAATCCGGAATTGAAGCTTGTTTGTAATTTTCGATTTGTTTATCTTGCTCTGATTTACCTCAGTAGTAATTATTACTAATTACTGTTTAGTATTTTGTGCTGGAGCACAAGCGACAAGTTCTTTGAGTAATTCAAGTAAGTTTTAATGTATAAGGGTTTCGTCAATGAGAGCAGTGAGTATTCCACACCAAATATTCACCCTCCATATAGTCTGAAAATGTGTTTCTCTAACCCAGGATTTTCAATTGACCAATAGTGATAATTATGACAATTTTATTACGTTACGGGCACTCGCTACTTCGTTCGCGTATATGACTATAATGAAAGGGGTGTAAAGAGGTACTTAAATCGACTCTCTATAAACCACGTTTGTTGTTGCATTCTCTGGCTGTAAAATAGCCAAGCTACTTCCGTTACTTACGTTCTAGAGCATGCGACATAGAGTTGACCATGGGAAAAACAATCGTAGCGCAAGTCTACTCCAGCTCTACTTAAGGATTGCCCTTGAGCTTTGTTATTTGTCATGGCGAAACATAGCTTTAAAGGAAACTGTACACGTTTCAACTGAAAAGAATTGTCTGACGGAATTAAAGGGATACGTGGTATAAAAACTGTTTCTCCTAGACCAGGGCCAGAAATAATAGTGGACTCTATTACATTGTTTTATAATGTTTTAACCTGTAGCCGAGTTCCATTACACAATCTTGGTGGTTTTAAATTTCGAATAAGCATCATTGGTGACCCCACTTTTAAAGTTAACTGATGAGGAGGTGTTCCTGAAGGATTTTGATAGTGTAGGAACTCGACAGGATAATTAACCACATTTTCTTGGTCTATAACTATCTATCTATCTGTTGAGTTGTATGTTAATTGTGGAGCAGTAGTTTTTTCCAATAAAGCTAGATTCATTTCATTTGCTGTGTTATTTTTTGGAGTTAATCTAGTTCTTTAAACCAAGAAGCGGTTTTATTTTGCATACTTTCGAGTCCACTATAAACATTTAAAGGGTAGTTTCAGCCTCTTGGAAACTGAGTTTCGAAGAATCCCTTCTTATCGAATCTCTGCACTCCAAAATCAAGCTTTTTGTACAAGCTCAGCTTTTTACGGCAAACGGTTTGAGAAAGATCGCAAAAATTAATCAATGAATTAATAATTCAAAAACCCTGTATGAATTTATAAAAAATCTTAAAATATGTAATAAAATAAAAAGCACGTCTTCAAGTGTTTTTCCGAGTAACTAACCGTTTTTAAAATTAAAAATATAATATTAAAGGGGGGGATTCAGCCCCTTGGACACCCTGTCTGGGTTTTTACAAATTTTTAAAATATGTAAAAAAATAAAATATGAAGCATATTATGTTGATTTTACCCCTTTGGACACATTGTATAAATTTTTAAAATCAAAAAATATGTAAAAATAAAATAAAAAACACGTGTTCAAGCGTTTTTCCGAAAAACTAACTGTTTTTTAAATAAAAAAATATTTGGAATTTGAGTTTTGAAAATTCAAATCAACCTGTGTGCCAAAATTCAGCCTTTTACCTCAAGCCGTTTAAGCTAAAATTAACCTGTGTGTCAAAATTTCAAAAAAAAATTTATATATTAGTATAGATTGTGAAAACAAGACACATCACTATTTTTTTTGCTAAAATCATCAGTGACATATTGTTGCAAATATATCGTAAGTCTGGACTGACTTCTACCTTTGGATTGCTCGCACAACTTTTTTTTTAAATCCATGTCATTTTTCTGCATTTACATATTATAGAAAGAAGCAAAAATCGAAGTCGAAATTTTTTTGGGGACAGCATATAATGTATGCGTATAACATTGTATAATTATTGCATTGATAAAAGCGATATACCCGCACTGATACAAATAATTGCCGAATTCTTAATTTGCTTATTTTGTTTTTTTACGAAAGTGGTCTTTCGAATTAAACCTGATATTGCGGCACTGATTATGGAACTCGTTTTACGTAGTGATATTATAATGGAACTGTATTTTTTGCATTTCTACTTCTTTATTGCGAAGACACGGATTTTTAACCAGTTGACGAGATAAACGATTAATTTATTCTTGCCTGGAATTTCTTACAAAGCCTAATTTGATCGAAAGAAAGAGCGTAGATTTTACCTGCAGATGGTAAGTAAGCAGAGTTGTCAGTACTTAAAGTTAAATATTTGGAAATTGTAATTTAATTATTATTTGAAATATTGTACTTCAAATACAGTTGATTTTTTGTGGTTTGTACTTGAAATTCAATTGCTCTCTAAAGACTATTTTGTGTTCGGTGTTTGATTTCCGAAAAAAGTATTTCAAATTTTACTTGAATAATTGAAATAATAAGACACCTATAAATATTTTTTTTTAATCAAACACTATACATTTTTTTATCTTACATCTTCTGAAAAAATAAAAAAGTTGGATTAAGTTGTAAATTTCTTATCTTAAAAACGTCAAATTTTAGTATTTAACCGGAAAAAGATAAATTTAAACGAACTTTATAACTAAATGCAATATGTTTTCCTTATTACTAAAATTATGAAAAAAAGATACTAAAAACTCATTTTACATGAACCCGACTTAACTTCTATTCCGTTTTATTGAGTTTTACTTAAGTTGAGAATTGTAACATTGTCAAAAATTACGTTGGGACAATTTCATTTTCGGTTTGATCTGATTTCGGTTTAGCTTTTGTAAACTAAAATATTTAGCAATTGTAGTGATAAAACTGAGACAATTTTTGTTCAAGAAGAAGGCTGTGGATGGCGAAAGAACTTTAAATATCAAATGATTTTTGTTGATTTTGTTTTACTTGATTCCAAAATCAGTTTTAAATATGTTGATAAAATAAATGATCGGTGAGAGATGATTTGATGTAAGATATGATGAAAAAGACCATCTAAATATGCTAAAGTTGTATGTACGTTGGTAAAACGTAAAATAAAATATATCCACAATGCCGTTCTAGTTAAGAAAACAGTGTTAACTTTAAGATTTTTATCTTTTTTTCATAATAATAAGTCTAATATTTTTCGTCCCATCAAAAGTCAATACCCAAAACTTATTTTATATTGTATTAGTCACGTTCCCTTTTACCTAAAAACATAATCTCTTCATCTCAGGGCTTTGTTTATTTTATTATTCCTCTTGTCGCCATTTTAAGTAAACACCCTGGAATTTCAATAGGGCACTTTCGTATCTGCCCGTCTGTTCCCTGTCCTTGAGAAACCCTTGAATGATTGGAGTTAATAGATTAATCACTACATGAACATTAGGAAATATCGGTCATCGTCAAGCTTAATTGAATTGTTAGGATCTTTTTGGTTACTTTTGTCATAGGGAACAAATTACTTCCTTGCAGTATGAATACGTGGCGTATACGATCCATTACTCATTTCCTATACTCTCCCTCTTGCATTGATTTATCTTCGAATTTTTCTGCAAAGCAAGCAGATTTACTGCTTTATAACGTTGATAACATCTTTTCGAAACTGGGTATGTAATTTGAAGGTATATATATTTTGTTTTTCGATATTTTTTGTTAATTATTAGTTTATCGGATGATTTTAAGTTATACCTGAAATTTCATGCTGTTGTCAGACCGCTCCTAAAGTAGAAAAAAAATGTCAAGAAGTTTTGATCTATGCTAGAGCAATTTCAAAAAATAATTCATATTTTGTTATTAGATAAAAATAGTTTCTTTTTAACTGAGTAAATGAGTAAATAAAGCAATCACTAATTAGTTAAGTTTAAATACGATTGTTGGTCTTTGTCTAGAGTTCAAGTGTTGTATTTTATTTGTTTGCGCGATTAATTAAGACCAATTTACGACCAATAAAGCCAGATTGGAGATTCTATTAAGGCATGTGCCAAGATAATTCTCGTTTGATTCAAGCAGAGCGGTACTGCGACTATTGTATCCTCTAGAGTAGAGTTATCTTCCGAAAAATTTAACCATGTATACCACATATTTCAATCCAAAACACAATGTTTGAATAAACATGCGCAGATTTCCCTTTTCCAACCGTTAACGTTAAAATCTGAGTTAAATTGACAATAAAAATAATAATACTAATAATTATAATAATAATAATATTCATAATTCTCTTTGAGAGAGTTTAATTTTCCCATCGCGAAACCATAATAATAATGATAATAATAATAATAATAATAAGGTCAGAGTAACACTACCTCTAGCACAAGGAGGCAAGCAGGCAGGTATTGCAGATGTAGAGCAAGCCTGCAATGATTAGATGCTTGGACTTAGGAAGTATTTTTTTTCTGTGAATTCAACTTACATAAAACTGTTATAAGAGATGCCATAGGCTACAGCCTTCTGCATTTAAGTGATAGATATTTCTTACTTTTTCCAAAAATCCACCTTCCATCTAGAGCAAGATTGAACAATGGTTCTTCAGAGGGCTTCACCTCTTCGCTATTATTTCGAATTAGGGAAGGAATGCAGGAGATGTAATAACCATCAGAGACCATCGAGCATATATTATCTGGATGCCAAAGTGTAGCTTCAACTAAATATTTAAAGACACAATAAAGTAGTCACTATAATTCTAGAGGTATTCTGTGCACCGAATCCTTTTAGGCTGGAGAATGTTGTTCTTGTATACGGAATGTTATAGTATAAGAAGTGTTGTGTTATAGCTTTAACAAGTATGCATTATCACTGTCGCGCTTGGAGTATAACCTAGTGCTAACCCGATACTGATCTACCTAGCGCTATCGCGCTCCAGCGCCCAACCTTGTGCTGACCCAATATCGATTCACCTATGTAATAAAATATCCATAATAAACTGTACTTGTATTCTTGGTGCGGAGATTACCTATGATTGAAACTGAGCCAAAATGGTCGATGAGGAAAATACTTGAAAGGTTATTAGGGCAGATAGTCTTGGCGCAGAGTTGACCAATGGTTATACACCCTCCTGTCCGTTAGATCATGCCATCAGGAGTAGGGATGGTCGTTTTATCAATAGGTAAAACATCGATATATCGATAGTTATCGATAAATGCAAATAGGTGAGAAATAACTCCGATAGGTAAATGATAATATCGATTGGTAGCTGAGAACATCGATAGGTCCGGGTAAACGGATGACATGATTGCAAGCAAAGTATGAGCTATATAAAAGTCAGGACTTTTTTTTGCTCTTCAATAATTTTGTTTCCAATATATCGATAGGTAGGTACACCTATCGATAGACCAACAACTATCGACATATCGATAATTAAAATTTGTCGATAGATGATGTGCTATCGTGTATCCCTAATCAGTAGTGAGAAAATGCCTCACATTTTATATGTATATGTGTACTTAAACTGACCTGCACCTAAAAAAACCAATTTAAAGGTTGGGAATTATACTAAGGAGGTGCTAAAAACAGTGATGCATAAATGACTTAAAACGAAAGCTTTTACAGCTCTGTTTAATTAAGATATCATGGTTCTTGGGATTAGGCCGTGTCAAAATGGAATCACTTTCGGAGGTTTGCACGTGGAATTATGGATAGAAAAAAGAAAAAAATACAACGCTCGACGGGAATAGTACACACGACCTCCGCAAACGGCTCGTACTCTAAAATTTAGGGTTAGCCGAGGCCAATCAAGGGCGGTTTTACGGTGAGGGGGTAATTACCCCCCCCCCCCAGGGCGGTCAAACATCATGTGTAATTTACATATTTTTACGATTATAAACTTGGCTAGGAAACACTATAGCACAAGAGCGACCTGTTGGGTTGCGTCTCTTGCATATCCATAGATAGAGCATTGATGTAAATATAAACAATGTAATTAATAAATTTGCTACAGGAAAAAAATTGAACGTTATTCTATAACTATTTATTAGAGGCTGTTTTTTTTCACTTATACCACAACAAGTATGATATAAAATATGGGTATTTATGCTGTTCTGATACCATTTACAATAAAATATATTAACAAACTTTTTTTTAATTAACCCCTCCTTAGAAAGGTTTTCCCAAAAATCGCCTTTGAGGCCAATGTAGTGTTAATTGGTGCCGCGTCCAAATGTGGTCAAATACTAGTGTTATTATTTTCCGTTTATTTCTTCAATGATAATTAGGTAGGCACCAACCTATATATAGCCAGATCTAGGCTAGAGTATAAATGTAATACCTAAATAAGAAAAAGATGTTAGAAAAACGCTCTAGTCAGTCAATTTAATTTTTTGGATATGTGTCTTGCCTCAAAAGGAAAATAAAATAAATGCCAAAGTAAAAGCTACATACACTATCAAAAAAATATATTGTCCAGCAAGAACCACGGTGCAGCTGGGCGACTTTTAAAACAAATTGCAAATTATATTTAAAATATTCACTTCACATTTCGTCACTACGTTTAAACATGTAACATGGAGTGAAAATTACTAATATAATATATTAACCAAACAACTAATGTAAAGAACTAACAAATTCATTTAAAAATAAGTAGTATCATTTTATAATAATTACAATTAATTCCTGAAAAATGGCAGTATTCAATTGAGAAAAGTTCAGGGGATACGGCCACATCGAGTGTTTGGGTGATATAAGCTACGACGAACGTTATAACATGAGAATGTATGCGAACGTACTAGCAAAGTTTACTGAATTTATTCAAACTAACATAGTTCTGTAAAGCTTGAAAAAGTTTTTTTTTATTATTTTAATATATAGTATTTTTTCGTATAACCAAAAATAGATAAAACTTTTTCGAACAAAAAAAAATCGTTTTGACATTAAATATATAAATTTCTGCAGAGGCAGATTTAAAGGTCACAATACGTCGTAAATAAAGTAAGTTTTTGCATATTTGTTATGAATATAGAGATATTATGGTTGCAAAACCAAAAAAAAAAGTTTTTTTTCACACTTTCTAAAGAGTCTGCTCTTTTAAGTCGAACGTCTGACGGGATTTTCGAAATGTATTTGTAATCTGCACAAAAAGCCCTTTCATTCAGCTTAAATTCATCCATGTATGTAATAAGGACGATAAGGTAAGTTGCGTCGAATTTTAAGCATCGCCTTCAGATGAATGCGTCCAAAAATTAGCGTCTGCCGCACGAAATCTCAATTGTGACACGTTTCCCCACCTACCGCCAGAATTTCAAGCATGTACCCTATGAGGTAACTTAATCCATTTTTTTGACAAGCGATCACGGAGTGAAGTTGACCACAAAACCTAGGCAGACGGGCGGTTTTTTACTACATATATAAAGTACTTACACGCAAAAATCTGAAATATTTTGTACCCAATGGGATAAGTAATTTCCCCTTGGCTCTAGGTCTGGTAGACTGATGGTGTTTTTCCTAGTACAATACTTTGATATTATGTTCGAAATACCTCTTTATAGATTATTTTCTTCTAAAAATAAATTAATATTGCATAGCTACTAGATTTATTGTTAAAAAACGTATACAAGATATATATAAAAAAACCATGTAAACTCCCAGGCATATTATATTAAAATATTTATCATACGACACAGATTGCCAAAGTCTGCAACACATTTGGTTCTCGCGACTTTTTACAGACATTCTTTCGTTATTTTTATGACCGCATGAGAGATCATTTTCTGGGAAAGTTCGTCGACAATTTTTTAATCAGTCTCGACTAATTCGGCAAATGTAATTATATTAAGTTACGAAACAAAACATTTATTGAGAAATTCGCGTTAAGCTTCTTCATATTTATTATGGAAAATGTTTCCGCTTTTTGTATTTCGTTATGGGCGAGGGTAGCTCATTAGTTCCACAGCACCTAGACCCCCTTGCCCCCAGCACCTAGACCGCTTGCGAAACTTATATAACCTTCCATGGACATATTGCTTGGCCTGGTTCTACTTTCAGCTACATGCATTGAGTGAATAACGTTTCTCCTTTCGCGAGTGGACAAATGAAGTCCTATTAGTCAACCTCTGTCACTATTAAATTTTCTTGAGAACACGTACTATCACCCTAAATGGATGGTATGGTATTTCTAAACCAGTAGACGCTTCTGCAAACACCGAACCACATAGTGTTGCGTATATACTAAATAAATTGCGAACACGAACAGTTGATGTGGTCAATTTATTTGTGCCTTATGGACTGTCTATTCGAAGTATAATAGGTCTTTGCTAGCGAAGTGAGTATATCTACAATAGAATATTATAAAAATATTTTAAAAAAAAAGTTCTATGGAGTGGTTTTTAAGGGACAAATGCTCCGTTTAGACAACTTAGTTTTTTATCGACAAGTGTGAAGGGATGGAAATTCTCTTCTGTATAATGAGGGACAAATATTCATAGGTAAATTGGGTGGTGCGTCCTTGAGCACGCCTTAAAACTACCGGTAAATTCAGTACCACGTACCTAAAGCCCTAGGTAATAAAAGATACAATGTACAAATATATTGATTATAAATGCAATTATATATTTTTCACAGAGCAAGATTTTTGATATACACAGTCACGTAGCCGGGGGTGGTCCTGGAGGACTGGACTGGACCCCCTAAAACTTTAAAAATATTTTATAGGCATGCTTGTTACTAATTTACCTAAAGTTGACCCCTCGAAAAAAAGCTCTGGTTTGGGCACCCCCCCCCCCCCGAACTGAATTTCTGGCTTCGTGCCTGATGGTACAGATGCATAAAAAAAGTAACCCTGCATATAGAAATAGAGTTTGAATACCAATGTATTTTTATTTTAAATAGAAGATAGTTACAACTTGCTAATCTAACCAAACTTAGCCCACTGAAAACCACTGGTTTACACTTTTTATCAACACAAGTGTTAGTGTTTTTTTACAATATTATAGTAGTTTGCAACTAACAACTGCTTTCCTTGTTCACTTACCACAATTTAGTATTAATATTATTATTATTACTTCAAAAGCGCTTAACTCGTATGAACATGGAAATTAACAAATAGCAAACACATTTATTTTATCACTTCATCTATCCAAGGCATGTAATTTAAAAGGTAGGGAAGGGAATTTACTTGAAGATAAAAGTAATTAAGAATTGCCGTTGCGCCCTCTACCTGCTGAGACCGAATTTACTAACACCAGTGTGAAGTTCCCAAAATTTAAATACGTACCCTTAGGTCTATTTTTAACTTCAAAAATCTATCTCTTAAATTGTGCCACCGGCCACCACCTCCAAATAGAGTAATAAGGCTAGATTTGTAACATATTTTACTGTCATTAGAGTTCACTATGTAAACTGCTGGCCTCTTGAAACAGTTCACCTGCATTTTTTGGTAAAATTTTAGTTCGAATATTTTTAAAACCAGTTGAGATACTGAGATGCAGTTTTAAGTTGTATCTTGCAAATTTTATGACATATAAGCGATGTTAGGCGTAAAACTTATCTAAAAAAACAAAAACAATTTCTTGGTTTTAATTGTTAGATTAGTGTAATCCTTGGTGAAATTGTAAAAAACAACTTCAAACTTTTTTTTTTTTAATTTTTAATATTTTTTTGAGATAAGATTTCTGTAACTTTTTATTAGCCATTTGATGTAAAATTTTCTTGCTAGGGGGACCTTATTTTTCTAATGTGGCAAGGTTAGTTAAAAACCTAGCAGTCCTGAAGATTATGTACGTATATTTCAACACCATGTAGCATAAAAAATAATTCAAATTTAAATGTTTTTACTTAAGTTTTAAGTGGTAGTGAATATTTTCTTCAAACGGTTTTTTAATTTTCTCTCTAACTTTATGATTTTTTATCAACATCGGGTAACACAAGAGAAATGCCACCTTTTTAGTTTTAAAAATATCAACTTGAAATTTGAAGTGTCTCTATAACTCCATAAAAGAATAATTAAGTTACTTCCGCTTTAACCCGAAGTAACCCCCTACTTTTTTATTTTTTTAACGATATATCACAAGTTAAGTTTTGTTTTCAAAATGGCGGCTGGACAGCCATTTTTTCAAAATTCAACATTAGCCTGTTATGATAAAAATGAAGTCACTTTTTACAAAATACTTGTTTTAAGCTGATTACGATAATTAACAAAAATGTACAGGGTTCTATTTAAAATAAAAAAGTAGGGGTCTAATTACTTTTTTATAGAAAACTTACCTCTTCTCGAGTCATAGAAACGTCTTAAGTTTAATTTTTTTGATTATTTTAAAACTAAAAACGTGGCAGCCTGTTACATGTCTCTTGTGTTACCCGATGTTGGTAACTTTGGCTGTAAAATCAACACCTGTATTTTTTAAAATAATAAAGTTAGAGAGAAAATTAAAAAAACGTTTGGATAAAATACTCGGTACTCCTTAAAACTTATGTAAAAACTTTTAAATTTAAATTCTTTTTTATGTTAGAGGTTGTTGAAATATACGTACATGAACTTTAGGATTGCTAGGTTTTTAACTAAACCTTGCCACATTTTTTTCACACCCTGTATATTTTCTGAGTAGTGCAGACCGTGCACATCATAAAAAAAATTATGACGTAAGGGCCCTTTAGCAAGAAAATTTTACATCAAATGGCTAATAAAAAGTTAAAGCTTATTATGTAGAAAAATTAAATTTTTTGACATAAAAAAATCAATTCAAAAAATATTAAAAATTAAAAAAAGCTGGAAATTGTTTTTTTAGAATTTCACCAAGGATTACGCTAATCTAACAACTAGAACTAAAAGTTGTTTTTGTAGATTTTCGGAACAAATAAAAAATTGAAAAATTTGCAGTGTTGTTTAACATCCTGTATAAATAACTTTTTAGCTTAGATAAGCTTTACGCCTTACATCGGTTATATGTAATAAAATTTGGAAGATACAGCTGAGAACCGCACCTCAGTATGTCGTCTCGCTTTAAAAATATTCGAACTTAAATTTTACCAAAAAATTAAGGTGAAGTGTTTCAAGTCGCCAGCAGTTTATATGCAAATTTTCATATACCTTCCAGCAACTCAAGTGAGTGAAAAAATCTGATTACACATTGCACAGAAGCTATACAACCCTTTTTTTCCAGCCAAAAAAAAAACAGAAACAATTTCGTTAATTACTTGTCTTCAAGTTTATCACTGATTTTAAAATAATTTAAATTAATTAAATCTCAAACATATTATATATAGCGAAAGAACCGACACTTATACAACTACAAAAATATATCTTTGTTTCAACACTCACAAAAACAAAGTGAGTGATAATAAAAAGAATGAAAATTATTTTAATATTACCTGAGAAAATAATATTGTTGTAACACAGCGTGTGATGTCCAAGAACATAATTGAAAATACTAAATCATGTTACCAGAGGTTGCACTATCCCTGTTTGAATTATATGTTGTGTAATAAAAGTGCCTATATAACCACTCAAGATTAACTAACACGGATTTGCTCTTAAGTCATTAACATGAAACTGTACTTCATTTCTTACAAAACCATCTAAAACTCATTGTCTATTTCCCGGGTAATTTTATTACTTTTACTTATTGTTGCCAGGTTCGAGTTCGAGGATAATAAAAACGTTTTATTTTATATCCGCTTTGTATAAATTTGATTAAATATATTGCGAAAGTGGTCGGTTTTGCATAAACATTTAAATAAATAAATTGCAGAATATTTTAACATAACATAGTTACCTTAAAACGCTGTTTTACATATAAAAAAAGTACTATTGAAATCCTGTGGAAATTCGACGGGAACTGTAGCTTTTCAAAATACACCTGAAAACTATAAAATAAATAATGGCAACCAGTCAAGACTTGTCACTAAAGATAATTACAAATTATTTTTTCAATGGTTTCTATTTTCTTTGTAAATATTTTTTAGTAGCACGATATAATAAAAACTCCAAAACACTAAAAAAGAATCGGTAAATTTACTTTACCCCGGAATTTCCCTCGGTATGACTCTCTCCTTTTATTAGGAATAATGAAGTGTGACCCAATTTAGTTCGGTAGTCATTTAGGAACACATATATAGTGTCTTTTAAAACATTTTCATTGGGCGCCATTTTGTTCCATCATATTGCTTATACCACACTTAATTTTTGGGTATAATTTAAAATAAATTTAATAAGTAATTTTTATATTGACACATACCTACCTATGTTGTTACGTCATGTTAAATCCGTTCGCTTTGTTCCTATATTACATTTAATTTCTCGCCGCCATTTTGTTCCGCCATCTTGAATTCGTACCACAATTTTACCAGTTCATCTCTATACTATAATTAATTATTGCACAAAATTTTAAAACTAATCCATTATGTCGTTTTTTCAGGCTGAATTTTTAAATATTCTATTAAGCCGCCATTTTGTTCCACCCTCCTGGATTTGTATTAAAATTTTACCAGTTGATTCCTACATAATACTTGATTTTTGTGTAAAATTGGATAAGCAGTTTTTTAGTAATAATGTTTTTAACATTTCACTAGGCCTCCATTTTGTTTCGCCATATTGGATTTTTATCAAAATGTGAGGTCAGTCGGGTAAGTAGTTTTTTAGCTATGCCGCGAACAGACAGACCGACAGACAGACGGACAGACTGACGGAATTGAGAAAAAATGTTTTTCGGCATCTAGGAACCCTGAAACGTAAAAGATATGAAAACATCTCGGAGGGTGATATTTTCACGAGTACAATACTTCCTTTTTACGAGGGAAGTAGTACCTAATCAAAGCGATGAAACTCCTAATCAGAATAATTTCAGATGGCGTTAATGTTCTCGGTCGACCTTTAAGAGCTAAAATGAACCCAAATACAAACATACCAAACAATGAATATTGTGATGTTGATAAATCCAAACCGTGGGAATTCGTATTTCGTCGAAAGTCTTCGAGTAGTTGAACTAACGAATGCGGCACAGCGCAGCATTGCCATCTTATTTATCTTAAATATTAATTCACGATTTATCTTTGAAATACGTTAAGGACAAATTAATATTCAGGTTTTAATAGGAATTTTTAAATAGAAAGCCAGTACGTTATCCATCTTTTGGGTAATAAACATACTGGTTTATGAATTTTGTCTGCCTCTAAACATTTCGGAAATTTGGGGTGTAAAATTCTTAAAAGGAATTTGGTTCCACTCCAAAGAAGTAAGCTAAGGTGTGTTCTGCCAACAAGTGCTGAGCAGTAATGTTTAGAGGTTTCTTGCGGCAAAAGTTTTTTTATGTTAATAAAAGAATATTTGTTTATCTCCTCCTTAAAATTTTTTTTCTCAATCTTTATTGTGGTACCCAAATATTATTAGAGTAACATTATTATTGCTACTATTAATATAATTATAATTATTTTCGTTTTAAGTAAGGAATGTTTCCTAAACAAATATTTTTTTAAATGGTAATAAGGCAGTATAACAACCCATAACTAAATTTGAGATTTAGAATAAATATGTAATTCTGTAAGGTTTTTATTTCTTTATCATACAAAAATCTATTACAATTTTGAAAGTTAGAGAACGGAGCGCCAAGGCCCCATAAGTGGCCACGATTTGCTGGTTCGCTTTGCGGGTTCACAAACAGCTTCCTGGTAAATAAAAGAAAGACGTAAATCCTTTTATAGACAGATAACTGCATTTCGGTAATCCGAAAATATACCAAAATAGGAAGTTATTATACCCAAAGCAAACCTTGTAGCTTTTTATTTATTCCAGTAGTGTGCGACTACTCAGGTGCAATTAAAAATATATTGTGATTTTTTCAAATCCAAATACGTCGAAAATATTCCACTCTGCGTTACGGCTTCTACTAAAAAGGATATAAAAGAAAAAAGCAACCAGCGCTACCATAAATACAGAATTGACAATTTACCGCGTGTCCTGAAAAGGAATATACAGGGTGTTGTATAGTTTAAATGTAGTTGTCATCCATGGCGATGTTTGGAAACTCAAATTAAGCACAATTAAGATGTTAAAATACCTTATTTTGGAGCAGATCTTTCTATTATGGTATTTACAAGGACACAACGTAATATCTACACCTAATATGTGGCCTGACATTCGGATCTTTATACGGGATGTCTGGAAATGACGATGAAAATTTTGAAGGGATCATTATACATTCTACAAAAAAAAATACTGTCAGTGGAGTCCGATCGATAAAGTCGTTGGTTCCTGTGTCATAATTTATTTCGCCTTGCGTGTTTTTGCCTTCTTGTTATTAAAATTCCTTAGATATTTTTGCTTAAAAAAGTTTTCTTGACAAAAAGTCATAGTGCTTATTATTTTAAAGGAAAACCACGATTTAAAAATGTAATACGTGAGATACCCGTAGGGTGATTTTCTGACCTTTATACGGTTGACCGGAAATGACGATGAACATTTTGAGGGGATGTTTCTACATCCTACAATTTTGTTTTACTAATAAAAGATTGTTAGTTTTTCCGCGTCATAATTCATTTCGCCGTGTTTATTTCTCCTTATTTATAATTATTTAGACATATTTGCGTAAATAAGTTTTCTTGACAAAAAGTTATAGTCCTTATTATTTTAGAGGAAAAAAAAATTAAGAATGTAATACGGTACTTACCCACCAGCGTCTATCATAACATTAATACTAACCAATCAAAGTTGGGTAGTTTCAAATTTAAAGTGCAAATTCACTATTTATAGTATAGTAGTTATAGTATTTCCTCACAAAGTTTTGCTAGGTACCCCTATAAATAAAAATAAACTCTATTATTTGACGATTTAGGAAAACCAGCCACTATTTTTAACCGGCTTCCAAAAAGGATGAGGTTATCTTATCAATTCGACCCTATGTTTTACTTTCTCTCTAAAAGGGAAGTAATGTAATCGTAAAAAATCACCCTCCCAGAATTTTGCAGATCTTCATTCACGTTTCAGGGTCCTTAGATATCGAAAAACATGTTTTCTTAATTCCTTCTGTCTGTCTTTCTGTTCGCTGCATAGCTAAAAAACTACTTACCCGATTGACTTGAAATTTTGGTCCAAAATTAGGGATCGTATGGGGATGACCTGGTAATATTTTGGGTTTGTAAACAGAGTGAAAAAATCACCCTCACAGGTGTTACATACGTTGAATTTTTAGCATCCCTAGGTGCCAAAAACAACAAATTTTCTCAATTCCGTCGGTCTTTCTATTAGTACGCGGCATACCTAAATGAAATTTTGGTCAAAAGTGAAATAAAAAAAAATTATTAAGAACTATTTATCCAATTTACTTCAATATGTACAAAAATCAACTGTTACATAGAAATAAACTCGTAAAATTTTGGTACAAATATTGGCCGTCTAATAAAATATTTAAAAAAACAGCCTGAAACACTACTTATTAGATTGATTTCAAATGTTGCACAAAAATTAAATATGGTATAGGGAGAAACTCTTAAAAATCGTGTTAAAAATTCAGTGTAAAAACTACGTATTCAGTTTATTTTAAATTACGCTTAAAAATCTAGTGTAGCATAGGTAGAAACTGATTGGTATGAATCAAATATGGAGGAACAAAACGACGCCCTATAAAAATGTTGGAAAAGTCAATATATGTGTTAATAAAAGGCTATGTGGTGGTCACACTTCCCTATTCCCAATAAAAGGAAATTTACAGATTTTGCTGATTATGAATTTAAAATATATTTTTAATCTAGAACCCCCTCTGAAATTTGTATCGTCATTTTCAGACACCCTTCATAGTATTTGCAGTGAGATTTTTATTCTTAACTTAAACAAAATTCGGTAAATTACCTTTACACACAACTACCCTCGTATAGAATTCCACTACTTACAATAAACAGGCTATATTGGTATTATTATACAAATCCTATAATTTATTTCAATTTTTTAAAGTATTTAATTTATTTATTATTGTTATTATTATTATTAATATTTATGTTTCGTAACATTATTTATGTAGTCTCCAAAATATAAATTATATCCTTTATTATTTTCCTCCTTAAAAAAATATTTTATTAGGTCTCCATTTTGTTTTGCCTTATAGGATTTGCACTAAAAATGTACCAGTCTATTTTTGTTTGATTTTTGTGCAAAATTTCAAGGCAATTGGATAATTAGTTTTTTGGTTCCGCTATAATGCATTTACACATTTATCCCTATATAAAAGTTTATTTTTACGGACATTTTTAAATTCATTCAATAAATAGTCTCTTAATAATGATTTTTTTTACATTTTGTGAGGCCACGATTTTGTTCCGCCATATTAGGTTTTTACGAAAATGTAATCATTTCATCCCCATATGACTCTTGAGTTTTGACTAACAACTTGAAGTCAATCCGATAAGTAGTTTTTGAGCTATAACTGAAGGAAATGTTAGATCTGCGAAAATCTCGGAGGATGATTTTTTTCACGATTACAGTTCGAGGAAAGTAATAGTTCAAACAAAGGTTGAAACCTTTTACAAATTATGCAATGTTTATTAGTTAAAATGATGAAATTATTATTTATATTTTATAAAGTAACTTAATTTTAAGATATATTTGTTAATAAATATATATTTTAGTGAAATATTCGAAATAACTGTGATTAGAAAGTCTAAACCATTTTTTTATCTCTTCAAGAGGCGAAATCCTAAATTAGGTCTTTACACCATAACTACCGGTTATACACATGAAACCTGAAAAGTCCATTTAACACTGTCAAGAAATAGTTACATAATAAAGATTTCTGAAAGATAAATAGTAGGAAGACAATAAAAGATAAAAATCTCATTTAGGCCGGCACGCCCTTTACCTTTTTACCTAAGAAAGGCCCATTTCTATGATGATCACGTATTTTATTTTGATTTTTCAGAAGTACGGTCTAAAAATGGGCATGACCCTTTTAGGTACAACAACCAAGAGAAAATTCAAAAAATTCCCTTTGGTATGGCATTTGTCCTAAGACGGTGAACTGCAATGTGGTTATAAGTATACATTATGTAGGTTGCATTTAAAAAAATTATATTACATCAGAAGGAAAACAACATTAAATAGACGCAAATTCTTTAGATAAAGTTCTAATTTTTCTATTCGGGGTGACGCATAAGGAACATACCAAATTTGATTTGCCGAGGGCCAGGGGATCTGCATAATTTTCACTGAGGTACATTAAGTATTTTTTATTCTTTCTAAAAAATTATATAAGATTTTAATGTTATGGCGTAAGTTAACTAAACTGTTTAGTCTAAACTCTCAAAATAAAACAAATTATGTTTAAAGTTAGCTTCATTCCCCGTTTATTAAAACACTCGGTAATAGATGTGTTCCAATTATCTGCTTGCTTTTATTGAATAGTTTTCATACTTGTTTTAAGTTTAAAATGAACAAAAACTGTGCTCTTATGTAAAGCATATGGAACTGTAACATTGACTTTCTTTGTCTTATAGAAGCTTATAGAAAACAGAACAGTAATAAAATAACATGCGGTTTATATTTAAAACACAATTAAATTTGGTTTTATTGGGTTTAAGAATATTTTTAACTAACTCGAGATAACTTAAAGAGATTTTTAGAGCACTTTGCTTTGAGTGCACTTTTATAAAAAAAATGTTTATGTATATACTTTGTCGACAAGACATGACATGAAATTGTGGAAAACACTTTTTAAATCATATTGCTAATTTAGTTTATTTACAGGGTGTCTGAGATAAGACGCCCTATCCTCTTGTCGGTAGAACCATAGAAGATAAAACAAAAATTTAAAAGCAAACATATCCTTATTTTTTGTGAAGTTTTTATTCACTTTGTTTTTTTTTATACTGGGTGTTGCACTTTTCCTGAGTTGTTATCAACTTTCTTTTTTTAAACCCCTTTCACGTTCCGTTTTTTTCTTTGTTTCTTAGAATATCAATTCGAAATTGTGTGATCTTGTATGGGACACGATTTGTCAACTTTTAACCCAGGTTTTAGAGTTAAGCTCCATCTATGCATTTTTAAATGAAAAACCCCGAATTTGTAATTACATTCCGATAAAGCTTTAAATTCTATAAATAAATGAAATCGAACAAAAAATGGCTATATAGGGAATATAGCTCGGAATATAGGCATTTGTTTTATTTATCTTAGCTAGCTATGCCACAAATATTAAATTTTAGGACCCTAATATAGATGTAGTAAGAAACGTAACTAAGCAAAATTGCATTTAAAACAAAATCTGTCTAACTTTTCTCGATATAAAATAACTTATTAATCAATTTTTAATGTTTGAAACCAAAATAGCAAAAGTATTTTTTTCATTTTCATTTTTAAAATAGAGCTGCTTCTAATTAATTAAATTTGTATTATCGGATTAAGTGTATTAAAATAAAATATGCAAATAACTACGTTATTTTAGGTTCATTTTATTTTTTTTTTTAATAATTATAAAAGCAATTCAGGTTTTGCACATAAATGCAATGGTTTTTAAAATGAATAGATTCAAACATTTTTTTTTCTTTTGATAATAATAAAAAGCTATTTTATAACAATTTTACAACAAATTTAAGACAATTTAGACAGTTTCTGTTTTAAATATAATCTTCCTTCTTTACGTCACTAATCAAGTCTGAATTAGGAACTTACAATTTCATTAATATTTGTGCTATGTCCAACTAAGCAATATAGAACAAATGCCTATAGCTCCGCCATTTTTTATTCAATTTCAAAAATCTAAAAACATTTAGGGAATGTTAAGCTTTATCGGTATTTTTTTCAAATTTTTAATCTGTTTTCAAACTTATCGTTTTAGATTTTTAAATTTTTTGGAAGCAAATCCCTAGTATATTATATTCAAATTACATTTCAATATAATATATTACTTTACACAACCATTTGAACGTTATATAAAAATATAAGTCTACGACTTATTTCAAACTTATTGACGGTCATCTTAAGAATGTAACTTATTTAATACAACAAAGCTTTCAAACTGTGTAATAACAGTACCACAGATAATATTTTACTTAGCCTTTCGATCTTCTTACTTATTGTCTTAATAAAAGTTTTATTAACAAGAATCAGTAAATGATAAAAACTTTCAATTTGTATATGGTTTTTTTTACTAGCGGCATATCAAAAAACTTTAAACTTGTCTTTTGTGGACGTGATATACAATTTAATTCCGATATATCGGCTTAACACTGGTCTCATAGGAAACTATATTAAAAATATTTTTAGATTACAATTTTAATCAATGTTGCTTAAGGGAGAACTGCATGCAAAAAGTGAAAAACCAGCGACAAGGTCAAGTCGAGTTGAAAGTAAGATGAAAAGGTACCTACGCATTAAAAAAACTTTCTGCACGTCCAACCTCAAAAAAATGTGTTATGTATAAGTAATTTAAATTACATTTCGCTTAAAAATGGGTTCAAAAGTGTTCACGCGCTGCAGAAATACAAAGACGTGAGTACGATTTACCATTTCAAATTTTGCAGTTACGTAGACAAAGGATCAATGTAAGCGGTAAAGAGCCATTTCGTGGAAAAAAAATTATATGCGAAGGCATGTGCGTCAAAAAGTCGTCAAAAAATGGTCGAAAATGGACAAATCTACATTTATTTTATAACTCTAGATTTGATTTTTTCATAAAAATTCGCCTTTGGCGCCCAACTATACATATTTCCCTATTAAAATCACATTGAAGCTAATACATATCTCTTATAGTTTTAACATAATATTGCAGCGGCGGAAGGCTAGCAAATGAGCGATATTACTGCGTGCAGTTCTCCTTTAAATCTGCAGTTATTACTTAAACTACAATATAAAAATCTAAACTAATTAAAACCTTATTACATTAAGAAACAAAAAAATAAACAACTGTAAAATATTATATACTCTTAAAACAACTTTACAAACTTATTGTTTATAAATTCATGTATTTTCTCGCCACTGACTGTGACATGAGCACCATTAATTTGAAAATAATATGATTCACTTCTTCGTCAGCAATTTATAAAAAACAATTTTGCAAAATGTATTGGGCCTAAAGGAAATGTTCCCTGGCCTCCCAAGAAACCAGATCTTATCCCCTGAGATTATTTTTATGGAAACTTTATAATATAAGGTGTGTAGAAATAGATGATAAAATCTTGAGCAAATTAAGCAAAAAATAAGTGTAGAAATTAAATTACTCACAGAGTAGTTCTGAAGCAAAAAAGAAACTAAAAAATACTGAGTGTTAAAGTTTTCAAAAAATGTCCTTTTTTGTCATGCTCGTCAACTGTTCTTTTCTATTCTCACCAAATAAGTCTTGTTTTTAAATTTTGATCCTAATTTGATAATAAATGAGTAAGATCTATAGACCCGCTATTAGATAGAGCGGCAACTATAAGTAAAAAAAAGGAAAGTTGCTTGACGCGTGATTCAAAGATTTAAACGTTAGGAGATAAGGAAAAGAGCACATTCAAGGCTTAGTCTGATTTGTTATGGGTAAAGGAGCAATTTTTTATTTTAAGCGCATAAAAATTCTTTCGTCTTCTTTCATTCTCTTAAAAAAAAAAACATAATTATATTTTTAAGTTTAAAGAGTTTTTAGTAGTAGATTTTTCTAAGCAATTTCCAATCTAATTATCGTAAAAGAACTTAAGAATCGTTCAAGGTACTGTTTAACGTAATGACAATTACATCTCGTGACCATAAAATAAGTTATTCTAATACCCTGTCATTCTTTTTTTGGCATTCTCTTGTTAAATTACTTTCGGTTTAGAATGTCGTATAACTGACAGTTCCGGTTTGGTTATTTTTGTGTTATCAATTATAGTTAATCCGACTTAAGAGGACTTCAGCTGAAATTATGGGATTAAGTGTACGAGCTAATAGAAATGGGGAGACTTAAATATTTAAATTTACAGAATGTCCAGCATATATTATAATATATCTCAATTAATTTATTGATTGTAATTGACAGAATGCACGTTTTAATTATTTAATCTTGCCTCTATTTAGGTCAATCAAAATTACCGCACGTGCTTTATTTAATGGTTCGAATGATTATGTTTGAAAAGGTATACTTATTTTTCATTGGTTGAATTGAAAACTCTTCATATTCTTAATTTAAAAGTGTAAGCTTATTTACAGCTCACTTTAAACAAACACGCGAACAAACTTATACAAAGAATCAAAAAATAAATGTCTATAGAGATTTATACTTGAATTTAAACCTTACCTTTTAATAGGTTAACCGTGATTACAAAATCCTTATAGTAATACCAGAAAATTTGTTTTTTGTCAAATGAAATGTCGCTTCTATGACATATTTCTTCAAAACGGACTATTCAGGATCTTTTACTTCCCTGGTAAAAGGGAAGTATTGTAATCGTGAAAAAATCGCTCTCCGAGATTTTTTCAGATCTTCACGTTTCAGGGTCCCTAGATGATGAAAAACATGTTTTCTCAATTCCGTCGGTCTGTCTGTTCGCGGCGTAGTTGAAAAATTACTTACCCGATTGACTTGAAATTTTGGTCAAAAATTAAGGGTCATGATGACCTGGTAACATTTTGGTAAAATTCCAATATGACGAAACAAAATGGCGACTTAGTGAAATGTTAAAAAAAATACTATTAAAAAACTACTCATCCAATTTATCTCAAATTTTGCAAAAACATCAAGTATTATGTTGGAATCAACTGATAATATTTTGGTACGAATCCACCATGGCGGACCAAAATGGCGACTTAATAAAATATTTAAAAATTCATCCTAAAAAACTGCTTAATGGTTTGATTTCAAATTGTGGGCCATAACTAATTGTTATATAGGGATCAACTAGTAAAATGTTTGTAATCGTGAAAAAGTCACCCTCTCACTTTTATACATCTTTATGTTTTAGCGTCGCTAGATGCCAAAAAAATATTATCTTATAAACTCCGTCGGTCCGTCTATCGCTTTCTCTGTCTGTCTGTCAGTTCGCAGCATAGTTTAAAGACTACTTATCCGATTGACTTCAAATTTTGGTCAAAAATTAATAGTCATTTGGGCATGACCTGGTATGGTAATATCTTGGTAATAATCCAATATGGCGAAACAAAATGGCGGCCCAGTGAAATGTCGGTCCGTCTGTGAGTTCGTGACATAGCTTAAATACTACTTATCCGATTAGCTTCAAATTTTGACCGAAAATTAAGGGTCATATGGGGATGACCTGGTAGTATTTTGGTAAAAATCGAATATGGCTGAGCAATGTTAAAAAGGTTTTGTTAGATTGTCGACGTTTCGGAACTTGATTTGTGAATCCTCAGGACATGGGGTTAGGAAATATCTGTAGACCAACGGAGTAGGTAAAGACTGATAATATGGGTTTCATGTAGGATATAGAATCTATGTGTCCTGAGGATGCAACAATAAAAAAAAAAAGCTTTTATTTTTTTACTGCATCCTAACCCTAAACAATACACCACTTTAACATAACAACAAGAGGATCGTTAACGAAAACCACTTAGAAACTTAATATATGGGAAGTATCTGCAGACTAACGGACTAGGTAAAGACTTATTAACCCAAAATGGCGGCCAAATAAAATGTTTAAAAGGTCAATGTAAAAAAATCTTGTTCAAACTTGTATAAATTCAATATGACGTAGCAAAATGGCGGTATGTGTAAATGTAACAACTACTTGTTAAATTTATTTTATTATGCCCAAAAGTCAAAAGTGGCATGGGTAGAAAGAAAATGGTAAAATATTGGTAGAAATCCAATATGGAACAAATAAAAATGAAAAAACAGTATATGTAACACATATATACTGTGACTATGTACTGAACTAAATTGGGTCATTCTTCACTATTCCTAACAAATCGAAAAAAATCATAAGGAGGGGATTTGCGGGTAAAGAAATTTACCGATTTTTTAAAATTATAGTTCTTTGAGAGCTCTTTTGAACTAGCCAAATTTTAGATGCTAGATCCCCCGCAAGTTCAAAAATAAACTGAAAAAATTATCTTTTTGCAGATATCTGCTTGAAAAATCGGTAAATTTCCTTTACTCGGAACTTCCCTCGATATGAATCTTTCCTTTTATTAGAAATAGTGAAGTGTGACCCAATTTAGTTTAGTACATAGTCATTTAGTAACACATATCAGTTTCTATTTGTGCCACACTTGACTTTTGGGCATAATTTAATTAAATTCTATAAGCATCAGATTTAGCAGTGAAAAGTGAATCCTGAAATTTGAATTTGTATGATTTGAATTAGATCAATCATATGCAAAACGAATTTTTAACGATATCAACGAATTTGATTTAAATCATTACTGACGGAAAAGAGCTGCATTTTACTTCACCGTTTTTGGTCATAATCTAAACATTTTTCAGATAAATACATCTTCGGAAATGTTTTGTTTTAGTTTTATGAGTTAGTTCTAAGTTTGTAGTCTTCTTCTTTCCTTAAATAGATAAAAGGACGTCAAACCAATTTGTTGTAGTGTTGTTCTTGGTTGCTATTAAAATCAAAAACTACGTGTATACCTTTCTATCTGATGTTCTATCTCTGTTTCAATTTAGAAAATTGAAAGTTGAATTAGTCGATCCGATATGATTCGAAGCCAAATACATCCACATCCAGAGAAACGTGGCCAGCAAGGTATTTATATATCCTTATACTTCTGATTAATAACGAATATAGAAATTACAAAATAAGTCCTTAAGCGAGTAGGTACTCTTAACATTTTAACCAACATACTTAATAACAAAATTGAACCAGATGTTATATGTGACGTATGCCGCACTAAAGAGTGAGAAAGTACCACTGCTCTCGTACTCACCAAATAGGCCCTGCACAAATAAAAATTACTATCTCAAACAGTTTCCTGTGTTAACTTACATCTGATATACCATTTATTTCCCATCGCATGTGTGTATTTTTCATTAACACTTACTGCGGCTTTTCCCATTGCTATTTTAATTTGTGAGTGTAAGTACCGAATCGTTCCCATGATATATTTATTTCTCGAAGTACAAAAAACTGTTAATGTTACCTAGGGGAACTGGCTATAAATTAATACTCAGTACCCTCTAGAGTTCAAAGCTATGTATGTGGATTGTTTTGTATATATGTATGTTAACTTGTTTCAGAAAATAATAGCCCAATCAATAAAGACCTTATACAGGGTGTTGGAAAATTCTGCTTCCATGTTCTGCGTATAAAAAACAATAAAAACGCTTCGTTTTCAATTTACAGAGTGTTAAAATGTTAAATATTTTTTAATTATTTTGATGAGCCTCTTACATTTTCAAAGATATGTAACTCAGATGACACACCATAAATTGTCTATAAAATGGCCATAATACGGGTAAAATTGAACAGAGGGTAACTTTTTTTTTGGGTCGCTATTCTTTTCACCGCCCCAAAACATTTGCTGTAGCGGCATTGACTTAGTTTGGTACTAATAATATCGGCTTTCCTGATTTATTTTACAAATTTGATATTTGTTGAAATTTTTTCATATCTTACAGTCATGAAGTGATTTAGAAAAATGTGTTTAAAAACATGGATATTTTTAAAATTATGTATAACGTAAAAACTAAACTATTTTTCACAAACACTTCCACTATATTTTTTAACAACGCGTAACAAGTTTTGCAACACAGCAGCTTCGGGCGTTACATCTCCTATCAGACCATTAGTTTCTTTTGTTGCAGCGCCATCCTATAAAATATCTAAAAAACTTATAAACATTATTCAGTCATATACAGAGCTTTCAGCAAAATATCAAATTCAAAATTCATTAAATTTAGTTAATAAAATTTAAGATAATTAAAGATGCCATCAAATTAGTAGAAAATCCTAGAAAATCAGTTATTTTGTTAAAAAAACAAGAAATATTACACTTACTTACCGAATGTTTAGAACAAAACTACTTCGAATTTAATAATAAACTTTATACTACCACAGAAGCTTTAATTTCGGGAAATCCATTATTAAAAAACCAAATCAACAAATATACTTTTTTTAAGTATTTTATATACTGGCATAGATATGTTCATGATGCATGCAGCATGTTTTACAGGAACTGAACGACAATTACATATTTTTCTCGAATATAATCGTAATATAAAATTTACAGTAGAACTAGCATCTAATAACTGTACACATTTCCTGGCTTTCACTAGCAAAAGATTAAATAATAAACATGATTTTTCTGTGTATCATAAAATTCCACATACGAATACTACCATACACAATTCCTCATGTCATCTAATTCAACAAAAACTAGTCGCTTTTCAGAGTATGATTCAAAAATTAATCTCTCTACCTCTAAGTAAAACTAATTTTCAGTCCGATTTAAACATAATAAAACAGATTGCAATAAACAATAGATATTCAATGAATAAAATTCTACAAAAAAAGTTATATAAAAAAACTATAAATATGATTTACCCTAATACCAACGAAAAAACTGCATACAAAGTTATATCACATATAGGTAATTCTAGCTCTAAAATAGGTACATTTTTAAACGGTTTAGGCATTACAATAGCATAAAAAACCAACAATAACGTTTTAAGTAATTACATTAAAAATAATAAAAAATCTGATAAACGTGAACAATCAGGTGTATACCAACTAAATTGTGGAGGTTGTGACAAAAACGTATATAGGTCAAACAGGCATATATTTTAGTAAATGAATAGACGAGCACTATAAATGTTTCATCCAGGGCAAAACCGAGCCCAATTATGCAAATCACTTAATTAAGATCGGTCATACCTTTGATACAAATTTTAAAATTTTACACAAAGAAAATAAGGGTCATAAATTAAATATACTAGGGTCTCTAGAAATAAATAAGCTCAAACGTTCAAATTGTTTGTTAAACGATCAGGTAGAACTCAATAATTCACCCCTGTTAAATATATTCTAATAATTTTAGGTAGTTTAAGTTTATGGCTAGTACTTCAAAATTCCCAGATTTTTATGTTTTTAAAATCCCCGAATTTGTTGTGTTAAGTTTGTTCATTCGAAATGTAACGTCCGAAGGAGCTACTGTGTAGCGAAACACGGTACCTTTTGCCAATAAGTAGATTGGCACTAAAACAATACCATGTATTTTAAATGCGGGTATGCTAGGGCATAATATATATGAGTAAGTTGATTTCTATCAAATATTGCTCCTAAGTTTCTAATAGCATAATATACTGGGTTCAGTTTCCCAGTGACATGTCAAATATGGTTTAGCCAGGTTAGTTTCTCATCCACAAAATAGCCCAAGAATTTCATGAATGTCAGTTTAGACAATTTCTCACCGTTCAAGTAAAGATTTAAGTCAGAAATATCCTTTTTATGAAAGATTATGTAGGCAGTATTTGAAGCATTTATGTCTAGCGGGTTTTTTTCTGCACCAGTCAACCAAACAAAACGTGTAATATCAGTTTTGCCAAAGCTTTAAGCTCCGCATATCTTTTGCCTCCCACCACTATACTTGTATCATCCGCAAGCAGGACTAATTGAGATCTGTCAAACAATATATAATTTTCTAGATCATTGATAAAGGCTAAGAAGAAAATTAATGGTGAGAGAGTGAAACCCTGTGGAATACCCAGAGAAATACTCTTTTGTGAGAAAATTACATTATCGATCTTTACCACCATCTTTCGCCCTATTAAAAAATAGCAGACTCAACCATTACAATAACCTCTTATTCCCGTTGCCTCCAGTTTCGTGCTCGGGAGCGACACAATCAAAGGCACATGTAAGGTCCAAAAATAAACTGATCACGAGAACACAAGGCAAACTCAGCAGTTACAGTGCTGTGATCTGACCTGAAGCCATGCTGGCAGGGGCTATGGACATGAGTGGTTTGTAAGTAAGCTATGAATTTCGACCTGATAAACCTTTCAATAAATTTACTGAATTATGAAATGAGGGCTATAGGCCGATAATTTTCAGTAAGATGCTTGTCATCCTTCTTATGGACTGGAAACACAAGAACACTTTAAATTACTTGGAAAGCTACTAGTGATAACAGAAGTATTAAAAATATAAACTTAAGGTTGTACAATGGCCTCAATACAGTGTTTTATAGAGTTGTGGGCGCCTCTTCCAGTCCGCTTGATGGGTTATTTGACATGGTATATGTACAATAACCTGTCCAAATATGGAAGCTGAATTTCCGGTCACCCTGTATATTTGAGTCATTAGATAAACTAGTTTAATTTGCTTAAAAATCAAACAAATCGCCAATATTTCCTTGAAAGAATCATATCAGTAAACAAATAATATCTAAAAACAGCTCAACCTAAACCAAATACTTAATCCCCCAAATCAAATAACGAAACACGATGGATAAGGTGATGCCATATAACTTTTACTTATCTTTATAATAATACTTGTAGCAATGTCTTAAAGACAAATACGCCCGGTTTTATCTGTTATTTACTCAAAAGTTTAAAGTCAAAAGCACCGGAGCAAGTCATAAAAACGAATGTTGCCTTACTGATAACGGGTTGATGGTTTTCAAGATATTTGATATACTGAGTGTTTTAGTGTGTATTTAATATGATGGGAAGAAATCACCTGTATAAAAATATTTGTCACGAGGGTTACCACCTGAGTAAAATGAGATTGTATCACGGCGATCTTAAATGCAGGTCTGTGAGGAAGACATTATTTTCGAAAATGCAAAATTGGAATCAATCAAAAATGATTACTCGCCCAGTAAGCAAACTAGGTTAAAAGGTTAGGTCGGTAGATATAATTGGAAGTAGTATATACAGAATTTAAATCTGATTAGTCAATTCTAGTCATTCTTATTTATTAAGGGAATGGAAGATAACATAATATAACATAATTTGCATATTACTAACTAACTACGTACTAATCAATTTCATTTGTAAAAAGAACATTATTAGGCTGCCTTTTTGTTCCGCCATGTTGAAATCGTACCAAAATTTTACCAGTTGATCCCCATACCAAATCTAATTTTTAAGTCATATTTAATCTTGAATTAGAAGGCTGTTTACGTTTTTTTTATAAACATTCTGTTTGGTAGCCAATTTATTCTTCTATATTGGATTCGTGAGGTTGATTTTTGTGCAAAGTTTGAAGTCAATCAGAGAATTAGTTATTCAAACTTCTTTCAAACAGTTTATTAGGGGGCCTTGCGTCTTGTTCTGCCAAAGCTTTACCAGTTGTTCTCTGTATTACACTTGATTTTTTTTGCAATTGAATAAGTATCTAGTTTTTTACATTGATTTTTAAACATTTCATTAGGTAACGATTTTGTTTCGTCATATTGCATTGGTACCAAAGTCTCACCAATTGAACCAATTCAACATGTTCCAGATTTATGTGAGATCAATCCAGTAAGTACTTTTTTCACACTGGTTTTTTCAAAGTTCACTAGGTCATTTTGTTCCGCCATGTTGGATTTTGTACCCAAATGTTACGGTTTTATCCTCATATGACACTAATTTGTGATCAAAATTTGAAGTTAATCCAGTAAGTATTTTTTTTAGATGAGTCGCGAACAGAGAGACCAACGGAAATAGTAGAATGTTTTTCACTATTACAATACTTCCTGTTTAATAGAGAAGTAAAAAATCAAACGGACTCAGGTCTTGCGATCTAGGGATCCAACTAATGATCCACTGTTTCGATTACATCTTGAACGAAACGAGAAAAGATGTTCACCAAGAATTCCAGCCTATTTGTATATTAAAAAACTTTTCTTCATCTTGCACACATCACTTCTTCTAAAAAAATACTAAGTAGTTTGTAACAATTTATAATTATGTAATTTATTTTATAAAAAAATAATCATTTATATAATTTTTCAGAGGGTAACATACAATTCCTCTTCTCCACACCAACGGCTGCGGTTGGAGACATTAAATACCATTACGCAAATTAGTATTATTTAGTTTTTAGTGCAGTTGCTTTTGCGAAATAGTTTAATCTTATTTGCCTTAAGTAAACCTGTATATAACATTATAACAACCTTCTATAGAAACGGAATCGACTCGGGGCACGTGCACCAGAATGGTCTTTTACAAAATGGTACCGGGTACTTGACAATTTAAATGCGCCGCACACAACCATTACTTTGATTACTACTTTGTACTGTGCCTGATCGGTCTTAGCTTTATTTAGAAAGTATACAGGGCGAGGCGCGCTTGTGATTTTATCATTATTTATCCTTGGTTTAACAATGAAACCACTCGAGCACAAAAGCTTATAACTTTCGGTTAAAAAAAATAAAAGTATATATATATATATATATATATATATTTATATATATATATAGATATATATATATATATATATATATATATATATATATATATATATATATATATATATATATATATATATATATATATATATATATATATATATATATATATATATATATATATATATATATATATATATATATATATATATATATATATATATATATATATATATATATATATTGAATTATTTTACTCTGGATCAAACAGTTACAGTTGATTAAACCAACCAACCAAATAAAATTACTTTTATACAGTGAAACAAGAAAAACATACAATCAAATCAGTTAAATCTATTTTTCTGTAAGTTAATATGGGTATTGAATGAAGGCAAAAAGAACAAATTCTGGAATCATCGACAACCAAGTAAAACGAAAATCCTTGTGCATATTAATTGCCTAGTTACTCTGTATTTTCTTTAATATCATTTTAGACAATAATATTTTGGCTGTAGAGATTAGTCCAGCCAACGCAACATCAACGTTAAAAATTTTCTGAGATATAGTTGAATTTGAGAATAATTAATTTTTCTCAAAAATCATCTTTAGCATTTTGACAATTATTTTAAAATACCTTAAAGTTGTCTACATTTATTTTAAATATTTAAATATGAACCTGGGTTCTATATTCCCATGTTTTGGGTAATTCATTTATTAAAGAAGTAATCAGTTGAAATTCTCAATCTCAAATTTATCTTTGGATCTCATTCTTTATTCCGAAAGAACACATCTGACTGAAGATATCTTCTATGGAGTGTTATAGAAAAGATAAAAATCAGGATATTTTATTTCTACTACTTTATATATTCCGTTTGCATTCTTTTTGTTTTTTTCCCTATCGAAATAAACAACCTCATATATAGAATGGACTATAAAAGTTTCTAGTAGACACTAAAAAAATGTACTTTGGTTAAGTACTCGCTGACTCTATTCCTATGCCTTCATTATTTTTCCTGAATTCTGTGCCTCGTGTTTTCCATAAAAAATAAATTTGTCATAAAACAACTGTTAAATAATAATAAAAAAGCTAAGTGTATTTTGAAAAATGTATAAATTGAAATATACATATTTAAAGGGTGTTCATAAAAAAATAAATTTACACTCACTTGTGATTTATATTCACGTGGCATCGTCGTCCAAATACACAACACGGTTTAATTTTGTAAGGGTTAATTGTTGGTATTACTGCAATTTACCTGTAAGTGTTACAAATGTCACGTTTCCCAGCTTACCAGACTGGTAAAAGTTTGTTTATTATTAATTCCTTTTGAAAAATTCCAGTTTTAAAGATATTCTGGTTAACTAAAATAAAATTAGGATAATTTCTACTTCAACTTCAACAATTTGTATAATTCTGATTGGTAAATCATCCAACTTGCTACTTTTTTGAGATCTAATTCTTTAATGATATTTTTATTAATCAAAGATGTATTCCACAGTGACATTTAGGGCAGGTACCTTTCATTTACAGCTAGTTTTATTAAATGTTTCCCAAATTATTACTGAAATCGCACATTTCAAAGTCTTTATGTATCAATTTTCAGTTCCATATTTGTTCAAATATGTTTTGATTTAAAATTTAAGGGCTATGTAGACGTGCGGAAGTAATGAAACAAAAAAGTCTGCCTGTATAACGTCTATAATATCCAGATCACTTATCATAGTGCATAATGACTTCATAATTGACACTCTTATGACTTCATAGTTGACACTCCATATAGGTACTCCCTGCTTTCAAGGAAAATAAAAGTGAAAAAATGTACCATCAATAAGGATATGCTTAGAAATTTACGTACAACTGTTGGTTTGTACCAAAAAATGCAAGCTTATGGTGAACAAACATAGGTATTCTTTACGTAACAACGTAGAGTTGTAGAATTCTTAATGAATCAACAATAATAAGGGAATATTTTGAATAATTTGTGATTTGTTCAGTTATAGTTCTGGTTACTTCGTTTCTCATTAGGTCCCTCGGCCTGGCGCGCGGCCAGAATCATTACGATTCGTTCCTGTTTGAAAGTGATTTTTTTTTGGTATTTACATCCGTCAATAATAACGTCGACAAGTTTCAACAGGAAGTTCCTAACACTTGTGAAGATATAAATAAGAAGAGCACAAAATGTTTTTAGAAGAATTCAAAAATCGACTAAGTTGCTGATTAGAGCTTTAAATTCTAAGAAATGGAGAACACTTTTAAATCATTTGCTGAAAGTTGTCTGTAATGGTTTCATATTCATGAACTGAGAAATTAATAATAAACACCTTTGCATATCTAAGACAAAAAGGCATTGAATAAGTAATACAGTTTCTTCAGAGTTTGTCCTTAACAAACTCTACAGAATTAACCCGTGTGAAAATGAGATTTTTGCAGAGGGATCAAAAACAGAAAGATGATCAGACCAGTGAGTATAAAATAACTATAGCTGCGAAAGGTGTTAACCACAGATACGCCAGGCAAAATCTAAACAGACAGTAGCATAGGGTCTGTATCATGCAGCACAACTTGATGTATTTTTGCTGCCTTAACTGATACTCACAGTGCAGAGGCAACAAGAAGCTAGCAAATCGACTAGGATGGAGGTCAGTTTGAATATAATATTTGCTACTAACAGTGGTATATGCTTTACGTTGTTTACAATTTTTTAGATATATCAAACCGGAAGAAGTATAATAAAACGCTGTCAGGTTTTTGCTTTCGTTATGATATACTGTTAATATGGTTAAAAATATGCGCGTGGCTAGTATTAGGAGTCTGTTTTTGGTTGTGATGGCGGCTTTTTGGTGCTTCTTGAACATCTTATGTTGTCTAACTAAAGGTTGTTTAAAGACGGTCCAGTTTGTGAATGTTTTTTGGTGGAACCTATGGTATGATACTGTTAATATGATTAAAAATATGCGCGTGGCTAGTATTAGGAGTCTGTTTTTGGTTGTGATGGCGGCTTTTTGGTGCTTCTTGAACATCTTATGTTGTCTAACTGAAGGTTATCTAAAGACGATCCAGTTTGTGAATGTTTTTTGGTAGAACCTGCGATTTCTGGTACTAGTTTGCCAACATGGAATAGGACGGGGAATGGTCTGACGGTGATAAGTCATTTGATTAATGATATGTGAGCATGTGGGTCTAAGAGGGTAGATTTTGTAGGTGTGATGATGTTGTATAGTAGTATGTTGGATGTGTTCTCAATCGCTTAAGCTTAGAGGTTTGTTGTGAGATTACTCCACTATTGGTGTTTTGCTTTGAAATTTCCTCAAAACAGTATGTAGATGTAAATAGTATGGTGACGTAATACTTTTATAATCCTTTAAAGCATTATAATGTTATAAGGAAATAAAACCGGGTTTGGCTTTACTTATAACACTACTAATACTAAAGGATTTATCGGTTACACTCTGTATAAAAACTTAAAACGCCACGAGCGGTAACAGTAATTTTATAAACGGACACGCTTGAAATGTTACAATTATGTCTTGAGCTTAGATATTACCGCTGATACAAAAGAAAGTAAATGTTGCCTATATATAAATCGCTATAAATTCGTTTTGCATATACAGTACAGAATATGATCATAAGCATAAACCCTTGATAGGTGAAATATCCGTTAGTTAGATCAGACACAAAATAATTTAAAATTTTTAGCATATTATTTTCATGTTTTTAATTTTAAATGTAAAACAAGATGTAAATAAGTGAGACGTAATATAGTGTTTTCGGGTGAAATGTTTTTAACAAAAATTGGATACATATACATTTTAAAGGGTCAAATGCCAAAAACATCAAACCGAGGTCAAAAATTGATTACTTTAGTCGCAAATACTTCATTTATAAATATGAAGCAACATTTTTGTAACAGCACACAACAGCAAACACTTTCAAAAATATGAAACTTTGTAAAAAGTTATGTTAACTAAAACCAACTAAATTGTGGAGATTGTGCCAACACATATATAGATCAAACATATCAAAGGAAAAACCTAATCCAATTACGTACATCACATAATTGATACTGGTCATAGTTTTGATAACAATTTTTTAAATTTTACATAAAGAAACAAAGGGCCATGAATTGAATATATTGAAGTCTCTAGAAACAAATAAACTTAAACAATTAAAATGTTTAATAAACAATCAATTAGTATTAGCAATTCACCCCTGTTAAATGTATACAGTTTAATGTTATTGACCAGAAAAGCTTTGAAGAGAGCCCAATAATAGTCACAAATACAGACATCACTCCACGAGATATGGTTTATCATTTAGGGTCTTTATTACTCCTTAGATTAGGCCTTGATGCCAGAGGATTTACTGATATACCCAAATCTGTATAAATTTTCCAAATTTTTATATTATTGAAAAAGTTCGAATAATAATTGTATTAGACAGAGGCGGGTTGTAGAACGTTAATTTATTGAATCAAAAATACCTATATTGCCATCGCTGTTTATTTTTTTAAGGAAGAACTGCACGCAAAAAGTGAAAAACCAGCGACAAGGTCTAGTCGAGTTGAAAGTAAGATGAAAAGGTACCTACGCATTAAAAAAAACTGCACGTCCGACCTCAAAAAAATATGTTATGTATAGGTAATTTAAATTACATTTCGGTTAAAAATGGGTTCAAAAGGGTTCACGCGCTGCAGAAATGCAAAGACATGAGTACGATTTACCATTTCAAATTTTGCAGTTACGTAGACAAATGCAACTCTTGGATCAAAACTAAGGACGGAAGAGTCTTAAAGAACCATAATGTCTGGAGTCATGGACTATCTTCAAAATCGGTAAAGAGAACTTTTGTCAAAAATATGCGAAAGCATGTGCATCAAAAAGTGGTCAAAAAATGGTCGAAAATGGTCAAATGTACTTTTATTTTATAACTCTAGATTTTATTTTTTCATAAAAATTCGTTATCAGCCTTAATAAATTTTCCTATTAATAATCACATTGAAGCTAATACATATCCAATTAAAATGTTTAATAAACAATCAATTAGTATTAGCAATTCACCCCTGTTAAATGTATACAGTTTAATGTTATAACTAGTCGATAAATTTTCCAAATTTTTATATTATTGAAAAAGTTCGAATAATAATTGTATTAGACAGAGGCGGGTCATATGTGCATCAAAAAGTGGTCAAAAAATGGTCGAAAATGGTCAAATGTACTTTTATTTTATAACTCTAGATTTTATTTTTTCATAAAAATTCGCCTTAAGCGCCCAACTCTACATATTTTCCTATTAAAATCACATTGAAGCTAATACATATCTCTTATGGTTTTTACATAATATTGCAGCGGCGCGGCGGAAGGCTTGCAAATGATCCATATTACTGCGTGCAGTTCCCCCTTAAGTTTAAAATATGTATTGAATGACATTCATCAATGTGATTTAAATACAAACATTGATATGAAAAGAAAAACAATAATTCTCTTAGACATAAATATTCTAAATTAAATTCTAGTAAAAATAGCATTAATAATAGTCTCAAAAATTACTTAAAACCTTATTATTGAATAAAATAAAATCATTCTTGTTAGACAGATCTTTTTATGATTCCAACGAATATTGGATGGAATTTCAGCAATTATCTAAATTGAGCCCTCCCGAGTCGGAAGTTTCGTTTGTGTGTTCGCTAAGCTGTTCACTAGTGAAAAGTGGAATAACCGAAATTTTCGCGGTTGCAATGAAACGATAAATGTCTGGCCACGAAAACCGCCAAATTAAAAAAAGAATATAGGTATATGCAACGGGCAATATCTGAAGAGTTTTTTTTGATACGTTCCGAAAATAAAAACCGCCAAATAAAAAAGCGAATATATATGAAGCGGGCAATATTTGAAAAGCCCAAGCTAAAAGAGATTCTTAAAAAGAAACAGTCTACATCAACAGCAAACAGTGACAAGATTTTCGACACCGATAATAATACTCAAACCGAAACTGAATGTGAATATATATATATATATATATATATATATATATATATATATATATATACAATGTGTCTCAGATTCGCTTCTCTATATAGAGATCTCGGCTCCTATTATACCTACAGCAAAGGTTAAATGGGAAAAGTTTTAGAGAAAACTTAGCGTATTCGATATTCGGCTTCAGATTTTCGATCGGTCAATTGGTTTTAGAAATATCGGCGAAAAACCGAAAATGGCGGATTTCGTTTTTCGCCAGTAAATCCAAAACAGTAAATTTGACAGCTGTCAAAATGTGACATTATTCGTACACTTTTTTAAGATGAATAAGATGGCGTGTACGACATGTCTCCATCGTCTTTTGTTATCCCGCAACCCGCCACAACCTCATTTTTCTTAAGGCCACCATATTAGGTTTTTCGATTTTTGGAAAGGGCGTAAAATTTTTATTCTACTGATATCTCACAAGTGCGTGCATAAAAGATATGAGTATCATTAAAATATCAATATCATCATTTTTTTTTAAGGAGGCCACGATTTATTTGTAACAAAAGTGGTCTTTGACTTTGACGTTAAATAATTCAAAGTATCAAAGTTATCTTTTAATAAGTAGTACCCTTTTCTCTCAATAAAATCATAAATCTGACACACAAATTGTCTAGACCTGTTGAAAATGGTCGGTATTCCCTATTCAAATGAAGAAAAGTTTGATATGTTAGCGCTGTACTTGGAGTCACACAGAAACGCCGACATTATCTCAGCAAGGTATTTGGAGATGTACCCCGAATGACGGTAGCCTGATAAAACCCAATTCAGAAAAATCATAGTTAATTTAATTAACCATGAGGCCTTCGAACAACCTAGAAGCGGATACAATAGTGACAATGACAATCGGGACAGAAACATTTTACAAGCTATCAACGAAAACCCTAGTGCATCGGTAAGAACTGTAAAATAAAAAAAATGCCAAAATCAACGGTACAAAGAGTGTTAAAAAATAATAAGTACCATCCATACAAACCCATAATAATTCAAGGACTTAAGGAAACTGATTTTTCAAGATAATTACGCTTCTGTTAATGCTATACTAGGAAGTATAATGAAAATCCCGATTTTGTAAATCATGTCTTGTGGTTCGAGGAGAGTAGGTTTACGAATTGTGGTGTTTTTAATAGGCCTGACAGTCATCATTAGGCTGTCGAAAACCCTCACGAAGTGGCAGAGAGACGTCTTCAGATCAGATTTGGAAGTAACGTTTGATGTGGGGTAATTGGTAATTTAATCTAACTTACCTTTTTTAATTGGGCATCTATTTATAAATTATTAATCATTTCAGGAAATCGACTTATAGGACCATTTTTGTTTGACTACAACCTAAACAGAGAGAGATTATAGATTCAGATAATTTTACGTTTCACGTTTTTCTTATAGCAATGGCGACGTACTAGCACTGAGAGTTACTTATCTGCATTAGTTTATGCAGTTTTAAAACCATATTAGCTGAAACTTAAGAACAAATTACATCATATGTTTTAGTGTTTAATTGTGTCGTTCCATACATTAAGTAATTTAACTTCTACAATAGCATATCTATGACGTGTGATGGATTTGTTTAATTTTAACTCACTTTGGTAAGATTTATACTAAAATTTATAAGCAAGTGCTTTTTCTACCCAGTCAGTCAAGACTAACCTTTTACTTTTATATATATTATTTATTTTATAGAATCTCGAGTCAAAAATTCAATATGGCAGCGCTAACAACAATAAATATTGTCATTTGTGTACATTCGATTGAAAACTGGTATCTGAGATATTTCACACCTCATATTATGAAGTCTTAGTCGACATTTAAAAATTCAAAATGGCAGCTTCAACAAAGCGGACGAATTTTGTCATTTGTGCAAGTTAGACAGAAAATCAAAATTTAGGGGTGTAAGAAAAACCAATTATGAATTGTTAGTCAGCATTTAAAAACACAAAATGGCGGCGACAACATGACTGACAGTTTCTGTCATTTGTGCAGATCTGACTGAAAACTAGCATCAGAAGTGTTTCAGAACGAAAATTATGAATTCTTCAATTTTTAATATGGCATCAAACTTGTTCGGATGTCTGGGTGTTGCTAGCATTAGGTTTTGTCAAGTTTTGTCGTTCGCACAGCTTTTTCGGTTTTTAACTCTACAAATGACTCTGCCTAAATCATTCAAGATTTTCAACTACTCAAACTCCCTTTATTGATCTCGTCAATATTTTACCTGCGATGCCCCAAAACAAAGCATGCAGCGACGCGGGCCCTTTTATGGCCCAGCACGTGCCTAATTCGGGGTACTTTGATAAAGCCCTTTAATCACAAAAAGTAAACCATACCAGTAATATGTGTAAAGTATAAAATTGTAATCAAATAACTATTTGCAATATAAACTATAAAAAAATTAAACAAAACAATAATTGTTTTTTTTATAAATATGATTAGGCATGTCAAGCGAATAAAAATAATTAGTATAACTCTTATTGTGTTCTGGCTGTAAAAGCAGCCTATTCTACTCTAAAAGCACCCACGCAATTTAAGGTAAACGAAATCTTAGATTAACGGTTTTTTAAATATTTATCTTTTGGTTCGACCGTACCTTACTTAAGATCTGGTAATATGTAGGTTGGGCACAACCGGCTGAGTGCTGGTATTGTTATGTCTCGTCCTGCCCACAGACTGAGGACATTTATAGACTTGGTACAGTCATTGACACAAGTTGAGAAATGAAAAGGCACATTCGACACCCAGCAAATAGTATTGTGCTTTGAAGTTACTTGTATTGTAACGACAATATGTATTTTGACCTTTTGACCCTACAGTCAAATACATACTAATTAGCAAAGTAAAAAATCGGTAAATTCAACTTTACCCACAACTTCTTTCGTTCAGAATTCCACTACTTACTATAATATGCATATAATTATTTGGTAATATCTTTATACAAATTCTATAAATTAATTTATTTCAATATTTTTAAATTTTTAATTTATTATTATCTTTATTTATTTATCATAACATTATTTCCTTAGTCTACAAAAAATAAATTAATATTTTCCTCCAGAAAAAGAATGTTTTATTACAGAAAATAGAAATTTACTAAAAATTTAAGCATTTTTATTAGGCCGCCATTTTGGCCAGGTATAACGGATTTTCACAACATTTTTGTCAATTTATCCTTATATCACACTTTCTTTTCACGCAAATTTTGAAGTCGATTCGGTAAGTAATTTCTTAAAAATGATGTTTTTTAATTTTGTGACGCCGCCATTTTGTTCCACCATATTGGATTTTTACCAAAATATAAACATTTTATCATCATGTGACCTTGATTTTTGGCAAATTTTGTGTAAATCCTTTTTATACGTTTTAAGATGTTTTTATATTTCTTTATATTTTTCTGTTTTTATGTCTGCATATTTTGAGGTTCTCACAAATCAAATTGTAGGTGTTAAGTTTATCATTTATGTACTTAACTAAGTAACTGTTTGTAGTATTGTTGATTATTAGGGCGAGAATCCTTTTTTAACCGACTTGAGAAAAGGGGGATGTTCCCAATTCGACACAATGTATATCTTTATACAAATTCTATAAACTAATTTATTTCAATATTTTATTCTTTTTTATTTATTATTATTCTCATAACATTATTTACGTAGTCTACAAAAAATAAATTATGTCCTTTATTATTTTCCTTCATAAAAAGAAGGTTCTATTACACAAAATAGAGTTTTACCGAAAATTTAAACATTTTTATTAGGCCGCTATTTTGGCCCGCCATAATGGATTTTTCCAAAATGTTACCAATTTATCCCTATATCACACTTTATAATAATATATGCGCAAATTTTGAAGTCCATTCGATAAGTAGTTTCTTAATAATGATTTTTTTAGATTTTGTGACCATTTTGTTTCGCCATATTGGATATATACCAAAATGTAACCATTTTATCTTCTTCTAATCCTTAATTTTTTTAAATTTTGTAAAGGAGGCCTCTACTTGTGTCTCTTTTACTAAAAGAACAGATCAATATAGCTACACAGTAGATCGAACAAGACGCGGCAACTTTCAGGCCTCGCCCCCCTAAGAGAAATTAACGCATAATGTTGCCAAGTGTGTTCAGGAAGCCGGCAGTAGCGAGAGTAGCGACCACAGACTTTTGCGAAAGATATTTGTTATTTATATTGTTTCCGCCATTGTCTTATTTACGATGTGTTTGGTAAGAAGAACTTATTTAGCTTCTTTTTGATTTCCTAATTTAAGCGACAATTATTTTTTGACTTGTTTCAAAAATGTACAGGTTGAGTCATTATATTTTGACACCTACCTACCAAAGTTTATTAACAAAGATAGAGAAAAAGTGTAAATATAAAAGCTTTAGGATTTCTTTTAACCGCCAAAATCGTTATGAAAAAAAAACAAACGACTCTCATATGCCTATCTATATGCCCTAAAAATATAATCAAATACGTTTTTCTAAATGGAACACACTGTATTTTTATAATTTTTATCAATGTTCTTTTTTTCCTGATTTCAATTATTTTGGTTTAACTGTAACAAGTTTTGCAATATATTATAATATTACCTTAGACTATGGCAAGTAATATTGCAGTTAAACTAAAATAATTAATAAACGCTTTGTACCAATATAATCGAATTATATATTTTTGAAATCAGTAAAGAATGACCTTTCATAAAAATAAACATTATACAGGGTATTCTATAAAAAAAAACGTATTTCTTACACTACTTTGTTAATAAATAACCCTGTAGGTGAATGTTATAATAGAATAACTCACCCGGTACATACAAGTATCTCAAAAAGCAAAAAATGTACAAACTGGTCTAAAACTGCTTTTTGATTAAAATAATATTTACCGTTGTTTCATTGATTTAGTTATTCAGGTTTTTGCAGGAATAAGTATGTTTTCTATTAAAACGTTTGCTTACTCCTAGACACTTTATTTCAAGCTAATCTGTATCAAATTTAAAACCCAAAGTTTCGGCGAGCATTGATGTCTCCGGACTTATTCAGGGCGTCCCATTTAAATGAGTTATCTATTACATAAGCTATAATGGATCTTTGCTAGAAGTCACCAGTAAATTTTAAATAATAAATGTCAAAATGCCAATGTCGAGTTAACTGACACTGTCCTATTGCCCGATTTATTTTTTTTGCCTGTCCAAACATTTTTTGGTTTTTATCGAACTTCCTCATCATAATATCAAAAAACTCCATGGATTTCAGGAAAAATTAATTGTCCATAAAAAACAATTACTATAGTTATGTTGATTACGTTGAACATTTGGATAAACTTTATCTTAAGGAATAGACTTCAGAAAGTTTCCCATACTGATAAATTCGGGAAACCACGAAACGTAGACATAAAATATTCGGTTAAGTGGTATACCGCGTTACCGGAAAAAGACAACAAAATGTGATGAGAAAAACAGAAATAATAATAAAACTGCACCAAACAATGTTAACTTTTGCGGTTTGATAACATAACCATGAATATTTTATTTATATATTTATAATATTTCTAAATGAACCGCAGACTAGTTTTCAATGGCTAAACCAAAACTTATTTACTTTCATATTTTGCCACAGATTAAAGGTGAATTTGTGAATTGGCGTTAAATGCGTTCTGTTCTAGTTATTAAATGTGCATTGTTCATTTGTTTTCTGATGTAATTTTTACACTTTCCGAGGTCGTTAAAACTACAATTTTTACTAATGCCTACGAAACATAATGAGAAAAAAACATTAAAATAGCTATTTTAAATTAAACCATTTTATTTTATTTTTTATACACACTGCCCAAACAAAAACTGAAAATACTTCCGTTAACTTCATAATATTTATTTGAGAATTTTACTTTTTTGTCAAAATAGCTTAAGTCACACTGTATATAATACGTACCTTCAGAAACGGGCAAGTTTTGAAAAGTAAAGTAACATAATTTTTGTTTAATATTTATTTTATGCATATAAAAAATATGTTTTAATTATAGCAAAGACAGATATTCCGAATAGACTGTTCATTAGGTAGTTTCATAAATTCGCCGCATCATTCACTCGTGTCGCTGTTTAGTCGAAAGTCGCTGCAAGCTAGCACCTCTAGCTAGATCTCTTTCGATGAAACCCAAGAACAATCTATTGATAAAAAGCAAGTTGGAGTCTTTTTTGGGAGATACTGGAATCCAGTATTCCTACCAATATTTTACCAGTTTCAACCTATGCCACACTTGATTTTTGGATATAATTTAAAATAAACTGAATAAGTAGTTTATAAAATGACACACATCGCCATTTTGTTCCGTCATGTTGAATTCGTACCAGTTTATCCCTATATCACATTTATTTTTTCTGCAAAATTTAGAGTCAATTGAATAAGAAGATTTTTTTACGTTGGTTTTTTAAACATTTTATTTGTCCTCCGTTTTGTTTTGCAATCTTGAATTCGAACGCAACTTTACGAGTTTATCTCTATATCACACTTTTACTTGCACAACATTTAAAATTAATCTAATAAATTGTTTTTTCGGGCTGATTTTTTAAATAATTTATTAGGCCGCCATTTTGTTTAGCTCTCTTGGATTCATACCAAAATGTTATCAATTTAATCTTATATAACACTTAGTTTCTGTTCAAAACTTGAGGTAAATTAGATAAATAGTTTTTTAATATTTTCTTTTTAATACTTCACTAGACCGCCATCTTTTTTCGCCATACTAGATTTTTACCAAAATATTACCAAGTCATCCCCATATGACCCTTAATGTTTGATAAAAATTCCGTGTCAATCGGGTAAGTAGTTTTTAAGCTATGCCGCGAACTCACAGACAGACAGACAGATTGACTGATAGATTGATGGGATTGATAAAACTTATTTTTTTAGCATCTAGGGACGCTAAAACGTGCATATATGTAAAAAACCTGGTGATACTTTCACGATCAAAACATTTCACTAGGCCGCCATTTTGTTTCGGCATTCGGTTTTTACCAAAATGTTACCAGATCATCTCCATACGACCCTTAATTTTTGACCAAAATTTGTCAAGTCAATCGTATTAGTAGTTTTTTAGCTTTGACACGAACAGACAGAGGGTGATTTTTTCACGATAACAGAACTTGCCTTTTACGAGGGAAGTAAAAATAATGTAAGATATAAAGTTGAAATGACTTCGTTCGACGCTGCTTTTATATCAAATGGTAAACTTTCTTCAGAGTTACTCATTATCGTATCTGATAATGATGTAATTAAAACAACTAATCTGTATATAATTTTTACTCTGCGAAAAAGCTGCAATGTTCCTCTAAAATAGTTCGAATGCAGCAATAATTTACCTAATTTTAAAAGGGGGGGGGCCCTCCCCGGAATATGCCATAATTTTTTTGAGGTAAGTATCATTTATTGAAATTAAATAAATGCTCTCGCTGCCGCCCGGAGATTTCTTAGCCCCGATTAAAACCCGTAGAATCCGGGTCAGACCCGAAGAGGTGCCAGCCGTAATTAATAATGGTCACGGGAAAGCTCTACATTCTTGTAGAGAATCAAATATATGTATATGACAGAGAAGTTAAAACCAGAGGTTCAAAAAATAACAAACAAAATTTACAGACTGAAATATTTGAATGAGCTGGACCTTGAGATTCATTAAAAATAATGATTTACACATGGCGTTAGTAATAGTTTAAATTAGTTGTTTAGAACGACACGAGTTTGTCTATAATTGCAGAAAAGATTAAAAAAAGATTAGAGCTCTCACATTTTGAGCTGAAGTTTAATATCAAAAAGGAGTTTTTAGTATAAAAAATCGCCTTTATCTATCTCGTACAGAATTCCACGAAGTACAGGTAAAACAGTTTATATATGCATTTAAATATTTATAATAACTTTATACAAATTCTATAAACTGTACTTTGTTCAAGTTATTACCAAAGAACTATATGAATTTATAAAGTAGGTGAATAAAGAAACAGGAACTCTGTACGAGGGAAGTTGTGGGTAAAGGCAAATTTACGAATGTTTTATTTGTTTTTAATTAATTTTTATATTATTATTACTATTTATAAAAAATCCGCCTCTCAGGTTTTACATACATATATTCACATTTTATTTGTTTTTAATTAATTTTTATATTATTACTATTTATTTTCATAATTTTATTTACATAATCTTAATAGTTATGTCATTTATTATTTTCCTCCATAAATAGAAAATTTTATTACAAGAAATGAAATTTATTAGGCTGCCATTTTGTTTTACCATATAGAATTCGCGCTAAAATTTTACTGTTTCACACTAGATTTTTGTACAAAATTTTACGTCCATTCGGTATGTAGTTTTACCGTCGTAGTAGTAGTAGTACCGATTTTTTAAACATTTCATTATACCACCATTTTGTTCTACAATAAAGCTCTCAACCAAAGTTTTACGAGTTTATTTCTATATCACACTTGATTTTTATGCTAAATTTGAGGTCCATTCGAAAATCAGTTTATTATTCCTTTTTGTAGAGATTCCATTTGGTTTCTACTAAAAAGTAATAATTTAATTCCCATAAGACTCTTTATTGATCAGAATTTGAAGTCAATCGGATGAAGCGTATAACATGTTCCCGTTCTGCTAAACGTTCTGCTTAAATTTTAAATTTATGCAAATAGCTCAATATTAATAAATATAATTCCCAAGCTTAATACATAAAATGTGTACTAAAAGAATAACTTCTTACTTAAGTAACTCTAAATCGCCATGGTCTAAATATAGCAAGTACCATCTATAATAGTACCCTTGAGCCGAGAAACCACCACACCTTGAGCTCAAAAGGACCTGTTACTTAGACCTTCATTGTGAAACTGACATATTATTTTGGTGATAAATGGGTGATAAAAGCTTCGAGTAAAGCTCTTCAGATGAAAAATACTGCCTAAACAAGCAAATACTACCTTCTTTATATTTCACAGCTAGCTGAATGCAAGGAAACTGGAGGCTTTACCGTTTGATTTGATTTTGATTGCATGATTATCAATTTTGCGTTTTGTGTGCTGGACAGTAATTTGGATCAGGATGATGCGAAGGGTAGTCACACTTATTTTTTAGGCATAATATACCATAATAATGCCGGGTCATCCCCACATAACCCTTAACTTTTGACCAAAATTTGAAATCGGATAAGTAGACCGAATAGACAGACTGGCGGAATTGAGAAAACATGTTATTAGGCATCTAGGGACCGTGAAACGTAAAGATCTGAAAAAATCTCGGAGGGTGATTGTTTTCACGATTACAATACTTCCCTTTCAGGAGGGAAGTAAAGAAATATATGAGAAAATATATAAATGTTTTTCTCTTTTTTTAATATAATGACCTATGTATTAGTAAAGTTTTAGAACTGAGGAAGAAAAATATGCAAATTTTATATAACTCGTTCTATCTAAAAATATAAGCAGCTTACCAAAATAATTTATTTTAACTTCAAGCAAGCGTTTTGAAAACTTACTTACCTAATAGAAACAAATGAAGTCTATGTTACTATTTTACTTTTTTATAATCTCTTGAAAAACAAGTAAAAGCGATTATGTAAATATTTCAAGTAGGCCTTTAAATATGTATCAAATGTTAATATTTATTAATTTTTGATTTATTTCTAAACATATTTTTTGTTGTAATCTTTGAAAGGAAAAATGGAATATTTAACCATAAATATGTCGCAAATGGTTATATTTTATTTGATGTTCAACTGTTTTTACTTCCCTCGTTAAAGGGAAGTAGTGCAATCGTGAAAAAATCACCCTCCGGGATTTTTTCAGATCTTTACGTTTTATGGTTCCTAGATGCCGAAAAACATGTTTTCTTAATTCCGTCGGTCTGTCTGCCTGTCTGTTTGTCGGTCTATCTGTTCGCGGTATTGCTAAAAAACTACTTACCCGATTGACTTTAAATTTTCGTCAAAAATTAAGGGTCATATGTAGAGATAACCTGGCAACATTTTGGTAAAAATCTAATATGGCGAAACAAAATGGCGGCTTAGTGAAATGTTAAAAAAATAATATTAAAAAACATCTTATAGAATTTATCCCAAATTTTGCACAAAAATCAAGTATTATGTAAGAATCAACTGGTAAAATTTAGGTATGAATCCAAAATGGCGGCTTAATAATAAATATTCATAAATTCAGTTTGAAAAAAATTACTTAACAGATTGATTGTAAATTGTGTGCCATAACTAATTGTGGTATAGGGATGAACTAGTAAAACTGTGGTACTAATTCAAGATGGCGGAACAAAATGGCGGCCAAATAAAATTGTTGTAATTGTGAAAAAATCAGCCTCAGGTTTTACATACATATATTCACATTTTAGCGTCCCTGGAGGCCAAAAAAAAAGTTTTATCAAGTCCGTCTCTCGGTCTATCTATCTGTTTGTCAGTTCGCGGCATAGCTTAAAAACTACTTACCAGATTGACTTCAAATTTTGATCTAAAATTAAGAGTCATGTTGGGATGACGTGGTAATGTTTTGGTAGAAATCCAATATGCCGAAACAAGATGGCGGCCTAGTAAAACGGTTATTACTTAAATTTAATTATCCAATTTACCTTAAATTCTGCATAAACATCAAATTTAATAATCAATCAAATCAAATCAAATGTTATATAACATTTTGGTATGAATCCAAGATTACAAAATGGAATGGCGGTCTAATAAAATATTTAAAAAATCAGCCTGATATTGTGAAAGCATTAAATGTGATATAGAGATAAACTGGTAATTAGACATTAGACATAGATGGAGAGCACGACAAGGGCAGCACTTAGGCTCACTGGGGCCTGGTAAAATTGTAATACGAGTTTAAGATGGCGAAACAAAATGGCGGCCAAATAAAATTTTAGAAAAGTCAAGGTAAAAAAACTCTTATTCAACTAAAATTCTGCAGAAAAATTTTATGTGATATAAAGATAAACTGGTACGAATTACCAATTCGGCATATGACGTAACAAAATGTGTGAGTCAATGTAAAAACTACTTATTGAATTTATTTTACAATTATGTCCAAAAATTAAGTGCGGCATATGTAGAAACTGGTAAGATATTCGCAGGCATCCAATATGACGGAACAAAATGACGCCCAATATAAATGTTGGAAAAGACAGTATATTATATGTGTTAGTTGTTACTAAATGACTGTGTACTGAACTAACTTGGGCCACTCTTCACTTTTCCAAATAAAAGGAAAGAATCATAACGGGGGAAGTTCGGGGTAAACGAAATTTACCGATTTTTCAAAAATATATATCGAAAATACCTGGTATAGGTAAACATTAAAAACATTTAAAATTATCTTTTTCTACCTAGAAATTATTACAATCCGGACCTCTCAATTATTTTTGTTTGTTTATTGCCAAAATCTTGTCTATTCAATGGCATTGTCCCAAATAGTTTTATTGCAATAATTGAATCAGAACCATTTTTCATGAAAATGACTTCACATTTTAATACAAACATTTATATAGGTAAGCCAAGTGAGTTATGACAAAGTCTCTGCTAAAGAAACGGGTACAATACCCAAAGTAATTTTTTCTTAATTTTATTGTTCTGCAAAGAAATTTTACGATCACGTACAGCCGTTTTGTATTGAATTACCGTACTGCGCGACGCTATAAATTCAGAAGTAAATAAAGTTATATTGTTTGAGTAATTCATCTTTATTGAACAGCGTGTTTTTCTTTCCTTTTGTTAAGCCCATAAGGTTTTATAGACCGGTAAGAATTGGATATAGCCAAGTCGCCTGGCCTCTACGTGACGCAAACCTAATTAGTATTTTATAATAAAACAAAACATTCCTTTGACAAACAATTCGCTTTAAAAGTGAAATGCCATATAGACTTTGTCATTACAATGATTACTTCGTTTAAAGCTGCGTATACATCTGAGCATTTGGGCCGAATGAGCAAGGCGAGCGCGAATGAGCATTCGGATGCTTCATTGCGTACGTATCTGAACGGGGCACACGTGCTAGACACATGAGCTTCCATTCGGACCGCTCCATGAATGCTCGTAGTCCGCCTTTAAATATGGCGGATGAAAGTCTGGCACTGGTTAGCGCTAGTTTTATTGTGCTATGTAGTTTATTAAAAAATAAATCGAGACATCACAATTATATGCGAAGAGAAACCGTCAAATTGGTATTAATAGCACCTTGTTAATGAACGACTTGTCCACATCTAAATTCTCATTCGCGCTCGCCTTGCTCGGCCCGAACGCTGAGATGTATACGCAGCTTAAGGATATGAATTATATAATAGTTGGTATATTTTAGATATTATGCCCATAAGAGTACTAATTTTAGCATCAACAGTTATCACCAGTCTTAACTCAATTTTATAAAAAAAGTTCTTTTTTAACAGCACGCAGTTTCGTCAATTCTTCTTGAATTTAGGGTTTCCTACCTTTTATTTATTCAATTTTCTTCTTTTTGCCCAGCTTTTTCTGACTTAACAACACATTGCAATTTATAATACGTCTTTACATTACGATCAATTTTCATTTGTTTTTGAAAATGTTTCATGTTTGTGAGTTGATGGGTGCCTGTTTGACCTGTCCCGATATTACCTGCCCTGATGACTTAGAAATTCCCGAATCAACTGACAATAATTTTTGGTAGTATTTCGCCTAACAGATGTCCTTAATCGGTAAAGTCCCTTTACCCACAATTTTTCTCGTAACGGATTCCACCACGCACATTTAACATATATATATATATATATATATATATATATATATATATATATATATATATATATATATGATCGCAGGAGGGTACCCTGTGACATAATCGAAAGCAATTTTTCTTGTAGGCCTTTTTGCACCTGCAGAAATTATATATTTCTGTTATTCCACATATATATATATATATATATATATATATATATATATATATATATATATATATATATATATATATATATATATATATATATATATATATATACATACATATATATATATATATATATATATATATATATATATATATATATATATATATATATTATATATATACATGTGTGTGTGTGTGTGGGTAAGTGTGTGTGATGTTTTTTTAAATTTTTTAACGAATGTGACGTGCCGAAACTTTTGTTTTTTAAAAGAATACAGGAAGTTACCTTTTTGTTGAGTTTAGAAATATAAATTAATAAAAGAAATTTTAGTGAAAATATAATGTCATTGTAAACATCAAATTTTCATTTGTATTTTGTACTAATATATATATATATATATATATATATATATATATATATATATATATATATATATATATATATATATATATATATATATATATATATATATATATATATATATATATATATATATATATATATATATACATATATTTATATAAGGATAAGTTTCTATAGAAAACCATTTAATGATATTAACAACCTATAAAATAGTACTTTTTTTTAGTTTCAGTCCATGTTGCTAACAAAAAGTTAGCAACATAGACTAGAAGGCAAGAAATTGATCTATTCATAAATGGTGGCAGTCGTGGTCGTAATCTTCAAAAAGCTTTCGAATTTTTAATAACTAATTAGCTCACAAGCGTCGAACCTGAAAGATGTTTTTCTTCTACAGGGTTTTTATGTAACAAAATACGTTCAAGGTTTGGAGATATAGCTTTAGATGCACTAATAGTTTTGCGATATTTTTTTAAACACTTGTAAACTTAAAACTTTAAAACACATGTTTAAATTTGTTCAGAAGTATTTTTGGTTCATTTCTCCGTTTTAACTTAATACTTAACTTTTCTTTTTTTTATGTCTATCCCGGAATTAGGCAAGCAATCCAGAGAATCCCGTGATTAGAAACACGCTTCGGGATTAACATCCGTACAGCCTAAACCATCCTAAACCTATTAAGAGCAAAACTGTTTAGGAAAAATGTATTAATGTCTAGTTTATATTCTAATAAGAAGTGAAAGAGATTGATCTTTAAAATAGCTGTGTTATAAATAAAAAATGTATTATTATTATTATCGTCTTTAATACTTTTAAACAAAACCAAACAACCGGTGTTTCAAAAATAGTTGAACCTAATCTAACCTATAAAATAGTACTGTTTTTTTAGTTTCAGTCAAACAGCACTGATAAAGGCATATTTGCCGAAACGTCTGCAAGAAAACGAAATAAAAATGAATGCCGAAAAATAAACTTGATTATTATTCCAAAGAAAAGTTTTGAGACCTAAAAACCACGAACTGCGGCGATCGATTTCTCAAAAAGTAGGCTTTGGAAAAATTTGAAATTTTGGCAGTTAACTAAAGTCGATGGGGGCAATTCGCGCAAAATATTTTCAAGATGGCGGCACTTCCGGTTATACCGGAAGTAGACGTCAACTTTCTTTTTTTAAATAGAACACCCTGTATATTATCGAATTTTTGGATTCCTCGAAAAATTCTAGGTATATTTCATGTATAATATCCTATACCTAAGTTGAACTGTTTTTGAGATATTTTGAATTTTATGTAAAAAATGACGTTTGCAGGTCTAGACATAACTATAAATATCTGCTTATCAAAGTCTCTATTATTTATATGCGGGTGGCTTCCTTTTCCAAAAGGATCCACTTTAATGGCCTGTGCTGATATTTTTATAATAAATAAATATAGGGTGATCAAAAACTGACATTATAAATACACTTTAAAAAATCGTTAAAAGTTACTTTTTTCAAATGAAAACCCCCAATTTTATCTTATTTAACACTTAAAATAAGGGAGGGTGACTTTGTATAAAGTTGTCTATTCCAAAAATTTTGTAGTTTTTGAGTTATTGACGATTTAGCATTTTTTATTCTAATAATGCCAGACGGCTTCTAAGTTTTTTTGTTAGTTGGCCATAATAGGGAGGCCTGGCAAGAACAAAACCAATTGGTTACTATAGAAACGTAATATTTATTGTCGTTTGACAATTACCTACTAAAATATTATTTATTTATTATAGTAATTATAATAATTATTAAACTAATAATCATGGCGGGGCGTTTAAATTATACACACGAGGAATATTTGAATTTGTTTATTATCTATGGGAAATCTAACAGAGTTTTAACAAGAACATGCCAGATATTTGCTGATAGATATCCAAATAAACAGAAACCGTCACCGAACAGCGTTAAAGAAATGTTGGAAAAATATAAAAATTTTGGAAACGTCAAGGCAAAAATTAATAAGAGGAAGGCCATTGTTGATAATGAAAATGTCGAGATTGCAATTCTGGGATATTTTGCAGCATATCCAATGACATCCCTAAGAAACGTGGCGTGACAATCAGGATTCTCGAGGAACTCAGTGCATAGGATTCTGTTAAAACATAACTTCCAACCTTATTTAATATCATTGGTTCAACATCTAACAGACACTGATTCGCCAAAAAGAGTACAGTTTTGCGAGTTTATTTTAACAATGGTACAAGATAACCCTAGATTTTTGGACAATATAATTTGGACCGATGAAGCAAAATTTACTAAAAATGGCCTTTTCAATAGACACAATTCCCATTTTTGGAGTGATTCGAATCCTTATGCAGTAAGATCGCGGAACTTTCAAGAATCCTTGTAATTTAATGTATTTTGTGCAGTAAGGAACGATGGAATAATAAAACTGAATTTGGACTTTTTTAATGGAAAATAATCCATTTAGGTAATATTACAATAATTTTTTTATCAATTTAGCGTCAATCCAAAATTAGATAAATCATTTAGTAAATATTATTACATAAATAAATTAAATTAAATTGTTTATACAGGTCACACTACACTACTTCGTACAAATACTGGTCCACATACCGTAACACATCATATCTAAAAAAATATATCGTCCCAAGTTTTATAGGAAAGTTATCTTTAGTTAGATATTTACAAGCTATTTATACAGGGTTCTTTAGAAAGTCATAAAATACTAAAGCTTCTTTTTTTTATTGTGCACTCTTCAGATTAAATTAATTGAATTTTGATGTAATTTACCTTTGGCAGAACATAGTCAAGTTTTCTACCAACACGATGGCGCCCCACCACATAGAACCGTTGTAGTTACTAACTTTTTACAAGCTACGTTTTACGACAAGTGGATTGCTAACAATGGACCTTTCCTGTGCCCTCGTCGTTCCCCCGATCTGACAGTCTTAGACTATTTTATATGGGGAACGATAAAAGGAATCGTTTATTTTAATCCAGTAACAACGAAAGAGGACTGTAAGGCAAGGGTATGGAACGCGTTGGAAAGTTTATCACCAGCTTCAATTAGAGCGGCCACCAATGAGGGATTTATTCGGAGATGCGAAAAATGTTTGGAAGTACAAGGTGAACATGTTCAACATTTATTGAAAAAATAAGTTGTGCTCTTGTGTAGAGTAGACTCTAATGGGAATAGGCTTTCTTTAATTAATTTTTGTCTTCACGGTTTCAATATTTTTATAGTTTGCCAACATTTGTTTAACGCTGTTCGGTGACCGTTTCTGTTTATCTGGATATCTATTAGCAAATATCTGGCATGTTCTTGTTAAAACTCTGTTAGATTCCCAATAGATAATGAACAAATTCAAATAATTTTCGTGTGTGTGTTAATCGCCCCGGCATGATTATCAGTTTAATAATTATTATAATTACTATAATAAATAATATTTTAGTAGGCAATTGTCAAACGACAACAAATATTAAGTTTCTATAGTAACCAATTAGTTTTGTTCTCGCCAGGCCTCTCCGTCATAGCCAACTAACAAGAAAACTTAGAAGCCGTCTGGCATTATTAGAATAAAACATGTTAAATCGTCAATAATTCAAAAACTACAAATTGGGGGTTTCCGTTTGAAAAAAGTAACTTTTAGCGATTTTTTAAAGTATATTTATAATGTTAGTTTTTGACCACCCTATATTTATTTATTATAAAAATATCAGCACAGGCCACTAAAGTGTACCCTTTTGGACAAAGAAGCCAACCGCAAATAAATAATAGAGACTTCGATAAGCAGATATTTATAGTTATGTCTAGACTTGCAAACGTCATTTTTTACATAAAATTCAAAATATCTCAAAAACACTTCAACTTATTTACAGGATATTATACATGAAATATACCTAGAATTTTTCGAGGAATCCAAAAATTTTATTATATACAGGGTGTTCCATTTAAAATAAGAAAGTTGACGTCTACTTCCGGTATAACCGGAAGTGCCGCTATCTCGAAAATATTTTGCGCGAATTGCCCCCATCGACTTAAGTTAGCTGCCAAAATTTCAAATTTTCAAATTCGGGAATATATGATCAGTTTACGGAAAGTTCAGCCTTTAGGGTTTTATTTGAAAGACGAATAGCTAAGAACTGGGCTAAAATCAGGCCTAGTGAATTTCAGGGTTATATAACAATATGTATTGTAACAAAAATCTTTCTTTCAATTCTTACTTAAGGGTTGCTTAAGCGATATAAGAAATGTAGACTTCTCAAAGCAAATGTTCCTTTAGTAATGCAACATTTTGTCAGAACCCATTTATTTCAAATCGCATTTAGCAATATTCCATGTAAAAACAAGCTCATATAAGTGGTACAAAATTCGAGCTAACGTTGTAATGCGCGAATGTGGAAATAATACTTAAGCCAATTTAGAAAATCAAATTTTAATGAATGTATTTTTAGACCTTACTCAACCATTTAGACCGTTATTAGGTTTTTAGTAATAGAGGATGTAGGAAGATGTATAAAGTAATGTATTTCAGTAGATACACTTATTTACCAAAAAATATATAATATCAAATTAAAATTAGGGAAGTAAACTGTTAAAAATTTGATCGAATTTAAAATTTCGAAACAAAAAATTGATTCTCATTTCGTTTTTCTTAATTAGATTTTTTTGACACCCAACTTTTACCGAAAATCAGTCTAGTCAAAAATTATACAAGTCCTTGGATTCCGTTTACTAGTAGTTCCCTTTGATACAAACATTATGAAAAAAAATCAGTAAATTGACATTTATTCGGGACTTCCCTAGTTACGAGTTCAAACACACTCAAAAGTCATTGATATTAACTTATACACTGTAGTCAAAATTAGGTTGGAACCCTTTTTAACCCTTTGTAATTTTTTTGTTTTTCATCCGATTTAAATCATATTCCGATAGGATGTTATATATATACCCATAAAGTTCTCATGGCCCACCGTCTTTTTGCATTAAAATGTTAAGCAGAGGTGTCATTTTATAAAATCAGCGGCAGTGAATAAAAACGTGTTAGTTTAATCTAACAATAAAACATCGGAAAACTAAATAGTTGTAAAATAATAACAGAAAGTAAAAAAAAATCCAAATCTATACTAATATATAAAAGACTTAGTTGACTGACTCACTCATCACGCTCCAGCTCAAACCGCTTGAGGTAAAAGACTTAATTTTGGCATACAGGTTGATTTTAGGGCGTAGAGGTTCGATAAGAAGGGATTTTTTAAAACTCAGTTTCTAAGGGGGTGAAACCACCCCTTAAATATTACAATATTTTTTATTTAAAAAACGGTTAGTTTTTCGGAAAGTTTTTTAATTTATTGTTTTACATATTTTAAGATTTTTTAAAAATTCATACAGGGTGTTCAAAGGGCTGAAACCACCACTTAAATAATACAATATTTTTCTTATTTAAAAACCGGTTAGTTTTTCGAAAAAAACACGTGTTTTCTAATTTTTATTTTTACATATTTATGGATTTTTAAAAAATTCATACAATACAAAGGGGTAAAACCATCTCTTAAATATTATAATATATTTTATTTAAAAAACCGTTAGTTATTCGGAAAACGCTTGAACATAATATGCTTTATATTTTATTTTTAGGGGCTAAAACCACTCCTTTAATATTATATTCTCTATTTAAAAAACTGCTAGTTATTCGGAAACACAGTTGAACACGGGCTTTTTATTTTATTTTATTACATATTTCAAGATTTTTTATAAATTCATAAAGGGTTTTTGAAAAAATTGGGTCGTTGATTAATTTTTGTGATCTTACTCAAACCGTTTGCCGTAGAAAGCTGAGCTTGTGCAAACAGCTTGATCTTGGAGTGCAGAGGTTCGATAAGAAGGGATTCTTCGAAACTCAGTTTCCGAGAGGGTGAAACTACCCCTTAAATGTTTATATCGGACTCGAAAGTTGTCAGAACGAGCTATATTAACTCCAAAAAATAGCACAGCAGATGAAATAAATCTAGTTTTATTGGAAAAAATTACTCTTCCACAATAATTAACATACTACTCAATAGTTGTAGTTATAGACCAAGAAAATGCGGTTAATTATCCTGTCGAATTTCTACACTCTCTAAACCCTTCAGACGGATTTTTCAAAACGCCTAAAGACGTACTGAGTTCAGGGAAAATTGACAGAATTTGAGGAATAAAATCATTGGCGGATTTAGAGCGGTTTCGCCTTCGCACTGAGCGAACCCATTAATCTAAAAAGGTAACAAAAAAAGCACTGCGTCAATTGAAGATCGTAATTCGCCCTTCCCCCTCCCTCTGAGCGTGGCCGATAGGTGTTCTACATGTTTAAACAACTTAATATAAAAATCCACCACAAAAAAAAAGAAAAAACGCCTTCATTTTATTTTTTTTTGTAATTGTTTCGTTTACACGTATTTCATTTTTGTCGCCCCCTCTCGACAAAATTGTTGGTCCGCCCCTGAATAAAATGCGATTTCGTAAGAAATTTTGGTACAAAAGACGAAGAAATTTACTAATGAACGTCCTTTACAAAAATATTTACTGCCAAACGCTCACAGCTAATGTAAAAAATAAAAGATTTAAGAGATGTCAAATTTTAGAAGTTTTGGCTCAATAGGTTATAGGTTAAACAAGACAGATATTGTTTTCCCACGAAAAGTATGTCCAAAATAAATGTCAAATGTTCCTAGAATATTCACTTATTCCAAGGCTACTTATTCTTTGCTGATTCCGTTAAGGTTTCTTTGGCGGTTTCAATACTCGGAAAAAGCAGTATTATTTTTGTGAATTCAGGTGTAAAAATTAATGCTGATCTTTACAAGTCCAAGATTTTAACAAATAAAATATAAATTTTATTACTACTACCCTAAAAAAAATGGAATAACCATTTCTTCTTAACGTATCTCAAACGTAAATCGGGGAATCACTGTTAAGATGAATATGACGGCAGGGCTGCGTTATGCTGAAATTGTTAGCACAACTACTCGAAGGCTTTCGAATCCCATGGGCTTCATTCATTTATTTCATTTGTTGTTCGAATTTGGGTTCTATCGTTTTCTCTGATTTAATTTTGCTTTTAATAGTCCTACTATTGACTTCATGTAAAATTATCCTGTTTATTGTTTCTAGTTTATTAGTTTTTAAATTTTAGTTTCATCTCGTGCTGGGTTAGTTATTATATAATTATTATTAGTAGTTGATTGTGTGTCTATCTATTTAAAACTTTAAAAGTTAAAATATACCCTAATATAATACTACCTTTTTACCTAAAATACTCAAACAGAAATAATTTGTAAATACACAAGTCTTGGGATGTGGGGGTTACTTTTTATTTTAGAGTTTTCAAATCTATTTTTAAAACTACAGTTGCTGTTGAATTTCGCCCGGGTTTCACTCGTTTATACTATATGTATTACCAAATTAAAAACATATAAACTGTATTATCTGTGTGTGTCGGAATTTGTTGAGAGGCAAGTCCGGATTAAAGCCAATTTGCTGGTTTCTCTTGTATATCTCTTCACCAGAAAATCGCAAAAACAATTTTTTTATGCCTAATAATCCAGATGCTGCACTTTATTCTATGAATTTTATGGTAAATCTAAATCAAGCGCGTGTCTATTATTCAATCTGAGAAAAAATTAAATGTCTTGTTTTTTGCAGATATAAACAAGTTTTATGTTACGGAATATCTGCCTATAACACAAGATCGACTTAATAAAACCTCAGAACAGTATTAAAAATACAAGTTACAAATCAAAGGTACCGTAAAAAGAAGATAAAAGCTGTCGTTTTCAAACCGAGTCATATACAGTTGAATGGTCTATAAAAAGGGCCATAAAAGAGAACTATTTTTTTGGACAATATGTATGTGTTCTAAAAATATAGTATGTAATATGTTCGGTAACATGTGTTCCTTTATACCATCAATAATGGTGCTTCAGAAAATAACTACTAATAATTTGCTATTTGAAAAATGCATCTTTAGTTTTTGCCAAGAAAATACTAATTGCATTTTAGATGCACTAATATTTTTGCGAGATTTTTTTAAGCATTTGTAAACTTTTAAACACGTATTTAAATTTGTTCAGAAGTTCTTTGGTTAATTTCTTCGCTTTAACTTAATACAATAAAGGTTATTAAATGTCATTATTGTTTTTTGTTTTTTTTTTCGATGGATCCCGGGATTAGGGAAGCAACCAAGAATACCTTCCTAAACCTATTCAGGGCTAGACTGCTTAGGAAAAATGTATTATGTCTAGTTTATATTCTAGTAAGAAGTGAAAGAGTTTGTTCTTTAAAATATCTGTGTTATAAATAAAAAAGTTATTATTATTAACGCCTATAATACTTTTAAACAACAAAACCCAACATCCGGTGTTTCAAAAATAGTTGGAATATGCTGCAAAATAACGGGGACCCGAGTGTCAATAATATGCAGACTATCAACTGAGCAAAAAAGGTGGCCCCATCAAGTTACAAAAAAAATGTACAGGCGGTTTACTAACACTTCAGCATAAAAAGACTGGTGATTATCACAAATACATGAATGCAGATTTTTTGACAAATATTTTGAACAAATGCTGGACCTTACCCTCCTCGGTCGATACTGTTCTGGATAAACTCTAGTTGTCATTCTAGGAAGCTAACTACAACACTAACAACCAACTGTATTTTGGGAAAAAGATCCAATTACTTACTTTAAAAGAAATACCATATAGATGACACGATTAAAAAGGAGTTACTTGAAATTGTTAATTTAAAAAAGCCTGCTTTCACAAAATATGTGGCTGATATAACGCGAAATATTATAGTTGTGCATAACACCAATTTTAAAATGAAAAATGTTGAATGTATTTTTAAGAATTCGCAAAGCAAGTCGATTCCCAAAAGTGGAGTAAATGTGTTAAGGAAGATGATGAAATGTGAAATTGTGATAGTACTGGAATTGAATTCAAATAAGTAGAACCGACTACAAAAAAGGCAAATATAACGAGACAGTATTGTTGCAAAAAAACGGTCCTATTTAGGGCCAAATATTGATATTAAAGAAATTGGTTTTTTATTATCGAATTATTTTCGGTATTTTCGTAATTATAATAAATACACATTTCTACTTACCTTTAATTTAATTTACTTTAGAAATAATAAAATATGCACAATTGTTGTTAATAGTTTTTGCTCTCTTTTCAAACCATTATATGGGTGTGTCAGCCATAAAACAACGAAACAACTAGATACATGTAAAAATATATTCGAATTTTTTCGTGCTTATCTCCAATTAAAATAATTTACAACTCTCTGTATTTTTGAGACATACTAATATATGAAATGTTCTCATACCATAAAATAATGGTGCTTCAAAAAATAATTACTGATAATTTGCTGTTTGAAGAATGTATAGTTTTTACCAAGAAAATATTCGATACGCACTTGCAAACAGGAATCTGATCGCATTTTAGTGTTTCGTAAAAAATTCGGTATGCAGCCACACGCCATTAAACTTAATCTTGAATTTATTGAACCTACTTTTATATAAAAATGTATAATGCGTTGACCGTTCCACCGTTTTGGTTTTCGTATCGGTAGGGGACTTTTTTGAACAGTTCGATTATGTCTAGAACAGCTGAATCATCCGGTATAATGGTGCCACGGGAGGTACTGCAGTCGGCCCGTTTGTTACTCCATCAGAACTATCTTAAAATAATCGGGTTTTTGTATACATAACTCTGTGGTTGGGTTACAAATGATCGTACTGGCTTACAAGGTAATCATTTTATGGTTTTGTGACCGTTCGACTATACTTTGTATCAGTGATCCTCTCAATTTATGCGCTAGATGAGGTGATAGCAAGAGCTTAAAAACGTCCAACAAGAATCATAGATACGTTACTTCTTGTAGAATGATTTCAGTCATATCTTCTCCAGAATAGGGTTGCGAAGTTCATTTTCAAGACAACGACCATAGAAAGGCATACATTCAGGACTAACATGCCCAGCTTTGTTTGATGAAAAAAAAACATTTTTTTTTATCTAATAATATATAAAAATATGTAAAATTTAGGCTTATTTGAAATCAGTAAAAAATTAAAAATAAAATTTTAACACGGAAAATATAAGTTTATTACACAAAAAAGCGTGGAAAGCTGGTATTAATGGGGCTACAAATAGTAATAGAGTAATATGCAGTATATCCCATAATATAAGATTCTGACTTTTCAGTTTGACAACTGAAGAGTTTACTATATTTTAAAGAAGTTAATTAAGGAAGTCTGCATCGTAAAAAAAAATTAAAAAATTGTATGTAGGTGTGTATGTGGGTTAGTGCAAGTTCGGATATGTGTGCGAGTGTGAAAGAGAGTACGATAGAGTATGCGAGTGCTTGTAGGAGGGTAAGTGAGAATGCAAGTGCAAGTGGGAAGCGAGTTTAAGAGTGTTATGAATGTGTGCTAGAGAGAGAGCTAACTAAATGTGAAGACAGTAGGATATAGTGACAAGAAAGTTATTAAAATTCATGTTCTCAACTTTTGTAGTGCTATAATTTGAACCAAATATATAATACAAGATAACACCGAAAATAATACGTTCCAATTAGGTAACATCCTGCGAAATACCGCACGGTTGACAACCATTATTAAAACAGGGAATGAATATACATTTTAAGTTGTTATTGCATAAAAAGTACAAAATAAAAACCCTCCTAGCTAACAAATCAGTCATTAGTGGAGATTTAAGCAATGTTGCTAGTGCAAAAGATAATATTTTCTAGATTTTAGATTAAAAAGTTTCTAACTTTTCTCCAACTGTTGTTGCATAATAATGTTTTTGATAAAACTTAAATCATTATAATCTTTTTTTTATTGACTTAAAATAATAAAAATTATACGTAACAATTTTGCTCTAAATGTACTTATTTACTTTAAAATTAAGAATGGATTTTTTTTTGGGATAACCGCTAAAGCAATGGAATTTGGCAAACTACAAGCACGCGTTTCGGTCTTCATCAGTACAGTCAACTAGTTGAAAGACGAGTACAACTAGCGCCAAAATGAATACACAAAACAACACCAAAGTCACCATCAGGAGAAAAACCGTCATCCCAAAAAAAATCCATTTTCTACTATATATATATACTAGTTCTTGTCGCGCTAATATTTTCCTACTTTTGATTTAAAATTAAGCATATACTTTGTATGTGTGAAAGTGATGTTCCGAGGGAGGATGTTTTTTGCAGAGCGCAATGGGTCTAGTTGTTATGCCTCCAATGACCCAATCCTCCTCCATTACAAAATACCAGTTACAAATCTATTAGAAGATAGAAATCACGAGATTTCTTGAAATAACTCAAGTTCAGAATAAAGGGATAATTTTATTGTAAAAAAGATTAATAAATTAAAATTGAATAATTTTCCCGACACATGATATGTGTAATTTCTCACAGATATTAAGATTTATGGAAAACTGTTTTATGGGAGTAGCAGAGTTTTCTTCATGATGAAAATCTTTGTATGGTAAGATTCTGTTAGGCAAATTTATTTATTAGCTTAGTTAGCATATTCATGTAACCAAACATAACTGGCCACTACATTCGTTGAGAAGCATTATGAAGTCCCGGTCATCGCCAACATTACTTACAATCTTGTAAATCTAGCATCTATGCATAAAAAAATAATAAATATATACTCCTACTTTATCTTGAACTCTTGTACAATAATATGAAATAAGACACTTAAGACAAGCCCCATATGTTCCCATAAAAAATAATAACGACCCAACGCCCAAATATAACGAACTGTTTCTCTCGGAAACTGGTTTATATTTTTACATTATAGAATATTTTATGCTATAAATGACAATGGCGTTGCCCGCGTATGCCTTCTATAAAGTCCATTTTATAAATGTTTTGTCAAAGCTATGTTCCCGACTTATTCATTTATTTCTTTCGCTACATGATATAGTAATAAGTAAGCTTTGCTATTGAGGATAGAGCCAGCTGTTACATGGCGATAAGAGTTCACTTTTACTGTAAATTCAAAATATAATTGGGTATAATCGAAAACAGCCTCATGTGAGTATGCGTCTTCACATTCGAATTAAGTCATATTTCTATTACGGGCTTAACGATGACTATTGAGAAACCTGGTGCTGACCCGATGCGGATCCACCTTGCGGCACAATATTGAATAGAGTGTTAATCTTAAATTCATATGCCCAAACAATTTAAGATTAAGTATTCCAAGACATCTGGCTAGCTCGTGACTGCTTTCGCCGTGCTAACCAGATGCGGATCCACCTAGTGATATAATATTGAATAGTGTAGTGTGTTACTCTAAAAGTGGGCTGGAACGACTGGTCTATTTTTACTTGACAAATAATCGTCACTTGTAAACACGTGTCATGTCGTGTGCATGGTCTACTTGTACGGTTGTCAGCAAATATGATCAAAGGGTGATATGTAAATGTATTCAAATGTTTGTCAAATACACAAGTAGGGTGATAGAGCATCTTAGATACTTGCCAAATGAACAATTATTTGTGTATTTGTCCAATACGCTAGTCGTTTTATATGGCAAAACAAATTGTAACAAGATAGAACTCTTGTAAGCGGGGCAGTTTTTGATTATGTGTTCCAAAACACCTGGCTAGGTCGTGGCAGTTTTCGTACAGAATAGTAAATGCACACATTGGTGATACACCTGCAAATACTGCTATACATTTGTCCATGTTTCTCAGAGAACCAAATAATTAGATATCATGCAGCATTTAATTGTACGAATACTAAGGACTTCCCACCTTATACTTTCCTTTATTCCCAAACTGACCCTTTATCCTTTATCCCCCCAGTTTTTTTACTCATAAAGTAGTTGGCAAGGTTTTTCTTTTCTCACTTAAAGCAATGACTCACCAACCTATAAGATGCATTTCTAGATTATGTATTAATGTGTGTATGCTTGTGTATTTGCGCCTTTGACTCTCAAAACATAGGACTTATCTCCAGGTGGTTTTCGATCTACCTTTTTTGCGTATTCTTTATGGATTTCACTTTATTATCGGTTTAGTGATATTCGATGTTGTTAATAATATATCTTGGTCCATCCATACTTCCTGATTTTATTTCGAGACGTTTTCGTTTCTGGGATGTTCTATTTTGGAGTGGTCTATTGATGAATTTATGTGAGCAAAATATTTAATAAAACCTTCGCAACCATCTATGCAAATACTTGTGGCGAGTTTGTTATACTTTTAGTAGCCATCAAGGTTTAGCATCCGTACAGTAGAAAGGTGTGAATGACTTAGGAAAGTCGGAATGTTTGTTCTAAAGATTTATATACGAGAGTGTCTGATTTAGCAAATGTTATCCTAATCGTAGCCCGCTCTTCACTTCTCCGCCAATGCCTCCGTGGTGTTCTGTGAAGCTTACTAAGTAGGTAAACTATTCTGTAGTTTAAATGTCTATATCGACATGAAACGTGGCGGTGTTATTTTTCATAAAGAGTTCATTATGAAAAATAACTTTTTTAGTTTGTATCAAGTTAATTTCGACCTCTACAAATGCTGAGCTTATATATTTTAATATTATGGTTAGGCTTGAATATTTGACACTGTATGATATAGTAGGCATATATTGCCTAGGTAGTTAACAATATTTAATCTATCCCTGTTGTTCCAATATTGTAAATACGGAGTCCTTATTCTTCATTTCTAACAACGAAAGCATCAAAAGTGTTGCCATTAAGCATGACAGAGCAAGAAGATCCATTGTAGAGTTGGGTATGTTGTTTTACCCTTGATGGGAATGCACATCACATACAAACATTCTCTATATCGGATCTTCACGCTATATCAAAAGCCCTTAAACTTCATGAAGACTACACGTTATGGTTAGCTCTATTCCATTGACCAATTACATTAACCCTAAGCGTGTTAGTATTATCAGTATGTGATTTGTGTGGTCTAAAGTCTGTCTGTTGCTTCTATAGCAGGATTTGTATAGATTATATTAATTGTTTCCTGAAAATCAAAGTCATGTCGACAGTTGATCAGCATGATTTCTCGTGAGTTGTAGCAGTTCGTCCGTTTTCACTTTTTAAGATGCTTCGCAACTTGGTTTTCTTTAGATGTGTTCGGTATTCATTTCTCTTGTCTATTACTTTTAACAAGTCAGGATTTTAAGAGAATGCATAGATCTAATTTCGTTGATATTTAGTTAGGTCGCTGACAATCTAAGCCCTTTTTATCGTTCCCCTGGTTCTCTATTTACTAGCTGAAGTCCTATGTTTAGAATTTTCATCTGTCCAATTGTTAGTCGTTTGCTGCTATTACTCTATTTTTTATATCTTGGGGGACGAGGGGGTTGAAGGTCTAATAAGAAGCTTTGGTAGATGCAATACATGAGTATCAAATTTTCTTTTTTTCATATTTTCGGAATCAATATACCTAAGTGTGTTCTTAAGGGTTTTGGGTATGATATCATAAAAATCTGAAATATGTCTTATGTATTGCTAAATTAACATAGTTCTGGACAATAAACTGCTAATATTTGAAGCATTTTAAAATTTAAAATAAATTTTGGGTTGGGTTGTAAAGCCAGGGACAATTTTCTTTTTCTAAGCTCTAGCACCTGATTTTAGGGCACGTATTTCTCTGCTAGATTAGGCGCTTGAAGGCATTAGTATTTTGACATATTCAAAATGCTGGTTAATTTAAAGCATATATATTACTCAAGAAAGGTGAGGTGTGAAAATTAGGTACCTCTATAGAATTCTCTCAGAATTTAAATTCAACGTGATTTGTGAACGCAGTCATAACTTGAGACTGGTTTATATAATTTACATGTCACTGCCTGGGCAAGGCTCTTAAGGCTCGTGCCCGCATTGCTAAGGAACGTTCGCCACTCTGAGGCTGTATCGATGCTACCTGAATACAATTCAACGCGATAGACCGATAGACCATATCTAATATTTTTTCCTGGCAAAAAGTGGTATTCCGGGTAATTAGAAACAGAAGAAGATGGATCGTAAGCAGATAGTGTTATGCGTCATACGGAGAGCATAATATGTTAGACGGGACAGAATAAAGAAACTGTTTTGAGTTGGAATATTTTAATAATATGGACTAATGAACAAAGGTGTTTTTAAAACTACAACTTTTATTTTCCGGAAAAAAAAGAAACGTTTACAAAACTGGGAAACTTAATTTAAATTTTTCAAAATTTATCTTACAATTTAATTTTCACTTATATAATATTTTATTACTTTTAACGTTTAACGTAAAAATGCTGTCACAAAAGAGAAGAAACATATAAGGCGAGTTAATATTCCTGGAAAAAAAGATATATAACTATAGAGAAATAAGTGTAATAAAATATCGACATAGTGATTAGTGTTTACTGTTAAACCTCTATCGCTTTATTCATATCCAAGAAATTTCCATTAACTATTAATAATCTCTGTGTAATCTTACTATGTCAAAATAAGCAAGGAAGACAGCTAGAATATAGCTTCCTGTACAAGAGCTTTTTGGTGCTTAAGGAGATTCAGTTCGAAATCCCATATTAGCGACCCATATGTAATAAAATGGACTTAGGTATCGATGTATTGAGCAATAGGAATATTAATTATTTCTTCTTAAGTGATCATTGTACTGGCATTCACATTAACTGCTTGTATATAGTATAGGCATCTCCTTAGTCATGTTATCGATTCATCTCTTAAGTATTTTACAATGATGCACATATATTTTGTTTTGTTACTATTCAATTATGTGAATTATAATATACTCCAGTTATATCGTCGTCCCTTTCACTTGTCTTTCAAAATCGTTATTCTACTTAGTTCTGCCGTTTAATATAAAACCTACCATGCTTATTACGTCTAAAAAGGCAGTTGTCATTTTATATTACATTTTTCTAAATCCTTATGTCAACTACCATTAGATAAAATGTATTTAAACTTTTTAATCAACTCTTTTATGCTCCTTTTCCTAAATAAATTTTTTAAATTAGGAGACAGCATTCTCTAATTAAAATAAGGACGTTGTAAAGTGTTGTGACGATTTTTGTGAACTTTTTTATCTGCTGTTAGTTTGCTCTCATTTTTTACTTCCCTCGTATAAGGAAAGTATTCTAATCGTGACATCCTCCGAGATTTTTTCAGATCTTTAGTAAAAAATACTTACCCGATTGACTTCAAATTTTGGTCAAAAATTAAGGGTCACATGGGGATAACCAGGTAATATTTTGGAAAAAATCCAAAGATAATAGAAAAAAAAATCAAGGATTATGTAGGAATTAACTGGTAAAATTTTGGTAAGAATCCAAGATGGCAAAACATAATGGCGGTTTAATAAATAAAAAAATTCAACTACTTAATGGATTGATTTCAAATTTTATGCCATAACTAACTGTGGTATAGAAAATTAATAAGAAATATGTAAGTCAGCAACGGAAAGTAAATACACTAATTTATAACAAAGCTCCAAAAAACACTAAGAACAAAAATAATAAATTTTTAGAACATTTATTTTTTAAGCGTTTTTTTTAATATTGCAGACAGAATTTTCAAGTTAAGAAATTAAATTATTAGAAAAGGGTTTTAGATAAAATCTCCAAGTTAGAGATAGTATTAGAAGTAGGGAATGCTTAGTTGTTAAATGTGAACTAGCTCTTAATAATGTAGACAATGTCATGGAAAAAGACAAGATTTGTCTTTGTGTAGATTTGTCTGCCGATCAATTTTCAAATATTTATAGTATAGTTAAAAATAGTAAGGCTAAAATTGTACATAATAATATTGTATTCACTAGGGCGGATAAAGGAAACACAGTTGGCGCGTTGAAAAAAGAAGACTGCAGTCAAAAAACTATAGATTTTCTAAATCCTGAGAGTTTTAATAAAATAGATAAAGATCCGACAGATATTTTTGAAAAATTGATAAAAACACAACTAAAGCAAGTAATTTATTTAGTGGTGAAATAAAATACAGTTTAACGTTAATGAATCCACAAGTACCGAAGCTATATTCTTTTATTAAGTAACGCAAAAACAATATGCCCATTCGACCAGTGTTTTAAGTAACAGCTCCAGCACAACAGATATTTAAAAAATTAATAGAAATCATTAGTAAATTTTGTAACTTTGTGCCCAAATATAGTATAAAAAACCGGCTCGAATTAATTAATAATATTAAAGATCTAACTATTCCAAATAACGCTATTTTAATTTCTTTGGATGTGTAAAACCTATTTCCCAGTATTCCTTTATTGAAGCTATGAACTTAGTGGATAATTTACATATAGCTTTGTTGGTATTACGACGTATGTCTAAATCAAAATTATTTGAATTTAATGGCTCGGTCTATTTAAGTAAAAAAGGTTTAATAATGGGTAACTCGTTAAGTCCAATTTAGCTGAAATATTTCTTGATAACTTAAAACAAATAATAGATAATCACCCTGTAAGGCACTCGTTTATTTATTGTTATAGTTATATTAACGATATTTTGGCTTGTTTCACAGACACAGAGAGACAACTGAACCTCTGTCTAAATTCTATTAATATATTACATACATAAAAATATAAAATTTATTTTAGATAGAACAAAATAAGTGCATAAACTTTTTAGATTTAAAAATCAGGAACAACAATAACAAACAAAATTTCAAAGTTGATTATAAAAGATTATATACAGATATAACAACACATAATACATCAAAGCACCCATTCACACATAAGATGGCAGCTTTTCATGGTTTTGTATATCGTTTTTATTAATTAATTAATAATAATTATTATTATTAATATACCTCTTTCAACAGAAAATTATAACAAAGAACTTAATATTATAAAACCGATTGCTGTTAATAACGATTATGACGTAACCATAGACAAAATTGTAAATAAAAACAATATAAATTATAACACTAAAATATGGAAATATCTCAAAAAAATATATAAAGTAGCTTTTTGTGCAAATACTACTTTAGGTAGATATATTAAGAATAAGAAGTCTAATGCAAATAAAGACTTAGAAATAGATCTTTTTATAAAGTTATAAAAGAACACAAAACATCACATATTAAACAAAGAACAGATTCTTATTATACAAATCACTTACTAGAAACAAATCACAATTTTAACAATGAATTTAAAGTTTAGCTTTAGGCCAGTAAAAGCTAAATTACTTGGAAAGTCGGAAATTAAAAAGAGGAAAAATCGTAATAGTTTATTGAACGATCAAACGGAATTAAACGGCTCCCCTTGTTGAACCTTTGTACCTAATGGCTGCGTAGGTTAAGTATATAGACACGTAATCTTTTAGTATTGTTAAACATTCCAGTTTTAGTATCAGCCTTAAGTTGATTTTTGAAAAAGACAGTGTATCGAAAAAGCTGTCAAACTAAAATAAATTAGTGGAAATTACTAAACAAAAATAGTTTGTTTATTTATTATACTAGTAAATAACTAATTATTCAATTTGGAATGAACTGGTAACATTTTGGTATGAATCCAATACAGCAAAAGAAAATGGTGGCTTAAAAAAGTGTTTAAAAAATCAGCCCGAAAATCTACAAGCATTAAGTGTGATATAGAGATAAACTAGTAAAGTTGTAGTATGAATTCAAGATGATTGATTTTTTACTTTCTATTAACAACTGAGGTAAACTATGTATTTAATTGGTTGACAAAGTGTACTTTTTGAAACTAAATGTGTAATATCTTTGACCTAAACAAAAAACCAATGTGCATAGTTGGTTTAAAGTCAATCTTTCGGCTACATTTCTTTCAAATTTTCTATTTTCTAGAAGTTGATTACATTTTTTTTAAATGTTTCATCTGCTGTTTGAGTATGTTTTAACAGTTTATAATAGTCTACATACTAATACAGTTCATAATAATTTAATAAATATATGAAGTTTTTAATTCAGCGATTGGATAGTTAGTTCTCTTTTCTAGCAACTAATATCAGTTTAATTGAAAGCCAAAAACCACTCGCACACTTTAGATTTATAATTCACATCTGGTCTGAGATTTATGCATTTTAATCTTATAGTTTATTGCAAAATATTGGTAATAAAATGTATGAAAGTACACACAATACAATACTGTGCTCCTATTATTACTGAACCGTGTTATGTGGTTCAAGCCTATAGCTTTTTTTACTAAGTTAAAAAGGAAAGCCAAAAATTATAAACACAGAAGATTCCAAGGTGACTGAAAATATAATTCGATACTTCGTGTTAAGCCTTTAAAATATTAAAAGCGAACTTTTACAACCTTTTCATAATTTTTGGCGGCAACTTAACAAAAACCCGTCCAAAACTTGATACTTTCATTCTTTGGTGGTCATAACGCTCTGACGAAATCCGATATGTTAAAAGGTTCAAGTATGCGAATAGGTGCACTGTTGTTAAACTGTTGGATTGAATACTGGCGATAAATTATTTTCATGGTTCTATTGAATATAGCCAGACAGAAATTTTGTTTTGTATTATTTCTTTACCAGCGCACGTACTTAAAGACTGTAACTGAATGAATATACTTAATACAGTCTTAGAATACGATGGTGGTGAGGTGTTGATATATTTACTACATTTACCGAAAAAAATATAATAAAAAATGTATATCACCAGTACCAGTACTTTATTCCACAATTAATCCGAACTAAAACTTAATTCTCTGTAAAACTGGCTAATAATATACTAACTATACCACACCGTTTTTATATTAAACATCTTACAGCCAACCGAGTAGTATTCTCACCACTCTAACAAACATCCACTTCTAATTCGAATTGTACTTGTTCTAGTGTCCCTTGCTCTACCAAGAAACAAATCAAAAAGTCATCATATTTAAAACAACTTAAGAAACGGTAAAGTTCTACTATTTTGTCTTAGCCCATTAGCTAAATGATTTTGCTGAGTGAAAAGCTTCAATTAGGGCCAATTATCTCCTTTACAAAATGTTCCGAATGATGCATGTCCATGCGGTAGGTCCGTAACATGAGAATACAACCAGAAAACTAGCAAAGCACATTAAAGTATTGCACGAAAATATGCCTTCTTACGTCTTAGAAATATAAATTTCGACCCCAATTTAATTATCATCAAAAATATTTTTTTATTTATTTATTTCATTTCATGCTAAAAGATCTAAATAGATATGACAACGTCAAGTGTAAAAATAAAGGATAACATAAGACATTTTTAAAACAATATTAAGATAAGACTAACTAACAGAAAACAATTATTTCAAAATTGAAAAGTAATTTCTAACATTATAATAACTTTTTTCAAGGAGATAACTCTTTGTACTTTTCTTAAATTTTTTGTAAGAAGTTATTTCTCTTAGGCTTGCTGATAGTTGGTTGTACATATTCCCACAAAAACAGTAAGGACTTTTTTTGGAAAGTGCTAGTCTTATAGGGAGGGATATAAATGTTTGTGGAGTTTCTTGTACCATAATTATGTGGTTTTAGATGACGAGAAAATCTAGTGAATTGTTTTTTAACGAATAATACGAGTGTAAAAATCAGAATACATGGAAGAGGGAAAATTTTATACTGTTTGAAGAAGGGTTTACATGACTCTAATGGACTTAATGAGAAATTTTTTCTAATTATTCTTTTTTGTAATATACAAATTCTGTTTAAATCTGTTGATTGGCCCCAGTGAATAATATCATAGCTTAGATGGCTATATGCTAGTGCGTAATAGGTATTAAAAATTAGTTTTTTCTACAACCGTCCTTAAAATCCTATTTTACACACTGATTGCAGTAGCTAAAGCTTGTTTTCAAGCACCGATGCGTGAAATACAATGCTTTCCCTAAAGGATTTACTTCACGCACCGGCTCAATAAGAAATGCATGGGCCGCCATTAATTTTAGGCACCGGGCCCGCACTGGTAATAATTTTATTAGGCGGCCGTGCCTCGCAATTTGTATCGTTGTCATGGTAACGAGTTGTCAAATTGCCAATGCAAACAGTTTAAAATAGACACTTTAAGTTCGAATAGTAATTTGAACAGTTTATTATTTTAAGTTATAATAAGCAATAATTATGGACTCTGATATAGAAATGTGTACTCCACCAGATATTACGGAAGCAGCGAAAACAGCTAGTAATTCTCTGTTACCTCAGAAGTCAAAGGAAATTTATGAAAACACGTACAATAAATTTATGACCTGGCGCAGTAAGAACAATATTAAAACCTTTTCTGAAAATGTTTTACTCGCATATTTATCAGAATTGTCAAAAAATGTGAAATCATCAACACTATGGAGTCATTATTCAATGCTAAAAAGTACTATTAGCATTAAAAATAACATTGACATTGGTAAATATCCAAAAGTTCATGCATTTTTAAAACGGAAGAATGAAGGATATATTCCACAAAAATCTCAAATATTGGAGAAAGAACAAATTTTCAAGTTCATAAATAAGGCTCCTGACGAAGTTTTTTTATTAACCAAAGTGATATTAATATTTGGGATTGCTGGTACTCTAAGAAGAAGCGAAATTTATAAGCTAAAAATGTGCGATATTCAAGATTTAGGAAGTGTTCTTGTTGTATCCGTCCCTGATACAAAAACCAAAATAACAAGAAAATTTACCATTACCGAGCATTTAGAATTTATACAGAAAATATGCCGCCCTTCGTCCCCAAAATTATCAAGAAAATAAATTCTTCATCAAGTATCAAGGAGGAAAATGTACTCGCCAAGTCGTCGGGATAAACAAATTTGGAAAATTGCCTAGTGAAAGAGCAAAATTTTTAAAACTACCACATCCAGAAAAATATACAGGCCATTGTTTCAGACGATCATCTGCTTCCTTGCTAGTTGAAACCGGTGCAGATTTACTAATGTTAAAACAACACGGCGGTTTCTTCAACGGTAGCTGAGGGTTACGTAGAAAATTCCCTTAACAAGAAAAATGATATTTCAAATAGACTTTTGTCAGTTCAAAATCCAAATATGACCTCGATCACAAGCAGCAATATTATTAACAAATCATCATCAAAGGAGGCTACAGAAGTTAAATTTAGTAATCTAACAAATTGCAACATTACTATTAATAATTACAATAATTATAAAGAAGAAAATTAAATAATTTAACTATAATTTCTATTAAAAAGTTACAATTATTATAAAGTAGAAAATTAAATAATTTAACTATAAGTTCTATTAAAAAGTTACAATTATTATAAAACAGAAAATTAAATAAATAGTTCATTAGTTTAATTTGTATTATATAAAGGAGAAAATTAAATAGTTTAATTTTATTTCGTACTTGTATTATTTACGGTTGTAGAAAAAGTATAGTTGCAATACGTGCGTGAAGACTTTTATACCCTTGTGTGATATTGTGACTCTCGCCTTCGGCTCGGGCCACAAACATCACACTCGTGTATAAAAGTTAACTTCACGCACTTGTTACACAATATACTATTATTTCCAAAGTGTTTTTCACATTTCTTATTGCAAAGTAGGCGATATTTAACTTACTTCCGACATGGTTCATGTGGTTATACCATGTTATGTGCGGATCTAGATGGCATGCCATTATTTAAATGTAATCCTAGAAATTTAAAATTTTCAATCCTATTTACATGTTTGCAGTTTAATGACAAATTTAGAACCCAAAGCATATCTTTTCTTATACAAAATGTCATAAAGCAGGTTTTGGATTCGTTGACAATAAGGCAATTTTTCTCACACCATAAAGCAAATTTTTCCAAAATTTTATTGGCATTATTTTCCAATTTCTCGAAATTATTATCAGAAATTGCTATAGTGCAGTCATCTGCATAGAGAATTATTCTATTTCTTGATAGTGACAGAGGCAAGAAATTTTCCAGATCATTTATAAAAAGCGTAAATAGTGGCCTTACAATAATGCTTCCCTGAGGTACACCACACTTTATATTATGTCCAGTAGAGATAGGACTAGCTTTATTATATAATTTTTTTAAACCCAACATGATATTTTTTTTTGATATTATAATGATACAAAAATTCAACTAGGTTTTACACAAAAATATTTAAAATTATACACTGTAAAAAATCTTCAAAAAATTTTAACATGAAATTTAAATAAAAAGAAATGATCTCTACCGTCAAATAAATATGCACAACTAGCTAGATATATTAATTTCCACAGGAGAAGATCCAAATTGTGGAAGGCCTGTATACGTTTTATGATTAAAAAAAATAAATAAAATATTTATAGTCTTTCGAGATTACACCTACAAAGAGTAGAATTTAGATGCCTTAAGCTAGAAAGAATTAGTGATTGATTAGCCTTCTTAAGAAAGGAGCTTTAAACCTCAAGTTACTTTCAGTTTTGGACAGATATCTGCTAATGTCATAAAAACGCAAAAATATAATATATTATTATAATTTTCATAACAAAAGATTTTTTTTTCATTGGAGTAGCTACATTTTATTGTCATTTTATCCCAACATTGGTCGATAATTTGTAACACAGTACCTTATGTAGCTGTATGTAAAAGTAATTGCTTGCTACGTAAACACTTACATTTACATACAAAATACTTTAAATTAGTAATATATCCTGCTTATCAATTCTGCTCTTGAAAAAGGGAAAAATAAAATTTGGAATACACTAAGTCGGCAAAAAAATTGTTCGAATCCTAGAATATTCCTTCAAGAAAGAAGATCTTTTATACAATTTCAGTATACGTTCGGAGGGTTTACAATATTGAACAAACCGTAATTATTTGAATAAAGAAGTCAATGTCACATGTGATGAGACTTGAGGTTCCGACTAAGATCCTGAGACATGCGTTGGAAAATATACCATAATCACCAAGGATCCCATATACCATAATCACCAATGATATATAAAGAATACTACAATGTTGACTCTTTTCTTTGAAGTTCCATCATGATTTTGTGTATGTAATTTCCATGAAAACTATATTGACACAGTTAAATATTCCAAATTGAAATTAAAAATTGGGACTAGGCTAAGAGTTAGCGTTTATTCTTTGTGTTGAACGTTAAAAAAGCCAACCCTGACTTTTAAACAGGGCATATAAACTGATATTTACTTCACCTTTTGCATAGTAACAAAAATATTAGTGTTGAGGCACAAAAAAATAATCTTCACACGTTCACACGCCGATCTAAATAACACCTGAAGATATATATACAGTATAAGCTCCATCTAAAAAAACTCCCCCTAATGTAATTAATATTTCTGTCAGCCAAAACGGTTCAACATTCTTGTCAGTCACGGTACGTATATCAGAACTAGAACCGTCCCCTTCTGTTTGTTTTTATTTTTAAAGTCAAGTAATGTAATTTTATTATTGTTCTTAAATTAATTTGGAATGGATTATTGTTCTTAAAATTAGTTTCGCTATTTCTGTAAACTTTATCACTATATCCTTGAACGTAAAATCCCTCTTTTTGAAAAGTCTAAAATAAAATGTTAAATAAAGTATCATTGGCGTGCCATGATTTAAATGTTTCGTGTCAAAAATTATACTTTTCATGTTGAGAATCCTTAAATTGTTATATTTTAATCGGTTAGGATTACCTTATTTGCCGTTGAAAAGTTGTTTCAAAATACAGGATCATTTAGTAAATAACTCTTGGATATCTCGTTAGCTATTACTTATACTAGATACTTGATGATGTAAATATATTATAATATACATGGGGTGATATATTGAAAACCCCCGACTTTTTATGTAAATAAAAATATTAGAAAACGCACTTTGATTGATCAGGGGTCTTTCCTAACTGTTTTTTTCCATCAATAATAATTAATGACCTGTCAAAGAATTACATAATAAATGGACTTGTATTTTCAAACACAAACTTTTCTACATAACTTTTTTTTTCATAATGACACATAAAGTGAGTGTAGCTGACTAAACTATACCAAATGATACCCTGTGACATAATCGAAAGCAATTCTTCTTGTAGGCCGTTTTGCACCTGCAGAAATAATATATTTCTGCTATTATTCATATATCTTTTCCGGCCAAGAACTTTTGATAAAGATGTGTGAGAGTGCATTTTTATCGATTATTAGTATATACCAAATTAAGATTTCTCAACGAGACAAATACACTCGATAAAAAAAATTATGGTAAATGGTCTTTTCTCAAAAATGTAATTTTTGTTTTATTTGGTCCTACCAAACGTGGTGTCTCTTTTTAGGACGCCAAAAAATACAACAAAGCCGGCTTTCCACAAGGTTTGCGCGTGTCCTTAACGTTTGACAGAGTAGTAAATGATTTACCGTAAAGGTACATCTTTACTTAAAGTTTTTTTTTTATTCATCTTGAGAGTTTTATGTATTTATTTTTGTTTTTTGAAACAAACACTTCTAAAGAAGTCGCTAGCAAGTTACTACAATTTTAAAGCTAGTGGCTTTTTCTTCTACTTTTAATCCTAATCAATACACCTATGGAATATCGTTGTTTTTGATAATGTCACTGGAAAGACAAAATGTTTTTTGAGAATGGCAAAAATTAATTAAAGTTCAGAAGTTGTATGGGCTATTATTGCTTTAATTCAAGATGGTAGAGACTAAAGTTATGGCTCAAACAAATTTAGGTGTGCACGAACTAAAGTGCAGAGTGCTATCAGTGCTGACAGGTACATAAACGAAATATTGAGTGACTATAACGTTCTATATGCATGCATAGGACATGATTTTCTCCTAATGCATATCGCACAACCTCATACCGTTCTAATAGTCTCAGATGAAAGAGCACGGGAGAGGCTTGGCTGAAAACTTGCAAAGTTGGAGGAACTTAGAAGAGCTCTTTCACAGCAATGGGCCACTATTCCTCAGGAGGAAAATGGTGAGTTTGCTGAGAAGGATACACGCTGTCATCCAAGCTTCTGGGGGTAATACCCGATATTATTAGAGAGTAACTTAACAGGGTGTTCCTTGAATAATATAGCATGTATGAGTTGGTGGTAACACCTGGTATTATTAGATGGTAACTTCACGTTCCTTGTTTGAATAATATGACATATGTGAGTTTTTCACTATAATTCATATACATGTTGAAAAGCTGAACAATTTATATGTACAATTTGCTTTAAAAAGTATAAAACTCGGCATAGTAGAAAAAAAATTTCAAACTCTGAAAGTTCCTAAAATGTTAATGTGTCAGTTTTTCGTGCCGGTAGTCAATTGTCAAGAAATTGTATTTGGCAGCTTCCTGGCAGTGTTAGACTGCCAGCTTGGCCCACGAGTCTAATTTTTTTGGCTCAAATAATGAAACGCATAAATCATTTGTAAAATTACTCTGTCTAGTTTTTCTACTACTACGCCACAATCGAAAAAAAAGCAAAAGAAAAAATAAAAATTAAGCTGGTAAACGTTTTAAACACAGCAAAAAAAAAACATTTTGTTTTCCTTGCATCATATGACATGCGAGTTTTACAGTTTAATTCAAATACAGGTTAAAGAACTTAACAATTTATATACAAAAAGAAAGTTTTAAATTTTCCTAAAATTTTAATGTATTACCCTTTTTTTGTGGTCCGGTCAGTGCTTAGAGTATTATTTAATCTAATGGTCAGTGTATTAAAATAAGGGAATTTATGGTAGATATTGTATTGTGTTTGTCATTTACATGAGAGAGATTTGGTTTATAATATCAAATTTGCCAAATCTACTTACTATAAATATATAAACCTAGTCTAAACATATTAAATGCAACGTAAACAAATTACTGCACAACTCCCAATCGTATATTATATTGTGTAAATGACCAGCCTGTTCGATTTCGTATGCAACAAAGATACCCCGAGGAGATGATGAATAGTTATGGACAGGCATCTATAAAACATTTTTAGGAAACACGTTTCCAGCATGAATAAATTTGAAATTAAAAGTAAAGGAAATGAACAAACGATGGAAATGAGTAGGAATACAATGGCAAACGCTGCTTGTAAAAGAATTTGAAAAATTATGTCCAGATGACTTGGAATACTAAGTATATGTGTTATTGCATTTCTAACATGGATGGTTCGGAAATATGTCGGATGTATTTTTTTTTCATATGTCTGTAGCAAGAATGGAAAATAAAATAAGTGAATTATTAGCATGTATTTAAAGCACTGTTATATCATAAATTGGAAAGTGTGCTTATTAAAACATGTCGTAATTAAATATTGATACATCAGTGTACCCGCTCATACCCAATCATAGTCAGATTGAAAATAAAGTGACAAATCTTACATTTAGAATTCAGATTATTATTACCGAAATATGAGTTTGCTAACAAATAGTGTGGGATTAGTAAGCAAAGGACTATAACAAAATAAATAAATAATAAGTTTATTATCTTTACTATTGAGTGATACAAAAAAAAAATTGAAAATCGTGAACCGTGAAGGTCACTCCAACACCCCCAAACGCTCGGCCGGAAGTCAAAGATTGTCACCCTTTTTATTTACAGCTTGCTTATTAAGTATTCCTTGCATTTATATTTGAGTTTATTTATATTGAAATTCTTAGTTAGTTCTCAGGGGTTTGCAGAAATAAGTTGTAAAGAGATATAGCCTGAAAAATTCTGGAAAATAGAGCTGTTCTGTTCTAATTTATTATATCTAAACTCCTAAATGTTGCAGTTTTCTATTTACCAGAAATACACATTTATCTTGTTTTAAATTAAATTGGACGGGTTCAAATTTTCTAATACCATCTGTAACAGGATTTTCATGTATTCTGTATCCTATTTCTATCGAGTTGTGTTAAGCAAGGTTCATCCACAAAATCACAATAATTAAACTATGAAAGGACAAGGGCTTTACACGGCATTTTCTTAGTTTTTTTAGTCTTAAATTTGGGTAGTTCTTTTTAATTTTTGAAATAAGATGCTCTGAAACGGAAATTTGAGTCAATAATTATCCCTATAGTCCAATCACCAGACAGAGGCTACCACAGGAATAACATAAGTGTTTACCTTTTTTTCCACTAATAGTTCCTCTCGAGGGGTTAGGTTTGCCAGACTACCTATTTAGGCGTGACTATCCCGAATTTCAACTACTGGTCAAGATTTGCCCTCGTCTCGAGTTAAATGTTTAAAATCTCGTTTTTTTTTGGTACTATGACGCTTTCTAGAATATAAACTGTTTAACTTTCATCAGAATTGTATGCATTTTCTGTCTTTGTATTAAAATATCTCTCATCTAAAATCAACTTCTAGTTTAACCCAAAGTGCTAAATTCGGAAATTCCAATTGAAGCGAAAGAAAGAATAAAAGGGGGATTAACAAAAAGTAATAATAAACCATTCCCATTGGCCAACATTTGTACGTACTGGCTTCAATGAAGACATCAAATTCAAATTTAGTTTTTGATATTTTTATTTACGAATACGCTGTGGTCTCGCCCCCTCAGAAAGTTTTTTTTTAGTGACCAGTTTTTGCCTCCACCGGGATTTCATTCTGGCGAGCCCCAGGCAACAAATAAATTTTATTTTATCCCGATTTTTGAAAATCAAAATCTAGGCAAACCTAGGAGGACTTGTTTAAGAAGGTGTAGTGGCAAAAAAATGGTTTATCTTCCAAATTATCGTAGATGGAGCAAAATTTTTAATTTTAATAAAAAATGTGGGATAGGTTCTTGCCTAAAAAGGTGTTCATGCTTTTTACAGTCCTCGTAGTTTTTACGAAAATTTAATCTTAAGAAAATAGCTTTTTGAGATTATGTTGTGTAGCAACGGATTTCTTCTTCCAAATGCATTTTGAATTATAAGAAAAAAAAACCAAGTTTTACTCGAGTTATTGCAAAATTTGTCCCCACACTTTCTAATTAATTAAAAAAAGATTCTCTTGGCCCAAAGAGGGGAGAGGAATATTAATAATGAATATAAATTAATTTATCTCGAAAACTATAACAGTTTTTAATAGGTCATTGTAGCCTTTTTTGTAGATAGTGATCTGCCCTAAGTTTTTTAGAAAAATAGTTTTGTTTAATCTGTACTATTTTGGAAGATATTGAACAAAAACTGCTTTTTTGCTATTTTTCTTTGTGAACCATTCGCTTACGTGTGAGCACTCTGCACATTCTTAAACAACCCCCTCAAGAGATACCACTTGCAAAAAAAATTAGTGCACTTTATTATTCGCCAGGTCCCCAACCCTCTAATTAATGGACTACCAAGGTTATAATATGAACTCCCCGTGCATTGGGTTTAATATTGTTTAAAATCTCCGTTCTTCTTGGAAAGTTGTAAGAGAAAAATTGAAAATATTATTATGTGATATGTTTTTGTTATATTTTATTTTATATTCACAGTTATTACTGACGTTTTTAACAAAATTTGAAACATAAAGTAAAGTGGTTATTTGGCAAGGTTTGATATTTATTTACAAATATTAAGATTTGTTATCAAAAAAATATTCTGCTAAATGTTTGGTTGTAAATAATAGGCATAACTCAATTGACATTTCAATAGTATTAATAAAGTAATAAAATAATATAGTGAAAGTTTTTTTTGCATTCATTGGTCCTTATAATGTCTGAAATCGCTTCCTATCAAATCCACGTGAATAATCAATTCGATCGTAGAATTTGCAGAGATATAATTATAACACTTAAACTTGCAGATGATTTATTAGTTTTCTTGAAGTATAACCACACCTTTATGACCGATCCCTCTTCTTGATCATCAAGAAAATGGGCGTACGACCGCCAAAACAATTCAATGTCTCAGCCTCAGCTCAGCCCGAGCAAGTTCAAATGTTTCAAGAACAAGGAACGTCATCACGACTACCTATTTTTATTTGGAGTATACTTCATTGTTCTTTTGTAATAAAAGAGTCTTTTTAAAAAGTGTTTCTGTATTCGAATTTATATTATACTCCAAGCGGTTGGTCAAAAAAGCATGTGAAAAATGGAAAAAATTAAAGAGTATATATTTTTCGTTTTGTAGTTAGATTTGGGTGTTGTAGTTGTGCAAATTAGGTCTAGAAGTTGGCTTCTCTGCAATAACTCGTTTTCTCTTTGTCATACGATAAATATGGTGGTACATAAAATAAAAGCCTAAAAAATTCTCTATAAATAAGGTTCTATACAATTTTTATATAACAATTAATATAACCATATATTTTGTTGAGAACTAAGTATTAATTATTGTAAATACATTTCTATCCTAGCTTTTAAAGCACCTTGTATATTATGTATATCTCTTTCTAGAATGGAGATAAAACTATAATTTTCGTGTTTCAGATAGGCAAGGTACCAAACTGATAAAAAATATGACTTTTAATACATCATTTTTCTTGAACTCCTAAACATTTAATTTCTGCAGATCTTTTTTGAATCGCCTTGTGGCTAATTACATAATTAATTTAACAAAATTTACATTACATAGGTGTTGTGAAAAAAAGGTCAATCACTCAAAAGTTATTGAATTTTAAAAATGAATTGCAATTTTCAATATCCTTAACTATTTTTGCACAGTCTATTTGAAGTTGGAATATTTTTAAATACTAATTAGGGATTTATGTATTCTTGAGAACTGATAACATACTCCAATGTTCTGTTATTTGTAAATAGATTAGTTTACTACAATTATCCAGAAAAAAGAATTAAAAAAAGAACAGTTTATCCTCTAGACCATGAAAAAGTAATTTATTAAAACAGAGTTAGTGTGTTATTAATTCACGTAAATATTTACAAGACGACCTAGGCAGGCATGTGAAACCGACTTAACAAAACTTTTCCCATGAACTTCTTAATTATTTACATTTCAGTCTATGTGTGTATCTTAGACTAGTTCATTAGTCGATTGATAATAAGTTTATCAACATAAATAAAGATATAAAAAATTTAAAGTGTCTTGAGAAAAGTGGTTTTTCTAAATACGTGATATTTTTAATGTGTAAAGGGTAAATCTCCTATTTAATGAGGATATTTGACCTCAATTTGAAAGTGATGTTTAGCTATAGCTTCTAACTTGGAGTCATAAAGACATACATCCACTATTGAACCCAATATCATCGGAAATTGCTAATTATTGCCGTTGATATAGGTACATGAACAAAATGCCGTGCATCCTAAGAACAACAAGCTTAGGTCTTTCTTCTTTTTCACCATCTTGCATTTATTGGCTTAAATCGCTTAATTTTCGTTTTACCCAAATACACATGCCAAGGAGGATAATCTGTATAACAGCCATGTATGTATGGTGTATATTTAATTGTTTGTTACCACCTCAGGCTAAATGCCTGGACCTCGAGTGTTTTTAGAGGGGCAAACGACTTGACGGATCTAAATGAGTAAGGGGTCAAAAGATTCGCGAATATCTGTAAGTATATAGATTTATCAGAAATTAAACATACCATTTTGTGCAGCATGAAAAAAATATTTTTTCCTCATATATATATATATATATATATATATATATATATATATATATATATATATATATATATATATATATGTATGTTTTCATTCCACTTACACCAACGTCATAACAAGAAAATGATCCTTGTTTGGAACATGTTCTGCATCACAGCAGACACAATGATCCATTTTAGTCCAACGACGATCGCGATTTCGCTCTTATTAGAGCTCATCAGGCCGCCATAGACTAGCGAGCCCCGTGTAGGGCAAAGGCACAAAATGGAATCACAAAAACAACTACTCCGCTGGCTAATACCACGACCGGCATTGAATTACATTGTGACTCCTGGCTTTCCTTGGGAGTATTAAATGATAGTATGTTTTCATTCCACTTACACCATCGTCATAACAAGAAAATGATCCTTGTTTGGAACATGTTCTGCATCACAGCAGACACAATGATCCATTTTAGTCAAACGACGATCGCGATTTCGCTCTTATTAGAGCTCATCAGGCCGCCATAGACTAGCCAGCCCCGTGTAGGGCAAAGGCACAAAATTGAATCACAAAAACAACTACTCCGCTGGCTAATACCATATATATATTATAACATTTTCTTGTAATAATTAATTGCTATTAATTAAATTTAAAATTTTAATTTTAGAATTACTTTAGAATATAAATTATATTCTTACCTATAATTATTTTTAGGCATCAAACAATCTTATATAAAGTATGTACTTGTACAATAATTCTTCATGGTTTAAATTATTTAGGGCTAGGAGGAAAATTTGCTTTTTAAGGATCAATAACAAGGTACAAAAGCCTTTTTTACTGTATTCGTCATGTTTTCGATTTTGTTTTATTGCTCATTAAACATATAATAACACCGAAAGCTAGCGCAATTCAGATTAACCCTAAAATCCACGCTTTACCCTCCCACAGTTACTTTGGGGTAGGTCGCGTGTGGTAACCATCGTCCCCCTTATTTCCCACACTTATGACCCATATAAACCGCTCCTCCCCTCCGCAATAAAATTTCATACCTGTTCAAATAATAATAGGGTGGAGCGTGGCCAGAAGAAAGAAATGTCAATTTTGTAAAAGTTATTTTGTTTCCTTTCATTGTTGGGATTACCGGCGTACGCCTGTAGGCACACGAATTGTTTGTACCGTGGCAGAGAATGTTGTTACTATTGAAGATATTTTATAATGTGCACTGTAAAATAAACTACAGTGACCCTTCTTGTATGCGAATAAAAATAGAAAATATTTCCCCTCATTCAGTAAGGAATTTTAGAATTATTACCAATGCATATTACTTAAACAAAGAAGTTTAGCTCTATAATACATGAACTAAGGCACTATGTATTATTGTATTCTAAAGCTACAGATCACCAGTATCACCCGTTTCTATACACAAAGGGAGAAAGGCATGAGTACAGAAATTTTAACACGTGAAATTGCGGGTCATTTTAATAAAAAAGAGTGTTATATAACCTTATAAAAAAGTTAATATTAAACGTATTTTATTATAACTTAAACAAATTGCTTTTTAGGATCCAAGGCTATTAGTTACATGATTATAAATTCAATAACTAAGGTTTTTGTTTAAAAAATCGTAAAATAAAAAAAAAATTAATTATTGAATGAATCTTATTTCAGAACACACAATCTCGCAACACGGAACGAGTCCCACTTGCCGCTACAGTTCTTTTTCTCTAAGTTCCTACTGTAAACAGACAAACACTTCCCATGATTGAGAAAAAAAACTATTTTATTTGGGGAAGCGATATAAATGACGAAAACAAAAATTTTCAAATCAATTATTTCGAAACATGATTTTCGAAAAACATTTATTTTGAATAAAAAACGATATGCTCAAATGCTAATCGTTTCGAATTATGTACAGATCGAAATAAAAAAGTTCTAAAACAAAATGTTTGAATAACATAAGATTCAGACAAATGTTCGAAAACTTGTAAATTTTCGCCAGTGATAATCGAGAAAGTTTCCGGTAATGTAATGTTTACAAATTTTTTTGTTTAATAAAAAAAAACTGCGAATGAAAAATTTTGCTGTGATGAAATTGGCCAATAATAATATGGAGATTTGGGTTAGTTATTGTACTTTTGTCAACGATAATGACAGTATAATTATAGTTGATTTTGTGTTAATTTTTTAACTTTTTATTTCCAGGAAAAACTGATTTTCTTATCGTCGGAATGGAGGTGATCTTTGTTAATTAACTGTTTATTTTTTCGGGTCTTAACTTTTCTCCAGCTACAAATGAAGATATGTATCTTGTATATATTAATTTTATGTCAACAAATGTCTTTTACTACTCAATTAAAAATTAATATTGTCATTCGATATTTTTTCGAACTTCTTGGTTTCGAATTTATTGCAATTGAAGTTATTTTTTCCTTTATGTTTCAAAATTATTTCGTTAGAACGTTTTGTTTTCGAAATAATTACCTAGATCCTTTTATTTGTACTTACTTACGTTAAAGTAAATTTTATTTATGATGTTAATTTCAGACCCAGATATTTTGTGCTTCAGTGATGTTCGTGAAAATTTATAAAATTGTTAAATATACCTACTTACATTGAAGTGTGAAAAAAGCATATATTAAGCTGCAATAATTTATCGGGAAAGATTTCCTTACAGAATAACGATAGAACATTTGAGCAAGTATCAATGCGTACGAGAAACAGGAAACATAATATCAGCGACCTAATTTCATTAAATTTTTGTTTTTTGCATTAAATCAAGACATTATTGTTCAGTGGTGGTTAAATTGTTGACAGACATGATTTTCGCATAGTATTTTTGCCGTAGCGGAATAGACAAAAAACTACAGATATTCGCCAAGCAGTTTGTAAAACTTAATTCATCGTTGCCATGCTTATGTAATATGATGGTTAAAAATGTTTAAAAACATTTACTTTAAAAAAGTTTTCGTTAGTGTGATGTGTGTGGTGCAAAATTACAAAAATTGCAAGTGTTGCTTATTATTAATTTTTATTTGTTCAAAACTATTGGTTTCTTATTTTAGATAAACACTAAATTCAAAGTTGATAAAACAATATTACCCATAGGTTTTTTAGAATAATTAGACGACAAAATTTATTCTAGTTTTTAAATCGTTCAAAATGACAAATAGTTCTGTTTTCAGGGAGTATAATTGCATTATTGCCGTCTTGACACAATATCGTAAATTTGAAAATAGCCTTAACTCCAAATATATTATATAAGACTTTTTTCCTCTAAATTACCTGTTAAAATATGTGTAGTAATTTTCTTTTCACGCTGTATATTGTTTATCACATATCAGCTATTAACACTAAGATATTAAGGTGTACAATTTGGAGATAATAATAGAACTCTACGGCAAAGCCGACTTAAATCTCTTCAAACTCATTGAGTGTTCCTTTCTCGGGGAATAAACACATAAAGATAATTCGTAGAGGGTAATCCAACGAGCACTGAACAGGGCCCTTTTTCAGCTATAATCCCACCTAGTAAAAAAACTGAAATAACCATTTATGTGAATTTCTCCGCAGAATTGAAAATGCTATAAAAAAACAATTAAAAAAAAATAAATGAGACAAGAAAATATAGTATTTTTTAAATAGAATGTCCTATTTTTTATTTATTTTGGAAACCTCGCATTGTTTTACGTCTATTGCGACAAAAGGCTTTTAAATGTCTCACATTTGAAACATACAAATATACAGCGTGCAGTGGTAACATATGGACAAATGTTTAATTTGTAATTTGATTCGAAAGTTATTCTTCATAGAAAGTTTTGCTTATCTGAAAAATAAGGTTCACCTAAAAAAGAATGTCACTTTATATACAGGGTACGAAATAAATATTCAAATAGAATTTTGCAAAACAAAAAAAAATGAAATTCCATTTTTTGAGTTCAACAAAATTAATGGTGAATATGTAAAAAGGACGCAATGTTTACAAATTCACCATTAATTTTCTCAAAAACTAAGTCTACTATCAGCCAAAAAACTTTTAGAAGTTTTTTGGCTTGTATTCGCAGGCTCTTTATTTCGGCTGTCTCAAAAAATGGAATTTCATTTTTTTTTTGTTTTGTAAACTTTTATTGTATTTATTTTGTACCATGTACACAATATCACATTTTTTTTTTAATTCAATCTTGTTTTTCAGAAAAACTACACCCAGTACAAAAAAGCTTTAAATTTCTTTTTATCTCAATTTTTTCAATTTTATTTGGATATCTTAGGAAATTTGATTTTTCAACTTTTTTGTTTTACATATTTTTGCATTTTTTTTTGAGCTACTTGTATAACATATGACAATTTTTTTGCAGTCAAACTAATTTTTTAATATTGCGCCTTGCGCCCCCTCTCTAAATGGGATTCTGTGCTCCAATCAGTCCTAGTTTGATGACTCTGTACAATAGATGACAAAACGTCGGGAAGTATTTCCACGTTGTCACCGAATAATCGAAAAAAACATGATTTATTAAAACTACGTTTAAATTTTAGTATTTTTAATTTCATATTGTTAATTTTCTATTAAAATTTTATTAACTGATATAAAACATTCGGGTCAAGGGGGGCCCCCCTTAGCCTCCTGCTTGCTATGTCACATTTAACATATAATATAACAATCCATTGAGCTAGAATATGAAATTTATATTAGATGCAGTGGTAGTGATCCAATAGAAAATAAAGACCTTGTATTTACAATACTACCGAGAATTAGCAAGCAAGTTCATTATCCTCGTAGTATTCCTTTTAGGACATAAAAGGTCCGAAATACCAATTACAAAAAAGTCCTTTGTGACTACGCATCGAGAATTGATTGCATTCTCGTATTTCCTTTTTTGATTGCTAATGATGTCGCTTCGTTGTCTCTTTGTAAATCGGCAAAAACGCAAAGTATAGGTGGTACTTTACGAGAATTGACGTACGTTGAACACGGGTACTTTAAACGTGCCAGCTCTTCTACTCCATTGCAATGCGACACCTGTACAATGAAAAGAAAATTCAGAATATTTTCTTTTGTTCACTCTAATAGGTACCTGAAATTCTAAAGTCAAGAGAACTCTCTTTAATGTGAGGTTTTATTCCGTTTTCTCTCTCTCTCTCTCCTTCTCTCTCCCCTCTCTTCCTCTTTCTCCATCACTCAGCAATATTTATTTTGGTCAGTAATCGAAAGCTATTAATATGTATTAAGTGTCATCTCTTTATATGTTATATAAGACTATTATCACAGATGGATTTGCATAATATACAAAAGCATTCGTTCCAATTGGAGATTCGTATGATAACAAACCAAATGGCGTCTCGTATGCTGGTTGTGATTGGTTGGTACCCTTTGATAACTTTATACGTCTATGTTATGGTATTGTGTAATAATTGTTTGTAATGGTCTTAAGCATGGGCGTTCTTAGACAAATTTCTAGGCGGGTGAAACAGTGTTCGGATACAGGAGCGATTAAAGCACTTATCAAAATGCAGGGGGGGAGCTGGTTCTTATGTAAGGAGGACGCCCTTGGAATCTTACGAGATCAGAAATATATTCTGGCTATAAATAGGGCTGATTAACGTAAGTGATTTACTTGATTTTTTTCCTTTAATATTGTGCTGAAACGACATGAGAAGAAAAATTGCAATCACTTTTTCATATAAATTAAAAGATATTTTTCCTGATCTCTAAAATATAAAACATGCCTTTTGTATTAACCATTGTTCCTTTTACATTACATACATATGTTTGATACAAATATTTGTACTTTAGCGCACAATTGTCTATGTCGGCCCTTATTCCGTTTTGGGATTTTAATTATATTATGAAGGTATATGTTTGGTATTGTTGATATATTAATTGTTTTTTGGTAAGTTTTTAAAAAATATTCGTGTCTTTTAACTTTAATTTTAAGTAACCCTGTAATTTTAGTATCTGATGAAGCTCTTTCTAAATATGTGATATTTTTTATGTATCTGAAATTTTTTTTTGTAGAATGAGGACATTTAACTTAAATTATGAGGTGATTTATAATATAACTATGGTTTCTACTTTGGAGACTCAGACATAAATCCACTATTGAAGCCCACAATATAGTCGTTGATATGGGAACAGAAACACTGACATTTGAACAAAAATGTTCTGCATCTTAAGAGCAGCAATATTACTGGTGCTGCTTTTTTGCCCACTTTTAACTTCCTCAAACCAATTAATTTTCAATTTCACGGCTCATTTTCGCTTATTAGTTGTTATTAATTAACAAATTTTGTACGAATGTAAAAATGTAGCGCCGGCATGTCTATTAAGTATGCTATATTTTTAAAAGCAGAAAAAAATGTTGTTCATTTGTGTATGAAAAAGTTTATTTAAATGAAGTTCTGTAAATGAGAGTTTAGGGCTTAGCACACACCGTTTCTATATTATTTTTAAAAACTTTGCGGTTTCAAAATGTCTGAATACACATTCATGTATTACCAACCGTAGAGTATTATTTTTTCCAATAGCAACGATTTTGCAGAATCCGTTCAATGCATTCAAGAGGGATGTCAGATAGACGCCATATACATTGACTTCTGGAAAGCATTTGACCAAATTAATCACTCATCACTCCTGTGTAAGATGGCCACGATGCTTGGGTTTGATAATCAGTTAAATAGTTTAAACGATATTTAACAAGAACAATCTCTCAAGATGTAAAAATAGGTAATTTAGGTGTTACAGGTACACATTGCTCTTCTTTTTTGTTTAATATGTTAAATTATGACAATAATTGGTTTTGATATTCGTGGATGACTAAAGTTAAATATTACTTAGATATGGTTGCATATTGGCCTCAATTCGAGAACTACACCTAAACACGCGAAGAGGCTCAAAACGAATATGCGGTCTTTTTTACTAAACTCACTTAAAACAAAAAAGACGTATTGTTCATAGAAAATAAATAGCAAATAGATTAATATATTATTCATTTTAGATAGATGGGTTTAAGTAAGAAACTGCTTTAAGTATGAACAAACAAAACCATGTAAAGCTAAAATATGAGAAAGCCCAATTATAGCCAAATGGTAGGTAGCTCATATGTTTGTAGATCACATACGCCGTTACGGACGAGAGATGGTGCAGTTGTAGCCCTAAAAGGCAGGTCCAAAACACGAAAAAAAATGTCACAAAGGACCGCGTCGCCAAATGCATTTAATACACTACCCACGTACCCATTGTTCTGCCGCTAGAGCCTTTGGGTACCCATCCGATTAAAGGCAGATACGAATATTTTATCGGTTGGTTCAGAGCTTCGTTCTAGAATTATAGGAACGTGCTATATTTGCAATTTTATTATTTAGTTTATGAGAGTATAACTAAATTATACTATTTGTTTCACGGTTAAATATTACATATAAATATATAATTATTTGTATTACACTTTTTAACTTATTTATTTATTCATTATATCATTCACTATATATTCATTACATTTAAATAACGAAATGTAAAATATAAATATAATTATTTAATCTAATAATTGCTCTTGATAGTCACTAGGGATACTATACTAGTCGAAACTTAAGTTAAATAAGGTTGGGGTGTGGAAAGTGGGAAGAAATATTAAATTTTATTAATGTTTATTAAAATAACGATATTGTTTATTGTTTAAAACATTAAAATACAATGAAATATTAAGTAGGTTTAGTATAAAGTCGACTTTTTAACAATTTTATTATCAAATAGAAAACATACTAATTCAAGATGGCCGAACAAAATGCCGGTTAAATAAAATGTTTGTAATCATGAAAAAATTACTCTCTCATTTCGAATTTTGCACAAACATCAGAATTATGTTGCAATCAACTGTTAAAATTCAGCCTGAAAAAACTGCTTAATGGATTGATTTCAAATTGTGTGCTATAACTAATTGTGGTATAGGGATCAACTAATAAAACTGTGTTACTAATTGAAGATGGCGGAGCAAAATGGCGGCCAATTGAACTGCTTGTAATGGCGAAAAAATCACCCTCTCAGGTCTTACATATCTTTACGTTTTAGCGTCCCTAGATGCCAAAAAACATGTTTTATCAATTCTCTCGGTCCGTGTATCGGTCTGTCTGTCAATTCGTGGCATAGCTTAAAAGCTACTTACCCGATTAACTTCAAATTTCGATCAAAAATTAAGGGTCATTTGGGGATCACCTGATATTTAGGTAAATATCCAATATGACAGAACAATGTTAAAAAAAATTGTTAGAATGGTGTATTATTTGGGGTTAGGATCCAGTAAAAAAGCAAAAGGCTTTTTTAAATTTTCGATGTTTCGTAACTTTATTGTGGCATCCTCAGGACACATATAGATTCTATAGACTGCATGAAACCTACATTACCAGTCTTTACCTAGTCCATTGGTCCGCATATATATATTTCCCAGATAATAAATTTCTAAATGGTTTTCGTTAACGATCCTCTTGTTATGGTAGAGTGGTGTATTATTTGGGGTTAGGAAATAGGAATGAACTGGCAACATTTTAATATAAATCCAAAATAACAAAGCAAAATAGCGGCCAAATAAAATATTTAAAAAAAAAAACCTAAAATAGACCGTAGCTGTAACACATATATACTGTGACTATGTACAGAACTAAACTGGCTCACACTTCACTGTTCCTAACAATTGGATACAAAATCATAACCAAAGAAGTTCCGGGTAAAGGGAATTTACCGATTTTTTGTACTTGTTTGCTAATTTTTCCGGTAGCAGCTGAAGATTCTTGACGGTGTCGAGAATAGATGGGGGTAGTTTTTTGTCAGATGATGCCATTATAGTCACTAAATTATTCAAAAATTCGTAAGTAAAGACGCGTTGAAATATTAAAGTCTATGACGTGCTTTTTGACAGATTGCGTTATTTGAGGTCGTTGCTATGGGTTTAAAATTATAACCTTTATTGGTATAGATCTATCATTGTTGCATAACAGGTATTTATGAGTGCAACTAATAATACGTACAGACTTGCAACAAAATCTCACCGCGAACATGGCAGCGAACGTCTTCGCGAACCTCGGCGCGAAAATGCGTACAGTACTTTTTCTAACGCAAAAAAGGCATATTTGAAAAGGATATATGTGCATCTGTATCCAATCCTATACTGTTCTGCGTCTTCCGGTTCCTATTTTCCAACCCCTTCTGTCTTATCACTCCTGGTTGTCGATTTCTTTCAGACATTTGGTTGTATTCTACTTATCCACTTTGATATTTCTGTTTTGTTCTTGCGGTCGGTGCCCATAACAGTATTTGGAAATACGTTCGTCTCCCACTCTTTCTACGTGACCATAACATATTAATTGCCTACATTGTATCTCCTCGCATTTTTTTTAAGTTTCACAACCATAGAGAACTATTCTTTTGAAGATGGAATCATATAGATGTTTTCTTTCCCGAAATGTGCTCTTGGACTATAAATGCGAATTATCGATGTTCTATTTCTTTCTCCGTACGGCCAATTTCAATTTTTGTTCCCAAGTACAAACATTCATGAGCAGAATTAATTATGCCCTTTCCATCTATCTCTAGACCTTTCTTTTCTCTTCCGATGCTCACGGTATCACAAGCTTGTGTGAGGGCAACAAAGAAAATTAATTTTGTTGCTACTTTTTTTCTCATACATTTATACCAGGCTGTCAACACAAAATCATCCTGCTCGAAATTCAGATTGTTGTTCTATTTCGTGAAGTTCTATTGTTTCATTGCACTTGCATACATATTTGATTCAAGAACGCAGTTTTTTGGCGTGTGCTCACGAATACAAGAGTAAAGATACGCGTGGGCACGGCCAAGCAAAGAACAGCTCTGCAAAGGCGGATTTTTATGGTGAAAGATTTTTTAAAAGATATTCTACGCAGCGTGGGCGCCGCAATAGCTTTTAATATTATATGTACTTTATTATGCACACGCCTGAAAGCTTTCTTCCTACATAGTTGGTGCTTAATACCGCTTTTAAAGCTGCACTTCTGTATTAACATGTACTCTAAGTAGCTGCAATAGCGGTAATTACATTTCTTCATCGATAATATTTGGAAGGCTGGTTTTCTTACATTAATATACATTACATCATTGTCTACTAATTTCTGCTGTTACATAATGGAGCTTAATAAATCAAGAAATCAAGAAATTGCGGTGTTTCGCCACCGATTTCATCAGGCATCTTCAGAGATAAGTTTAAGTTATATATTGCGAATGATGTTGACAAGTACCTTGTGTATCAACCGCTTCTATTCGTATTTCCGAATTCCCTAACTAAAAATCTATTGAAGCTACATTTTTGCAAATATTATCTCCCTCGAGCTTGTTTGCATTGTTAAAATGTATTTTAAATACTTCAAAAGTTAACTGGCGTTTAAAATGCAATAAATTAAAAGATTTTACTGCGATCAATCCTGTCATGTCTTATGTTAATGAACTTCAGTGTTGGTAATTCACTGCTTCACAGTAGCAGTTGGCCCTATTTGATGATCTTCAAATATCATAACTTGTGCAAACACATTGGTTGACTTAGTTTCTACCAATATCGGTATTATTACAAGATTTTTGTGAATAAAAGTCAAAAATGTATGTTTTCCACATGATAACAGAAGTATTTAAAACTAAAGTAGGTCAAGAATTGCTCTCATCCGATATTAATTATGGATCTTATAAATACATAGTTTTCTATTGACTGACAGTCTACATACCATTGTCTTCCGAGCCTGAATACATTCAAGAAATACGTTAGGTTGTCGTTAAGAGAATAATATAACGTGCTAACCAATTTATAGTTATAGTTGGATTTAACATTTGTTATTATTGTTATTTCAGTTTGGTCCTATTTAGTTGTTTTGTAATTTTCCTGTATATTCCAACTGTATATATATTTTTTTAATTTTTGGTTTCGGTTTTATTTAAAAAAAAGTTTCTATTTTTACAAAGTTTTAATTTTAAAATTTATAAAAAATCAGCAATGCGCTTTATACTAAATTAAAATTATTAGTAAAAAAAACAACTTCCTACCATTAAAAAACTCGAAAATTATATAGAACACGATATTTGGATGACATCTCCCTTTTTCTTTTAGCCCCCCTCTCTTCCCCGCTTTATACTTTATTCATTAACACAAGAAATGTTTTGTGCCAAAAATAAAAATATTTTATTAAGATTTATAATAACTGAAATACCATGACGGAGAAATAATTCCCCGTATTCCTAATGGTATAAAACAAATTTCAAGGCGATATATTAAAGCATTTTCATTCAGAAAAATATTCAAAATGACTCTATTCCACCATTTTTATTTATTTTCTTCAGTATTTGTTAATTGTTTCTGAAAACTTCCTGAAAAATTCATCCAAATTGTTCAAACCATTCCGCAGTACACCGATTTACTTACATAAAAAATACATAGGGTCGAATTGATAACTTCCTACTTTGTTGATGGCAATTAAAAATTTAATGAAAAGGAGTGGTCGAGTAGCACATTTCGCAAGATATTTTCAATTATAAATCGTAATTAAATTTACAAATACCTTTTAAAAGATGTCCCACTTAACTTCTCTTTCCATTTTATTAGATGCTGAAAAACATGTTATCTCAATTCTATCGGTCTGTCTGTTCGCAACATAGCTAAAAAATTACTTAAGCGTTAAGCGCTTGACTTCAAATTTTGGTCAGAAATTAGGGGATCATATGGGGATGATCTGATAACATTTTGGTAAAAATTCGATATGGCAAAACAAAATGGCGGGCTAGTGAAATGTTAAAAAAAATATTACTAAAAAACTATTTGTCCAGTTTATCTCAACTTTTGTACAAAACTCAAGTATTATGTTGGAATCAACTAGTAACATTTTGGTACCAATTCAAGATGGCGGAACAAAAAGTCGGCTTAATAAAATATTAAAAAAATTCAGCCTGAAAAAACTGCTTAACGGCTTCATTTTAAATTGTATCATAACTAATTGTGATATCGGGATCAACTAGTAAAATAGTGGTACTAATTCAAGATGGCCGAACACAATGAAGGCCAAATAAAATGTTTGTAATCGTGAAAAAATCACCCTCTCAGGTTTTACACATCTTTACGTTTTAACAAAATTTACTGAATAAAAATATTTTTATATTATATTATATTTTTAATCAGTAAACTTTGGTTTTAGCGTCCCTAGATGCCAAAAAATATGTTTTATCAATTCCGTCGGTTCGTCTGTCGGTCTGTCTGTCACTTCGCAGCATATCTTAAACAGTACTTACCCGATTGAGTTCAAATTTTGGTCAAAAATTATCATATGGGGATGACCAGGTAATATTTTGGCAAAAAACCAAAATGGTGACCTAGTGAGATATTAAAAAAAATATTATGAAAAAAACTACTTATTCAATTTATTTCAAATTTTGCATAAACATTAAGTATTATGATGGAATCAACTAGTAAGATTTTTGTACGAATCCAATATGGCGGCACAAAATCGCGGTATAATTAAATATTTAAAAATTTTCAAATTTTCAGTTTCAAATTTCAAATTGTGGGCCATAACTAATTGTGGTATATAAATAATAAATTGCGGCCGAATAAATTTTTAAAAAATCAATGTAAAAAAGTATGTTCAATTGATACATGTAACATATATATATATATATATATATATATATATATATATATATATATATATATATATTAGTATGAGGTTTCTTTATTATTAATTAGCCTAGTTATTATTAATTATGTGGCAATTTTGTATAAATAAAACCGGTTGAAGCCAAACAATCCAGACAAACAAACTGACAAATTTATTATTGAAATGTTTTCAACTAGAAATATTTATTTCACATTTAAGAAGATAATGATTCTGTTAGACGTTGTGTGAACATTTCCTAGGTAACTTAGTGTCATTGCAAATAATAATTTTAATTAATTCACATATTTGTTACTGATTTTCTCACATAAACAAGTCAAGCGAATTTATTTCCTAGAACTGTGTTCTCAAACGAGTTTTATGTGTTTATCTTTGGAGTCAATGTGTTTTCGGTAACTAAAATAGGCAACTATATTACCACTATTTGCAAACCTGATATAAATCTGGAAAAATGGTTATTTACAGTTTTATTTAATATCTTACGAGTCGTATTCTACACTAGTTACATAGTTAATCTCACCAATATCGGAAAATTTATTATTGAACCCAAGTATAGTAATGAGCAATTCGTTTTTAAACTATAAGGAAATGAGCAGGAAGCTAATAAAATGTAAAACTATTAATTAGACAGAGTCCTAATAAATATATTTTATAAACTAGTTTGTCACACATTATTTCGTTATATTTACTACATCTACATGGCAATTTATATGATTATGAATTAGTTTTGATTTGACTAGTCGTTTTTCCTTCTAAGTTTTTTTAGCAGTATAGTGTCCTTATGCACTGTTAAAGAAGGGGTTGCGTTCGTTGGTTCAGGACAACAAATAAAAAACTCCATTTATTAAGAAAATGCCGGCATGTCGACTTTAATTTGGTCTTTATCGAGGATGGAAAAGAAATTAAAACATATACATATCCTATATTTCATTTTAAGTGGCAGCATATAAGGAGAACGAAAATAAAATGGAATTAATATGGTTTCGTTCAGTTCAGCTACATTTTCCAATCAATTTACTTAAAAATAAAAATATTTTTAAAATATTGAGGATTTTATAATCTACATTTTTATTATAAAAATGTAGTATGTCTTACATAAATTCACATTATTTACTTAATTATACCATTATTTTCTATCAAAACTAGTGCCTTATATACTCAAAAAATAATAATGACTTAAAAACGTAGCGCCCTGAACACCTTTTCATAAAAGCGACCCGTTGAGGAATCACAATCAGCAGTAACAAATTGTGCATCAGACTCCCTTCGCACGCCGGCTTTCGCGCTTAGATTTGTTTACGGCAGTTGCTATGGCAACGCAATGGTGAATATCCGTAAGCCAAATAGAAATGGGAGCGGCATAAAAATTTTCGCCTACGACGCTGTGCATCTGGCTACGCTGCGCTTCACCCGTTCCTAAATCTACGAGCCGCCACTGGTTTCATTCATATTAATAAGTAACATAAAATATAGTAGAAACGCTATTACAATACGACATACATGTTGAAGTAAAACAATGACAAAGCACTCATCATAAAATCTCTAAAAAAAAGAAAAAATCGGTGAATTTCCTTTACCCGGAACTTCCTTCGTTATGACTCTTTCCTTTTATTAATAACAGTGAAGTGGGGCCCAGTTTAGTTCCGTACAGTGGCGGCTCGCGGGTGAAAAAGTAAGTGCAGTGCAAATGAAGCGAGAAAATATCGCAATAATTTTTTTTCCAGAATTTTTTTATATGTAGAGGGGGTAGAATATTTTTTTACGACTTACCTAAATTTTGTATACTAAATCAATTCTCCTATCCTTCATAGCAGCAAATTTATTTATAACATCCTCATAAAATCGATGAGTTGCCCTAATTTCCTCCAGAAATTCCTTTTGAATTGAAATATTGCCAAGAGAAGTAAGTCTTTCTTGAGATATTGTATTTCTTAAATAAGTTTTTACACATTTCAAGCGAGAAAAACTTCTTTCCACTGAAGCACTTGTCGACGGTATTGTCAAAATAAGGGAAAACAATTTATATGCTTCGGTAAAAATATATTTATTTTTATTAATTTTTTTCACTTGCTCTTGCAGCGATATATTCCAATTACTCTCATTGGCATTAATAAAACCAAGCTCATTTTTAAGTCGTTGACTTTTTGAAAATGTTTCCCTATACAACTGTAACAAATTTTGAAACGGGCCAGTCAGAAAATTTAAACTATATTCGGAAAATTTAGCAGAACCTGCCAAACATGAAAATGTAAGTTTTTCACAGTCTTGAAATCTTAGTGTCATTTTCATTAAAATATGGTCAAATATTTCATAAAAAAGGGTTCTATACTTAGCTCTAATTTCTTCAGGTGAAAGTTTAGCAAGCTCACGTTTGTAATGATTTATTTCTGTAATAGAATTTGCTTTATCAAACATGGTATTAAACAAATTTTCATTTCTTTTTCTACAGAGCGCCTCACGACAACGTTCTATATTGGATATGCAAAAATGAATGTCAAGCGTTTTTTTTTGAAGAACGTCAAATAGTATGTCCGTGATTGAGAAAATGTCATTAAACACTAATGCCAGAAACGTGAATTCAAAATCGTTCATCTCACTTAAAAATCTTTAGCAAGGCGGATTGATTTTTCATCAGATTTGTCACGGTTTGTAATAAAATCAAAGACGTCTTTTAATTTATTCCAATCTTGAACAATCACATTTACTAACTTCGAATTTGAAGTTGTAACAACACCATAAATAAATATAACACAAAACAGTCAAGTTAACTGCAAAGAAACTCGCCGGTTGCAGCGAAATCCGCGAAAATAAAAGTAAACAACCACCGCAAACTGAACGACACGTGGGTGTAGTGTACTGGCGCTGGTATCTACGTCATCGGATATGCGTTGTCATGGCAACATAGTAGAAAAATCGTAAACTAAATATAGCACCTCCAGCAAAGTCAAAGCGGTTTGCGCCACTGTTATAGTTGTTATAATAAAGTTCGATTGAAAGTTTTAAAAAGACGTGCCGCCAACGGTCAAGTAAAATATTTATTCGAGATGTACTGTTTATTTTTCACCAATTATATGAATAAATGAATGTAAAAACTAAAATTTTGTGAGATATATAATAAGTATAGTTAGATGTTTGCTTATTTATTTTTCCTGGTGAAGTAGCACTTCACCTACTTCACCTGAATAGCCACTACTGGTACATAGTCATTAGGTACTGTCTTTTCAAACATTTTTATTGGTCGCTATTTTGTTCTTTCATATTATATTCCTACCAATATTTTACCAGTTTCTAACTATGTGACACATGATTCTTGGGCTTAATTTATAATTCAATAAGTAGTTTTCACTTTGACACACACCGCCATTTTGTTACGTCATGTTGAATTCGTACCAGTTTACCTATATCATATTTAATTTTTCTGAAGAAATTTAAAGTCAATTTAATAAGACTTTTTTGTATTGAATTGTATGAATGTATTTTTTAAGAGTTTTATTTGGCCGTCAGTTTTTTCCGCCATCTTGAATTCGTGCCACAACTTTAGCAGTTTATCTCTATATCACACTTAATGCTTGCACAAGATTTATGCAAGCAATAGTTTTTTCAAGCTGATTTTTGAAATGTTTTACTAGGCCTCCATTTTGTTCTGATATCTTATATTCATACTAAAACATTACCAGTTCATTCCTATGTAACACTTGTTTTTGGTGGAAAATTTGAGGCAAATTCAATAATTAGTTTTTTTAATAATAATTTTACTATTGTTTCACTAGACCGCCATCGTGTTCTGGCATATTAGATTTTTACCAAAATATTACTAGGTTAATCCTCATATAACCCTTAATTTTTTCTTAATTTACAATCTTTAATTACTACCACAGTTTTACTAGTTCATCTATATACCACAGTTAGTTATGGCACACAATTTAAAATCAGTTCATTAGATAGATTTTCAGACTGAATTTTCAAATATTTCATTATTCCGCCATGGATTCGTACCAAAATTTTACCATTAATTCCAACATAATACTTAATGTTTGTGCAAGATTTGAGATACATTAGACAAATAGTTTTTATGTAATAAATATTTTTGACCAAAATTTGACGTTAATCGCGTGAGTAGTTTTTTAGCTATGTCGCGAACAGAAAGACAGACGGAATTAAGAAAACATGTTTTTCGGCATTTAGGGACTCGGAGGATGGTTTTTCACGATTACAATACTTCTCTTTTACGAGGGAACCAAAAATAAACAATCAAGGAAATGCATTTTCTTCTCTTTTCTCCCCTTTCTGTTTTTCTACCTTTATACATTTAACTTACCTATTCCAACAAGAAACAAGATTTTGTCAGGAAATGTTAAAAAGTTTATACAAGTAATGCATATTACGGTAAAATACATAAAACATTAATTTTTATGGACGAAACAAAGATATGTTAAAATACATCAATACTTTTCAACAATGTCAATTAATGTAGAAAAGTTAGGGCTATAACATACCCAAAAATCATAATAATCGATTAATAAACAAACATTTAAACACTTCAAAGTGGGTTCCAACTAAATTTGACCCACCTTGTATAAATATGCTTCTGTTGTATTAGTGTTCCTGATGAGTCATGAACAACAATTCGCATTTCATACGATGTTTATAAAAAAGCTGGCTTCATCGCTAAAACAAGCTGAATAAACATAATTAGCTTGAATCAACATCTCTTCCCAGAATTTATAAAATAAACTTGGTGTAGCGGAACTATAATGGAATTTAAATTTTTAAAAAGTGTTCGTTAAGTTGGCTCACGCCGGCGTTAGTTGGCAAATTATGAGACACATTTACAAACATACAGCACCGGCGCGAGGAGGGCTGAATTTAGGGCTTATGGAACCTAAAGCACCAAGTATTTAGGAGCCCCAGAGCCGGCGCGAAGTTTTGCAAGGCCGTCCTTTAGCAATAAGTAACGACTAAATAAAAAACATAAAATAAAAAAGTCTTCCCTTTTGTATTTCGCTTATAAGCAATTGCCCGTTTGATTCAATTATAAACCCTGCCCTAGGTGCCAGGCACGTGCAATAGGGGTATACCAAAATTATTAGACACTTCCTGCTCTAATACAAACGGCATTACTTTTTTTAGTCAGCCCTTATGACAATTGTTGTTGTTACCCTAATACAAAAGGAACAACCTTTTTTTTTAAACACTAATTGTTTTTTCCTTCTGGCCCTCCCTTTTCTCAAACAAAGGTCTTGTGATGCATCTACTCTTGGTGGAAGAAGCAGTGGTGTATTTCGAATTCTCTCCTGCGGGGAGCAAACATTTGGAGACCGAGAAAAAAAGGTCGTTACTTACTTACTTATATTTGGATGACGCTGAAGAACAATTAAATTTGGCTAAGCGTAGACACGTGTTTCTGACTTAAGATCTTCATCAATACAGTCAACTAGCTGAGAGACGAGTACAACTAGTGTCAATGCATTTTTTTGGATGACCATTAAAGTCTTGATTTATTTATTCTTGGGTTATGAGTTTCAGGTACAGGTGGCTTTATGCTGCTCCGTGGTAATAGAGTATCCAGTCCGGCAAATATTTCGGATGTTCTCTTGGTAACCACAAATGTCGGTTTTACTCCTGTTGGTGTTTCTGGTGTGGTTTTGTTTGTTAAGTTTGGCACTAGTTGAAATCGTTTCACAACTAGTTGATTGTACTGATGGAGAATAATAGCTTTTGCCGCGTTATTTTTAACCCTTGGGTTATGAATCACAAATGTAGGTTTTGCTCCTGTTGGTGATTCTGGTGTGGTTTTGTTTTATAGTTATATTCGTCTCTCAAAATAGCCAGGGATCCCCCTAGGATCTGCGCCTGATAAGAATTAGTCTAACTTCATTCTTTAAAATAAATTTAATTTTCTTATTAAGACGATATCTCTCGTCTGCATTGAAACTGTTTAAAACCTTAGGTACAAACCAAAAAATTCTCTTATTTAAAGTAATTAGATTATAAATAAATGTACCTATTCAAATAACAACATGCAGCGGATAAGCACAACTGGTGTAATTTCTCAGTAAGCAACTCTTAATATAAATAATACTAGCCACCTTAAAACGGTGGTACTTCGAGCCACGCCTAACGATCTATAGTAGTGCCTTATTAGGAATTAGAATAGGTACGTATTTGGAATGAACCGCGGCATAAAAACATTATTGAGCAGACACTACAAAGATATATCTTGGGGTTCTGGTGTATATGGTACTTTTTCTTCCAGCATGCTGTCTAGTTCGAATGTTTACTTATTTTTAATTGGCACAACTAATCCTAAATGTGTTAGACTAGTGTCAACCAATTTTACTTACACCAAAGACCAATTATACTTCGGTTAAACAAACTATCTAGCGGTTTCATAAACTTGCCACATTAATCACTCATGTCGTTGTTTAGTAGCAGTATTGTTTAGAAATATAACACTAAAATAATTGCGTGAAGTTAGCCCCCAAGATATTTTCGATTCGCTCTTTGTTAGTCTTTCTTAGTGTTTGATTTCGTTTCGCTAGTGCTTTCTTAGTTTTGCAAATATTAATTTTTCTGTAATTTCAAGTTCAACCCCCAAGTGCTTTGTTAATACTCTTCGGTGCTCCGATTAGTTTTGTTATTGCTTGCTTAATTTTGAAAATATTCGTTTATTTTGTTTCAAGTTCAGCCCCCAAAATTTTCCTGACGAACCAAACTAGGCGTCGTTCGTTAGTGCTTCGTTGGTGATTTTTAGGACTTCAATTACTTTCTCTAGTGCCTTTTTATTTTTATTAATATTCACATATTTTTGTTTTAAAGTCAGCCGCCAAAGTTTTTCTGATCGACCCATACTAGATGTCGTTTGTTAATACGTTATAGAGCTTTGAGTAATTTCGTTAATGCCTGCTAATTTTCAAAATATTAGCTTTTCTTATTTTATGGTCAATCCCCAAAAATTTTTGATCGGCGCCAGTAAAACCATTTCCAGGGAGGCAGCAACAACAGATACACGAACGTGGTGCAGTGGTGCACCTCGTGGGTTCAGCGATTAGAGTATATTTTCCAAATTAGAAAGCACAAGCGTCCCCCCTTACCTCCCCCACCCTCCGGGCGTCTGTATAATCGGTATAAAAGTAGTGCTTTTTTAGTTTTCTATATGAATCAAAATGTTTTAAGTGGTTTCAACTACTCAAAGTATTGTAATCGTGAAAAAATCACCTTTCAAGATTCTTGTAGATAATCACGTTTCAGGGTCTCTAGATGCTGAATACATGTTCTCTATTCGGTCGGTCTGTCTGGCTGTCTGTCGATGTGTCGGTCTGCTATTCGCGGCAAAGCAAAAAAGTTACTCACCCGATTGACCTCAAATTTTAGTCAACAATAAAGGTCTTACGGGGATGATCTGCTAACATATTGGTAAAAATTGATTACGGCGGAACAAAATGGCAGCCTAGTGAAATGTTAAAAAAATTATTACTTAAGAACTAATTACCCAATTTACCTCAAAAGTTGCACAAAAATCAAATGTTACCTAGAAACTAACTGGTAAAATTTTGGTACGAATCCAAGATGGCAAAACAAAATGACGACCTAATAAAATATTTAAAAAATCAGCACGAACAAACTGTTTATTAGATTGATTTCAAATTTTGTGAAAGAATTAAGTGTGCTATAGAGATGAACTGGTAAAACTGTGGTACGAATTCAAGATAGAGGGACAAAATGGCGGAAAATAAAATGTTTGTAATCCTGTTAAAAAAAACACTGTCGCAGGTTTTACAACATATCTTCATGTTTTAGTCTTTTTAAATGCCAAAAAAACATTTGTTTTCAATTCGGTCAGTCTGTCGGTCTGTCTGTCTATTATTTCGCGTTATTTAGCTCAAAAACTACTTAACCGATTGATTTCAAATTTTTTCAAAAATTAAGGGTCATTTTTGGATGACCTGGTAACATTTTGGTAAAAATCTAATATAGCGAAACAAAATGGCGGTCTAGTGAAATGGAAACAAGTTTAAAAAACCTTAAATTTTGCCCAAAAATCAAGGTTACAAAGAAATGGACTGGTAATATTTTGGTACGAATCTAAAATGGCGGCCTAATAAAATTTTTAAAAACATCAGCTCGAAATAACCACTTGTTAAATTTATTTCAAAATTTGTTCGCATTAAATGTGATATAGATGTGTACTGATGAAATTATGGTATGAATTCAAGATGGCGGAACAAAATGGTGGCCAAAAATAAATTTTTAAAGAATCAACGTAAAAAAATTTTGTTATTAAACTGACTTCAATTTTTGCACAAAATTTAAATATGGTATAAGGATAAACTGGTACGAAATCAACATGACGGAACAAAATAGCGGTCTTTAAAATATCAGTGTAAAAACAGCTTATTTAGTTTACTCTAAATTATGCCATAATATCAAATGCGGCATATCTAGAATCTCTGGTGCGAATCCAGTAAAGTCGAACAAAATGGAGCCCAATAAAAATCTTTTAAAAGAGAGTATATATAGAATATAAATTGGGTCACACTTTACTGTTCCTAATAAAAGGAAGAATTCATACCTAGGGAATTTACTGGTAACGGAAATTTTTTAAATTTAAAGTCAGAATTTTATATAGTGTATGTAGACAGGTTTGATACTTTTCCAGCATTAATGAATATCAGGTTCCAATTAAATATTTTGATTTTATTAGATAACATATAACATATTTTTCAGAGAGTACTTCCATTTTCGGATATCTTGCTTCTTTTTAAGAATGTCTTTTTCAAGAGTTTCTTTATAAAGAGTATTAAAACAACAGTTTAATAAAAAAACAACTAAATATGATTTTATTGATTGTAACAAAATACACCGATGTTCCAAATAACTTAAGAAAGAAAGTAAAAGCAAAAAGCATAACATTTATTGTAGCATACCGTGAACATAAAATGATGCATTTGAAAACAAAATGATGCTTATTTATTGACATTTTTTACTTATTCACTTAAGTCATCGTATAATTCAAAACTACAAAGTGCTGCAGAATGACCAGTTGTGTCGTTAGTTGATAATTTGCACAAAATTATTCCGTCTAATGTAAATTGCCTACTAGCTACATAGTTTGTACACAAAGTTAAAACCGGGAATTTCTGTAAACTTCTGGTTATTAATGGTCTTTTCTATCATAACATTATTGCCACACTTCCTGCACTAGTTTCGGCGGATAAGAAAAATTTTGGTGGCTGACTTTAAAACAAATATAAGCAAGTACATACAAAAGTAAGAATGCACTAATGAAGCACCAAAAAGTACTAACGACGCCTAGTTAGGGTCGATCACAAAAACTTTAAAGGCTGAACAGAGATAAGCGTATATTTACAAAAATAATAGTGCACTAACGGAACTAATCAGATCATCAAAAAGCACTAACGAACGAGGCCTAAATGAAATTTGAGCAAATCGAAAATACTTTGGAGGCTAAATTCGCGGATCTCTAAATTCTAATCTTTAAAAAGGCAAATATGATTATCCTATAATACCCAAAAAGCAATCTATAAACGAATTTAACCAACAGTTGACTATGGCCTGTAAGCTAGGCTGAAATCTCAATGCATCCCGCCTATACTAAATCCAATACAAAGTTGGAATCCGTTTAGGGAGTCTTTTATTTTTATTTTTTGGATGGTTTATTCGAAGTATAATAGGTCTTAGTTTATATATTTATCAAAACTATGTCGCAATAAAATTTAATACGATTTTTTTTTCAGTGGCTTATCGACTTCGCATTCTGACAAAGGCGTGACTCCAATTTACCTGAGATGTTCTGCTGGAAAAATCAGATGGATGTACCCTAGAGGAGCTTTAAGAATACTTCTTAGGTAATCAATTTAAATCAATATTTTTTACTAATTACGTATTTTTTTAAATTATATGTAAAACATTAGAATGCTTTTCAGATTTAATATCTGATTATTCGCTTTTATTACCTTCACTTCTTTGTTTGTAAGTAAATTGTATATCTGTCGGGTTCAAATCTTGTAGTGAATTTTTCGTCCACTTCAATATAAATGATTAAGTTTAAATTCGTCATGCATAATATACAGTACGCGTGACAATACAATTTGGTTCATTCGTATATAAAAAGTTTAATATTGTGACTCCAATAATGGCGGACCAGCATAATTATTATTTGTGGTCCGATCCGACCGAAAATCGGTAGCTGGAGTATTTAAGAGTGCAAATTATGAATTTATAGTCGGTATTTAAAATTTCAAAATAGGGGTGCCAACATGTCGTTTGTGCAGATTCGACTGAAAAATCGATATCTGGGAATAATTAAAAGTAAAAATTATGAATATTCTGTATTTCCATGACTAAAAAGTATATAGTAAATAGAAAAAACATACTATAAGATAGAACGAAAGCTTTCACGGCTGTGGTCAATTAAGAAATCAATGAACACTGAACTCATTCAGTGTTCCGATCTCATGAAGTGAAGATCCCTGAAGATGCCTCGTGCAATCGAAGGCGAAACGTCGGAAAGTGATTCCATTTTGACACGGTCTAACCCCAAGAACCATGATTTCTTAACATACTGTAAGGTTATATTAAATAGGTTATTAAGAATTTTTATTTATATATACAGGATGCCTTAAAAATGTATAGAAAATCCAATATACATTTTTTAAATGGGACACCGAAAAGTATATCCATTGAATGGGTCGCATCATGCTCGTTATAAATATACTAGGTTTAGTACATTTATCTTCAAAGGCACCCGAGAAATTTGACAAAAACCTGTCACAAGAGGCAAGGTATTAGAGAGACATGGAGAACATTCTTCCACATAGTTTTCCTGAAATTTCTCGGGTGCCTTTAAAGATTAAAGTATCAAAGCTGGTATATTCATAATTAGCAAGAAGAGATCCATGTTATGGACATATAATGTACAGGGTATTCCAAAAAAAAGGTATATTGGATCTGTTACATACTTTTGAGAAATTCCATATACATAAATAACAATTTTCTGTAAACTACGTAACAAACCCTGCAACTTTTACATTTAACTTTTTTTTTCTATCTCTTAAAATTAAGTCAATAGTGGGGGTAGAAAATTATGAGGAATGTCCATAGAAGCAAATTCCTACTAGTGTTCATTTTAGATTAATAATAACATACTATTATCTGATTTTTAGGCTGCCGATTCAAGACAGAAATTTTCGAGCTTGTGTAAAAATCAGAACTACTTCTAAGCCAGGTCGACCGATTACTCGAGTATATTTGGAAGGACCTCGTTCACTAATCTCTCTATATGGTGGAGATGTTGAAGCAAAGCCTATAAGGTACGTACCGTTTAATTTCACACAAAATATTACCGTTTTCATCATACATCACAACAAAATATGCTTACTTTGCTCAACAATTAGATTTGCTACTCATAAAAATAGGTCTGTACAAGTTATTCCATGCCTGCCAAACCAGAAACGTGAATGTTTATTCTACCAAAAAGACCACGTTTCTTGACGTAATTTTGTTTTTACATTTACATTATAATGACCAATTCTAATAAAACATTTTATAAAAAAATAGAATCGATTTAAGAAAAAGCAGTAAAAAGTAAAAGTAAAAAAAATAATTGAAAATTTGACCATATGAGTGTCTACATATATAGTTACAGCAAATACACTGACTTTATAAAGTTAAATTTTCAATGTAGAATAGCATATTATTTTCTACTTCTAGCGCTTTTTTTTAAAGCCGGTTCTATGTTTCTATAAGAAATTTTATATCATTCTTTTTAGATCTGTTTATACAAAGTTTCAAGTCATTAGGCCTAAACTTAGGTTAAAACTTTGAACGGCTCTAATAAAATAAATAGGTTGCGACTGGGTCAATTGCATATGATATTTTGCCAAAATCACCGTATTATTATTAAATAAAATGCGTCATCTATGCACATTTATAGACAATTAACAACACACATTGTCAAAATTTAACATGTTCGTGCCATTAAAAATCTCGAAAACCAAATGAAACAGGATATTAACATACATACTTTTTTTTCTGATGATATGGTGACCGCAAAATATATCGTCCCCGAGGCTGGAGTAAATATAAAACATATTAAAAATGGCGTCATTCCTCCATTTTTAACATGTTTTTAATATGCTTGCTATGGGACCATTTCGACAATATATTGAATATTCCCTGCAAACTTCATCCAAATTTGTTAAACCAAATCATTGAGGAGTAATCAATGTACATGCATAAGGTCGAATTGATAACCTCCTCCTTTTTTGAAACCAGTTAAAAATTAAAACATACAAACCAAGCTAAAGCTCTATGTCCAATGGCAGGCAATAATTTCGATGTTATTTATGTTATCTCTATCAAAATATTACAAATAAAGCAATTATATAAGAAAAAAAAATCTGAATACAAATAGTTCTGGTTATTTTTTTAGTCAATATGATAGGCTTTGAGATAAATCTATCTGATACTATAATTAATTTTCGCCCACTGCCATCTCCTGTCAAAAGAAAAATCTGAAAATTGTGAACGCGTCCCAGGATTAAATTTATAATAATTACGCCAAAAATAGTTATTTTTTCATGTCTAAAAATTAATTTGATAAGGGAAATATATCGTTACTACATATGATAATTAGTTTTTACCTGTAATCTGGGCATATACCTCAACACACGCATAATTACAGCAGCTACTGATTCTCCACGTGATACAATATCACTCAGTTTAGAAGCTGATTTATTTTCTCCACGTACACAAAAACCGTGCTCAGTATAATGAATGGAAAGGTCAAGAATTCTTTTTTAATTTCATATATAAAACAACTAATAGAAAATAACTTTAGAAAAGAAAACAAGCGATTTAAAGAAAGAAGTCCGATTATGACAGTCTTGGAGTATATCCCAAAAAGAAGGAGACTTCTAAAACAAAACACTCATTAAAATATAGACATATGAAGCTTTCCAAAGATACCAAAGACTGAGATGAAAAAATTTTACAATTTTTTAACATATGCATAAGCATAGCAAGGTTTTAAATGCAACATTGTTGATCTAGACCCTCTTTGAAAGATTATATCATAAGAACAAAGTGAATAAATAATTATTTTTAAAAATACAACAAACTGTAAAAATATTAGCAAAAAATTTTACTCCATATTTTGCAAAGTTTGCCGAGTAAAAACCAATTACGTTGAAGAGACGGTTTTCCCCCTTTCAAATCCATTTTTAAACATCTAAAAATAAAAATTTTTGACTGATTCATATAAATTTAGTCATCGAACTCGTTTACAATTTTTAGGTTTTTCTGTTAAGGAGATATTTGTACGGGAAATTTAACTGCAGTTTTCGATCGTAGAAAAAAATTAGGACTATTTTTGCTCAGAATAAGCTGCCTTCGTTTTTTACACATATACAGTAATTACTTGCCATAAAGCTATGATTTCAGGCGTAATGTTTCATTATTCTTCTTTTTTTATTCAAGGTGTTTCAATAGCAAGAATGGACAGGCAGCAATTTATATTGAAGCCACCGATGAGAGATCATTCGAAAAACAGTTGACAGAGATAGAATATGACCTGCAGCAATTACCAAAACATTTATTCGGCTATGATCGTTCTGAAGGTAAGATTTGAGAAGAGCCCTAAAGGCGTAGTTAAATATAATAATTTAACAATAATTTACATAAATTGGTGCAGACGGTTCATTTCGGACATATTTTTACAAGCAAGTTTTAGTGATATATATTTATATGGGATTGCTATTGCATGTTACCATCCATATTGGTAGTCTAAATAATATATTTCCATGAATTTAAGCTAAAACAAAAAAAAAAAACAGAAAAGTCTACCACTCATTTTTTGTATTAATAAGTCCTATATGCTGATTTATAAATAAGTATACTAAAATCGGTATCTCGGTATCAATAAAGTGTCTGCATAGATAAGTTCTAAAAAGTTTTCACTCCTTCAGAACTAACTAGAAAATAAAACAATCTTTTGAAGAGAACATTATGTACAGAAACTACTTGAGCTCAGTCGACGTTTTGATAGAATAAAGTCATCACCACTATATTAGAATAGCAACAAGTTATAGGCTATAGTAATTTTGATGTTTTTATTCTAAACCTATAATATAAAATTATATAGTTACTTTTTTTATTAAAATATTTAATTTATATTTTCATTTCAGAATGTCGGCCGTGTTCTAAAGAAGAATTGGCACATATATTTTGCACGAGTGACATAGGTAAGCACTGAATCTTTTTATACGTTTGTACTCGCACTTAACTGTCCTTACAAAATTTCTTTTTCTTACGATTCCTATAAAGATATATATATAATCCGCATAGCAACATTGCATTGAAAATTCCCCATTTATTTAACGTGAAAGAAAAATACATTAACATTTTTTCTCCCAACGGAAGTCAGGAATCCACAGTGTAATTCAATTCCGGTCGTGGTATTAACCAGCCGAGTAGCAATTCCATTTTCCCTACACGAGGCTTGCTAGTCTTTTGCGGCCTGATGAACTCTAAAAAGACCGAAACCGCGATCGTCGTTTGACAGAAATGGATAATTACCCCTGCGGCATTGCGGGGCATGTTCCAGACCGGGATCATGGTTGTGACTTTATAAGGTGAAACAAAAATACATTAACAATATATCGTTACGCTACACTGTAGCCAACTGCTAAATAAGTCACATAACATGACTAGACTGTTGGCTACAGTGTGACTCCTTTGTACTTCGCACAGTGTGACGTCACGTCAAGAGAAATTAAGATTTTTTGATGCAATACTATGCGGATTGTATCCATCATAATTGCATTATTAATTTAATTTTCAAAAATTTTTCTCTACAGTCGTAGAACAAGTATAGTGTGAAACACGTGCGAAAATCACAGTTCCTACTAGTGTGTTTCCTGTACTTGTCTTCGGCTCCTGACACCAAACTTCCATACTCAACAATATACTATTGTAAAGTTTTTTGTAACTACATATATTTTTATAATGCTTAATAAATACTACCATATTTCATTACGGTTGTAAACAAATGGAAACTATTATTATATCTTCTAACAAAATTCGCCAGTAATATCATGTTACTATAAACGTCTGAAACATATGTCATCAAAAAACTACGTGAACAATGTTTTGAACAAATATTCACATACAAAATTGAGGTTTACTTATACTTCATTGAATTTGTTTAATCACCTACATCTTTTAGATTTCTAGAATTTTTCAAAAAAATATTATTCTGTAAATACAAATAAAGTGAAATAAATGATTACTTTCCGATCTTCTAGTTTTTGAATGCTATAAAGAAAACAATTGTAGATTGTATGTATCTCTGAGGTTTGCTATGTGCTGTACAGACGGGTCATCAGTATTTTTGTCACCAGTATTTTAAAGATTCAAGAGGATGTCTTAAACGATTGAAGGAGAAACGTTGGAAACAAATGCCAATTTAGACTTTTTTTACTAGAAACGTTCACACAAAACAGTAATTTGTTGTACTACTCGGGTAATAACATTGCCCAGCAATAAAAAGTATAATTTTGGTTTTTCAGCCGGATTAAATAGTTTTGTAGATAAACCAAAAATTGTTTGGCATATGCGAATACAAAAATAGAGCTGCTTAAAAACGTGTAAAAAAGCGTTAAAATATGTTATTTCTTTGAAATTCAAAACTAAAATATTCTTTTGCAATTACAAATTTAATCCAGACACACATAGAAACAAATTATTTTCAAACCGTGTCCTTTATAATGTAAAGTATTAAATATGTTTACTTTTCACAACTTAAGAATAATACACAAAACACAATGTATAAAAGACACTACCGGATTTAGTACTAGTTGCACCCAGGGGCCAGACTTTTTTGCAGCCCCCTCAAAAATATTTGCTGATAAAAATATATTTTCTATTTATACAAATGTTTTTAACGGTGATCTTTAACGCAAATATTCTAAAACCTTTTAGAAGAATTTAAAAAATTATATGGTAACACAGCAGAAATGAGGGGACCCTAGTTCTCTATCAATGTTACTTCTTCTAATTTCCAATATTAGACAATTAAATTTATTGGGTGCGAATATCTATCTTCTTCGATCTTCTATCGGTTCTTCATTTAGCAGATCTATGCTACTCTAAAGGGTCTTATAGGCCTACCAGTCAGGTCTCTAGACCTCCCCCCAGCTACTACTTCAGTTTTGTGCATAAAAGTGACCAAATCCTTGTAGTTGGAACTGCCAAATTATATCATAAATAATTTTAAAAAAGTACCTGCAATTCAGAATTGCTACATCTTAAAATATACAGGGTGTTACTAAATAAGTATTCGAAATAGGCGTGTAGTACTATTAACCAAATTAAAAAGAAGTTCTATGAACATAGGTGTGAAAATGCTTCGTTTTCAATACACAGTATGTCTAAAGTGTCATATTTTGTATTTATTTTTTACACACCGTGAACATTTCTAGAGATCATTTATTTAAATTTGGCACACGATATACGGTGAGCAATGTCTACGAAACGGGTATAATAAGTTTTTAAAAAATCTACAGGGTGTTACTTTTTCCGGGTCGTGACCCTATCGATCCCCCGAACTTTTTACTACTCAGTCACTTCGTTCTGTTCTCTAACTTTTTGGCATCTTACTTTATTCCGATATTTTTCTACCGTTTAGAAGTTATTTAGCAGCATTTCCATTCGTGCACAGGAAACTTTACAGTCAAAATGCATTAATACAACAAATTTATTTTTCCCTAACTTTAAAAAATGTAAACCTAGGTAACCGCTACAGCTAAGTGACCTTCACTAACAGCATTTTTAGAATTAAATTAGCTTAAATGGCAGAGAGGAAGATGTCTTTTTTTTAAGTAATTAAAGTGTATAATGAAAATGAAACTAAACACGATTCAAAAAGCTGAAATTAAATTGATGTTCGGCATCACAAAAGATATTGGATGTGTCCACCAATCATATGTTAATATGTTCAAGCTCGTCTATTCCCGTTAAAACGCACACTTCGAAATATCCCTGGCGTGTTTCTAATAGCTTCGCATACTTGAATAATACGCTGCCGTAAATGATTTTCATCTACAGCGTATGCCAGACTTTTTAAATCCCCCCAAGCATAAAAGTCCACGGGGTTTATCTCTGGAGAACGAAGTGACCAAGCCAAGCCACCATCTCCCAGCTAAAAAATTGGGTGGTGCCCCATCATGTAGAAACCATATTCTATTTCAGTCTGCTAATGGAATATCTTCCAATAAAGCCGGCAACTATCGTTTAAAAAAATTAAATAAGCTTCCCCTCTCAACCTAAAATAATTTTAAAGTGCCATTATAAATAATACAACAAAAATAGTACCTTACCTCTTTGACAGAAAAACTGGTCGCAGATTATCCCTCAAGATGCCTATCCATACATTCACGGAAGATCTAACCTGATGTCGGCCTTCAAAAATAACATGAGGATTTATGTCAGCCCAGTAATGATTGTTATGAAAATGTACGATTCCGTTTCTATTGAATCAGCTGTAAATAGTTCTGCTACGTCCACAGTCGTTTCCCCTTGGCATAAACGAACCAGTATTCCTAAGGCTTGATGCATCCTATGAAAAACATTTCGAAAAGAACTACTCGGTTTGGGAAACGATCCTGATATAAACAAAGAGCCTCTTGACTAGTTCCATCTGCCAACCCATATATGAAATACATATCAGCTAATGCAGCTGTTGAAAAATTCATTTTCATTAATAATAGAAACTAGTAAAATCAAACACAATTTGAATTTGAAGCAATACAGTTAGTTGCCATGAGAAAATCACTTTTGAAACAGAACAATAATCGTAGAATACTTAATTAAAAATATATTTTTAATAACTCTACTGTAAAGCTTCAAGTTCGATAAAAATATTGTTGTGTTAATATATTTTGACCGTAAAGTTTCCTGTGCACAAATCGAAATTGTGCTAAATAACTTCTAAACGGTAGAAAATATCGAATTATTCGAATTAAAGTAACATACCAAAAAGTTAGAGATCAGAACGAGGACTCTGATTTTCCAATTGGAAACAGGTAGGGCTTAGTAATAAAAAGTTCTGGAGGTTAATAGGGTCACGACCTGGAAAAAGGTAACACCCTGCAGATTTTTCCAAAACTTATTATACCTGTTTTGTAGATATTAGCATCGTATATCCTGTACCAAATGTAAATAAATTATCTCTAGAAATGTTCACGGTGTGTAAAAAATAAATAAAAAATGTGAATACTTAAACATCTTATATAACTAATTTAGGCATTTTTTTGAAATAGATAACTTTTTTTCTTCTCGTGAAGTTATATCAGAATTATTTATTTTCTTATTTGAAATTAAAATATATTCCGTATTAGTATTTCTTATTAAAAATTAGAACATTTTAATTTTTATATTTAAAAATCATCACATGATCCGCTTAACAAATAGTTCTAATGGAAGAAGTCAGAAGTGTCATAAAAACCTCCGACACGCCTTTACCAATAGAAAATGGTATTACCAAACGGCGCGTGCGAGAACTGAATATAGTGATAAGCGCCACTATCTACTTAAAATAATAAAATTATTCGATGGTTGATTTCTGTGTTATCTTGAGATTTATAATGAAAGAAAATAACTGTTTTGCAGACTTTTTCTAAAAGGCAGTTTTCATTTCGTTATTTGGCGCCTCTTTAGAGCGTGAAGGGTCATGATCCATTTGACCCTGTAGTTGATCCAAGTTTAAATAGGAACAAAAATGTTCACTTTATTTTTAGTAGATACTCCATCCCCCCCCTAGAACATTTTTGAAACCCCTGTATATTTAAATATATCCGTAATACTTTATCTAATAAATGCCATTTGTTCTAGTTACCAGGGGCACTATTCACTCTTTGGAAAATAATGAACGGCTGGAGCTTTCACAAATAACAGTCAAAATCACGAAACTCATTCGCCACACTTCAGCTGAAGAATTTCTACAAGAAGTCGACAGTAATGACATTGTGTCAGGACCGTACCAGCAAAAACATGTCACGTTGAACGTACCCCAACACTGCGGCATAAACCATGGTTTGGGCGAATTCGTTTTTATGGCCAGGAGGAAGCTTGGAGACCTGAGTCTGCTCTGCGCCCCAAGACTAGAAACGTGGGCTATGTTAGCTAATAAACTTAACGAAGAAGGGAGATCACATTGTGTATTGAGGAGTTAGCTAGACAAGAAACATCGAACGGTAGAAAAAAATTTAACTTCAAAAATTGCATTTTTTAAAATAATTAATAACCTGCAATTATTGTAAATATTTCAGAAAAAATATATAAGGGTGTTCAGTTTTCTTTGACAATAGGGAGTATGTGCCTTATTATCAAATATACTGCGGTTTTCACAAACTTGTACTACTTTTTTGTGAAACTTACGACGCCTTAAACAAAATTTTCATAGCTCACTTCGTTTTTTAAATAGAATGCGAAATTAAAAATATTGCATTTCGGGACCCCCCTCGTATTTCAGCTATCGCTTTATTTATCGAGATGGTAAAACTCGGCACTTATACAATTATTTACGTAGAATCCAGTGGCATAGTCAGTTTTTAATAAGACTTGTCATTTTTGATGTATAAAGTTATGGTTTTTTTTAAATAGAATACTCTGTATATATTATGAAATTTGCGTTAAGCTTATTTTTGACTTCTGAAAAATATATAGTGTTTAATATTTATTTCTGATATTAAGGCAGCATTTTAATTTTAATAAATTCTTTTCATTTTCTTGTAATAGGGCGTGACCACGTTGTTTTGTAATCAATCGGATCATTATTTTTATCACATATTTCTTTGTAAAAATATATAAAAACCATTTGTATAATTACTGCTTGTTACAAATTTTACAATGAGTTGGGATGATCAAAAAACATTATATATCAGTATATTATTTCACACAAACCAAACATAAATTACTTATTTCAAAACAATTAACTCATCTAAACAGAATAATAAAACTAACAAAATGTGGAAAAAGGTGAATTCTACTAGCAATGAATCCCAAGCAAACTGTTCGAACTGGTTACCATTCTGCTTCAAACATGACATTTTTCTGATTTTTTTTAAGGCATTTATTATTTTGACGGGGTGTTGTTGCACATTTCGGAATGCCCTTGGTGACCCATTAGCGAAGTCTTCAATTACCTCGTAATGAAAACGATAAATTTAGTTTTCTAAACATCTCCACAAAAAGAAATCTAAGATCGACAAATCTGGTGACTTAGGTGGCCATCTTACTGGTCAATTATCCCCTATCCATTGATTAGGGAAAATGTGTTCTAAGCTTAGTCTTATTAGTTGGGAATTGTGGCAAGAGGCTTCGTCTTGCTAGAACTATATACCGTTAGATCAAGCCAGTGGTATTACATTGAGACGATCGGGCAAACCTATTTCCAAAATTTAAAAATATTTATTGACATTTAAGTTGTCCTCATAAATGTAAAATTTAATGGTTGTCTTTACGATGAGACAAAATACAATGTATCCAAATCTGCCTTTTTAACGATATTTGATCTGGTTTTTTGGGAAGCGGTATCAGCTATTATGCCAATTATGTATACCCAGATTGGTACAGTGGGTCTCGTTCGATCATATGACCTTCCTTTCGAAATCTATGTCAATGTCAGTTTTCGATATGTGCCAAAAACAAAACTTTCTGGATTCCAGGATGTAAATGCTGCCCGGATTTATATTTATAGAGATAGGGTTTCAGTTGTTCTGCATGAGCTCGTAGGATTTGTCGCAGTACTTGCTAATACATTTATTTCGTCAGATTATTTATCTTTATTGTAAATTTTGCCCCGTGGTTTAAAAATGATGTTACTAATGAACCGTGCATTTTTATGATATATCAAAGCTAATTAGAAAAAAAGTTTATACCTATTAAGCTGCTGCTTCGTCAGAGTTTTCATTGCTTTTGATAATTATATTCGCATTTTATTTGTACGATGTTTTAAAGAATTGCCGATAAATATGTGCCAATTTGTCATCTTTTCCTACTATAAAAAATGAAAAGAAATTTTAAAATCAATAAATGCTGCCTTAATATCAGGAATAAATATCAACTACTATATATTTTTGAAAAACTAAAAATAATCCTAATGCAAACAAAAAATATACAGGGCGACTCATTTAAAAAAAAAAACATGATATTGGGTAATATATCAAAATTTAAAAAACTGTCTATGCTACTGGATTCTACGTAAAAAACTTGTATTTGTGCCAGTTTTTACCATCTCGATAAATAAAACGATAATCGAGATACGAAGCAGGTCACAAAATTCAATAATTTCAATTTCGCCATGTATATCAAAAACTGGACACCCTGTACACAAGCTCAGAATTTTGTAAACACGCTTTCCCTCTTGCCATCTGATTACAGTTAAAGTTAAAAGCGTCATGTTGAAAAATTGCTCTCAGTGAGATCTTCAGATTTTCTCGTTTTGTTACATCATGCCAGTATGTCAAACTCAATTCTTTTAGCTTCATTAAAAATGTAGAACATTAAAATGAGTCAATGAATAGCAAAATTTCCGAGCATGCTGAGTTTTTATGGAAACCTTTAAGGTAATATTCTAAACATTAGGGTGGAGTGAAAATAACGAAAAAAAATTTTATAACTACTATGTGGAAAAGTGGTTACACATACATAGAGTCTATTTAGTGTGCAAAAAATGGATCTATATCACTCATTAAATACTTCAAAATATGAATTCCTCATTTGATCTTGCATTAAACATTTTGATATTCTTTTGTTGCTCCAGGGTTGATTATCTACAGAAAATATTTTATGATTGATTATTTTAAAAAATGCCAAGAATCGAAATTATGAATCTGTTTTAAAAATAGCCGTTGGCGCATTTTTTTTTAATTTCTGAAATGTAAGTTAGAAGGCTAGAAAGAACATATGCTTACAAATTCCCTTGCTTAAAAGGTATATTTTGAAAACGCCTTAGTTTTAACATACAATTGCACTATTTCCAAGAAAGTACTTTTCATCCTCATGTCATTTTGGTAGGGTACTAGTTTGAAACATTTGTGTTAGAATCTACTCGAGCTGAGACTGGCAGTGTAAGTTAATTGCTTAAGTTAAAGCGTTATATACTTTAGAGTCAATAATGGAAAAGTAATGAAACTGTCCTATGTTTTTTAATTACTTTAAGAACTTCTATAGTGCCGCTTAGGGGCACTTTTTGAATAAACCGGTGATGGTAGGCAAGCTTTTTTCCAGAATAGAGAGAGATCATAATATCATCAATAATGATAAGTTGAGTAGGAACCTGTACAAACAGGGTTGTCCCTAGCTTTTTATTGTGAAAGTCTCTTCTTAGATGACAGTGTTCAGTCAGAGTTCCTGTTATAAATAGGTCATTACCTTCCCTTTGTTGTATTCCTGGAGCCTACGACCAAAATGTGTTTTCTCTCGCTGCGCTTGAATAATAGACACGCATCGTTGTCGTTTTTGTGCATCATATTTTCGATTAAAAACTATATGTAACTAATATTTTTCACAACGTCCTCCCTTCACTACTATAGCACAATGTTTGTAAAAAAATAAAACCGATATTCCAAAAAATGCACAAAAAAGTGAAAAGTAATATTTATTCCTTAAATATTCCTATTGAATGTTTTGATGTCTAATACCACGAGTATAACGTCTCACTGTATATAAAATTTGCAATATGGAATAAAATATTAATTTTCAATTTTTAGTGTATTTTTGATATTATGGTGAATTCATATATTGTTCAATGAAGTCGGTTACAAATCTAGTAGTAGAATGTTATTTATAACTGATAATGTATCAGCTTATTATATGCGCAGCGGTAAATACAAAATCTTGGTCGCAAGCGACAAAACTGTTGTGATATCTTAAGATCTCCCTAACAAATTCACAGCTTTATTTTCATCCCGAAACAAAATTATTGAGGACATTCATAATTGTTTTTCTTTAATAATTAGTAGTACCATTTTTATGAACTGTGTCAAATGTGTTAGGCCTGTAGAAACAAACGTAAGTGATATTGTAAGTATGTAGTATGGTTCAAACCCTATATTATTCTATTTACTTTATTATTTATACTACGCCAATGCTACTACTAAAATGTGCATTGATGGCAACACACGCCATTCTCCACCATAAATTCCAGTTTCAGCTTGAATAGATTGGCTAGCGCATGTCGAATTATGTAATGATTTATTCATTGCTTTTTAAATACTTAGTTATAGACGACTATTACTGATTTTTTGCAAAAAATAGTTATTCCAAAAATACGAGGGCTCTTCCCTTTCCGCCAAGCCTAGTGAATTTATTGACAAAACATTTGTTTTCAATTTTTCAAAGTATTCCCCTTCACAATGCATGCATTTTTGCATTCGTCAAAACAGTTTCTCCAGTCTTTCGTACGTATACCCCGTACTTTATTCTTCACACCCCGAAATAAGAGGAAATCATTAGGTGTTAGGTCATTGACTCGTTATTTCAATGTTTTAGGCCTTCGAATATTCAGTTGTTCTAGCAGCAGTATGTGCCTGAACGTTATCTTAGCGCAAGATGATCTTTCCGCTTGGGCGTTTTTCGCGAACTTTTGAAAGAACTTGAGGTAAACAAACTAGTGTACACTACTTAACTTTAACAGTACCACGATCTTCTAGTTCTACGGTAGAAACATGTCCTCTAATTCCGAAGAATGTGGAGACCATCTTTTTGTTTCGACTTTTTTCACGAACAAGTTTTGTTGGAGGTGATTCATTCTCAAAGACGAAACTGTAGACTGCTACTTTCTTTCGGGATCGTAGCAGTATACCCACGTTTTATCACATGTAATGATGCTGCGTACCAAATGAGATAATCCAGTGCTAAAGCAATCCAAAGTCGATCTGCACTACGCCACACGATTTTCTTTTTGAACTGGAGTCAAATTGTGGGGAATCTATCGGGAACAAAGCTTATGTATTATTAGATGCTTGGGTACATCCCAATCTTTAAAGTTGCCTCAATAGTCCTGACAGTAACATGCTGGTCTTCTTCAATCATGTTTCGTACAAAGCCAATATTTCTTTCGGTAACTGCCGTTTTCTGCGTAGGAGCTCGAAAGTTGTCATTTAGGGAAAGAGGACCAGGATTAAATTCATTGTACTACTGCTTTGCATTAGCTAAGGAACACGATTTGTCACCCAAAAGTCGATTGATTTATTCAAAACATTTACGATTTAAGCCTTGCTTGAAACTGTAAAAAACTACAGCTCAATAATGCTCTTTATTCAACTGTATGTTGTCTTGACGGAACGATTATTTTAAAATTATGTATTTTACAAATCTTTACGTATTTTTGACATACTTAAGCTTGTAAACAAAGTCAAACAAAATTTGTTTCACAAGTAATATCGCCGCCTATTAAATAAGCGCAACGTAAAGAGAACAGCTCTCGTATTAATTAGAAATCTATTTTTTACAATATGTGATATTTATAATTACTGCTAAACAATGGAAGATATTTCTCTATGTAAGTATTTTGTTCATTTCATAAACCGCCCCCCCCCCTCTTCCCAACCGGAGTCCGTGAGAGCTATTCCTTTGCAATATTCTAAAATAGATGTTCATAACATTATTTTTAAAATATTGAATGTGATGAACGATATAAATGAGTATGTTCTGTGATGTTATTGTATATAAACCTGTGTAAAATATATTTTTATAGTATTTAGTGTAACTAAGATAATTTTTTGTTTTATTTCAAATATTATGGTGCTACAAAAAAAAATAAAATTTTACATGTTATTTCAAAAGGAAAATCAAAAGGGTAATTTGACGTACTGAAAATGTTTTCATAGCGCTGATTATCCCTTTTGTTATATTGTATATATGAACAAATTTTAAATAGTGGAAATCAATATTTTTGGTGCAATAGTTTTATTACCTAAAACTAGAAGAGCGGCAAAATTTTACGATCAATTTAATATTCCATATTGTACTTATAACTTTATTTTGTGATATTAGAATTATTTTTGTGGCCATTTTATTTGTTTTTCCATATAAAATATGCACGCACGTATAATGCAAGAGAACATAGAAAAATTAAGCAAGTACTAGAATATAAATGAACTTTTAAATGGAAAGTTATGTCAAATATAGGATACGGAAAAATATTGTAGGCACTACAAAAAAAATACTGGCTTAAACTATCCCACTCAATATCTCTCATCAATATAATCAAATTTTCATTTTTTATTATAAATAGATTCCAACTAGCTCTTTTTAGTTTTTATATAAGAAAGAAATCATAAAAAATTATGTAACCAAAGTAAGGCTTAGATCTCTTCACATTTATAGAATTCATTAAAACAAAAAAAACAAAATCCCATTTGGGCATATCTTTCCTTTGGAAGTGAAATGACGAAAATCTTACATGTTTTTCTTTCTTTATTAGTATTATAAATTTCTTGACGTGATCTCAAAATTCTGAATATCATGTAAGATTTTGCGTATTACTATTTATCATCTTTCTTATTAGATTAATTTTAATTAATTCTTTATTACTCATAACTTGAATTCTAAGTGCCAATTTTCATTATGTGCTTTTCTATTTCATTTATATATCTTTGCGGAAAGAAGTATAAGAACAACTTCTGCGTCGCATCTTCTATATAGTGTATCATTTATATATATTTTTAAATAATTTTAATATAGTTTTCCTTGCCATTAGTTTATTGTTTAATACATGCTAATGCAGAACTTAATTTTATGGTGCATCTAAGAACAATTTGAATTTATTCAAGAAACATGTACCTACGTAACATATTTCTTGAACATATGCTGAGATCTACCCTCTGGATTAAAATGGCTTGCAATTATTAATGGCAAAATCTTTCAGTATCATATTTTGTTTGTACAAAAATTTAAAACAGGATTTGGTAATTTAAGAGCAAAAATCCCGTTTCGTCCTACTGTTCTTTTTATTTCTTACTCTATACCGAGTTTATTTAGAAAAAAATCCTCAATAAATTCTTGTAGAAACATATTTAGTGGGATATAATTATTAATGTAATTTACTTCTGTGATAGTAAGCACAAAAATGTGTAGGTGCCAATAAGAAGGGTCTCTGATGTATTAGAAACTATATTTAATAAGTATATACATAGGGCTATACAGAAAATAAAAAATATATATTGTACATATCTAAATAATTGATAGATGCTATGTAAAAAAAATATAGATGATATGTGAATAAAAGTTTTCGTTGCAATTTTGTTTTTTTTTAGTATTGAAAATACTATTGGGATCATTATTAAGGAAACTTAACAGCCTGTCACAAATTCGACACCGAAACTGCGATAACGTGTTCACTAAAATAACATGTATAGATTAGGAGTGCCGACACATTAAATGAATAAATAAGATAACATTATAAAATGAGGTAATTGGTTTGCCCATGTATGGACTTCGTTAGATATATAATAACTGTGGTATAGATGAACAGATTTTATATAGGAATAAAATAGTCCATTGTTTGTGTATAAATTGTGTGTAATTAACTTTTAGTATTGAAAATACTATTCGGATCACTTTTATGGAAATTTAACACAGCATGTCGTTACCTTGACAAGGCAAAATCCCGATACTAAAACTGCAATACCGGTTCAGTAAAATAATACGTATAGATTATGAGTGCGTATGCACTAAATGAATAAATAAGATAACATTGTAATATGAGGTTATCGGATTGCCCAGGCATAGATGAAAAATTTTTACATGGAAAATATAGAATACTTTATATAGAAATAAAATAGTCCATTGTTTTGTATATGTGTACAACAAAATTTCGAGTCTTATTAGAATAAGGCAGCCATCATTAAATAGGTACGGAAATGCACGAAGTTATGATTGCAGCCGATCTCAAAACTTATTTTTTTATTATATGTATGTTATATTTGAACCGATTTTTGCCAGAAATTACTTATTTAATTTTAACTTTACAAAACGTCCTTGCTTTTCGACTCACATCTTATTATGTAACTTATCAATGCTAAAGAAATTATTAATAGGTACGCATTTTTATGACAGCACGACGGTAAAAAATTCTCAAGTAATAATAAATAAATCAAGATATTAAGTTTTAAGGATATAGGTAAAGGAATTGCTTACATGTATGTATATTAATCTAATATCCAAATGTAAATAGAATCAGAATTTAATCGCATCCAGTGTTTTTTGAAAACATTGAGATAGGGAGAAGGCCGACAAATTAAGGATAAATATAGGGAGGTCTATCATTTTTGACATACATTACAATAGTCACATTTAACCCATGTTATCAATAACATTAAAATGCTATAAATGTCACAAGATCTGATGAACAATACCCAAGCTATGAGTTTCTAGATTACCTAGTTTTTTACTTGGATTGTAATAATAATTGTATATAATATGAAATACAAGCAATTTATTAATATTACAATATTTTAATACCCAAGCTTAAGTTTCTAGATTGCCACGTTTTTTTATAGATTTCATTAATCTTTTTTTATATAACATAAAATGTGAGCAATTTATTAAATATTACAATATTTTAATACCCAAGCTTAAGTTTCTAGATTGCCACGATTTTTTTTATAGATTTTTAGTTTAATTTGATTCATTTCTTGACCCATCTGATAATAAAATGTACCAATTTAATAATCATAAAAGATTATAACCTTTAAAAAATAAAACACAGAACAAAACATACTTTAAAAGTTGTGTCAGGTATTTTCAATACGTAGGATACTTGCGTAAGATGCAAGATCTGTGAATTTTTTGTGTGGGTCAGAAGAGGTGAAATATCTGGAGATCCCAAATCTAGTAGTAGTTTGTTTAACAGTTATGCGGCAAAACACGAAGCCTCTGTCCTGAAAAACAACAGTTGCGGCCGTTTAAAACACAAGTGTGAAAGATTAAAGAAAGTTTATTTTTTGCAGTAATGGCTGACACTATGCCATATTTATCCCATAAAGATATATTTTCCTTATTAATTCGATATCTGAGTAGTGAGGTTAATATTTTTGAAATGTCTTAGAATGCTGCAATAAATCTGATCAAGGTATGGTCGATTTATTGATTAATTGTTTAGACGAATTGGAAGTTGATACATCGAAACTTGCAATTCAGTCCTAGGGTTTTGCTCTCAATACGTCAGGACGTTTTAATGGTGTTTAAAAGAACTAACTGATATTAGAACATACATATAATATAAATACGATAGTCAGGAATTTTTCAGAATACTTAAAGTATGTAATTTTTACATCGAGCACCAAGCAGTTTAAACTATTGCAATTAAAAATTCTGGATAAAACCAGATGGAATGCAACGGCAGAGTTAGTAAAAGCCCAGATAAAACCAAACCATATGCGAAAGACTGTCGAATTTATCGTTTAGTTTCAATGACCTTGACTTGTCAGATTTAAGCGGTCTGCACCGTGATGTCTTTATAGATATTGCAACGTGTGTTAGTAAATTGCCCGCACCAATGCAGTTCTATTTAGATCGTGTTAAGTTTGTAAATTTGTAGCAAAAATAAAATACTTATTTTATAATAAATATGTCGTTTATTAGTAACTAAAATAAATAATTTATTATTGATGCAATATTATTCTAGGCAAATCTTTTCATGGCATTAGTAATACAAATCATGTATCATTTCCGAAAACCTTCAATCTAAATTAAGTTACTGTATATTATAAAAGAGATAACCGTTGGAACAACATTGAAATAACGTCCATAATAAAAGCGGAAAAACGTCCTAGTTTGTGCCTTACATTGCATTCTTTTAAGAAAGGGTAAATTTCAACCCTCCCTTTGTACCCCTCAATAGTATTCAAGTAACTATTAAATATCAAATACGTTCTTAATTTGGGATCTGTATATCTGGGAACCCATAAAACAATATATTACCCGATTTTTCAACTTCTTAATTTTCATCCCCTTTTTTCCCTAACCTCTTATTTTCGACAGAAGTATCAAAGAGGGCTTATTATTAAAATCTATTTAACCAAAGACCCATGAATGGACATAATACACGATCATTTACATAAAATCCCTATTTATTACCAATTAACCCCCCGTTTCAACCCCTTCCCCTCAACCGATTTTGCTCAAAAACAATCTGAACGGTCCTCGTATGGACCACTCACTGTGTACCAAATTTCAACTTGATGGCCTAGTTCTTTGGAAATTTATCGCGTAAACTAACAGACCACCAAACAAATTTTTTTCTTCGCCGAAATAATGTTTTTACACGTTTTCTCTTGGAGATGTGGAAGTAATATTTTATTTTATACATATTTTTTCTAACCTGATAATATAATGATTTTTAGAGGAGGCTCTTCAAATCCTGCGTCAGTATTACATCGTTTTGGTCCACAGAAAATTTATGAGATTACATCATTATAGAGCCTTTTGATGCTTGTTGAAATCGTACACATACATTTTCGTTCAAAATCATCCTCGTACAGTTTTTAATTATTATAGTTCTTTTCTAGAAGATCTGCTCTTCCAGCAGCCTCAAGCCACGCTATTGTTAGAACATAACAAGTAAAGACACTTATAACCAGGCATTTTCGCTCTAGTAAAGTAAAACGTCTCTATACGAAAATATAATGATATTTTATTTTTTTTTTAGATTTTCACATAATTACAAATAAAAATAAGTTTAAAACATCCAAATTCTGACAAAAACACCCCATTACCGAGACGGCCGTGAAACTTTATCGGTCCATCGGTCCCCGTACTTGTTGCCAAGAGGCCTGCCGCTCGGCTCCCCACTACTTTGTTCGCCGTCGCATGCAGCACAGGGGGGTACGGGAGTTTTCGCATCGCGGTCTGTGGAACAGACCATTGAAATTTGTCAGATATTTGCAAAAATAAAGAGTTTGATGCGTCCCCAAGAACCATAGCATTAGGCTTTACAAAGATTTTTGTTTTCGGTTGTCGGGGTCGATTATTGCAGCCCCTTTTTAATGAGACTCTAAAACAAGAAAGAATAAAACTGGAAAGGCACACCTTTGCCATTTCCTCCATCTAGAATTAGCATCGGATCTGACTATGGACTGATTTCTAGCAGTTTTTAAGGCGATTTATCGCTGGTAGAGGTACTAGAGACCGATTTACTAAGTGCTTTTAAAGTGTTGAATCGATTAATGGGTCATGCGTTATCTCAAGAAACTATTGAGTGGTCTTTTAATCCCCCTTCATCTCATTTAACATTTTTTTTCTCTTAAAAAAAAATAAATCAGAAAAATATCACATGACCATATTCGGCATTAATTTCGTGTAAAAAATTTTGGAATTCTCTGTGGTTGAGGCCGCGTGATTTAATGAAGTTCACAGTTTTTACGACCACTTTCATTACCTGTAATGTATCAAAGGAAGATCTTTCTGCTGTTTTTTCATCAAACCCACTTGCCCTTAACTTTTTCCTACCATGGAAGGTGCACCGTCTGTTACAACTGCAGAAAGGTTTGTCAATTCTAAATTATATCGCCTCAGTACTATCATCAGACACTTATAAATATCACATCCTTTTTTAGGTCCTTTAATCGGAAAAAGGGCAGCCATCTCTTCAGTGATTTCAAAATTATTATCAATGCCCCGAATAAATATACCCAATTGAGCGTTATCGGTTAAATCTGGTCTTTTGTTGAGCGCAACAGAATAATAGACGAACTTTGATGCACGTTTTTTTAGTGAATTTTCAATGTCTGCCGCTAACTCTTGGATTATTCTGGCGATAATAATACCAGACAAACTAACTGGACTAGTAGGCCTCTCTAGTAGTGATAATTTCTAGAATCATTAGAAAGATTGAATAGACATGCAACGCCATCTAGTGGCTTCCTAGGTAATCGTGATCGAGTGATCACAGAGTGGGTCTCTTCTAACTAGGTGGCGCTAGCGCCCTCGGAGTGTCATTCGCGGGCGCGGCGCGATGCAATATTTTCTTTAGCCTCTGGGAGCCTTAAGAAATTAGACGGCGGGCCGCGGGTTGAAGACCCTTACTCTAGACTTTCGTATCTTATATTTTTCATCTGGAATAGCGGTTTTCAGCATTTTTGGCTGCTGTTTAAGGAAGGTAATTTCGACGCAGAATTTAATTTTGGTCAAATTTTTGCTGTACGATGCACTTTTTAGTTGTAATAATATACAAATTGAAAAAGTGTCAAAATTTCACGGTTTTTTGGCTCTCAAAAGTTTAGGTCACCTCAGAAACTGTCCCAAACTCATACTACCTTTATTTGGAATGTCCAAAGTGAAATACAATAATTTTGAGTTTTCTGGGAAATAATGGAAGGCAAAAGTCTAAATGAACTAGGCTATAAGCCCTGTATATGAGAAGAAATTCAGAACTTCGAATAGAAAAAGAATAACGTTAAGTATTCCATATTTATTATTTAACTTTCTTCAAATAAAACAAGTGTTAATGTAAAAAATTTATTCTCAGTCTCACAAATTGTTACAAAAAAAGTTAAGTATTATACATTGCCATTTAACTTTTCTGAATACCTATCTTGGTTTAATTTTACTTTTTATAACTGGAAAACAAACGAAATATCACATTAATCAATACCGATCAATAAAGTGATTTTTTTTAACAAAGAAATAAACTCTATAGAAGCGGAAATAAGACATAAAGAGAGAAATGGCGGTAATGGTTTTTCAAAATTTTTACAAAAATACTACATTTTTTGTTTTAGATCTTTTTATATCTACTATATCAAATGGTAGATTCTTGTGTACATTACAGACAAAACTATCTTTTATTATACAGGGCGATCCAAATGAGAGTTAATATTATTTATATCTTCGTTGTTGTAAAATTGAATATAAAAGTAACTCAGACTTTCATGAAGAATTTAAATATATTTTCGACAATTGAACATCTAAGAAAAAAGATATATGATGAATTATCAATTTTTTTATTTTAAAAAACAATTATGTTATATAGAATAGACTTTATAAAATTTGCCTAGTTTTTCACAGATTCTAAAAACTTAGTAAAACATGTGTCATTACATTTAAAATAAGAAAATGTTTGATAAGTGGTTATCAATTATTTTTTAGAAAATAAATTTAAATTCTTCATAAAAATGTCAGTTAGCGCATTCTTACTCTGCTTTGGATCACCCCGTACATACAATCAGTAAATTATTTATATCTAATACAGTACATAATAAAAAAAGTCACTATACAGCAAATCCAATTCCCTTTTTATATCGTCTTTACTACGTTGTGAACACAGCCCATCTCAAAAAATTATCTACGTATCTCTAATTCACTCCTACTTCACTCAGAGCCCGAAACAGTTGATGTAGATTCCGCCGATACTATGACCCTCTTAGCTCGCCACTCTACCCAGACGAATGTGGATGTACCCAGAATGGCGAAGAGTACCAGAATACCTAGCTGTCCATAGAGTACCAAGGAGGATGCGTAGATGAAGCTTATAGCGGCCGCCACTGACTGAAAAATAAAACAAAATTTAATGCAAACTAACACTTTTTCAATACACCTTTCAAAAAATTAAAGTACATATAACTACGAGATAAATTCTAACAACAGGTTGCACAAACTAGACACACAAAAATAATAATAATAATAATAATAAGAGCTGGAAAACCAAACTGTCACTAAACCTAAATGGTGTGTCATAACTCTCAGAGAACCTGCAAATTCAAGGGCGGATCCAAGGAGGGGTGCCCCCCAAGGGCAAAAAAATGCGTATCCATAAAATTCCTCACCTGCTTGATGGACGAGCCACGCCAACTCGGTCGTTCATCTCTATAACGTTGTTGCGTACATAAGAACCGAATCTCGTAACTTATTTTATTATTAGTTTAATATAATCTTTAGCTTATATTGGTTAGTCGATTGGTAGTTGTGAAATAATTGATTACGACTAATTCATTTTTTTTTTCAGTTAACAAGGTAAACGAGGTATGCATTAAGTTGGTAAAGTTCCCGTCCCGCAGCCGTATGTGCAGTTATTAAAAAACTTTCTAAGAAATTTTACATCTTGATTCTATATGTTGAATAATTTCAACCAACCAAAGTAGGCGCCAGAAGTTAAACACAGGAATATCAAACCTATTAAAAAAAAGTGACATGACAAGTATAAACACCCGGCGCATCGTCTCACATCACCCTCCCACCCCAAGCATTTCCTCTGCATCCGCCCTTGTCCAAATTCGCAGGAGTATATTTTAAGGGGACAGTCTAGCCTCTATTTGATTCTGCCTGGCCTTGAACCTACTTAGCTCTATATTAAAGACACGGGAACCAAATAACAAAAAAACCTCATTGTCCGACTATTGCATCTGTTTCATGTTTATGGCTTAAAGGTTTACGCCGCAAACAAAGATCAGTTACATAATCTGCTGGAATTAGTATTATGTTTAGACATCAAAATGGAATTTGGCATCAGCAGCTGCGTTTTCATGCACTTTAACAGAAGAAAGATCCAGGAGTCGGGAAATGAGTTGACCGGATGCCGGATGTGAAAATTATTCTAATTTAAGATCCATGTCTATTTTTGTCGCTTCTAAAGCGCTTGAGGGCATATTTGCTTGTCAAAATGCAATAATAACGTCACAGCAAAGTCCATTGCAGGTTCTTCAAGACATTTATGTGTCAAAATGCCTCAAAAAAATTAAAAATTCCGCATATTGGTTTTTAAGTTAGATTTTCTGGTATTTTGGTAAATTTTGGAATCACATGGTAAATCGGAACATGTAGAAAACAAACTGAGATTTTTAAATATCTTTCGTTTTTATTAAAAATCTAAATAGCCCCTTTTATATTCACGTTCAATGTAAGAACCCTGTCAAATTTTACCTCTTTTAGTTTTTATACGATAGGGTCGGTTTTTCGGCAGGACTTTAAGGCAACAATGTTGTTTTAAAAGAAATACCCCATGAATGCAGAAATGCAACAGATAAGGCTAAATTATATATATATATATATATATATATATATATATATATATATATATATATACAATGTGTCCCAAATTTGGCTTACATGCATTGCTATCTCGTAAACCGCTATAGCTACAGGGTGGGTTAAATTAGGAAAGTTTTAGAGAATTTTATTACAAATTTGATGACGTTTTGAAGTTTAGGATATCTTTTGTGGTTTTCAAGATAATTGGGAAAAATCAAAATGGTGCATTTTCAACTTTTGCCCGTAGCTTCTAAACGACTCGTATTATGGTTTTATGGTTTATACATTATTAGGGCACTTTTATTAGAGGAACATTATGCAGGTAAAACGAAGTTTCTAGCTTCAATTGTTTTTGAGATATTGGCATCAACTTTTTATTTTCTTACCGACGCCATATTGGATTATTGTATTTTTGGAAAGATCTTTTTAAGAGCTTTCCAATGATGTATAACAAGGTAAGATTATTATTTTTCTTGAGCTCTAAAAACCAAAATAATTGTTTTTTTTTAAGTAGGCTTTGATTACGCATGGCGGCCATAATGAAACAAAAGAATGCCGCATGTCAACAATCATTTTGTGTTCCTGAATAGTACTTGTTATCATTTTCTCATTGTGCCGAGTTTTTACAAAGTTTATTTGAGTTTCTTATACTACTTAAAATGGAGGGTAATTATTCCAACGAAGAGAATTTGGATATGATAGAACTTTATTTTAAAGCAAATAGAAATACACAAGCAGATGCGCGTTCATACGAAGAACAATTTCCAGACCGACATCAACCAAGCCAAAGGCATTTCAGATTTCTAATTGTAAACTTGTTAGCTTATGGGTAAAAATATTAATTCAACCATCGATGTTTCAGATTTTCAACTAAGATATTATACTAACAGTGAATACCTAGTGACTAAAATGTAACTATCACACTATTGAAAATATCTAAACTAAATTTAAATTAACACATAAAAAAAATATAAGTTACACCACATGCCTCCCTCCATTTTCCACACATTTTTGACATTTCTCCAATACCTTCCGTGTAACCCTTCTTAAGGTGTTCCTGTTAATATTAGCAAAAACATCTCGGACTCTGTCTTCTAGCTCTCTGAGACTTTCTGGCGGAGAAAATTCGTAGACCTCATTTTTTGCGTATCCCCATAAATAAAAATCGGGAGGAGTAATATCTGGTGACCTTGCCGGCCAAGCAACAGGGCCATTATTAGCGATAATATTTTCCCCGAAAGTATTTCTGAGGACCGCCATCACCTCTCTGGTACCGTGAGCCGGACAGCCATCTTGTTGGAACCAAATATTTTGCAGGTCGTTTGGGGGAACAGAATTTATAACTTCTGGAATAATTTGTTCCCGTAATAGTTGCAAATATCTGTTACCCGATAAATTTTCTTGGAAAATGAACGGCCCAATCAAACGGTTATCTAAAATACAAATTGTTATGAGTGATTTAAAGCAGAAGTGCATTGTTTGGAATTACCTATAATGCCACACCACACATTGAACCCAAATTTTGTTTGTAAACGTCTTTCTTCTAAATTATGAGGATTCTCGGTGCCCCAGTAATGAGTATTATGTTTATTGAAAATTCCACAGTTTGTAAATCGTGTTTCATCTGTCCAAAGTACTTTAGAATGAAAGTTGGGTATTTGCTGGCATTTGTTGATGAACCATTCACTAAACGTGATTCTTCTAGCAAAATCATTTACCTGAAGACCCTGTACAATAGTAGGTTTATAGGGATGAAAGTGAAGTTTTTTCAAGACTCGTTGGACGGTTGATTTGGGAATTGCCGTTTGTTCTTCAATCTTTCTTACTGAGGTTGTTGGGTTGTCCCTGACACTTTCTATTATAGCTGCGTTTCTTGCTTCATTATCTATTGAATAGGTCTTTGGTTTCGGTTTCAAAAAAGACCCGTAGGCTAACAGGTTAACAATTAGAAATCTGAAATGCCTTTGGCTTGGTTGATGTCGGTCTGGAAATTGTTCTTCGTATGAACGCGCAGCTGCTTGTGTATTTCTATTTGCTTTAAAATAAAGTTCTATCATATCCAAATTCTCTTCGTTGGAATAATTACCCTCCATTTTAAGTGGTATAAGAAACTCAAATAAACTTTGTAAAAACTCGGCACAATGAGAAAATGATAACAAGTACTATTCAGGAACACAAAATGATTGTTGACATGCGGCATTCTTTTGTTTCATTATGGCCGCCATGCGTAATCAAAGCCTACTTAAAAAAAAACAATTATTTTGGTTTTTAGAGCTCAAGAAAAATAATAATCTTACCTTGTTATACATCATTGGAAAGCTCTTAAAAAGATCTTTCCAAAAATACAATAATCCAATATGGCGTCGGTAAGAAAATAAAAAGTTGATGCCAATATCTCAAAAACAATTGAAGCTAGAAACTTCGTTTTACCTGCATAATGTTCCTCTAATAAAAGTGCCCTAATAATGTATAAACCATAAAACCATAATACGAGTCGTTTAGAAGCTACGGGCAAAAGTTGAAAATGCACCATTTTGATTTTTCCCAATTATCTTGAAAACCACAAAAGATATCCTAAACTTCAAAAAGGCATCAAATTTGTAATAAAATTCTCTAAAACTTTTCTAATTTAACCCGCCCTGTAGCTATAGCGGTTTACGAGATAGCAATGCATGTAAGCCAAATTTGGGACACATTGTATATATATGTATATATATATATATATATATATATATATATATATATATATATATATATATATATATATATATATATATATATATATATATATATATATATATATATATATATATATTGATTTTTATTCCTTCACGGATGGAAAAATACAATGTGTTTTCATTCCGGGTGTACATCCGTTTACTACTGTCGTTCTGAAAAGAACAGTTTTGCTGACGTTTCGCCAAAATCACATTTAGCATTTTCGAAGCTTTCTTTCTTGCGTCCGAATAGAGACTGAAGTGTTGGTGACTGCGACGCTTCCTTTTATACCCCCACTCGGGGCCAAAGGTTATATCTGCGCAGGCGTTGGTCGTTAGTTATGTTTTCCGGATGGTGCTGTTGTTGCGCTAATTGCGCTTGAGTTTTTGCGATTTTAGATTTGTCGATTATTGTCTTCCATACTGTTGGTAGTTTTAATGATTCATCCCTTTTATTCAAATCACCTCGTTTTTCAATTTCTGTGGCAAATATCTTAATATCCAGATCCGTGCGATTAACTGAAACACAGACGAGACAGAACGAACTTAAAGTAATATCTAGTGCTTTAAAGAAAAATGGCTACACAAATCGCACCATAGAGAAAGCTATTAATGCACAGGTTTCCCGAACAACGAACAACAAAAATTATGAATCGGGAAGGCAACGAGTAGTCTTACCATATGTAAAAGGCACAACAGACAGAATCTGAAGAATTCTTAGGAAAGACAACATACAAACAATACACAAGCCACAAGCAACTATAGGTAAACTACTTGGAAACCCAAAAGATAAAATCAAACTGGAAAACCACGGAGTATACAGTATTCCGTGCCAGGACTGTGAAAAGTTGTACGTGGGGCAAACTAACAGGCGAATATCAGCAAGAGTGGAAGAGCATAAACACAGCATCAAAAATAAACAAACAACCTCAGCTTTATTCCTATATCATCAGGAAACCGACCATAAAATAAATTTCGATGGGTGTAGGGAGATTGCCAATATAGAACATTATAAGACCAGAATAATCCGAGAAGCCATAGAAATTGAAAAACAAGGATCTCTCAGTTCAGAATTTGGTACAGGTGTAGGTACGAATGTAAATGTAAAACCTCGAAAAGGAGCAGCCAAGATTCTGCAGCAAGAACTAGCATTTAAGCTTTCTCTCATGAAATGGACTGGTAGACAAGCACTTACCTAAAATACTTAAGGCTATTGGTATTCAAAACATAAAAAAGGCCATAACGATTGCGAATATACTGTAAAACCTGCCGAACCAATATATCTGAGATGTAAGATACAAAGTCGATTGAGAAAAGCTGCAATCTTGGATGCAGAATGCCATTCCAACGACCTATCCCCGGACCATATCGACAAGACCGCGTAGAACTGCTGGCTGAATTAGGGGCAGATGTTCCTGGAACCGACGCGCAATGGCATTCTGGTGACTATCCAGGATCAGGTGAGACTGATAAGGAACTAACTCAAGTTGATCGTCGAGGATCCCTCAGTTAGAATTAGGTACAGGTGTAGGTACGAATGTAAATGTAAAACCTCGAAAAGCAGCAGCCAAGATTCTGCAGCAAGAACTAGCATTTAAGCTTCAATTACTACAACTAGATAGAAATCCTAATTATAATATAATTGCAAAAATAATGCCTACAAAAAGAACACTGATTGACGTTACCACATGAAATAAAAAATTGCGTGGGAAGTAAAATAAAAATGTCACAAAGTAGGTACAGAAATTTAGAAAAGAAGAACTATAACAACTGTTCCAATCTGCTGCCTAGAGATGTAAAGTGTTGTATGTATTGGTTTGTTTAATATAAGTATGGCGTCCTTCGCTATTTTAAATTTTTCGGGCGAAGACGTGTAGCCATTTTTCTAAAAAAAAATTAACTGAGAACGAGACTTTTTATTAATTAATATATATTACAAATGACTGTTCTATCTTTCAAGTATCTCATGACTATGATGAATCTCATACTGGGAAACTAAGAGCCCCTAAATATAAAAATTAAATAACATCGAAAGCATACAGAGAAGGGAGAAACATCAAGATTGGCTGTCCCAGATTATTCCTAGAATAATGTTTATGATCGTTATTATCCGATAGTCAGAAACTAAAATCCTTCACAATTAACAACATTGAAAGAAAATGTTATTTAAAGAAGTGGAGTCTAACAAAGTGGTCTTTAGCAAGCCTAAATTAATATATCAAATGTTGGGAGACCCTTCTTTTACACTTAGACGCTTAACTTAACACTTGATAAGGGCGCTGATCGAAACTTAAATAATTTAAAATAAAAACAATACAACAATCAGCATGTTCCCTTGCCTAAAACTTTGATACAGGTATATATGCCAAACCTACCTGAGTAAACTTAAATATCGCGAATGCTGACGCACTGTCGCTAGCATATACTCCTCCCAAAATAGAATAGATCTGTGTATTGTAGCAAGCGTCTCCTAAACCAAGTAAGAAAGAACATAAGATGGCCAAAACGGCGTTGCTGGTGATGAAGGCTTGTTCTGTAGTCTCTCCGAATGGAGAACTATTCGGAAGGTTCAGGAATATTACGAAAAAGCTGATGATATGCAAGACGAATCCGGCAATGACTATAGGATCTCTGCCCCATTTGATCGTCCTGGATCCCAAAAGACCAAATGCTGCTCCACCTGTAATTAAAAAGATTTCAATTAGGATAGCTAAATCTATTTCAAAAATTGGCAAATGAATATTCTCAGTCTAGACATTTGCTATGTACAATTTTGTGTGCAAATTACAGTAGTAGGAATAGGTAAAAAAGATAGATATGAAATGAAAATAAGATATGAAAATTATACGAATAGTGAATAATAAACCTCACGAAATATTAAACAGATGAGAGAGAAAAAAGTAAAGAAATATTTTAAAAAATAGATAAGACTTGTTTAGACCTATTAACTGTGCTTGGAAGAAAATTTGAAAACCAAAAAAAAAATGCGCTTACCTAAGACTTCTCCAAGACCAATAAATATTCCAGATAAGCCCACCAACTCTTTTCTGTTTGGTAAGTTTTCCGTGAAACTTATACATGAGCCATAAACTCCACTCCAGAATCCCAATTCTATACCTAAAATCAAAAAATATACTAATTAGTTTAAGCAATATGGATTCAACTGGTGGAATCTGGGGATCTTCGCCACCCAAAATAAAATTAGCTCCACTAGGAACGTTCACAATTCCTGTTGCAAATCAGTGGCGTAACTACAGATCTTGCCCCCCCCCCGCAGTTTTCAATAAAGGGTCTCCTATATGCACGACAGAAAATAACTGATGACAAAAAACAGGTCATCCATAGTTTTATAGTTTTCTTTGGGTTGCAGTACATACTGGGGTATTTTAGCACATATAAGATGTCCGGAACAACGGAATGATAAATTTCGGCATTAATAAATATTTTAAAAACGTTTATATTAAGCTAGGTCCAGAAATACCTCAGTAGGGAGTTACTGGCCTATCCAAGAAACAATTTAACCTCTATGAAGGCTTTCGCAATAGTGATAAAAACGTTTCATAAGCCTTCTCAAAAAAAACCTTCTTAAGTTTAATCATTCTATTAAGTAGTAAGAAAGGTTTACATTGCTTATTATTTGATTTTGAGTTAGTGTTTAAAGTAATAAATAGATATGTAACATGAATCTCACCTGTATAAAGAAATGTAACGCACAACATTAGCATATCTCTTGTCAAGAATAAACGGACAGCTCCTAAAAGGGCCTGAACAGGTCCGCTAGGTGTGCGATCATTTTTGTCAGAGCCTTCGTTATCGTTGTCATTCTCTGGAGGTTTTGGGAAAAATACCATTACCAATATTCCGCTTAATGCGATGGCCGACAAAGTCCAAACAACTATTTGTCTCGTCGTGCTGTCGACTGTGTCTTTTCCACGGAAAACGAAATAGACGAAAGTGTTGCCAACAAACATGCTAAAACATGAAAAGAAGTTAAAATATTAGATTGCACCATTGGCTTTATATAATATTAGATAATGTTAGGATATCATGGGTTTAGACCATATCAAAATGGAATCACTTTCCGACGTTTCCTTTTTGATTACACGAAACATTTTCAGGGATTTTTATTTCACGAGATCGGAACACTGAATAACCTCGAAGAGATTTTGACCGACTTTTATACCTGACCAGTGCTCACCGAACCTATATATTTATTGAAATTATTGGTATGTTTATAACTTTCAGTAGATTCTCTAATTTTTCGTTTTCAAAAACCTAGAACGACGCAAGAACTGTGAAATACTTTTTTAGAAAAATTTGATCAACAGTAAAAGTTATGTAAACGCTGCGCCATAAGGTTAGAATATTTGGCAGGATCAACAATGGTTATGTTCCTGGTGGGTTTGTATATATACACGTTCGAACGTATTGCTTATCAATGCTGCAATAGCGTAATTGGTTGAACAATGGGCTAGATTCTAGAATATGCAGCGGTGCGGGTTCAATCCCCACTCGTGTCATACCTTTTGCTGTTAATTTAATATTTCTAAAAAAATATTTCACAGTTTAAAAACAAACTGATAAAATCCTTCTATTATAACTTCTTTTACATTTATCTTATGTCCAATGTAATCCTGGTGTTCAGATACAGCAGATTGTTTCTTTCTAATATAACAAATAAAAATTGTTATCAAAGAAATATTCCGAATTAAAACCACATAACAAAGTCCAAGTACTTTCTAGAGGAGTACAGCGCGCGACAAGAAAAACTAATCCTCATAACCGAATATCTATAGGTGATACTGAAGCGTTGTTATTTCACTGGTGTAACCAGATGGAGCCGGAGATAGAGAGGCAGCTGCTTATTTTCCTTCAGGAGCATCTCGAATAAAAGTTGAGTCGGAATACCTGCACACATGTGGAGAACAAATATCTTCGCGGTAAAGTAGGATAGTTATTTCTATTAGGTCTCATTTTAAAGAAAAACTGAAATAGCTTTGTTTAGAACGTTTTTTTTTTAAAATTGCTATGATTTCATTTCTTATGTTTTCTTTTAGATCTTCAATTGTGTGGGGTTTATCTTCTTAGACTTTCGATTTAAAATATCCCCACATCCAAAAATCATATACTGTTAAATCACATGACCCAGGAGGTGGCCACGAATAATCAGGTGTCTTGAAATTAAACGACCCGGAAACATTTGTCGGAAATTTTGTATAGAAATTCTCGCGGTGTTGTAGGTAGCCCCATCCTGTTGAAACCGTATTGGGTTTTATTGAAATTGCGCAGTTGTAGTCCAAAAAATGTTTGTAACATATGCGCATATCTTTCTGCATTTACAGTACCGTTGACTCAATTTTCATACTCAGAAAACAAATAAGGACTTATAATTCTGTCCATTGATACTGCACACCAAACGGTAACTTTTTGCTCGTGTAAAGGCTGTTGGTGAATCTGTCTTTGATTTTCAGGGGACCAATATCGCTAGTTTTGCTATTGCTAAAAAAAATTGAGAAAAAATAAACTTAGGTGTAAAATCTGTTTCGTTTAATTGTTATTTCACCCATTTTGTATGAACAATATACTTTATGGTATAAACTACAAATGTAACGAAAAACAATAACAGCTGAAAGCCAAGGCCGTTTTTAGGGGTGTGCACGGTGTGCCGGCACAAAGGCGGCCAAATTATTGGGGCGGCCGCAGGCCGCCCGCCAAAAACACAAAATTAGCCATTTGATTACAAAAATATACCTATATTTTTGTTTTCAAAATAAAGAAAAATTAAATTACATTTTGTTAGGCTTTTAAGATAAAACATTCATAAGAAATTTATTACCGGTCATTTCTTTTTTTGCTGTGCATGAGTTGCCGAAATTACAATAGAACTATTTATAGCAGCGTTCCTTGGAAAAGCAATAAAAATGATAGATAAGGGCGGCCGCCTTTCAATGCAAAAATGTTTGTTTATACTTCATAATTGGTATGTGTACAGTATATAGTTTTATATAGCTCTATATACTGTAGAATGGGGCAGTTTTTAAATGTTTTGTTTTTCTTTTTAGTATTCGATTAACTAGCGAGAGTTTAACAGTGATATAAAGTGTTTGTTGTTTAGTTATTTTTTTCTACATTTTGCAAAAGTGAAATTTCAAAAGAAACAAATTTTCGTAATTTAAAAAGGTAAGTTCTTCGGATAGATATTACTTTACTTAATATTACCATCCAAATCCGCATCTTACGTTTTGGATTTAATATTAAACATGTGAAAAAAAATTTTTTTTAGCTTGAGATCAAAAAGTGGTTTATTGTTAATTTTATGTCTAGATTAATTTTCTATATTTCAAGTTTTAAAAAATGTATAAAGTAGTTTTACTAATTTACTTATCTAATAAAAATATAATAATTATATTTATTTTTTGGGTCATTTTAAAAACAAAATCAGATGCTAGATTACAATTTTACTTATTATTTATAAAAAATTCCATTTGGTGCGAACTTAATTGGGGATACTATAAAATTATATCTTCGCAGATTCAGAACTATTACATAAACTAAATTTTCTAACTTTAATTACCTTTCAATTTTATTTCCAGATGTCCGATAGAAAAACAAAACGTTTATCTGGAGCTCAATATAAAAAAAGAAAATTAGAAAAGGAAGAAAACAAAAAAAAATTAAGTGGATCTTTGCAAAAATATTTAGTTCCATCAACATCGTCACAGGGTACAGATACAATTGAGGATGAAAATGTAAAGGATGCACATAAAGTAAGCGACCCTGAAGAAAAAAAACACCCTGAATCAAATACAGAAATAGATAATGAAGAAAAGATGCTCTTAACCGATGGTAATCCTAACTTAAACGAAGTTATCCCTGAAACTAATGATGATTTTGATGTCAGCGACCCATTCACCTGGCCGGATATTTTACAAAATCAAGTTATTGAGCAAATAGTACAAAACGATTTTCAGCATATAGAAGAAAAATTTCCTTCTGATGAATCGGGAAGGAAATTTTCTTCAACTCAATATTTTCGAATTTTGCCAAATGGTGAAAAAATTAAAAGAGCTTGGTTGGTATACTCTTGTAGAGCAAATAGCATTTTTTGTCTTTGTTGTAAAATATTTTGTAAGGAAGTGTTTAAGTTAAATAGCAAAATGGGGTATTCTGATTGGCGACATCTTTCACATATTTTATCCAAGCATGAATCTTCAGTACATCACTTGCAAGCTAATCAAAAATGGGTTGAGTTAAAAATGTCATTAAATAAAAAATTAACTATTGACAAAGAACGGCAAAATTATTTTGAACTTGAAAGGGAACGCTGGCGCTCTATCTTAAAAAGAGTTATTGCAATTATTCAATTTTTAGCTGGACAACCATTGGCATTTCGTGGAAAAAGTTCCGTCTTATACGAACAAAATAATGGCAATTTTTTAAAAGCTGTTGAAATGGTGGCAAAATTTGACCCAGTGTTATCCGATCATCTAAAAAAAATTACAAAGACCCAAGAATCAAAAAGTAAAATAACTCACTATTTGGGAATTCATTTTCAAAACGAAATAATTACTTTGCTAGCAAAAAATATTTGCCATCATTTTACGACACTCTTAAAAAAATCCAAATATTTTTCCATAATTTTAGATTCTACTCCAGATGCAAGTCATACAGAGCAAATTACATTTGTAGTCAGATATGTAGACTGTAACGAAGAAAATGTTGTCATAAAAGAGTGTTTTTTGGGTTTTTTTCCTATTTTATATACAACTGGGGAAGGGATTTTTAACCTATTGGTTAATGATATTTTGCCTAAGTTTGAATTAGATATTAGGGATATAAGAGGTCAGGGCTATGATAATGGGGCCAATATGTCCGGAAAACATATCGGACTTCAACAAAGGGTAAAAAATATTAATTCCAGGGCTATATTTGTTCCTTGCACCGCTCACACACTAAATCTAGTAATAAACGATTCCGCTAAAATCTCCCACGAAACAATACATTTTTTTAACATCGTGCAGGAACTGTATGTATTCTTTTCTTCTTCTCCTTTTCGTTGGGATGTTTTAAAAAAAAAATGTTAGTAATTTAAATCTTACATCGGTAAGTGACACCCGATGGGAAAGCAGAGTTAAAGCGCTTAGACCACTTCGGAATCAACTAGGAAATATTTGTAAAGCTTTGGTTGAGCTTTCAGAAGATGTTACAAGAGACTCAAAAACAAAACTAAGTGCCAATTCATTATTAGAAAAAATAAAATCATTTACTTTTATCTCTAGCTTAGTCATATGGTACGAGTTATTAGTTAAAATTGACGTAGTCAGTAAATTATTGCAAAAAATTAATATTGATCTGACTCAGTGTGTCACATCATTAAAACATGTACTTAACTTTATTAACGAAATGCGATCGGACCAAAGTTTTAACACTTACATAGAAATTTCATCCAATTTAGCAAATGAAATTGATGTGGAACCAGATTTTCCAGAAGTTCGTATAAGGCGGAAAAAATCCCAATTTAGTTATGAAAGTACAGACAATGTATTAACTAACGAACGAGAGAAATTTAAAATAAATTTTTATTATACTGTTATTGACCGAGCTAGAATATCAGTAGAAGAAAGGTTTAATTCTCTTTCGTATTGCAGTAATATTTTTAACTTTTTAACAGGGTTTCATGATGTGACATCGGATGATTTAAAACAAAAATGCGTTGAACTTGAAATCGCATTAACCGAAGACGAATCGAGGGATATAAGTGGCGTAGAACTATTTGAAGAAATTGTTACATTTAAATCTCTAACAGATCAAATCAAACCTATTGAGATTCTAAAATTTATTTATAGTAATAATTTGGTCTCATCTTTTCCTAATTTATGTATAAGCTTGAGAATTTTTTTAACAATACCAGTAACGGTTGCATCTGGTGAACGGTCATTCTCAAAATTAAAAATAATAAAAAACTATTTAAGATCTTCTATGTCACAGGAAAGGCTTACAAATTTAGGTATAATTGCCATTGAAAATGAAATTTGTGAAAATTTAGACCATAATAAAATAATAGACGAGTTCGCAAGTACAAAAGCCAGAAAAATATTTTTGAAATGAAGAGGTTGTTTTTTTATTGGGACTTGCTTAGTTTTATACTTAGATACAATATAAAAGATACCAATTTTTGTTTGTTTGGCTTTTATATTATTTGATATTTAAATAATTAATAGTTTAAACATTTGTATTTTGTTTTATGTTGTTTATTGTTTCGTTTAATAGATTATTACTTTATGTTATGATACAATGTTACTTGTTAATGTATACGTAGGAACTTAAATATATTTTTTGTTCAATAAATATTGTTTTTTTTTGTTATAAAAGGGCGGCCGTTTTATTTCTGCACAAAGGCGGCCGAGGGGCTAGGAACGGCCCTGCTGAAAGCTACATACGGCAGTCGGTTTTTTTTGTACCATGCGATCAATTTATCTTGATAACATTTCATCCGGCCATTCTCCTTTAATTTTAAAGTTAGCCACATGAACCAGAAAACAAATTTTAGGGTTGGTAACGGTTGGTTAAGAAGTTTTTTTCTAGTAATTCAAAAAAACGAAAGACTATCTATTTTACAAAAAAAACAAAAGACTATCAATTTTGCAAGTTATCACCATAAGTATTTTTAAATGGGACAGCCTGCTTATTATATGACCCTCAAATGACTCTCTTCTTCCAAATTATAAATATACAATAATATAACAAATTCGTTTCTCACCATTGGGAATTCGAAAACCGTAAGAGATACAGAGTTGGTTCAATGGGGCAAAGTTGCGCAATTTAGGTGTTATTAACATGCCGTCGAAAAATTTGTAAAGTTCCGACTACTTCCGAAGATTGGCTTTTTCGTTTTTAATTTTTTCTGACTATGTTTGGAAAGATAAAATAAAATAAATTTCACATTTCCACAGCCACTTTTTGTCCTCTCCTCTATAAAACGGTGCCGTCAGATTTGTAATGCGACGTTTTGTCTTCGAGGCACCATCATCAAATTCATTATTTTAAATACGGACCTGGATTTTTTATAGCAAATTTTAAGTCAATAGTGTATTTTGTGTCTAAGGGCTAACTAAGGTTTTCAAAAAATACGACGTTTCGACCCTAAAATGCACATCACCAGTTACTTTTTGCGGAAATAGTAATCATATTTTGCAAACTAAAGGTAGTAGGTAGTTCATAATCCTATTTTGCATCCTCTAACACTAGTTAATTACTTCGGGAAAAGGCTGAAACACGACCGTCAAGACAGCCTTGAACTTCACCCATAATTAATGTAAATCGGTAATTTTTCTTTCTTATACTTATTAATAAAAGTTGATTTATTATAGTTGTTATTATTAATATGAAAGGACACCAAATAACTTTTGAATAACTGAATATTTTTATCTTACCGACCTCTGTAGACCTTTATAAACGATATTTCGGTTCTTATGTTCTTAATAGCTGCTATTGCTAATTATCATTTGTATCGCATTTTTTTTTAGATCTTTAAAAGGTGGGCTCTTACCATATAAGGGATGTGAACTAGGATTATGAACTACTTTTGTTGTAAAATAAAACGATTACGTTACGATTTCCGCAACAAGTAACTGGTGGTGTACTTTTTAAGGTCGAAACACCGCATTTAAAAAAACCTTATATAGCCCTTAGACATAGAATAAACTAGTGATTTAAAATTTGCAATAAAAAATCCAGGTCCGTATTTAAAAAATGAAGTTAATGATGACACCATCGAATGACACCTCGAAGACGAAACGTCGTTTTTAAAATCTAACTGAACCATCTTGTAGAGGACAAAATGTAGCTATGAAAATGTAGAATTTATTTTGCCTTATCTTTTCAAACATAGTTAGAAAAAATGAAAAACAAAAACGCCAGTTTTCGGTTTTTTACAAATATCTTCGGGAGTAGTCGGAACCTTAAAAATTTCTCAACGGCATATTAAAGACACCTAAATTGCGCATTTTTGCCCCCTCGGTCCAACTCTGTATCTCTTACGGTTTTTGAATGGTGAGAAACGAATTTGTTATCTGCCATAAAGCCCGCTACTCACTATTTGGTTTGATTCGTTCATTCATATCAATATTTCATCCACACTATACATCAATTTTTATTTAATTCGTTCGCATGGATTTCATATATTCCAATGTTTGACAATTCACAAAAAACAATAGATTTGATGGGGACGAATAGTTCGTCGAAGTCAAAGCCTACGTCGCACGGGCGAACGGGATCCTCCAGACTATGCGGGCGAATCAACGAATGGACGAATGAAGCACTATACTAATCAATATAATCACTATTCGGACAATCGGGCTTAAGAGGCGGGGCTTTTTCCGAGTCTTTCTAACATAGTGCCTCTTGCGACATTGACATGACAATTTCTCGGGTGTCTCTGAAGATAAAATTAATAAAACCAGATATATTTGTAACCTGCAAGAAGAGACCCAGTTGAGAAACATAGGTAATAATAAACAAGGTATCCCATTTAAAAAATAAAACTCTCGTAAAATTAGTAGTTTTTGTTTTTTTTTTGTTCGAATTATTAGAAAAAAAACTTATTAAGCAAACTCTACAATTGTTTTTTGGTCTACATGGCTAACTTTAAAACTAAAGGAGATAAAGCAGGTTAAAATATTACCAAGATAAAGTGATCGCACTATAAAGTGCGGGACACGAAAGAAAACCGGGCGGTCCTTAAAATAAAGGTTCATAGTCTTAAGCAAGCGGAAAAGTAAAATTTGTGTACGCAAATAAATTTTATGTTATTTTAATTGTTGTAATAGTTTGCCGCTTCACCTATAAAGTGCGCCAGCTAAGCGATATGGAAAATTAATCGAGGATTTAGTAAATTTCGCACTGGTCCACTTGTAATTGGGATGTGCCTAGAGTCTCCATGCACATGCCGCTAGAAGGTTCTAGCTATTTCCAGTGGCGCCTATACACTTCAAGCATTTGTTTTCATTTCTATATAAATGCGTTGCGTTGAATTTGAATTATTATTTCGAAGTAACGATGGCGAGCAAAAGAGGAAAACAATTCGAAGCGGTGCACGTGAAGTTATTGCGAGCGTTATAGACGCCTGTACTAGAGAAGCTGAAAATAATAGTTTGGCTATTCCAATTCAAAAGCGAACAGAACGCGCTGCGTTTTACACTGGCGTTTCGGAAAGTAATGTAAGAAAAATTCAAAGAGAACATAATGATCGCTCATGTTCTACTTCACCTTTAAAATCTCCTAGTAAAAAAAAGACCCCGAGTATCATACAAAGATAAAATTGACGATGGTGATTTTCAAGTAATTCGACGAACAATAGAGAATTTTTATATAAACTTAAAGAAGGTTCCGACCTGGAAACCCCTACTTCGTGCTGTAAAGAACAAAATAGATTTTGCGTACGGGTATAAAACCTTAAATCGGCTTTTACGATCAAATGGTTTTGTTTGGCGCAAGTGCCAAAATAAACGAAAATTGCTCATTGAGAGACCAAATATTTTTCACTGGCTGGTGAAATATCTATCAACTGTAAGGCAATATAGGCAAGAAGGAAGCAATATTGTGTACCTAGACGAAACCTGGGTAGATAATGATATGACAGTGAACAAATGCTGGCAAAGTGAAAGCGTTACAGGTGTTGTTCAGGGAATCCGCTCTAGTAGTCGCTTTATTTTAGTTCATGCTGGTTCAGAAGCCGGATTTGTTCCAGGTGCTGCTTTAGTTTTTCGCTTGGGACTAACAACTGGAGACTATCGTGGACAGATGAATAGAGATAATTTTGAAAAGTGGATGTTCGAGGAGCTTCTACCTAACATTCCTCCCAAATCAGTAGTGGTAATGGATAATGCGTCTTATCATTCTCACGTAGAAGATAAAGTGCCAACTAAATACTCTACAAAAGCTTATATGATATCGTGGCTTAAATTGAACAATCTTGTATGTGATCCTACATGGAGAAAATATCAATTATATGAAGTAATATCAGCCAACAAGCCTAGAGAAAAAAGTATAAAATTGACGGTCTTTTACGTAACCTCGGTCATACACCTTTAAGGCTGCCTCCATATATGTGCGACCTCAAACCTGTTGAATTTGCATGGGCAGGAGTAAAAAAATATATTCGAGAGCGCAACACCGGTGAACTTTCAATTAAAGATTTAAATAAAATAACATTAGAAGCGATTTACTCAATATCGGCTGAAAATTGGAAATCGTATGTTAAACATGTTCGTTCTATTGAAGATAAATACTGGGAAGTAGATGGCAAAATTGAAACGGTTATTGATGATTTAGTTATCACACTGGGATCTTCAAGTAGTGACGACGAAACCTCATCATTTTCAGAGGAAGACAACGATTTAGAAGGAATCGAACCATTAGAATCACAGCCGACAACCTCAAAAATGGCTTAGTTTTTTTTCATATATTTTGTAAAATTGTTCATAAAGTAGCTGTCAATAAACTGCTTCAAAATAATTAATTTTCTGTTCAATACCGGGTGTCAAAAAATATCTAATATTGCAATTAATATTTGAAAAACTACAGAACTCATATTTTTCCAAAATTAACACATCAATGTAGTTATAATAGGGGAGCCAGCACTGATTCCAGTGAACAAGATTTATCAAAATTTTAACTTATGCAGTTCGACTTTGGTCTATTCGGGTATGCCAAAAGTGACCAGTCATATTAGTTTGTACAGGGGGCGTCATTGTGAAGTACTATACAGGGCGTTTCCTAATTGCGTGCTAATGTTAAAGGGGGGTGATTCTTGGACCTTTTTAAAAAAAAAAGTTTAATATGAATCTAAAAGTCTTAACTTTGGAGATACAGGGTTTTAAAAAAACATTTTTTTTAAATCCTAATTCTGATGCTATTATTAGATAAATAACTGTGTGAAATTTGATACACGTCTTTTATGCATCAAAGGGCATTTTTTATTAACAATCAATTTTTGAAATTTCTACCAGTGGCGTACATATGTAATTAACCTGGGTAAATCCGTATGCTTCTTAATGCATAGAAGACGTGTATCAAATGCAATTATCTACAATAGCATCAGAATTGGGATGAAAAAAAAATTTTTCTTTTTAAACTTTACCATCCTGTATCTCAAAAGTTAAGACTTTTAGGATATAAAAACACCCACTTTAACATCAGCACGCAATTAGGAAACGCCTTTATAGTACTTCACAATGACGGCCCCTGTATAAAGTAATATGACAAACGGAGACAGACGGCCACTTTTGGCATACCCGAGTAGCCCAAAGTCGAACTGCTTAAATTGAAATTTTGATAAATCTTGTTCACTGGATCTGATACTGGCTGCCCTTGTAAAATCTGGACTTGTAAATCGTGTATCACTATACTGGGTGATGCAATAATAGTGGACGTAGGCAGTAGCCCGGGAACCGTTAATGACAGAACTCAAAAAAAAATATATTTACAGGTAAATCGATCAAGAAAAATCAAAATTAAATCATTTTAAAATTCGAAAGTTCGCCGTTTTTGCAACACAAAAGAGATATAAAAGTGCGGTACACGAAGAAAACAGACAAATATAGATAAAAGTTCATTAAGCATAGTTACATTTTTTAATTATCTGAAGTGACAAATATAGATAAAGGTTCATTAAGCACATTTACATTTTTTAATTATCTGAAGTGTGTATAGTCAAAAAGGAGTGCCATATTATTTAAAGAACGACGGGACACCCCTGGTTTAAAGATATTTCTTGGCCGACCTTCCTAAACCGATTGACTTCGCCCGGTTTTCTTTCGTGTCCCGCACTTTACCTTGACTCTAGAAACGACCCTGAATATATGTGCTGCAATTTACTCCGAACGAATAACATAATTTAGACCTTCCCCCCCCCCCACCATAAAAGTTGAACAATATACATAACCAACCTGTATATTATTATTTCAATTAAAGGGTCACGTCTTACATATTATTAATATACCAGGTTTGATACCTTTATATTTAAAAACAACCAAGAAAATTGACAGAAACCGTGCTATAAGAGGCGTCTTTAGCAGGGTTTTTTGTTAATTTTGTCGGTTGTTTTTAAAGATAAATGTATCAAACCTGGTATATTTATAATGGGCAAGACGAGACCCATTTAATGAAATAATAATATAAAGGGTGTCCCATTAAAAACAAAATATAGGTTATGTATATTTTTTAGTTTATTTATGATTTTTCCATTTTTTAATGAAGTTGGGTGTGAAAATATAATGAATAACCCTTTTTTAATGAAGTTTATATATTTTTAATAATTACTCGAGTGAAACGATAGCTCACAAGGTCGAAAAATTTTAAGTTTCAAAATTTTAAATTTCGAGTTTGAAAATTTTCGCTTTTAACATACGAACATTTCGAATAACAAGCTTGTAAGCTAAATAAAACTGTGACGAAAATGGCATTTCATTATAAACAATGAATAATCATGAAATTTTGATTCCAACGACAACTTGATTAAAAGTCTTTTGCTATATAGAGTTCTAGTGGAAAAAAGGGAAGTATTGTAATCATGAAAAAATCACCCTCCCAGGTTTTCACAGAACTTACGTTTTAGAATCCCTAGATGCAACAAAACATGTTTTTTTCAATTCCGTCGGTCTGTGGGTCTGTCTGTCTGTCAGTCTATCTGTCGGTTTGACAGTTAGACTTCAAATTTTGGTCAAAAATTAAGGGATAGCATGATAATTTGGTAAAATCCAATACGGCAAAACAAAATGGCAACCTAATGGAATGTTAAAAAAATTATTTCTAAAAAAATGGTGGCGAAAGGAAATGGCGAATTGATAAAATATTTTAAAAATCACCCCTAAATGCCAAAAAACATGTTTTCTCAATTCCGTCGGTCTGTCTGGCAGTTCGCGGCATGGCGGCCTAATGGCAGTTCGCGGCATAGCGGCCTAATGAAAGATTTAAAATACCAGCCAGAAAAAACTACCTATTAAATTAATTTTAAATTTTGTGTAAGCATTAAATGTGATATAGAGATAAACTAGTAGAATTGTGGTACGAATTCAAGATGGCAGAAAAGCTTGGCGGCCAAATAAAATGTTTAAAAATTTTGTTATTCAATTGACTTCAAATTTTGCACAAAATGAAATTTGATATTGGGGTAAACTGTATTGAACACAGTACATATACAGGGTGTCAATTAAGTACTTGTTCAAACTTTAAGGGGTGATTCTTTGACTAATTTTAGGACGAAAAGTTCATATGAACATGGGTCTGAAACGGCTTTGTTTCTGAGATACAGAGCGTCCAAAAAAAACAATTTTATTTGGTTTTTTGCTTATATTTTTGTTAAGGAACAAGACAATTGGACAAAATTTGAGATTCTGGGTATACTGATGACGAGAAATTCAAATATTAACTTAGTTTTTTATTTAATGTTAGAGGGCGCCACATACAGTGTTGTTCCTAAATTTAATTGACCATAACTTTTTTGTAAAGCCTTTTATGTCATTTTTGACCATTCTCCATTTAATTCTACAGAAAAAAGGTGTCCTTAGTATTTGTCGCTAAAAGCAGCCATTTTGGATAAAAAAGGGTTTGAAGTTAAATCCGCGTTGAATTTTTTTAAATCACTTTCGAGATTTCGAAAAATAAGCAAAAAAAATATATCTTTTATTGATTGTATTATCAGGTAAAAAACTTAAATCATTTACAAGACTAAAACTAAACTAGTTAATATCATTATTTTACAATAATTGTTGAGAATGACCACCGCCTACTTCAACGCACGCAATAAGTCGCCTTAACATTGATTGCCGAACTCTTTCAAATATACCTGGCGTCTGATTAATAATGGCACAAGATTCAAATATCCTATTTCTTAGATCTTGTTCATTTTGGACTGGACTTTTATAAACCAAAGACTTCAAGTGACCTCACAGAAAATAATCCAAATGATTCAAATCTGGTGATCTGGGAGGACAGGCTTGTGGTCCAGCTCTTCCTATCCAACGGTTAGGATAATTCTCGTACAGAAATTGACGCGCAACGACACTAAAGTGTGGCGGATCTCCATCGTGCATTAACCACATCCTGTTTCCGGTTTCTAAAACAACTTCCTCTAAATGGTTGGGAAGTTCGTGCTCCAAAAATCTTCGATATTCTTCGCCATTAAGCCTTTGCGGAAGAATGCAAGGTCCAATAAGGTAATCACGGATAATTCCTACCCAAATATTGAGAGAAAATAGCACCTGAAAATGATTTCTTCTGATAGCATTCGGATTATCCTCAGCCCAGATATGGTTGTTATGAAAGTTAATTATGGAATTTCGAGAAAACTAGGCTATATCTGTGAAAAGCACATAGCTTAAGAAATCCGGGGTTCGTACTAATCTATTACCAACCAAACATAAAAGCGAGTCTGAAGGGAAAATTTCTAGGTAATAGAGCCTGCACACGTTGCATATTCATTATTGCATATATATTATTCTAAATCAACTGCCATGACTGATTCTGTTACTATGGAAACCTCTCAATTGTTTTCCAAGGCCTGCTATGGATTCACCTATACTATTTTCTTGTGAACAGCGGCTGCAGAGGAAAGATGCAGCACATTTTTATGATTTTATTATTTTTATCCAATTTTCACTAATTTGGTAATTGTGATATGTTAATGTGATAGAGTAACATAGCACATGATTTTGTAAAAGTATTTTTTCGCTTATTTTTTATATGTAAATTTGAATGGAGAATAGGTCTGCCTAAATGACATAAAAGGTTTCACAAAAAAGTTATGGTTAATTAAATTCAGGAACAACACTGTATGTGGCGCCTTCTAACATTAAATAAAAAAGTAAGCTAATATTTGAATTACTCATCGTCAATATACCCAGAATCTCAAATTTTGTCCAATTGTCATGTTCCTTAACAAAAATATAAGCAAAAATCCAAATAAAATTGTTTTTTGGACGCCCTGTATCTCAGAAACAAAGCCGTTTCAGACCCATGTTCATATGAACTTTTAATCTTAAAATTAGTCAAAGAATCACCCCTTAAATTTTGTACAAGTCCGAGTAAAGAAAATTTACCGATTTTTTCTTAAGGAACCTACCTTATACTGCATGAGCGTCGCTTGTTTTCTTGGCTAATCGGTTTATACTTTTGCTATCCAAAACCATACAAAGGGGAGAAATCAAGATTTAATTATAGGGATCGTGAAAAACAAAAATTTGTCAATAAACTAGTTATACATAAAGATCATATAATCAATAATTACTGATATTATTAATAATCTGGTAAAGTCCCACCGTAATTACAAAATACAGACAATGAACAATCGGGATTGAAAATCGAAAAAATGGTTAAGCAGCATCATAAATACTGTTATTATTATTATCTTATCTTATGTTATATGTCAGTTTAATTCTTTTGATATTCAGTATGATTCAGTTTAAAATACGCAGTGAATTCAATACTTAGAAAATAGTACCGACTAAAAAAAGCACTGAAAAGTTAAAAATAAGATTTTATTCCATCTTGACAAATTGAGTCCGCGATAAATTTCTTTAATATATTGCCTTGAAATTGAAAAATTGAACAAAACTTTTTTTTGTGCCAGTTTATTGTATAGTTGGGGTGGGGTGTGTATGGGGAAAAAAGGGTATTATAAAAATATCGTATTACATATGGCTTTCGGGGTTTTTAATGGTACGAACTTCAATTTTACTCACCATTTTGAATTTTGGAAATGCGTACTGCTAATTTGTTTTTATATCTTTTAATTGTATTTAATCTATTTATATAATATTAGTACGGTGATTCTGGCGAAATTTTATATGCAATGAAATTAGCTTATTTTATTAGGGACGTCCAGAATTTTATCCTTGGTGTGTTGATTATTTGAGTAAATACAAAAATTTTTATAACAGTAAAATATTTTTTCGTTGTACTGATAGAAAGAAGTCTAATCAGGTGATTAGTGTTTGCGGTATCAAATGGGAAGTTTAGAGATATATTTTTCCGGTGCTACCAAACGAAACGATACCAAACAGACAAACCCCATATATTCGAACTCGTAACAGGTAAAAGCACTTTTGATTACTGTCATTTTATTTGTCTACCTAAAAAGTAACCTCGGTTTTTCTATCGCCGTAGCTAGGACTATAACCGTCAACATCAAAATACAAATTAAGTCGAAAATGTTTAGAATAATACAAATAATAAAAATTATTATAATGTTCATAAATTCAAATGGCTCGTGCAGTTATCCAAAACCACCTTCAGTATCAGTATTTTATTCTATTTTCTATAAACAAGGATCCAGCGCAGATTTTCAGGTGAAAAAAAAGGAACAAAAATATTGTAAACATCGTAAGTGTATATCTTAAAATTAAATTAAGGTTTTTTTGATAGCATTCCTAAATTTCATAATGTTCAATTTCCAAGATTAAAATACTTTTTATCTTTTTCCCGACGCTTGTCAAAAGACATTCCAGTTCCGTTAATATATTTTAATAATATAAAAAGTTTTAAAACTTAATATCGACATATCGAAAATCAGCGATAATTTTTTTATCTTTAAAGTTTTTTAAATGATGGATTTTGTTAGGGATATTTAAATTCAACATCGATGATATACTGTAAATATTAAGCATACGTTAAGTCATACCTCATCTGAAGCATAGCCCAAAATATTCCAGAATTTCTAGAGATAGTGGCTTCCCTTGAATTGAGAGCTAAATAGTTTCCCTGACCAGTCCAAATCAGGGCGGCTCCTATCCCAATAACGGCACTGACCAAATAGAGCAGCCATACTCGTGGTATTGCAAACGATATGATGAATAGCCTAAAATATGATTACATATTTAGTTTTAAATATTATTGAAAACACTAGCGTAACAGTATAAAAACTATTTGGAAATACAGTTACTAGCACGACTAGTGGTTGCTTTACTCAGTATAACTGAAATTAATACTGAATTATCTGAAATGTATACAGAGTATTAGGGTTTGACTACAAATATTTTAACAGATGATTAAAAAAGTCTTATATAAACTTGGGTTTATTCCTTACCAATTTTAAGAAAAAAAGTTGGATTTCTTTCTATTAAATTTTAAGTACATCTAATATTTTATTTTTTTGTTATACAAAACAATTAATTATATCATTTATAACAAAATTCATGTAACTGTTTCCTTACTAAAATATGCCAACAATTTAAATTTAAAGAATTAGAAACGGATCTACTATTTGATTTTAAGCAGCATGATTCAATGAACATAATATGACAGTCACAAATTTTTGTTTTTTTGTAGCTGGTTTCTGTTGTGTGGGAATTCCATACCGATTAAATGTAGTGCGGATTTTTAAAATGTATACAAATAAATAATATACAGATCATTAATGGAGAATGAACACAGAGTGCGGGATAAGCTTAGAGAATTAATCTGAGGGAAGACGGGAAATGTTAACGTTCGTCACAATAATCGTATACCTCAAAGATAAATATCACGCGAAAACGAGGAACATAGTTTAGCTCTACTGAAGAAAAACCTTAGCGGTAGTCACTTTCAGGATTTAAGTTTTTCAAATACATTTCCTACTGTGTGAATTACATACTTAGTGCTATAAATTACAGGGTTTGGTAAGTTGATTTTTTAATAAATTTTAGAAAGTAATGTACTTAATAAGGGTTGTGGAGTTAAAATTATACAAACAAATCTCGCGTTATTAATTAGTTTTAATGACAGGTTGTTTCTACTTTTCTTATACGCGCCGATAGTAAGCTAACAAACCTCTAACCTTTTTATGTAATAATTAAATTATACATCCCAAAAAATAATCTAAGTAAATTAATTGAATCTGATCTATTTGAAACCTACAGGTTTTTTTACGTTTCTTTGTTGACAAACCACAGGGGATGAGACTGATCGCGTAAGAGCGAATCGCAATGTTGCCATGTTGTCAAGAACTTTATTTAAGCCTTCACAAAAATTAAACATTTCAAACCGAAATATCTGGAAAACCATTCAGAATTTACCGACGGTTTAAAAGAATTTTTTGTTTAAAATCATCATCATACGTTAAAATATTTGTAGTCATACTCCTAATACCCTCTATAAAAACTTGATTTATATAATACTACTTACAAATATGTAATTCCACCAATTAGCATAGAAAATTTGGCTCCAATGACGCTTATAACAGAAGGAGACGTCCAGTTGAATACAGCCAAAAATACATATATGATTGCCAAACTGTAGTAAGCATCAGCACCTTTAAAATCCGGGTCGTCATTTTTTATGCTCTCTATAATAGTTTTCTGAAAAAAAAACACATACTTTTATCTATTGACGTCATGCCATTGTATTAGGACTAATAGTCCAAATACTGGAGGATTAAACCTCTGGAAAATTAGGAAACAGGTCATTTTTTTTAATTGTCGATCTTTGCTAAACCCTCTGTAGATACAAAAAAAAATTATTTGCCAATATATTCCAAAATATTGCAAGTAGAGCATTTATGGAAATAAAAAAAATTAAGGTGAACAAAAAACAAAAATATAGTTTTAGTCTGAGCAATTGTCACAGTATAAATATGGGTCATAAGATACCATATCATTCGGAAGGGGAGCCAGGGGAGCGCTTGGAAAATGCAAATATTGTATTTTCCATATTTTCCTGCTGTAATCGGCTGTCATTTTGTTATTTTTTGGCAGATCGAAATGACATTTGGTAGGTATCTCGGGTTATTAGAATGACAGTTTTTGATGTACTTAAAAAATTAAAGGAATGTGTACACGTACAAAAGTAATGAAACAGAAAGGTCTGTATAATATGTATAATATCCAAACTCCAAAATCATAGCAGAGCGCTTTCGACTAACTTTGATGTACTTGACAGATTTGTACGACTTCCAGTTTGACCAGAAGTGCCTCCAATTTTCTTTTTTTTAAACAGAACACCCTGTATATTTTTACGTTTTCGGAATTTAGACTTTTTCTACATAGTACATAGTATAGTATTAAAAATTCAACTCAATCCGTCATTTTCAAATTTCGACAGCTATTTTTACTTTTCAAACAAGTGTGCCGTAAATTACTCATACATGCTTCAATAAGCTATAAAAAATAAAATAGAAATTTTTGTATTACAGAAACACTTTTTTCGAAATTACTCGAAATTTTCAAATGGAAGTATAACATTTGCATACTACAGCTAAATGCACATCTTCAATATGAAACTAACGATAATAAACACATTAGGTCAGATAGTGCTCAACTAGTAGAAATAAAAACTTTTAATTGAAAAATAAGTACCAAGTAGCTAACACTATAACCGAAATATTTATTCCTGAAATTTAGTTACCAATTAGGGTTTCGAAATGTCCTCCGTTGACCTCATGGCATAGGTAATATCATTTTCAAAAACCTTAAATCATCAAGATTGTCACGGAAGTCTGAATTATTAAAATATATGAATAACAGTCAGCCATCCTGTCAGTTTCAAAAAAAAGTCATCAAGTTTTCCATGAAAGTCTAAAGCAAAACAATTTAAGAACGCTTAAAATTTTATTTTAAAATCTCAAGCAAAAAAAAATATGTTGACAAGAAGTGAGAAAGTGGATATGTTGGGCAATGTGGTAAAAATGTTATACAAGCTGAACGCGTATATCGTAAAGAATATCTTAATTGTCGTATATATCCTTCGCGCCAATATAGAGGAGAAATAAATGTTCTAGACAAATCGGTCATGAACTTGGTATTAGCTACTATCCAGCTTACCGCATTTTGAAGAAACACGGATACAGCTCATTCAAATATCAATTACATCAACCATGGGCGTGCAGTCCATGGAAGCAAGGGAAGCAGTGCTTCCCCAAAAAAACTTACAAAACATCTTCTAAAATGTAATTTTTGAAATAGGAAACCATTCATTTAGTTTATATTAAAAATGATAAAATATTATCTTGATTATCAAGCCCATAATAAATACGGCCTTGTCTCCGACCGAACGACAATAGAAAATGGAATGGAACCTATGCGGGCCGCTAGCTTCTCTGCAGCCAAGTCCTGTATGCTTAATTTCCTGTGAGTTGAGCCAGAGGTTATTGAACTTTCCACCGTCTGTTTGCAATTTTTGCATTTCAGTCGCGTGCTTTAAGTTAGGTTCTTTGTTTGAACAGCTATCCGTGTGTTGTGTGATACGTACGTTGCGTCGTGCTTGGTGCGATATGGAAGACAATAATACGGACGGATTCTCGGACAATGTTTTTAATATATTACAAACTAAAACAAATGATATTGCTTTTTGCCTAAAAAAAGTGGATGATTTTAAGTCCATGTTAAGCCAAAAAAAAGATGACTTTGACCTATTTTGGGAGAAAACGCTGACGTTAAATGAAGATCCACAAGCCAAGCGTCTTCGAACAGACAACGTGGGAGATGTTCAAACATCATACAATGAAATAATTGATCAAATTCCGCAACAAATAAACTATAGATTTAACGGTTTAAATGATTTTAAATTCCTCGAGCTGTGCAATTTTGAAGCATTTAAAGGAAAAACTTTTCCAGAAGATGCCTTTCTTCTTCATTATGGCCAGTTCTTCGACCGAGTGTTACTGCGATCTGAACTAAAAGTGATGACATTAGCGCAAAAAATAACGCTAGGGAACTAATGCAATTTTTAAAAGACAAGGAGCTGGAAGATGCCTACACCGAAGTGTCGAAATTGTGTAAATTAGTATTGACAATACCTGCCACAAGTTCATCAGCAATACGCAACTTTTCAACACTTAAACGTATAAAAAATTTCGTGAGAAATTCAACGGGGCAGGAGAGACTTTCGCATACATCGCTGTTGTCCATTGAAAATAAACTTCTCTAAAATATGTCGGAGCATCGACGTTTTTATGATGACGTCATTGACGAATTTGCAAAAAATGATCGAAGAATCGAATTGCATTACAAATAGGTAAGTTTCTAAAAATTGCTTCCCTTTCTTAAAATTTCACCGCACGCCCCTGGCATCAACACCTTAATAGCGGCGACTTTTAAAGAAGATTGAATTACTGTATTTGGTTTTTACAGAATAACAATCTTAATAATAATTTGGCACTTTCAATATTTTATTCAGATGAGTCCCGGTTTAACAACAATGGCATGTCCAATAGGCAAAACACCAGATACTGGTCAACAGAAAACAAACACTATATGAAAGGAGGCAATTTCCAAGACAGGTTTGGTGTGAATGTTTGGGCTGAAATATTAGGCACCCGTATTGTTGGACCGATCGTTTTTAAGGATATTTAATAGGCGAGGGATATCTTGAAATCTTAGAGAACTCCGTCGAGGAATTTTTAGAAGGCTTACCTTTGGCGGAAGAGCAAAACATTTATTTTCATCAGGACGGTGTTCCATCCCACAACCCTCAAATAGCGATCAATTATTTGCATCAATGGTTTGGACAACGTTTTATCGCAAATAATGGACCAGTTCGGTGGCCTCCCCGTTCCCCGGACCTGACACCATTCAACTTTTTTTTTCTGATACAATCAAACATTTTATTTATAGCACACCCCCGGAAAGTTTAGAAATATTACAAAACCGTATTTGAGAAGAATTTGCTAGTTTAACTGTTGAACGGCTTTCAAATGCTATAGAGAAGAACGTTCTTCGCGTGAGAAAATGCCATGAAGTCAACGGAAAACATTTCGAAAACCTGATTGGTGACTAGATTTAAAAAAAATATGTTTTGATTATTGTTTCATGTTAAGTACTTGTTATTTATTTATATATATTTTTTGTTAATTAAACGTTTTTATTTCCACTACTAAAAGGTGCATTTAGCTATAGTATGAAAATGATATACTTCCTTTTAAAAATTCGGAGTAATTTCGAAAAAAGTGATTCTGTCAACTATGAGCCACCCTATAACACAAATTAACGATTAAAAAAAATCAATTCTATTTTTATAGCTTATTTACTAGCTCTATTATTCAAAAATAGTCACTCTAATAACTGAAGACAACTACCAAATTTCGTTTCGATCGGCTAAAAAATAACAAAATGGCAGCCGGAATCTCGAGTACACTCGGTATATCAAGGTAAAAAATTGATTTTGACACCCCCCTTCCCGGCCGCTTTTAGGGATATATTTATATATCAAGTGGTTTTTTTTTAGTTATCAGTTATTTTTGAACATTGTTGCCCCCTTCCCTGGAAATGGTTCTTCGGGCGCCTATGGAGGATACACACACGAAACAACGGCTTTAATGAAAAATTGCTATTATCTGTTACGAATCCGAGTATATAATATTTACCTGACAGGTAGGATGACATTTACAAGTGTCAATAAGGTACACAAAATTATAATATACATTTAGGTAGGGTGCTACTTCAGTTACACTAAAAGTTTGATAGGACGAAAGTCCTACTGTTACGAAATGTAGTTATGAACTTGATGAAAAGTTACACAATGTCCTTGCATTTTACACATGATGTATGCTTTTAAATAGTGTTGGCAAATGAGCGGCCGTTTATAAATTGGTCACTTGACATTTATGGTCATTTATACGGTCCTTCTTAAAAACGGTCGAAACTATGCCTAAAAAGTTGTCTTTATCTTAAGCTTTCAATTGATACCAAACAAAGTTGGTATCTTAAATAAAAAATGCATTTTTATTAAACAGCCATTTATAAACCGGTCACTTATAAAAGTAAATGACCGGTCATTTTAGGTCATTTATGCGCTCCATTTTCAAAAATGACCGGTCATTTATGAAAGTGAGCCCAACACTGCTTTTAAATAATAGAGTATCTCTATTTCTCGGCACATGGCAATACCATTTTAATAAATAAAAAATTTTCAATTGCCTTTCATTTTATATAACATACATTCTATATTTTTAAAATCGCGCTACTGGGATGTGCTCCATAAGTATTTGGACATCTGTATTATTATCACGTGCAATCGACATCGGAAAATTGATTTTCTCAAATATTCTAACAGTAAAACTTTTATCCTACCTGGATTTTGTTATCTTTACAACATAAGCTATCACTAAAAAAAGCAACGGTGTATCTGATGACTCTCCTTTTATGTAAAGAAAATGACAAGTCGTGTTTTATTTATTACCCGTCAGGTAAATATTATATATTCGAAATCGTAACAAGTAAAAGCAATTTTCATTACAGTCATTTTGTTTATTGTTTTAAAAAGCAACTTTTCATACTTATTTCGTCTGTGCATTTTATGACCGCTATGCTGAAAAATGCTTTTGAATACGAGACTATTTGTAAGGGAGGGCTCAAACGACTGGCGCATTTGATAAACATGCAAATAATTGTGCATTTGGCAGGTATACAACATGCCCAATCACACTACTTGTATATCTGACAAACATTTAAAGGCATTTACACATCACCTTATGACTTGTTCCATATTTACCGACAACCAATCAAGTGCCGAATATTTGAAGTAGACAATGCACACGACATGACAAGTGTTCACAAGTGATGATTATTTGCCTTGATATATTAAGTCAAATGAAAGTTGAAAAAGCAAAGCACTATTCTTCCATTTTATTTACTCTCAAAGCAATTACTCAGTTTTTCAACACCAGTATTGAAGCAATTTTTTCAACACTAGTGTTCAAATCTAAATAGGTAAAAGCAAAAGTCTTTCTGAAGTATATTTGTGGTCAGGGTTTATCTGTATATTTAGACAACGTCTACTGCATTTACTATAAGAGATAGAGAGAAATCTTAAATATAAAACTTGTAAAGCCCTAAATCGCCAGGATTTTTTTTTTATTAAAACGAAAGAACATTGCAAAGTTAGTAAAAAGACACAAACTTGGTACATTTTTATTGGAACACCCTATATACGGCTTTTTCAAAAATTTATAATTTGTCTATATTTGATCCAACAGTTTTTGAAATATTTGCGTTTAAAAAACGTGTTTGCATATTGCGACGTAGCAGTTCGCATGGAAAACAAAAGGTTCAAACGCCACTACCATGCCAAATTAAATCACATTTGCCATTGATGTATGAATAAAACTCATATATCATCTTATGCTAATGCCCATAATATAATAATTGAATTCCTAATAAGCCTGTAGGGTTATTTCGTAAATTTACACAGCGCTTCAGACATTTATTACAATATAAACTAAATAACTTTTAATTTGAAGGTCGTAGGATTTATCCGAAAAAAATGTTGCCAAACAAAACTATATTGCCAAATTAGTAGAAATACAAACTTGTTAATTTTGATGGAACAACCGTGCAATTTAACATTGTTGGAAGTGACTGCTATTAGGTTCAACACACTTTTTGTAATCATTACCTATTTAAGCAAATCAAGTTTTAAAAATTAATATTGTCTTCCGAGTTTTTCCCTTAAATCCTCCAAATCATTACTTCTTTTTTTGCAGACTTTATTCTTCAAATATCTCTATAGAAAATTATCTAAAGGGGTCAAGTCAGGACTATTTGATGGCCAATTAATGGTTTCCTATCAAGACGTTGTATCGGTTATTTAAAAAATCTCTTACATAAATAGGGTTAGGAGGTGATGCACCATCCTGATGCCACACAAGTGCTTCTAAAAAAACTTCAATTTCATTGTTATTCGATTTCTAAGAATACCACACCAGACATTAAATCACATACGTCCGTGATTTTTCAATATAATGGTGAGAATTTTCTGATGCCCACATATGAGTGTTTCGTCGGATATCCTGCTGTAAGTAAACACGACCTCATCGCTTCATAAAATCTTGTTGAAAAAATTATTGACTCCATTTTTCCTAGCTAACATATAATTGCAATACGCTAGCCTTCTAATTTTGTCGTCCTCTGTTAATTTTTGTACTGGCAACATTTTATATGAACGATAGCCTTATTTGTAAAGATATTGTAGACTGCAGATTTATCAACATATTTACCAGCATCTACTAAAGATGAATTTGGATTTTCCGAAAAATTAAATAACAGACCTTCAAATCATGTAAAATATTATTAACACATTTCCTAAAAAATTGTAGCTCTTCGTCATTATCTGAAAAAATAGTGCGTTTTTTCCTTTGAAGACTTTGGCGCACTCCCATGCTCTTTTCGGTATAATAGAAGGTTGACCTAGCAGGAACTGGCATGTCGGGATGAATACAATGATATTCCGCTTGCGCTTTAGAAGCATTATTATCGTTTTTGTAATATAGCCGAATTATTCTTTTTTTTTTCCTTCCGTATAATCCATTTTACAGACCGAACGGTTTCGTTTTGACAATCAAATGCATTCTAATTGATAGTAATGACGTTCGGATCTTTTGTTTTTAAGCGCAAATATTTCAAAAAATCCTGGACCAAAAATATAGACATATTAAATATTTTTGAAATCCGAAAAATATGCTCTTTCGAAATATCAAGCCGTATACAGAGTGTTCCATTAAAAATTTACCAAGTTTGTGTATTTACTAACTTTGCGATGTACATTTGTTTTAATAAAAACCTAAGTATTTCTTGGCGATTTATGACAAACCCTACCACTTTTGTATTTAAGAGTTTTTTTATATCTATAAAACTCTGTACATTACTCTTGGGAAAGTCATGAGTTTCAAACTCGGAGGATATCTACACTCCTCGAGCTAATTACTTTTTCATTTAAAAACTTCCGCTTCTAGTTCCTATATAGTACACTATTTCTCCCACTGACATAATATGGTTGCATTGAGAATTTTGCTTTGATTATGTGATATCATTAAATTTATTCCTCTTACTTTTTAGTACTTTCTAGAAATTTCGAGAATTTTAAGTATCTTTCTCTACTGTCACAGTTGGACTTTTTTCTTTAAATCTCTTTTTTTTTTCGAGTGTTTTGTGTATTAAATCAAAGGTTAATTCACGATCTTTCTCTTCATTATATTGTGCATCGTCTTTTGTGTACGTGGAAAAAAGAAACAAACTTCTAAATTGCTCGAAAATAGACCATGCCGAGAACATTTCAGCTACCGCTATTTTTACCGGCAAACTGACTTATAAGCTGAGTTGCAGGAAAACTTTAATTTTAGCGACCACTTATGAAACGGAGAAAAAAGCTCTATTAACTTGGATAGAAAGTACATTATATCACACGCGTGTTAAAATAGTACATTATATACCAAGTTTTGACCACAGAACACTTATCGCTCCGCTTTTAGATGGGTAACGGACATTTAAGCTAGAGTACAACACTGTTTTTCTGCGATAGTGGCGCTATACCCGGTTTACCTATTAAACTACCATCATTTAAGCGGTTATTAAATTTAAAATAATATTAATTTTTACTTTATCGGTAATCTAGCGGACTTTTATAGAGTATTATTATTATTATTATTATTGTTATTGTTATACTTAGTATTATTATTTCTCGTCCTTGTTGTCTCACAGTATTCGTGTGTTTGTATTTTATACTGAGACGGGATTATACCAAGTCAGTAAAAAAAAAAGTTTTATTATTATATTTATGAAGCCAATTTTTGGAATGACATTTTTTTTAGATTAGTATCTTCCCCACCAAAGCAAGGTTTTTGGGTAACTACTCTTGAGTATTAGAGAAGTTGTTTAATTGCTTTTTTATCTAAAATTTTTGTATAATCATAAATTATTTTGTCCTAACCAAATATATCCAGAGTATTTTGGATTGTAGTAGGTTTGCGGTATGGTCCAGTGGGAATTTACGATATGGCCAGTATAGTTAAGTATGAACGATGATTTTTGTAATATATGATTTTTGTTTCGAAAAGATAAAAGCCCTTAATATTAATTGCACAAGGCTTTGTGTGTTATTTTTCTTTTGTATTTTGTTATTTTTTTCTTTCTTATGTTTAAGATAAGATAAAGGTAGTATGGAGGAATTGGAAACGGTAATAAAGTGTGATAATATAAGCAAATCTTATAAGGATATGTTATCAAACATATGGATATTGCAGTGCAAACACATCCAACTTTCCTAGGGAATCTAATAACGCATCGCTGATTGACCATATTCTGATTAATTTTGCAACAGACGCATTTGAGCTGTCCATAATTGATCATTGTATCAGTGATGACAGATTGCAGACCATTTCCATTCCAAAAACTGTGAAGGGTTTTAAAAAGCAGGAACAAAAATACAAAGTTTGTGGTCAGAAATTTGGAGCAATATAATGATCCCGTGATCTATATGATAAACTGGAGGATGTGTTTAATCGCAGCAGATATGTAGAAGTCAAAAAAGTTAAGACTCTGCCGGACAAGGAATGGGTGACTGAAACAGTTTTTGTTTTAATAAAAAAAAGAGACTACTATTACAAATAGTCAAAATTTACAGAGATAGAGAGATAACAGTTACAGAGATAAACATAAAGAAGAAAATTTATGACAGAAAATTTAAAGAATCCATGGGAGGCAGTAAAAAAACTTGTAGAATTATAAATAATGTATTACATAACAAAAACAGTGATAGTATAAATACAATTCCTACTTTAAAACAAAACAATAAAGTCTTAACTGAGGATAAGGATGTAGCTTGTGCATTCAATGACTTCTTTACAAACATAGGAGTAGAGTTGGTACAGGAAAATTGGTCAGGCACCCCTAAATCAAGGACAGAATCAGCCTCTGGAGTCTCTCTTTTTCACACCGGACTGCTGAAGTAAGAAACATCATAAGAAAAATGAAGAAAGAGAAGGCTTGTAGAGTCGATAGAATCAGTGTGAAGTACGTTCATGAACTTTGTGATGAGTGCACAATAATTATGGCAAAAATCACTAGCCTTACAATGCAGAATAGTGTAGTGAAAACTTAAAATTGCCAAGGTAAGATCAATATTCAAGAGCGGAGATTTTAAGAATGCTTCAAACTACAGAGCAATGTCCGTACTTCCGGTCTTCCCAAAAATTATGGGAACGTGAAACGTGTGTTCGTGAGAGGTTGCTTGTGCACTTAAAAAGAAACAATTTTTTTTGTAAAGGTCAATATGGTAAATGGTAACATAGAGTAATAAGCACCGTCCTTCGGTTGGCCTTATAAAGTAAGAGAATAAGGGCACGTTAATTTTCTTACTTTACTAGCCCGAGGTTTGCGTGCTGTGGTTTTGACTTTTTACATGAATGTGATAGTTCACGTGAATGTGAAAAGTGGTTTTCAAACAGTGGTTTTCTCCTTCTCTCTCTTTGCATTTTGTTTGCAGCTATAATAAAAAAAGCATAGCTTCCTTCCTAATTTTCCTGAAGTTTGAGCTAAAAAATAAGTCTGCTTGCTAGGCTATAATCTAGTTTTAAGAACATCTAACGACCAAACAGTACCAAAACTCTACAAATAACTATAAATAGAAGAGTTCCAAATTATGGGTGCATACATTGTTATATTATTTATTATTAATACTTAACACATATTTCACAGAATTTAAAAGCAACATCTCGTTCGTTACCCGCTCGTATAGACTATATATTTATTATTATTCTCATGCTGGAATTCATTTAAAATTGCTTGACTAACATACTGAGCCTAGTTTGAAAGCTAATAATTATTATAATTAACATGCTTTTAAAATGAGATTACTTAGGTGAAACCGCGGGTAAATGCTTGTCTAATATAAATGTTATTTCAGACGTTAAGCGTGTTTTTGGCTACTTAATTAATGTTAATGAAATGTAATATAATGTGTTAATAAAGAGAGTAGTGCAGTTATATGTATGTATGTCTGTCATGGCGTTAAAGGTCTCACGTTTGATCCCGCGTAAACCCAAACTTTCTTTAAGCAGATATAATGTGTTGGCTCTCCTATATGTAGGCGGTTGGGCACATTATCAGTAGGTCTTATAATATGTTTAAACATCCAAGAGACACAACATAGATATTATAGGTCAGAGGCAGAACGATTCCTGGGGTTCAATAATCTGTTTTCGGTGCTATCCTCCCAAGAAGCCGTCTTAAATCAAAAACTCACTCCTCCAAAAGTAACGAACCCTTTCGAGCCGAGCACGTCTTAATCTCGGACTCCACATAGATGTTCCCAAGCTAAGCAGTCCGATGTGACTAAAGCGTTCTGATGTGACTAAAGCATCACATCGACAGTCTAAATATGGTCGACAGTGTTGTTTGCCTCGGTACAAAACCTGCAGTATGCGAATCGTTGCCAAGTCCAATCTTATGTAGATGATATTTAACCAGGCAGTGGCCAGTTAGGACCCCGGTAATTTTTCAAAATTGAGGAAAAATATACACGTTTCCAAAGGGCAAATTGTCAGCACCACAGCACTTTGATAAAATAGTACTTTTAAAAATCAAAATATATCTGAAATTTTGGCAAAATTGTATAAGTATAATTTTTTTAGTCTTCTGTAAACTTAATGTAAAATAAGTTAAAAACTCCTTCTATTTGCAAAGGAGTTCTTGCAATTTTATCTGTGGTATCCTATATAAAAGGTAAAACTGCACTACTTAATCACTGACTATCCAATACTGGTTCAGGTCTGAAATTATTGTAGTATCTAATCGAACACCTAATATTATCTCCAGTAAAATATCTGTTTGATTTTAAAGGTTAAGTCAGTATTTCTGTTTATTTAATAGATTTATATCCCTCCAAAGTCAGGCGAAATATGGCGTATTTTACTGCCATAAAGTACTCATTAGAAGCAGTGGCGGCTCGTAAAAAATAGGGGAAGTGTTAGTTAGAGAAAAGTAGGACAGACAAGGTCTAAGATGGGCACCGCATGCAAAACACTTAAATTCAGAAAACCAAGAATTTTTGAAATGAATATTGTAGGATTTACCAGAATTTGTAATGTCTTTTTTAGCACTAATAGTCAGCACACTTGTTTGTCGACCCGTAATTAAAATGTCCTTTTGTCATCTTCATTCCAACGGAAAAATGGAGTTTCTAACAAACTACAAACAATGTCACTAACGGGCCCAAACGAATTCATTTTTAAACAAACACACGCGCCACTCCTCCAAACAATAAAATTAAAGACCGCTGATAAAATACTGAACAAAGCGCGATCTACTTTAAGTACAATATGCACGGAAGCGTTAAACTGCGGCTCTTCCCTAGAGGGGAAGCCAGTGGCAATACTAGGAATGCATTGAATTTAACATTGCAATTATTGATCATTTTTAATGAAATTAATTAGATTTAATATTGAAAAGATTTAATATTGAAAATTAGTATATTGTATTGATTTTTAAACTGTGTTAAAAAATAACTTGCCAGGCTTTTTTTGGGGGAGAGGCACCTCCCTTACTTCCTCCGAATAGCCGCCACTGTAGAAGAGAAATTACATATTGTTATTTGAAAACCAAGAAAATTCAAGAGAAGCAAGAAGATTTATTGCAAGTTTTCAAACAAACATTTCCGTAAATACAATTTTAAGGATAAAAAAACCTATTTGAATTAACTAAGTCTAAATTATGGAAAAAGAAATTCACAAATATTAATAATAAAAACAATAAACTAATAAAACAGAATTACTAATAATTTAGGATTTCAATACGACCAGCGTTGTTCTCGAAACCACGATATCCTCTTTGAAGCCTTTCCAAACTTGCTGTTATAATGTCGCGGTCTTGGTTGAGCCAGTTTATTTCAATGTTTTGGATTCTTTGTTGGTATACCACGTTCTTTGAATGACCCCAAAGAAATGTCTCTAAAAGCAAGAGGTCGGGACTATTGGGTGGCCAAGAAATGGATCCATTACGCCCAATCCATTCATTATGGAGTTGGCTTAAAAATTCGAGGACATCACGCACGGCATGCGGATGAGCCCCATCTTGTTGCCAAATTAGGTTTTGATATTTTTTTATGGGTAATTTGTCTAAATAATGTTCAGTGTGGTTTTAAAGGAACTCATGATATCTTCGTCTATGACTGACTATGACGTCTGTGACCCGTCAAAAATATTGGACCCAAAATTTTATTTAAGACACCACACCAAACACGAATCGAACTCCTTCCTTGAAATTTGATGTCTTGAAATATAGGATATAGGAATATAAGATAATATCTTTATCACCTATATGATAAACTTTGTAAAGTAAATAGGTTACGCTGAAATTATTAAAGATAAAACAATAAAATACAATAAAAAAAGCTATAACAATATCAAATGTTTTTAACATAATAGACACAAAAAAATGCGACTTTGCCAAAAACCATATAAAAAGCAGTGTTTCATTTAAAAAAGACCTTCCATGTTTGAATTCTACAGAAAAAGATACATCGAACGGCTATTTTGGACTTTTTTTAAATACAGGACATACATAAAATATGTGGACGTTAATTAATTCAACTAAGAGCGGATCGCGATTTTTCTGTTGGCACATTTATATACAGGAATTCAATATCAAAATTGTTTTATAAGATGGAGAACCTATTATATTAACGATGAGGCGTAACGGTACATATGCCTTGTGTATTTTTGGAAGTCCGTAAAATTGAGAGATCATCAAAACGCTAGCTTCAGTTTCCCCTTGCCTAGGTCTGACATATTCAAGGCATTCTTAAGGCCGTTTTACATGCTGCATTCTTTCTTGCAACTTGCAATAGTCTTGAACAAAAGCATGCGCAGTGCCAAGACATTTGTATCTTTTGTCAAACTGCGCATGCCTTTGTTCAAGACTATTGCATATTGCAAAGAAGAATTGCAGCATGTAAAACGTCCTTTAGGTTGCAGATTCCTCTTTCAATTTTCTTGGTTAGATCTGTTCGTATGGTCCTATCGCTGTCACCCTAGAATAAAGTGTCTTTTCTTTCTACATAATTGTTCATCTCCATGACTACCATTGCATTTCCTTTATCTGCTGGCAGAATTACAACAGCCTTTTGTTGTTAAGGCTGTTTATGGCGGTTTGTTCTGAGGTTGACAAGTTAGAGTTTGACGGTTTAGAGCTCCGAAGTATCTTCACGGTTTTATATTGAACTGAATAAAAACAATTCGCTTTTCCTGCGATAAAGTGTATCTGTTCTGTAACCATATAAAAGTTCTATGAACATAGCTCTGGAAACGCTTCGTTTTCAAGATACAGGGTTGCCAAGTTCTCATATTTTTTTTGCACACCATGAACATTTCTACAGATAATTTATGTTTACGAAACGGGTATAATACGTTTTCGAAAAATCTACATGGTGTTACTTTTTTCCGGGTCGTGACTATATTGCCCCCCCCCCCGAATTACTTACTACTAAGTCACTGTCTCTTTCCAGTTTTGAAAATCATACTCTTCGTTCTATTCTCTTACTTTAAATCGATATTTCCTACCGTTTAGAAGTTTTTTAGTAAAATATCAATTCGTGCACGGGAAACGTTACAGTCAAAATGCATTAATACAACAATTTTATTTTTCCTTAACTTGAAGCTAAGTGACCTTCGCTAACAGTATTTTTAGTATGAAATTAGCTCAAATGTCGGAGAAGAAATTCTCTTTTTTTACTAATTTGACCAAATCAAAACTAATTAAAGTATATAATGAAAATTAAACTAAACACGATTCAAAAAGCTGAAATTAAATTTGTGTATGCTCTGCATCACAAGAGAGTTGTGTTGCATGTAACCACCATTCATATCACGACAAGTTCGATCTCCTCTATCCTAGTTAAAACGAACACGTCGAAATATCCCTGATATGTTTCTAATAGCCTCGCATCCTTGAATAAAACGCTGCCGTAGATGCTTTTCATCTACAATGGGCACAGCGTATACCAAATTTTTAAATGTCCCCGAACGTAAAGGTTCACGGGGTTTAAATCTGGCGAACGAGGTGGCCAAGTCACTAGACCTCCACCTCCAATCCACCTACGTCAAAAATGTCTATTTAGGTGCTTCTGAACATCAATTAAAAAATGGGTTGGTACCCCATCATGTAGAGACTATATTCCTATATTCCGGTTTGCCAATGGAATATCTTCCAATAGAGAAGACTATCTCCCAAGATGCCTATCCATACATTCAAGGAAAATCTAACTTGATGTCGGCATTCAAAAATAGGATGAGGATTTATGTCAGCGCAGTAATGATTGTCATGCAAATTTACGATTCCGTCTCTATTAAATCAAGCTTCGTCAGGTGCCAGAATGTGATATAAAAAGTTTCTGTGGAATGTAGTTTGTCTAAGTAGCCAATGACAAAAATTAATTCTTGAAAGAAAATCAGTTGGCAATAAAGCTTGTACCCTTTGTACGTGTTACAGATACATTAACTGCTCATGCAAGGTAAGCCAAACGGCTTGAAGATTTGCACGTTCACGTACACTTACCCTTCTTACAGAAACAGAAGGCTCATTTTCGACATTTCTTAATATTCATTCTTTAACTTGCGAATAGTTCTGTTATGCCCCCAATCGTTTCTCCTTGGCTTAAATGAACCGTTTCTAAAGCGTTGATGGGTCCTATGAACATTTTTTCGGAAAAAACTCTTTGGATTGAGTAACGATCCTGATATAAACGAAGGGCCTCTTGGCTATTTCCATCTGCCAACCAGTACATGAAATACAGATCAGCGAATTCAGCTATTGTATAATTCGTTTTCATTGATAATGGAAACTAGTAAATTCGAACACAATTTGAAGCAAGAAATTAAAAGCAAATAATTAAAAAGTCGCGAGTCGCGCCAGAACGTTCACGTCAACGAAAGACAGTTGCCATGACAAAATCACATCTGAAACAGAACAATAATCAAGGCCTACTTAATTAAAGATATTTTTTGTTAATAACTCTACTGTAAAGCTTCAAGTTAGGGAAAAATAAAATTGATGCCTTATCGTATTTTGTATATCGTAAAGTTTCCTGTGCACGAATGGACATTCTGCTAAATTACTTCTAGACGATAGAAAATATCGAATTGAAGTAACATACCAAAAAGTTAGAGAACAGAACGAGGAGTCTGATTTTTTTATTAAAAACAGCCAGTGACTTAGTAGTAAAAAGTTTGGGGGTCAAGAGGGTCACAACCCGGAAAAAAGTTAACACCCTGTAGATTTTTCGAAAACTTATTATACGCCTCTGCAATTTCGGGCACTTATTTAGGGACACACTTTATAGGGGCAACTGTCTCTTTCTACTAGAGAAGATGAAACCTGTAAAAGTAAAAACAAATTGTTCAATCCGCTGTCGCTGACACTTGGTTAATATAAAGATTACCAATGTTTTTGCCTCAGTTTAGGTATCTTACAAAAAGAAGATTAGAGGGTCTCATCATACGTAGAAACTATTCATAACACTGTCACGCATCGGTGTGCACAGGTGCAGTGAAGATCCGAGAAGATGCCCCCTGCAATCACAGGCAAAACGTCGGAAAGCAATTCCAATCTGACACGGTCTAAATTATGGTTCCGTGGATGATTTTAACATGATAGCTTTCGTACTGTATTAATCAACGATATTTTGTTAATTATTGAAAGATGCTATATAAAGTTAAAATTTTTGCCGAACTTTATATAGACAAAAGTTGCAAAAGATAAGAAAAGCCACATTTTAATAAGAAACAGAACCTTGGGAAGGCCAGAAAATGGGTGCGTTAATATTCCATTACACAAGAAAAAATGTCTATAAGATAAACAAGTTTACTGATACTGCATAATAAATATTTGGGTCAAAAGAAAATTTCCAAAGAAATAATATAAATTTGCTTGAATTTATCTCGACTATCCAAACCAGCCCACGATAATAATAAAAGTATAAAACAGCAGCTTTTATTCGAAAAACGCGCATATTAATTATCCAATTAAAATCGGCGGCACTGTTTTACGAGGGAATTCGAAAAATAGTTCCATATCCATATCCTCGAGAACATGGGCATGTACATCCAACAGTCAAAGTCATGAGTAAAAATCATTACACAGATGTAAATTTGAAATATATTTCGACAAACTTCTGAAAAATTCGCAGGCGACCTTAGATAACCTCGTAGGATTTATAAATAATTAATTACTAATTTAGCAACCTCAAATAGCAGCAGCACAATAATGTTTAGAATTACAATAAGTACAATACAATGTAACACGTAAGATGACCTACTACCTTATCTCAGAAGTTGTATGATACAAAGAAAAGTTAAATACTAAAGTTTCCTGATTTAATTTAAATTATATTATATTCATGTATACATGTTGTTTTTATTGCTCAGACCAGGTACCAACTTTCTAATTTTAAAAAGAACACTCTGTATATTAATAGACATTTTACTAGATCTTCTAAAGACAAGCCCAACAATATATCGGGTAACTACGGATATACGCCAACCTTTTTTTCTTTGTTAGATAAAGTGCGGGACACGAAAGAAAACCGGGGGAAAAAAAGCGGAAAAGTAAAATTTGTGTACGCAAATAAATTTTATGTTATTTTATTTGTTGTAAGAGTTTGCCGCTTCACCTATAAAGTGCGCCAGCTAAGCGGTACGGAAAATTAATCGAGGATTTAGTAAATTTCACACTGGTCCACTTGTAATTGTTATGTGCCTAGAGTCTCCATGCACTTGCCGCTAGAAGGTTCAAGCTATTTCCAGTGGCGCCTATACATTTCGAGCATTTGTTTTCATTGCTATATAAATACGTTGCGTTGAATTTGAATTTTTATTTCGAAGTAACGATGGCGAACAAAAGAGGAAAAACAATTCGAAGCGGTGCACGTGAAGTTATTGCGAACGTTATAGAGGCCTGTACTAGAGAAGCTGAAAATAATAGTTTGACTATTCCAGTTCAAAATCGAACAAAACGCGCTGCATTTTACACTGATGTTTCGGAAAGTAGTGTACGAAAAATTCAAAGAGAACATAACGATCGCTCATGTTCTACTTCACCTTTAAAATCTCCTGGTAAAAAAAGACCCCGATTATCATACAAAGATAAAATTGACGACGGTGATTTTCAAGTAATTCGACGAACAATAGAGGATTTTTATGTAAACTTGAAGAAGGTTCCGACCTGCAAACCCCTACTTCGTGTGTAAAGAACAAAATAGATTTTCCGTACGGGTATAAAACCTTAAATCGGCTTTTACGATCAAATGGTTTTGTTTGGCGCAAGTGCCAAAATAAACGAAAATTGATCATTGAGAGACCAAATATTTTTCACTGGCGGGTGAAATATCTATCAACTGTAAGGCAATATACGCAAGAAGGACGCAATATTGTGTATCTAGATGAAACCTGGGTAGATAATGATATGACAGTGAACAAATGCTGGCAAAGTGAAAGTGTTACAAGTGTTGTTTAGGGAATCCGTTCTAGTAGTGGCTTTATTATAGTTCATGCTGGTTCAGAAGCCGGATTTGTTCCAGGTGCTGCTTTAGTTTTTCACTCAGGACTAACAACTGGAGACTATCATGGACAGATGAATAGAGATAATTTTGAAAAGTGGTTGCTCGAGAAGCTTCTACCTAACATTCCTCCCAAATCAGTCGTGGTTATGGATAATGCGTCTTATCATTCTAGCGTAGAAGATAAAATGCCTAAATACTCTACAAAAGCTCATATGATATCGTGGCTTAAATCGAACAATCTTGTATGTGATCCAACATGGAGAAAATATCAATTATATGAAGTAATATCAGCCAACAAGCCTAAAGAAAAAAAGTATAAAATTGACGGTCTTTTACGTAACCTCGGTCCTACACCTTTAAAGCTGCCTCCATACATGTGCGATCTCAACCCTATTGCATTGGCAGGAGTAAAAAAATATATTCGAGAGCGCAACACCGGTGAACTTTCATTTAAAGATTTAAATAAAATAACATTAGAAGCGATTGACTCAATATCGGCTGAAAATTGGAAATCGTATGTTAAACATGTTCGTTCTATTGAAGATAAATACTGGGAAGTAGATGGCAAAATTGAAACGGTTATTGATGATTTAGTTATCACACTGGGATCTTCAAGTAGTGACGACGAAATCTCATCATTTTCAGAGGAAGACAACGAAGGAATCGAACCATTAGAATCACAGCCGGCAACCTCAAAAATGGCTTAGTTTTTTTTCATATATTTTGTAAAATTGTTCATAAAGTAGCTGTCAATAAACAAAATTAACACATCAATGTAGTTATAGTAGGGGAGCCAGCACTGATTCCAGTGAGCAAGATTTATCAAAATTTTAACTTATGCAGTTCGACTTTGGGCTATTCGGGTATGCCAAAAGTGAGGGTTTGTATCCGTCATATTACTTTGTACAGGGGGCGTCATTGTGAAGTACTATACAGGGCGTTTCCTAATTGCGTGCTAATGTTAAAGGGGGATGATTCTTAGACCTTTTTAAGAAAAAAGTTTAATATGAACCTAAAAGTCTTAACTTTGGAGATACAGGGTTTTAAAAAAATATTTTTTTTTAATCCTAATTCTGATGCCATTATAGATAAATAACTGTGTGAAATTTGATACACGCCCTTTATGCATAAAAGGGCATTTTTTATTAACAACCAATTTTTCAAATTTCTACCAGTGGCGTGCCACTTTTGGCATACCCAAGAAGCCTAAAGTCGAACTGCATAAATTAAAATTTTGATAAACCTCGTTCACTAGACCTGATGCTGGCTGCCCTTGTAAAATCTGGACTTGTGTGAATCGTGTATCACTATACTGGGTGGTCCAATAATAGTGGACGTAGGCAGTAGCACGGGAACCGTTAATGACAGAACTCAAGAGAAAATATATTTGTAGGTAAATCGATCAAGAAAAATCAAAATTAAATCATTTTAAAATTCGAAAGTTCGCCGTTTTTGCAACACAAAAGAGATATAGAAGTGCGGTACACGAAAGAAAACAGACAAATATAGATAAAGGTTCATTAAGCATAGTTACATTTTTTAATTATCTGAATTGCGTATAGTCAAAAAAGAGTGCCATATTATTTAAAGAACGACGGTTTTAAAGAAATTTCTTGGCCGACCTTCCTAACCGATTGACTCGGCCCGGTTTTCTTTCGTGTCCCGCACTTATATCAGTTTGTCATTTTAAAACCCAAGTTTGACAGTTTTATTCACTTTCGGTTTTTTAATTACATTCCGATAAAATTTTAAATTATATTAATGTCAGTTTTTAGATTTTTGAAATCGGACAAAAATGGCGGAGCTATAGGCATTTGTTTTATGTTGGACCTATTTATTTTTGAAACCAAAATAGCAACAAGTTAACAAAAAAAAAGACTTTGTTTTTAATTTTTTTTATTTTACTACATGAGCGTACATCACACTTAATGCTTGCACAAAATATGAAATTAATCTAATAAGTAGTGTTTTCAGGCTGATTTTTTAAATACTTTAAAAGGCCGCCATTTTGTTTTGTTATCTGATATTCATACCAAAATGTTACCAGTGCATTCCTCCACTTTACTTTTGTGCAAAATTTGAGGTAAATTAATATAATAATATTTTTTTTAACGTTTCACTAGGCCGCCATCTTATTCCGGCAATTGGATTTTTATCAAAATATTACTTTATTATTAAATTTGAAGTCACTCTGATAAGTAGTTTTTAAGCTATTCAGTGAACTAACAGACAGGTAGATAAACCGATAGACGGACCGACGGAATTTATAAAACATACTTTTTGGCTTCTAGAAACGCTAAAACGTGAAGATATGTAAAACTTAAGAAGATGATTTTTTCACGATTACAAATATTTTATTTAGCCGCCATTTTGAATTAGTACCACATTTTTACTAGTTCGTCTGTATACGACAATTATTATTGGCACACAATTTTAAATCAGGTCCTTAAGTAGTTTTTCAGGCTGAATTTTTAAATATTTTACTAACCCGCCGTTTTGTTTCGCCATATTGGATTCGTACCAAAGTTTTATCAGTTGATTCCTACATAATACTTGATTTTTGTCCAAAGTTTGAAATCAATTGGATAAGCACTTTTTCAGTAATATTTTTTAACATTTCACTAGGCCGCCATTTTGTTTTGCCATTATGGATTTTTACCAAAATGTAACCATTCTGGTTATATTTCTGATACAAAACATAAGTAACATTCTGCTTTTAGTTTCTTATTTGTAGTTTTGCTGAAGACGATGGGTCGATTTTACCCCGAAACATCCATAAAATAGATATTTTTCAGTGTCGTTCCTCGGGTACCTTTATAGTGGACCCAGAACTAGAGACTGTATATTAAATTTCTAAAGTAAATATTTAAAGCTTCTGTTTCATGTTTTAATTACTTCCCTCGTAAAAGGGAAGTATTGTAATCGTCAAAAAATCACCCTCCAAGATTTTTTCACATCTTTACATTTCAGTGTCCCTGGATAACGAAAAACATGTTTTCTCGATTGCGTCGGTCTGTCTGTCTGTCGGTAGGTCTGTTCGCGGTAGAACTAAAAAACTACTTACTCGATTGACTTCAAATTTTGATCAAAAATTAAGGATCATTTGGGGATGACCCGGCGGTCTAGTGAAAGGTTAAAAAAAAATTAGTACTAAGAAAGTGCTTATCTAATTGATCTAAAATTTTGCACCAAAATCAAGTATTATGTAGCAATCAAATGGTAAAATTGCGACTGCGGAACAAAATGGCGACCTAATAGAATATTAAAAATTATTAATTATATAAAATATTTAAAAATTCAGCCTGAAAAAACTACTTAATGAACTGATTTCAAATTGTATGCCATAACTAATTGTAAAATAGATATGAACTAGTAAAAGTGTGATAGTAATTCAAGATGGCGAAACAAAATAGTGGCCAAATAAAATGTTTGTTATCTAAAAATACCATCCCCTTGGGTTTTACATATCTTCGCGTTTTGTCGTCTCTATATGCCAAAAAATATGTTTTATCAATTCCGTCGGTCCGTCTGTGGGTTTGTCTGTCTGTCTGTCAGTTCGCGGCATAGCTTAAAAACTACTCATGAGATTGACTTTAGTCAAAATTAAGGCTCGTAAAAATCCAATATGCTGGAACAAGATGGCGGCCTAGGGAAACGTTAAAAAAATATTACTAATTTACCTCAAATTTTGCACAAACATCAAGTGTTACATAAGAATGAACTGGTAATATTTTGGTATTAATATAAGATAAAATGTTTAAAAAATTAACGTAATAAAATCTCCTTATTCAATTGACTGTAGAAAAATTATATATGATATATTCTTTTACCTAGTAAGCAACAGTGGTACGAATTTAACATGACGTAACAAAATCGCGGTTTTTATCTGTTCCGGCATAGCTAAAAAACTACTTACACGATTGACTTACCGAAAATTTGTTGAAAAATAAAGGTTCATATGGAGATGACTTGGTAACATTTTGGTAAAAATCTGGTGTGGCAAAACAAAATGGCGGCCTAGTAAAATGTAAAAAAATATTATTAAAAAATCAAGTGTTACGTAAGGATGCACTGGTAACATTTTGGTACGCATATAAGAGTAAAATAAAATGGCGGTCTAATAATATATATAAAAAATCAGCCTGAAAAAAACACTTACTAGATTAATTTCAAAATTTGTGCAAACATTAAGTGTGATATTAAACTAAACAAAATGGCGGCTAAATAAAATGTTTGAAAAATCAACGTAATAAAATCTTCTTATTCAATTCACTTTAAATTTTGGAGAAAAATTACATATGATAAAAGGATAAACTGGTACGAATTCAACATGACGTAACAAAATCGCAGTGTGTCAATGTAAAAACTACTTATTGAATTTATTTTAAATTATACCCAAAAATGAAGTGTGGCATAGGTAGAAACTGGTAGAATATTGGTAGGAATTTAATACGTTGGAACAAAATGGCGTCGAATAAAAATGTTTGAAAAAACAGTATATATATGTTCCTAAATAACTATATACTGAACTGAAATAGGTCCCACTTCACTATTCTTAATAAAAAGAAATATTCATAACAGCGAAGTTCCAGGTAAAGGAAATTTACCGATTTTTTTATGTTGTAATAGTGGCAAAAAAACCAAAAATAGTTTTCTTTTTAAGTCATGAATCAGTCACTATGATTCCGTAATTATTTAAAATAAAATATGTAAATAATTACCATACTTATGGTTAATTTCATTTTTTTTTTAAATAATTACTCAATTAATTTTTTACTAATAAATGCAATAAAAAAATATCGTTGCTCTTTTGGTTTTTAAAATAAATGTATCCAAGCATTCAAAAAATCTTTTATTATTTCTTTTGATAAATATTAATAAAAAGTTATTTTAAAACCAGAAAATGTAGGCAGTTTTCGTTTTAAATGCGATTTTCCTTTGTTGCGCTACTATTCAAGTCTGAATTAGAGTTAACATTGCAATACGTTATGTAGCAAGACCAACTAAGCAAAATACAACAAATGCCTATAGCTCCGGCATTTTTTATCCGATTTCAAAAATCTAAAAACTGACATTTAAATAATTTTAAACTTACTGGCTGTAAATAAATATTTAGGGATTCATATAAAGTCCAATATAAATTCATAGATGGCCCCACTTCCTGCTAAACCGGAAGTTAAAATTTCGAACTGATATTTTAAAAAACAAAAACAAAGAAAATAGGGGGGGCGTCCATTAATCCGTATGGTCACCCGTTATAATAGTATGGTCTGCTACGTTTCTGATATATTGTCATTTATCTTCAGAATTTGACCTATTATTAAAGTGAGGTAGCTAAAACATTTTACCGATCTTTAACTAGCTGCTTGTCCTCTCTACTGCTGTATTATCTAATTTCAACTATTCAGTTTTTTGAGTTTTGTTTTTTTTTAATGTATATTATCTCAAATTTAAATAGAGCATTTAAAGAGGAACTAAACAATACATAATAGCGTTAGTTTAGGAGTAAACATTTTCTGACTTAACTTTGAAAGGCTTACCATTATCAGACATTTTATCTCAATAAATAAGAGGCAACTTTTTAGTCTTAATTTCTTCTTTTACCTAGTAAGCAACAGTGAACTAGATAAATTGAATAAAAACCGCAATTACGCAAAATAATAAAAACTACCTTGTAAATAAGAAATTAAACAAAAGGAACTTGCGATCAAGGGGAAATTTGAAAATGTAATGGAGTGCAATAGTTTGCAAATAAAATTTCTTTTAGTATTCCCCTTTAAAAAGTAAAATATATCACTTTTAATTTAATTTCTAAAAAATCCATTTAAATTACCATCGTTGTCCTTGAACGCAAGAATGACCAATTTCTTTGCCTTACTGATTAATTTGTTTTTCATTATGTATTGACTTTTATTCATCAAGAAAATATATTTGATATGGGGAAGCCCTTTGTAGTTATTAATATAAAAAATAAAACGTTCTGAAGAGAATCGTCAATAAGTCCGAAACGTTAAAAAATTCAAATTTAACCAAGAAACATTCGTATTTAACTTTTTTGTGTACGTCGTAGTACTTCTGAGATAAGGTAGTACGTCATCTTACATGGGACCCCCTGTACACATATATAACTTAGACAGCTTGGGTCTTCATGACTATATTTTTTAGCTGTTTCTGGACTAAATAGAAGTCAATTTAGAACCATTACTGGGGTTCTAATTAAAGTAAATATTGTTTATTTAAGCTGTGTTTGTTTGCTCATTTTAACATCTTTAACAACTATCGTTGAATGAGCGGGTTAAGCCCCCGCTTATACAACGCCACCACGGACTCCTTTACTACAAGGTAATCCGTTATGGCAACTGATGAATAAGCCGTAGGATGGTGGATAAAACTTCACTTAACAGACTGACAAATTCTATAAAACCCCTGGTATAAAATGATATTACACTGATTGTTCCTTAAATAGTAAAATATTGAGTAATATAGTCGTCAGTGTGATAAAAATTTAATTATTCATATAAGATCGCAGCAAGAAAAATTCTACTCGAAATGTCAACTGCTTCGAAAAAGATTTAGCTTGGACTGGTTATTATAATTAATGTGTCGTATCAAATATCACCATGCAGATATTTCATGGTTATTTCAGATTCGTTTTTGCAAAAAGGCCAAGATGATTCATAATTCCTCCTTTTCGTATTCTCTTCTTTGGATTGTTGAAGAGGTTCAGTTATTTCGTGTCCAATGTACCAGTATACGATTTTTTTCAATATCTTCAGTAGACATGAATGCAGACTTAATGTTCTAAGTCTAATCTTAAAAACCTAATTGTGTTAAAAGAGTATTTAAAAACAAAGGTCAATTGTATTTCAGCAATCAGAATATTTGCTGTGTTCCAACACATTTAGGCACGTTGAACCAAAATCACCTTTGCACTAACCTCATTTAATTTTAAAATTAGTATTTTTAAAGGCCTCATTAAAGAAAAACTACAGGTTTTATGTATTTAGAGCTTAATGGACTAAAATTATGGCCTCATGAAGAAGGCTACAACCAAACTCGGTCTTAATTTTTGTATGATACTTCAAAGTACCATAAATTGCATAAGATTCATTACCATTTGGGCGTACTTAGTATACATGTATGTTCATATTCTAAGGAGTATATTTCTAGAAGTTTTACAGTTTTTTTTTCTCCCCCGAAACTATCATGGGATGATCGTAGTGAGTTCTGTTCATGCACGGCACTTTTCCGGAAGTCAGGAACATAACTTCAGACAAGGCAAGATACTCTTTCGGCATCGGCTGGTCCTGTGAGTGCAGCCGGTCTTGCACCCACAAGTTCCAAAAGTCTTTGCAGACTTTTAGAACTGATTCCAACGTAGTCAGAACCATAACAAACTTCCCATCTACGACCTTTCATCCCGTTTACTGGGGATCCGATAAGGGAGGATCAGGTAAGTGGACATTCTCTCAAACCCAGCACTGTAAGTAAAATATCAAGTTTCAGTGAGCACTGAGTGCCTCATATAGGTGTACCTAGTCATACTTACTTGATAATTTAATAAGGCATTTCGTATCCCTAATAAATGCTTTTAACTTTAGCTCGTGTGTTATGGGACCGCAGTAAGGTCTGAAGTGAAACCACCATTCTTATTTGCAACGTTTCGTATTATATTAATACTTGAAAAATTGTTGTACTCTCAACTCGCCGTTCATCTTCGAAGCCACCAAAAACTACGACATCAAAATTAATAAAAGGATACTTCATTAATTCTATAGAAAGAAAATTAGCAAGTTCTGCCTTGTTCCCAGACAGGGAAAAAAACATCATTTGGCAGGGGTACAACTGCATTTTGAATTTTTTTCTGTACTTGACATTTTCCTGGCTTCTTTAATGCGAGTAGTTAATTTCACAGACAGGCCGTCCATGTAGCGGTCGAATTGATTTTAAATCAATCTTTCTCCCACCTTCATAAGCAATGAGTAGACGGCTCGTTACATCTCTGTCGGCGACATCACATTCGCAGCAGCTTTTGTTTCTTTGCTGTTATATAGATCTAGGAGAGTCAACGCTTTATGTTTAGGTAAAGTAGCGTAGTAGTTGGCCATTCCGTTTTCTTCCTGCAGGATAAAGCGCTTTCATAAAGTACGTTTTTCTGTCCGTTTTCCATAGCACTTAATAGTGATTCTAGAATTTCTTATGATCCCCTTTTTTGGCAATGTTACAAGTCCTGTATCAGAAGATCATAGGACAGCATAATACGGAAAAGAGAGCCTGCATCGACATTGTCTCAGAGGAGCTGTCCAGGAAGCAGTTCACTGCAAGTAGTTGCAGATTGAATGCCATATATTTCAAACACCTGCTTTTCCACTTCGCTGCGTCAGTGGAAAGAAACAGCCTAGTGTTGAAGAGATTGGCCATTCTCCGTGACACTAAAAGTTCCACCGCCTTTTTTGCAGGTTCCAACTACCAATTCTTGAACCTGATCAGGACTATTGACTGAAGCTGTTACTGGACCAGAGAACCGCAAAATTACTTTTCGACGCATTTTCATTGTCAGAGCTCAACTGGTGCGTATCAGCAATATACACAGGACATGGCCAGAGATCGGACACAATTCCCGGGATCATAGTCAAATATGTACGGGAGCATTTCACTGAGACTTTGGCGATAAAGGGGCCAATCACCACCTCGTATAGCTTTCGTGAAAATTAGCTGTCTAGCTAAAATCCTCACAAAGAACAATAACGGCAGACAAAACACTTTAAGGAAACAGTATTTATCAAATATAACAAGAGGTTTTTAGCAAGGCAAGTATCGAATTTTCAGATCTTTGAAGACCTTTACCCGCTAGTATGAACATCACTCGTTTTTGCGCCTAACTTTCACACATCATCCCACACGACTCTACTATATAAACCCGTACCTCTAGCTTTACCTCTTAATTTATACTTGGTAACAAACGGAGACCACTGCGATCGAAACGTTGTGAATCATTTAAATTAAATACAATGCAAGTCCTTTAAGTCGTAAAATTCATCAAAAGAATACTTAAATATTAAAAAATAGTGGAAAGGATAGATAAAATGGAGTTTCCCAATGTTTTCTTCGAGGGTTTTCCACTCCTTTAAGACCTTATATACATAACAAAATTATCATGAGAGATTTCGTACAATATATATACCATACAGATATTAAAGAGTATAATGGTAAGTCTCAATACCATGCAGATGGTACAACTTCATGTTTTTTATGAACTGACTAGTACCTACAGATGGCGCCACTATTTGCCTATTTCCCTCATCAACTTTTAAAGTCGAACGATATGACACCTTGTTTGTTTCAGGGTTCCGGTATTTCGGTTTTAATACTGATACCCCCCAAGGAAACTACCTGATGGCTTTGCCATGGCAGATACCGAGGTAACAGATGGCGCCTTGGCCCTTAAACAAACATAGCGACATGTTTTGACCGTTTCTTGACACAATAGCGAAGGAGTAAATTTCCTTATCTTTAGTTCTTTCGTTTCGTATAACTTTTTACGACTCAGAAATTGATATTTCTGCTTCTCTTCTATATATATATATATATATATATATATATATATATATATATATATATATATATATATATATATTATAGTATTATAATATTTTTTGTTTGCTTGAACCGTTATTGTGTATAATGTCAAAAGTTCTTGAGTTTAGGTTCGACCTAGTCCCAAGCCAGCCCAACCCAGCCCCATAGAAGACATTTAAAAATAATTTCGCATTAGCAGTGTTGCTAGATCTACCGGTAACTGGCATCAACTTTGGAATTTTAAATGGGACGCGAAACCAAATAAGTTTTTTTTGTAAAGGAAATAGTTCAATTAACTGAGTGTTTCTTAAATATTAATTATTTTGTTTTTTTCAATATTTTCGTTTCCAGGTGTCAAATCAATGTAAAATTTTAATATTATTTATTCAACATGTGGTACTTTAATTTTAGCAACATAGGATCGTTTAAAGTGCTGACCATTTACATGTAAGCAATCGGTAATAAATTTCATCACATGACAAGTAGTAGCTCTTCGAGTTTCTGTTGAAACAAGTTGTTCAAAAGAGCGCCTTACCCGATTTTCCAGATCTTTTTTTGAACTTACTGTTGTTTTATTAACCATTTCTTTAATCCTACCCAAAAAAAAAGTCTAATAAAGTAAGATCTGGAGATCACGGTGGCCTGGTCCTTCACGTCTTATCCAACTATCTTTAAACATATCACACAGTTCAGCGGAAACTTCGTGGGTATAATGGGCAGAAGCTCCATCCGGTGGATACCAACAGCTCGATAAGCGGTAGATTCTCCAAAAAGTCATATACGGTCGGTCGTTCTTGGAATTTCAATATATTTTGCAGAAGTTAAATTTTCGTCATAAATATATATTAAAAATTGCCTATCCATCAACAAACAAAATATATTAAAGCTAAATTTTTGTTGGTAACCTTTTTCTTTTATAAAATGTGGATTTTCTGCAGCACAAAAATGATTATTTTGACGGTTAAAGACTCCTTAACGTTAGAATTTTACTTCATCAGTCCAAATAATTATTTTCAGATAATCTGGATCCTCATCTGTACGAATTAATAATATTTCGTAAAATTCTCCATATTGACGTTCGAGTTATTTCTGAATTATTTTTGGCACTTGTTATTGAAGCATGATGATAGACATGAAAATAGGCCAAAACGTTAATTTAATTTTCTTCGTTTTCAGTAATAGGTTGAAACTGAATTCTTGGAGCCTGCACAATTTTAAAAAATTACCTTCAATTCTGAGAAATATCCTTGGGTTCATTGGCGGCAAATTCGGAAAAAGAGCGTTATATCTTCTGCAGGTTCTTGCAACAACAAATTTAAAATATCCGAATTTGAATAATTATTATTCTCCATTTTCGCTAACTTAATCTGACATAAACTAAAAGGTGAGACATGTCATGCCATTATCGTTACGTATTGCATTCGTTATATCAAAGCACACTTGGCGTTTTAGGTCTTTCATGTCTTGTCGAATATTAATAGTAATTATTCAATAAAATCGCTTATAAATCGAAAGCGATTCAAAATAAGTGTAGCAGAACCTTATATGAAAAAAATTCAATTTGTCCACTCTCAATGCTTCAATAATATACAGGATGTTCCATTTAAAAAAAGTCACTTTCGTTCAAATTTAGAAAATCTGAATTGCAGTTAATTTTTAAGACACTCTGTATAACAGTTGGCGATCCTATGTTGGTAAAATTAAAGTACCACATGTTGACTAAAGAATATTAAAATTTTACATTGATTTGACATCTGGAGACGTAAAATATTAAAGTTTTAATTCACATAGTTTTGGTAAAAAAAAGCAAAATAATTAATTAATATATTATTAATTATTATTAATAACATTAAACCCTTTTTAATATCCACGCCTTTATACGCGAAATCCTCTAAGCCGAGAGCACCGTGGCTGACAACAAACTTAAAAATGTTCATGAAACAAAGGAATAGCGCTTTTCAAAAATATAAGAGAACAAAGCGCAATAAAGATTGGGTTCATTACAAATACCTAATAAATTTTACATTAGCTGCTGTTAGAAGGGAGAAAAAAATATATTTCGACTCCTTATGTAGAAAAAATAATTCTAAAAAAATGTGGTCTGCATTAAGAATATTTGTTGAAATAAAAATAACTTTATTCCAAATAATCTATCTGATGCCAATGATATCAATAATTTTTTTGCCTCGTTTATACAAAATACACATATTTTGTGAATTTTTATGAAAACAACACTTTTAATAATAATCATCAGTTTTCATTTCATCTTGCAACTAAGTCGGATATAAATAAAGTTTTAAATTCCATAAAACGTAATGCGACTGGATTTGATGAAATTTCTCCTCTTATGCTAAAATATTGCAGTCCGTTTATTGACAAATTCATATTACATATTATAAATTGTTCCACTGAGACCAGCTACTTTACGGACCAGTGGAAGATATCAATTGGAAAACCTTTACCTAAAGTTACAAATCCGACTAGTTTTAATGATATACGAGTAATCAGTATTCTCCCTACTCTCTCTAAAATATTTGAAAAAATTGTACATAATCAAATGTATGATTTTTGTAACAAAAATATTATTCCTTCTACGCAGTGTGGGTTTTTGAAAGGTTCTGGTACATCGATAGCTTTGACTAATGTAACTGATGATATTTTTAGGGCTTGTGATAAAAATATGAATACTATTTTAATACTTTTAGATTTCTCAAAAGCGTCATTAATCATAATTTACTTATTTCTAAATTAAAATATTGCGGTTTTAATGAGGAGTCTGTCCTTCTCGTTAAATCATACTTAACGAACCGGTCTCAAACTATCTTTTCTGAAAACAAATATTCTGATCGAGCGAAAATAACTTCTGGTGTACCTCAAGGGTCCGTCTTGGGACCATTGTTGTTTCTTATATATACATCAGATATTTTAAAAGCTGTAACGCGTTGCAAACTGCAAGCATTTGCTGATGATACTCAGATTTAATGCTGTTTTGGTGTAAGTGATCAGGTAGATATTCAATCGGCTATTAACAGTGATTTAAAAATAATAAATGAACTTTCAGAGAAACATAATTTACATTTAAATCCCTCAAAATCTAATCTGTTGGTGTTTGGCAATAAAAATAAAGTAAATTTTATAAAAGATAACTTCAGTATAGCAATTAATGGTTCCAAAATGACGGTTGTTGATAATGCCAAGAATTTGGGAGTTATATTAGATGCGCAGCTAAGGTTTAAGGAGCATTTAAAGCAATTGTTTCAAAGAGCTTATAATTCCTTAAGGATGTTGTACAGGGTGGCCCACATAAGATGACCCACTACCTTATCTCAGAATCTGTACGAGATAGGGAAAAAAGTTTTATACAAACGTTTTTTAGGTTTATCTAGATTTTTTAAATATTATATTTTTATATATATAGGGTGTGTCATTTTGCGTTGACAGATGTCAACTTTGTTATTTTAAATGGAACACCCTGTATATTATTATGGATTTGAATAGCTCTCTTAGAGACGATTTCAACGATGTATATAAGATGAGTCTACGAGGCACCGTTTCGGAGATATTTACGATCATCTTCAATTTTTGACATACTTTCAACTTGTTGTATCTCTGGTATTTATCAACTTTTTTGTTTCATTTTTGTGCAGGAAAAAACATAATTTTAGGCTTTATTGGACGTGAAGGTAAAAATATTGAAATTGAAAAAAAATGTTACAGTGTTGTCACGTTTTGCGTACCATCAGTTTTCTCAAGATTTTTAAACGCAACCCCCTATATTTTATAACGGATTTAAATAGAGCATCGAAAGACGATTTCAACGATATATTATAACATAGGTTTACAAATCACGGTTCCCGAGTTTTGGGGATTTTCTTCAGGAATCAATTTTAATATTAAACAGTTTTTACTAAAACATAATATAAACTATTAAACGTGACATGACATGAACGAAGACAACAAAATTAATATTATATGCTAAAGAATATCTAAATTAGATTTTCTAATTGCTTTGAATAATTATTACCACGCCGTTTTCCAGATCAAACGTAAAACTCTCTAAAAATCAGTTAAATACATAATGTGTATTTTTGTTAAAATAGTGTGAATCTATTTAAAAATAGTTCTTTATGTTTCCTTCCCATATACTAAATAAGCTTTATCAATGTTATGATTAGCAATTACCGAAACAGACGGCCAAGGCGACTGTGTCGATAATGGTGCCGCAAAATGTCTTTGCTTACTAATCATTTTTGTTGTTCCGTTTTTATATAGAGCGTCTGAAAGTCAGTCGAGTAATAAACGTCATCAAGCTAAGTATTGGCTTCGTGTTTTTTCTCTCACAATTATTTACCAACCTTTCCACAACCCTATCAACAATTTTAAGTAGGCTGTGCTTCAAAACCATGGAAACAAACGAAATATTATTTGCATGAAATTTGACAGCTTGGTTGCATTTCTTGATTAAATTAGTAAATTTAAGAAATAATTATGTCGAACTACACTTTTCAACAACGTTTAAATTTATATGAGTGCTTCATTAGAAACAATAAGAGTCCCGCACTAACGTTAAGGGAGTATAGAAGACTGTATCCAAATAGCAGAATTCCAAGTAAGAAAATCTTCGGAAGAGGAGGCAAAATCAACATAAAATCAAAGCCATCAGAAAGCAGGGACATCAAAGTGTACATGTTTGGTGCGAGATCTGGAAAATGGCGTTGTGATAAACAATAAAAGAAACCGGCCTAGGACAGTTCTTACAGAAGAAAATCAACTTGATGTTCTTTTATATTTTGAGGAAAGCAATGAAAATTCCCAAAGGGATGCCGCACGGGACATACCGCATATTAGCCGAGCAAGTATTCAGAGAACACTTAATATCAACGATTACCATCCTTTCAAATTCACTCCGGTACAAGAGCTATCCATAGCTGATTTTGACAACAGAGCTACTTTTTGCATGGATATGATGGACCGCCACTTTGATCAACCGGTTTTTGACAAAATTCTTTTCACTGACGAAGCAATTTTCAACACCGCGGGAATATTTAACCGAAAGAACTGCCACTACTGGTCAAGGCAAAATCAACATAAAATCAAAGCCATCAGAAAGCAGGGACATCAAAGTGTATATGTTTGGTGCGGAATAATAAAGGACCGAGTGATTGGGCCGGTTTTTTATGATAGGACTCTTAACGGACAGAGATACCACAGTTTGTTGCAAAATGAAATACAACCTCTTATTAATGAATTACCGGATGAAATTAAAGATGGTCTTGTATTTCAACAAGACAGTGCGCCGTACCATACCGTAAGACCTGTAATTGAATGGTTAAATGAAAGATTTCCAATGTGGATTGGCAGATTTGGGTCAATACCCTGGCCAGCTCGGAGTCCCGATTTAACTCCACTAGATTTTTTTTTATGGGGAAATATTAAAGACAGAGTGTATAAGTATAAAGTTAATAACGTAGACGATTTAAGGGGGAGAATAATGGAAGAGATCCATTTGATCAATGAAAGTGGAGCAGTTCGTAGGGCAATAAAAAAATTAGGCATTATTTATAGAACATGTATAGCACAGGAAGGTGGTTATATAGAAAATTTAATTTAAGTAATGTTTATTTTTTTGTCTTTGTTCTTGTTATGTCATGTTTAATAGTTTATGTTATGTTTAGTAAAAATTGTTTAATATTAAAATTGATTCCTGAAGAAAATCCCCAAAACTCGGGAACCGTGACTTGTAAACCTATGTTATAATATATCGTTGAAATCGTCTTTCGATGCTCTATTTAAATCCGTTATAAAATATAGGGGGTTGCATTTAAAAATCTTGAGAAAACTGATGGTACGCAAAACGTGACAACACTGTAAAATTTTTTTTCAATTTCAATATTTTTACCTACACGTCCAATAAAGCATAAAATTATGTTTTTTCCTGCACAAAAATGAAACAAAAAAGTTGATAAATACCAGAGATACAACAAGTTGAAAGTATGTCAAAAATTGAAGATGATCGTAAATATCTCCGAAACGGTGCCTCGTAGACCCATCTTATAATACATCGTTGAAATCGTCTCTAAGAGAGCTATTCAAATCCATAATAATATACAGGGTGTTCCATTTAAAATAACAAAGTTGACATCTGTCAACGCAAAATGACACACCCTGTATATATAAAAATACGATATTTAAAAAATTTAGATAAACCCAAGAAACTTTTGTATAAAACTTTTTTCCCTATCTCGTACAGATTATGAGATAAGGTAGTGGGTCATCTTATGTGGGCCACCCTGTACAGTAACAGACATGCTTTAAATAGAAAACTTAGAAGGAACTTATGTGAGTCTCTTGTTCTATCTAATTTTTCATATTGCGACTTTTTATATGGGTTTTGTCTGGATCAGGAGAGTCGGTCTCGTATACAAAAAATACAAAATAACTGCTTAGGATTTGTTCTTGGATTAAGAAAATATGATCACACTTCACATTTGTATAAAGAAGTCAACTGGTTACGAATAGATGCTCGTAGAAACCTTCATTTTTGTAGTTTTTTAATTAAATGTATTAGTGATCCTTCCGCCCTTGTTTCTGTTCGCGAACGATTAAGTTAGATTAGATTTAGAATATTCTTTGTCATTGATTGGTTCAGTAGAGTAGCTATAAAGCTAGACTGCGCCAATCATCGACATGCAAACTTATTTGTATGTATTTAAATATTTTGTACATTTTCTGAATAAAAGGCATTTATTATTATTATTATTATTATTATTATTATTATTATTATTATTATTATATATTAATATTTAAGAAACAGCTACAGAAATGAAGAAATATCCTATAAAAAACACTTAGACCGTTTCGTAGAATCTAAAAATAAAATAAACTACAGGGTGTCCCATTTAAAACACACAAACACTGTAAACGCGAAATTATTTTCAAAAGCTAGAGCAAGGTCTCTTATGGCCTTTGTCAAAATTTCAAGTTTATTTTTCTTATATATATATATATATATATATATATATATATATATATATATATATATGTTTTTTTATAATTAAGTACTAGATTGATGAGACTCTGTAACAATAGCATTATTAACTAAGACTAAATATCACAAAAAGTCGAATTTCTGAAGAGAAGTGTAAACTTTATCAGACAAAAAAAGATAACATAATAACCGATAGTAAATATAGAACAACATATCTATTAAAGAAATTCGGAATTTAGATCAATAATAAACTAATCAATATCAATGTCTTAATGTCTAGCCAAGTAGGATGTCCTTTAACGAATGATAGATAACAATAAGAGGAAGAATGGTCGGTCAAGGTCGGAGAATGTTAGTTCTAATACGAATCGATTTCTGCAATAATAACTATGATTTGGTTTAAAAAATGCCTTAAGTCTCTAAACATGACCCATATTATAAATCTATTAGTTCAGTAGCGCACCGAGAAATGGTTTCTGGGAGGGGTTACTAAAAATTTGAATCTTATTTGAAGGTTGCCAAGTAAATTATTCTTTCGATTTTTGCCGATATAAATGGAAATAGTTGAAATAGGCATGCAAACTTTGTATGCTTACACTTTAGACTCAGGATCGCAATTTTTACCTTTCGGTCGCTATATCTAGCCGCTATATAACGGTTTCAGATAAACTTGAAGTGAAATTTGGTCTTTAGAGCACACTTGGGGCACTCGTAAGGTGCCAAAAAAATTCTTTTAATTTTGATTTTTCGTCTATTATCAAAAAAAATCGAATTTTTCAGAGCGTCGCACAGTAGTTCCATTTCTCTTTCTAGCGGAACATAAGTCCAAAAAATGAACCCAATAATTGACACGTAACAACAAATAAAATCGACGGTGACTACATCAAAGTATTCTATGCAAGACAAATGAAACTCAAAATGGCCGCTGTGTCGTTACCATAGCAACACAAAGATGACAGTACCAATTCTTTAAAATTACTGCATAAAATTTGCGTTATCTAAAACGAGTATTGTTAAATTAATTGTTCAAATTGTATAGTGTTTTTTGGTAATATATTTTAAAAGTAAGTATATATTATATTGATATGTGATTATCTGTCCATTATAATATATTTTCAATGAATTCCCGCAAAATTTCTATAAAGTGAGAAAAAAAATGTTAAAAAAGGTTTTTTTTGCAAATTGTTTCTTAAATAAAAAAACTCCCGCTTACTCCCGCTAAAATTGTTATGCCATTTGTTAAATACACTATTTCTTGTTATATTTGCTATGACAGTTACTGCGCATACCTGCGCATTTTGCTAAAAACTCGTATTTTTTACTTCGCGTTGTTATCAAATTTCATGTAATTAAGGGCCAATATTATAAAGTGGATTGGCAGTTTGTTTATTATTTTAATGTCAAATTAATGTCATACTTCGATTTAAAACACACTTTCCTGGTATTAAAGGCCAATATTATAAAATAAGTTCAGTTTAAAATCAGATTTATGTTGAGCTTTTTTCCGCGATTTAAAACTACATTATAATATTGGGCCTAAATATCATACCTAAGCCAACCTCTAAAATTCTAATTACGTTGTTTAATGAAATGTTTATTATACAGGGTGTTATTTTGACCATGGCAAACAAATTTAGGTTATGCGGTTAATAAGTTTATGATTAGATGTATGGGTCCATGATACGGCAATAGAATGTTTTGAGCTTTTTTTTAATGTCTTGCAAGAATTAATTAGGTAATTGGGCATTTGTTCTTATTTTAGATAATGGAAAATAGGGAAAATAATAATATTTCTATTAATATTATCGATCTGCACAACATAATTAAAACCAAAGAGGCCAGTAAGGAGAATTTAATTAGTTTTGTCATTTCCACTCGTTTCCAAAATTTAAATACAATAAACCACAATATAATTCGTTTAAGTTTGCTTAAATTTTTGGGAAAATATAAAGAGAAATGGCAAGCTAGCAACAGACACATAAATAGATTCGAGAAAAAAAATCGTATGTGGCTAAATTCGGTCATAAATATAAAATTAAAAGAGACAACATCTGAAGGAAGAACAGGAAGGCCCACAAAACAATTTGAATTTGTATGTAAACAATCCAAATTAAGGAAGGTGAAACCACTTATCCAATCCACATCAACTAATGAGCTTACCTACGCAGCTTCAGTATCTCTTTGGAAATCTGGAAAGCGAGATGCTGCTCAAGTTGTAAAAGAGGTTACCCAAACAACACCAAAACGTGCCAGAAAAATTAAAACAACTTATTTAAGTCCTAAACCTGCGCCAATTCCATATACTCCCGAAAAGGCATTAGCACTTTATGTAAATTCAAAATTAACAAAACATTCTTACTTTCAAATTCGTAAAAGTGCTATTGAACAGCAATGTAATATTTATCCTTCTTATAAAAGACTATTAGAAGCCAAAAAAGAGTGTTACCCCATAAAAGAAAAAATTAGTATTACGGAAATATCTGCTGAAATTGAAGTCCAAGCACTGTTAGACCATACCATAAAAAGGCTCTTTATATCACAAGAAGTAGTTTTAAAAAATATTTTAACCTTAGAAGGTATTACTATTACACTTTTTGTTAAATGGGGATGCGATGGAAGTAGCAACCAAAAAGAATATAAACAAGCCTTTTCTGCTGAGTTTAATGAGGCAAGTGATTCAGATTTGTTTGCTATTTCTTTGGTACCCCTTCAGCTCTTCGCTGAGCACAGAACATTTACTCAAAAAAAAATTCTTTGGCAGAATCCTGTACCTTGCTCCACCCGATTTTGTCGACCAATTAAATTCATCATGAAAAAAGAAACGAAACAGCTAATAAAGGATGAAGTATGTAGGGTTGAAAATCAAATTAAAAATTTGATTCCAACAAAATTAAATATGAATAATAAAACATTCGACATAAAATCGCAACTATTTTTAAACATGGTAGACGGGAAAGTTTGTAGTTCTTTAAAAGATATTTCAACACAAAACTGCTTAATTTGTGGGGCGACTCCCAAATATATGAACAATCTAACATTTTTATCACAAAAGCCTTTCAATTTAGAAAACTGTTCATTTGGACTTTCAACCCTACATGCGGATATTCGTTGCTTTGAATGCCTATTGCATATTTCGTATAGACTTGGCATTAAAAAATGGCAAGCAAGGTCGAATGAAGACAAAGAAATGGTTAAAAATAAAAAAAAAGAAATTATTTGTCAATTTAGAACTAAAATGGGTCTATTAGTAGATCAACCAAAGCAAGGTACAGGATCTACTAATGACGGGAATACTGCCCGTAGATTTTTTAAAAATCCAGAAATGTCCTCTCAAATAACTGGATTAGATAAAGAGTTAATTACAAAATTTGCGACAATATTAAATGTAATGTCTAGTGGATTGCCAATTGATACCGAAAAATTTGACACATATGCGAAGAATACTCTAGATTTATATTTACATTTGTACCCATGGTATAATATGCCGGCCAGTGTGCATAAGATCCTTATGAATGGTGCATTAGTAATAGAAAATTTGTTATTACCTATAGGGCAGTTCTCCGAAGAGGCACATGAGGCCCGTAATAAAGACATGAAAAATTTTAGGCAACGATTTTCACGAAAGTTGTGGACTCACCTAAAAAAAATAAATGTTCACCCTATTTCTGGACAATAAATTTCCCATTGAACAATAACCGTTGCTTATTACAACACCCTGTATATATTATCTTGCATAAAAACACCTATTGCATTTTAGACTAGGTTAAAACACTGTGGGAGAATCATACAAGCAATTTTAGATAAAGCGTTTTTTATGTTCTGTACTAAAAGTTAATAAGAGTCAATAGGTATATTTAATGTTACCCTGTATAATATATTTTTAAACAGCTGATCTTTATGTTTTTAGCTCTTATTATTATTAAAAATGTTTTTAAAAAAATATTGGAGTAATTATTTTCGCCACGTACATCTTTAGAATAATGTTCCACTAGAATTGCACTTGGAACCACTGTGCGTCGTTTGGTACACGATAATTGTCCCAAAAATTTGACATAATAATCTGGAATTGTGAGAAAACGTTCCTCTCTGCGATCTTCCAAGCCCTATTTAAAATGGGCGGGAACGACGCACATAGGGGTATTTGTCTAATAAAAGAGGACAAAATCGAAATACAAAAAAAAAACTGATAACTTTAAGTAAGTTTGAGTTAAAATAATATATTTTTGTGTTTATATAATAATTTTATGTTTATATTTAGAAAATATACAGGGTCATCTTACATTCTAGGCTATTAAGTGGCACCTTTTGATAAAACTTCGTCTTATCTTACATATGTATTTTAAGTAGATATAAGCTCTTATTAAAATTCATAAGACGACTTACATCTTATTAGCTAACAGATTCACTTTCGTTACTTCAATACATTAATGGAAACAAGATGGACAAAAACATTGAATTAATTATATTATTGATATTTATTTTTCGTATTAAAAAAACTAGTTCCTAGAAAATTTAATATTAATAAAGATGTACAGTATAAAATTACTAATGTAAATGGAATAAAAGAAAATGCTCTAAAAATTAAGTATGGGTTCAATGATAATTATTACAGATTAAGGTCTTATACACAGAAAGAAAATGCAAAAGAAAATGAAAATCATGAATTAATCATCAAAAGTGTAATAGGATCTTCATCACTAAATTCCAAATCTTCATGTATGTTACCATCTTCACCTGGTAGCCACATTTCTATGGTTTCTTTAGAAGAATGTTTGCGGTTTATCGAAGGAAGAGGACACATAGATGTTAATATAGGGTCTGAACTAAGAAGAAACCTGTTATAAATGTCAGCATTGGAATCTTCACGGGAAATTTTCCTTGAAAAAATTTCTCTCAATTTCTTAAAATACTTGTTACGGCTTTCCGCAGCCTCTTCTGAGAGCTGCCCTATGGGCAACAGTACATTTTCGATTATTTCGCCTCCATGTACCAAAACTTTGTGATCTTTTGGAGGCATAGGATACCATCCGTATAGTTCCACATATAGTTTGGCTGTTTACAAAGTAAATTGTTTGAATAATTTTGTATTTATTTTGTGACCATTACTTATAGTTTCTAAAACAATTTTATATTTTTGGATAAGTTCAATGTTGACGCTTGTTATTCTGCTAGATAATTCACAGCTTTCAAAAAATCTACGAAATAAATTACCATTGTTTGTGTTTCCAAACCCTGCCCTAGGTACATCCACAATCATTCCACACTCGTTCCTAAATTGAATATGAATTATTTTCTGGTCTAAGGTAATAGGTATTACTACAAAAGTTATAGAAAGTGGAACATATTTATTAAAAAAAGTCAAAATTAAATGAACTTAAATATCTAGTTTTCTTTTAGCATAGCTATCTCGCTTTATAAAAATAGAAAAAAACCACTGCAAACTGAATCCGTACTCCCACATTACGTTTTAATGAAATGCTGCTTAATAATGATAAACTAACCCATAACTCGTATGCAATAACTACCACTTTTTGTACGGTTGTCAAAATATATAAATGAATGTTACAATTTGAATGCTTAGCCCTGAAAACCTCGAAAACGACATAAGACATGATTTTTTTAATATTAGCCTCTTCCCCATATTCTCCTAATTCTGCTACAAATTAAAAACCATTTCAGTTTGAAAAAATAGGTTAATATATTTACCCCCTCCCCCCCACGTTAACCCGCTTTCCCCCAATCGCGAAAAAAAACCCGAACCGTTTTAGTACGACCTAGAATAGCTATACCGAATATGAATTCTCAATTTTCAAACTTTTTGAAAGTTATAGTTATCATTAGATATGATATTGTTTTTTCTTTTATAATGTTTATCGACATTGAACTGTATTTACTGAGATAATACTTTCCTGTCATGTGATGTTGAAGTACAATATCACAAATAATAGTTTTTCAAAAAAAATGACCCGTACATAATAATTTTAATAATAAATATTAAGTTTTTGGTCACAGTAACTGTTAAAATTACATATTGTATGGTTTTTTGGAAACTATTTTATATTTTTGGATATATTTTTTTCTCTAATTTACACACCGTATCATGAAAACTAGAATAGTCCAGACCGAAACTTATATCTAATGACCTTGTATTTAAAAATTAATTAAACATAACTCTTTAAAATATGCCTATCTGCCAAATTCAATTAACCCATTTTTAGATATTATTACATTATATGATACATTGCCTAACACATAGGAAGTTTATAATAGCCAAATGTCCACGTTAGCAAATATTAGCAATTTTTTTTGTCATAACCGTAATAAAGAAACCAGCCGCATTATAGCGTATAAACAAAGTTCCGGAAATTTCCGGAACATAACTGAATACCTAAATAAAATTTGAAATAAATAAAAAAAAATTAAATTGTAAGTACTAATAGATAAATGACCTCCAATATAAAAAGAAATACATTAAACATATTCCATACAACCTATATAAAATCGTCTTACCTCCTGTAGTATCTTACTATTTTAAATGTTCAAAAAATATATATAACAACTCTTTATAGTGTAGCAGTGTCTGACCGGTCTGACGAAATATTATAAATGTGACATGTTGACAGCAGTTTTGATAAAATCATTTCTGTTCGCAGCCTCATAACTTTTTTGTTTTCTGTCGTGGCTTGCTAGATTAAATTACGTTTGATTACGAAATCTTTATAGATGTTATTAAAGTATATAATTAGAAGTAATTCATATTTTTGTTTTTTTTTGTTTTTGTCCGCTTTTATTATACAAATACCCCTATTTGCGACGTTTGGGAAACATTTTTCTTTTTTTAATTCTTGAAATTTTTTAGGTCAAAAGCAAGGGTCAATTGGTGCCTACACAGTTTAAGTTTTTGGCAAAAACAACTGGCCAACTGATCCAAAGAAGGTTATCGAATAGCTCCTGATTGAACGACTGTCGGCATTTACCATACGTAGAAAATGAAAGCAAATTTTCTTAAGGAGGTGTTACTAAATTGGGGAAAATATTGCTCTCCAAATTGTGACTACCGCTCTAAAAACATCTATATTTTATCCTACCAATTCTAAAAATATCCAATCTCAAAAATACCACCCGACCACCGCATATAACAAGTCAAGCCCGCCATAACAATAAGGCATCCTTCTAGGTTTACTTTTGTATTTACAAACCTTTTTAAATAGTACCTAATATTTTTAAAAGCAGTGCTATTAATTTTTGTATGGGGTCATCCAGATATTATTTACAAAAGACATATTTTAGGTCTTTTATGCCCTAACAATACGCAAATCACTTATCCACCCGTCCAAAAGATCCACATTTATTTTGTACTATTTTGTGTTGTGAAGTCCATAATTTATATTGGAAGAAATTAGATGAAATATGAAAGATCGTCGAAGTGGGAAAACTGAAAAAGTCCTTAAAAGTTCCAAAATGATCAAATTCTAAGCTCCACTTAGAAAATGGTGCAAACTCGGTATATTAAGAGTATAGGATATTAGGATTCTCAGTTCAATTAAAAACCTTTCCAACGTTCCTCAAATTTTTGGAAAATAACATCGTAGTTACTGTAAGCCCACCGCGCCCGGTCTGATAAAAAAGTCGGTTTTACAAACAATCAAGATAACCTAAATGGAGCTATATTATTCTTAAATAATATATAACAATATATTATTTTTCTACATCTCTAAGGATACTTATACATGTCTAACCCTAATCTTAAGTAAAATACCAATTTTTAATACCTGTCATGTAAAAGTTCTATTTTAGCACATTACGACAAATTTCCACTTACATTTAAGAGAGATTCATATACTCTTGAAATGCTAACAATTTGTCCATTCTCTGGTAGGAGTTTAAAAACAGATTGAATTAATTTCATTTTTACCTAGTCTACTACAGAGTAGACTAAGCGACGTACATGTTCATTAGTAGCGTAGCCAACACCCGCTAGCCCACCAAACTGCGGGGGAGCCCACGGATGACAGGGGCCCACTGATGCCGGTGATAATGGAGACCAAGGGAAACTAGAATTTTGTAAGAGGGGGAATAACAGCTTATTAACGAAGTACAACACATTAACTATTTTGCTGGAGGCCTTAAAATCTTAGGCACTATAAGACTTAATTCCGGCCCTGTTTTTGGTGTTATATTTATTTATAATTGGATTATGTACGAACGTATAGGGGGTCCTTTGTCGAAAACTGCAGGGGGGGCAAAATTTGTAGTGACGCCACTGATATTCATATAAATATCACAATTCAATCTCATAATCATAAATAAAAAGCGTTTAACTAGTGGGTTTGTTTCCGAACCGCCTGCGTCGGCTTATTTCCCGGAAAACCACAAACACTTTGCTAGGAACATTTCAGCCAATCAAATGTTAGAGCTATATTATAGCCAACAGACGTTTTTCTGCGTTGCAGTCAAGTTGATTTTATTTTTTTTTCAAGAGTTACAAAATTATTTAAAAAAATATAATTTTAAGTGACGCAAATTTTATTGATTTTTTATATCTATTATATAGCTGTTTCATTATGTATTTGTAAAAACCGGCAACATAGTTCTCATTTCTTGGAGATTCTTGGAGCAAATTGTTAAAAGATATTGAATAGATGGGTATAATTTAATTAATAATGTGAAACAAAATTTTCCATAGTAGATAACATACTTTTACAAATAAAGCTGGTGGTAAATTGTTTCACAATTCATCTCCACAATTAAGTGGGAAAATATTATTTCTGCTGTTTGAGTTTTCTTAACAATTGAAATAAAAGTCTCCACAATTTGTAAATAAAAGTTCAATAATTATATTACTCAATATTTAAAAAATTAAAAGCGGATTTTTCCGTGTGACCATTTATCATCCATTATGCTTTTCTTTGTCATTGTTATCAGGGAAACCCGAGCATCGACCCAGATGTATCCCTTCACCATCCATCTGCAAAAACCAAGAACCTCCTACTTTGTTCGCTCTTTTACTTCTATGCTGTCTTGAATATGCGATCTGTTACCAGCAAAGGCCTTTCTCTTATTCGATTAGGTTAATTTTAAAGCTATCCATGGTTAAAAATATAAGTATGTTGACCCTTAATGGTGCTTTTTATTCTAAAGCCTGCTCTCTGATATGGGTGGCAAGGATATATCCATATATTGATATTATACATTATTGACACTTGTAGCAGTACCAAGAATAGCATTTTCTAAAAATATATCGGTATATCGTTCCCTGCCATTTAGCAGTACTAACGAGTTGTTTGGTTTGAATTCGATAATTTCAGTCTAGCTAGATCAGAAAGAAACACCTTAAATGTTGCACATTCGAGACAAAAACATTCTCTTATATTAAAGGCTGCATTTGACATCAGTGAAGATTATTGAAGTTCTTTCCTGTAAATTTATTGAAAATCTTGTTGCCGGTCTAGCCAAAACGATAGACAAACAGAGATTTTTATTCTGTTTGTGGCCAAAACGCTGAACACCGTAAGTGAAGTAAGTAATAGGTATAATGACGGCAACGTTTGCGCATTAATCAATATTTTTCTTGAAATATATCACATATGTCGATATATATACATTTTTTAATAGTTTTATTCAAACATATTAGCATACATTGTTTTACAGAAACATTAAACTCTTTTTTTGTCAGTCTTGTTTGAATTAAATCCAAATCAGTACAAGTTACTAAATTAGCGTAGCATTATGCTATGCTTAAATACTATGTATAGGAACGTGACGCAGTAATATTAATATCTACATACAGATCATTGTTTTCAAAATAAATTCTATCAGTCACTCCATCAGGTAGGTGCTCTAGCACCCTGACTGATTGGATTATTACTGCCAATATTTTGTTCTTGCTGTACTAATAGCCATTTGGTATGAGTTCGTGTCTCATAGTCATGCATTCGTTTTACAGAACATATCTCTTAACCATGTAAGGGTTTTGTTTAATACTTTGTAAATATACTTGCTTTGCTCTATCTATAAAATATGTTTAAGTCTTAATATATCAGTAATTTCATAAACTGTTGTATCAATTGAGTTCTATTATTAATTTTAAATAAAATTGCTATTACTTTGTTTTGTAGTCTTTGCGTTTTATTGAATACCGTTTTATTCCACATGTACCCCATATGAGATTAAATATCTGAAATTTAACAGAAACTAAGCACTGTAAATCTGATATAACCCTATATCTATAACGCAGATAACCTCTATATCTGTATAACGCACCTATCAATGGAACTAGCTTATTCCTTGATATGTTCTACATAAAGAGTCCAATTTAACTTATAATCTAAAATGAATTCCAAATATTTTGCATAGTGGACGCTCTCAATCATATCCCTCCTATTTTTATATTTAGGTTTACAGCGCTCTTATTTTTTTGAGAGAATATCAAGTATGCTGTGTTTTTGGTATTAGTTTTTAATTTACTATTTGTTAACCAAGAATAACGAAAATTTAAATCGCCATTATTATTTACATTTGCATATTAGACAAGTCGGTGCCTTTATATACAAGAGCCATGTCAACAAACATATAATATTTGCCAATAATATCCGATATCTCCAGGCTTCGAACATGAAGTGAGTTCAAAAGGGGCCCCAGGACTAAGCCCTTGGTATCCCACAAATGATATTTTTGCTACTACTTGCAAATTATTTACGTCTGTATACTGTATTCGATCTGAGAGATATGATGTTAACAATGACAAAGTATTACTTCTTATACCCATTTTTACTTCCCTAGATGCCGAAAAAGATGTGTTCTCAATTCCTTCGGCCTGTATGTCTGTTTGCAGCATAACTAAAAAACTACTTACTGACTTCAAATTGTGGTAAAACATTAAGGGTCATATGGGGATGACTTGGTAATATTTTGGTAAAAATCGAATGTCGCGAAACAAAATGGCGGCCTAATGAAATGTTAAAAAAATTATTATTAAGAAACTAGTCATCCTCTCAGGTTTTACATATCTTCACGTTTTAGCGTCCCTAGATGCCAAAAAATATGTTTTATCAATTCCGTCGTTCTGTCTGTCCAGTTACCAGATTGACTTCAAATTTTAGTCAAAAATTAAGGGTCATATGGGGATGACCTGGTAATACTTTGATTAAAATCCAATATGGCGGAACAATATAAAAAAATATTACTAAAAAAAACTAATTAATCAAATCTTGCACAAAAATCAAGTCACATAGGAATGAACTGGTAACATTTTGACATGAATCCAAGATAGCAAAACAAAATAGCGGCCTAATAAAATATTTAAAAAATGAGCCTTAAAATACTCCTTAATAAATTATTATTAAGTGTGATATAGAGATAATCTGGTAAAGTTGTAGTACGAACTTAAGATGGCGAAACAAAATGTCGGGTAAATAATATTTTGAAAAAATCTTATTTAGTTGACTTTAAATTTTGCAGAAAAATTAAATATGAAAATAGGATAAACTGGTACGAATTCAACATGACAAAATGACAGTAAAATGTAAAAACTACTTGTATTTATTTTAAATTATGCCCAAAAGTCAAGTGTGGCATAGGTAGAAAAAAACTGGTGAAATATTGGTAGGAATCCAGTATGATGGAACAAAATGGCGCCCAATAAAAATGTTTGAAAGACAGTATATGTAACTCATATATACTGTGACTATATACTGAACAGTTGGATCACACTTCACTATTCCTAGCAAAGAAGCAAGAAAATTTACCGATTTTTTTAATTCTTCAATTTTCAACTCTGTGATTCCATATATCAATTTATACGGTATATTTTTAGAAATTGCCGATATTTTTTCAAGTAAAAACACCTAATTCAGAAAAAGCAAACATATTTTAAGAATGCGACCTTTTATTTTTTAAATTACTATACAACCCGTAACATTTATGGTAAATTGTTTTTATGAGGTTTTCTTCTCCAAGTTCAAACGATAATTTTTCAAGCAATGTCACATAAACACATTCTCAATATCCGGATATAATTTATGTGAAATATTATTACCGGGTATATACTTTTGCATGACATGCATTTCTAATAAGTTCGTTATTTTTTAAATGTATTTTTGTGGTAGATAAAACCGTGTGCCCGTTTCAGGCTTAGCAAAATATGGGCTTGTCCAAAGAACCAGGAAGTTTTTATTCATATTCAATTAAATATTAAAATATATATTTTTAATACATATCTACAACAAGTAATTAAAGTCTATAAAAGTTTAAGTGTTTTCTGCCTTTTTATAATGAAAAGTTAGAGAAAAACATTGAGAATTGCCAAGAAAACTTGGAAAAAGTTTAAGTCTAAACTTCACTGGCGCATTTAAGGACGTCCAAGGGTCTGTCCCTCAAATCTGACAAAACTATAATTTATATATACATATATATATATATATATATATATATATATATATATATATATATATATATAAGGTGTTTACTATCCATATCTCGAAGGTGCAGCACACTAGCGCCTTAAAAAACATTATAACAAAAGTGGCCAAGAGCAATAGCTTGAAAATATTTTTAAGTTTCTAAATGGACCACAAGGGGGTGCAGTTGCTAGGGTAAAAGATGAATTTCAAAAATTTAACCAAAACTCCCAAATTACCTCATTGGAAAGCTGAGTTAAGTTCATATCGTTTTGATTCCAAAGTTTTTGTCAGATTACGCTTAATAAAAATTGCGGAAGCTGTTGACTTAGGAAAGATTTCAATCGCTATGTCTTTTGAAACACTTATCCGAATTGAATGAGCTTAGGCCTATTTTAAAGGGAATTTCAAGCTGTTTTATGATTCACCAAATATTGCCAAATAAGTGAACTAATACGTATTCCAGACGAAATTAATAAAAACCAGGATATCGCAATCAATTTAAAATCTCCACAGTTCTCTTTAGACACCTAGAGAGAAAAAAAAAGTTATGCCTTTTCTATTACAATAATTTCGATCTAGATTCCGCTTGTTGATAAATGGTCTCGTAATTTGCCAACTAATAGCCAACTCAACCACAATTTAGCCAACTGCTCGAGATAATGGGGGCACCACCCTCTTAGTGATGCCCCTAAAAATCCCGATTCTGCTGTTTTACAGCAATCACTTGATATCTGTGTGTGACAAGTCGATGTGAGACTCTGAGAGAATCCTCATTACTCTAGGGATCAGCCAACAAGATATGACGTTTGACCTTTAAAATGCATGAAATTTCCAGAGAGTTATTTTTCGACGAAGAAAAAAATAACTCGAGTAAAAATACGTTGTTTTTTCTTTAAGATTATCAAAAAGTCTACTGTTTTTCAATAAACAGAAACAACCTTTATGAAAACAGAAAAAACAAAATAAAAAAAATACCGACTGACACAAGTCAGAAATTGAAACTACTGTTTCATTGACTCTACTCTGAAAGCTAAATCGATGCATCCTAAATGATGGAAAACATTTTGAAGATTAGAATTTTTAGTTTTCTTTTTTATCTAGTTAGCTACAAAGTGCTGTTTTTGTTGTTTATTTGTGCACCAAGCTTCGGCTCTGACAGAGTTTAGACCAGCTCTAGCCTAGATAAAGAGTGAAGAGAGGAAAGCCAAATGTAACAAATAATATTTCATTATTATTAATTATAAATAATTTAATTAAGCTCTAAGTAATAATCTGCACATTATTCAGAAATAATATTGTTTTTATAGTCCATTTGACCAAACCTAATAGTTGTTTAATATTATTTTTAAGAGAATATTGGACTAAATCTAGAACGTTTCGACTTTTCAAGGTCTTATTTTTGAATGAAGAAAGAAATGGCCCGCGTAAAAGTATGTTTTTTTTTTCATTAAGATTATCGGAAAGTCAGATTTTTTTATATTTATTCATATCCTAAAAATATATAAAATATCCTAAATTTCAGCCTGGGTTTTTTTTGTTTTAGGAGTAAAAGGAAGCGAATTCTAATTTTGGGCAATTGTCCCAAAAAGTATAAATTTTTATAGTTATGAACAAAACTATAGCTTAACAAATTCTGTACAAAAAAAAGGTTTTTAATTTTTATCTCGTAGAATCAATCGTGTTTGCAATTTTTTTTGTCATTACACCGCACCACACTAGTAGAAGTATGTCCAATTAAAAAAAAATAGTTACTAACTTTTTCAGCTCTTACTCATAGCTGGTTGAACATTATAGATAAAAATACTATTCATCTATATCGCATTTTCTATAACAATAGATTTGATCATTCTAATTAAAACATTTAGGGAAAGTGAAGCATAAATCAATTTATTTTATTCTAAATATAGAATCAGTAATATCATTAAACCTACATTCAATTCAGCACAACATTTCTTTAGAATCTGCCTTCTAGTCCAAAACTAGCTCGATAAAGAGTTAAATCTTGAAGACTGGTAGTGGACAATTAAAAAAGATAAAATAAAAACACATTTGAAACCCTATAATTAATATATGTGTTGTGGTTACAGAAAAATAGACCCACTCTGTTTTTCAGAACAAAGGCATTGCCTTGAGCAATAATATTTAAACGCTGAACCTGAAGGAAAAGAATGTAATAGATATATCGATAAATTAATAGACCAAATACCGTTATTATTTCAAGAAAGGATAGAATTAACAGACGAACGTTTTAGTGAAGACGTTGAGGAAGATGAAAAAGTTCTAAAGGAATCTGGACGAAGCTGCCTAATTTAAACGATTTGTCTTCATTGAAAGTTGATGTGGATATGTGTATTAGGCCTATTAGGGGTACTACATAAAGAATCGGCAAATTTACTTTTATCCAGAACTTCCCTCGAGACAATTTTGATAATGATGTGTATTAGGCCTATTAGGGGTACTACATAAAGAATCGGCAAATTTACTTTTATCCAGAACTTCCCTCGAGACAATTTTGATAATGAAGCTTTTTTTTATCATAAAAATTAAAATAAAAAGAGTTTAAATACTATGTGTAATCCTAAACAGTCATAAACTGTCTAATTTGCGTGTGGTAGAATTTACTACGAGGGAAGTTCCGGATTGTTTTAAGTAGAATGATAAGAACTATTAATTTTTTTTCTGTAGTGTTCAAACCTACTAAGCAGCAAAAGTTACTTAATAATTTTTCTTCAATGAACGTACTTCTACTTCTACCAATAGCGATTGGAACGGTGCTGTAAAAATAAAAACGTATTTTTTAACAAAACAGCAGATATTGCAAATTGCAAAGTGATTGATTCTACCACAAACAAAAATTAAAAACCCCTTTTGTACAAAATTGTATAAGCTAACATTTTACTCATAACTATTTTCCCTAATAAATTGATACTTTTTGAAATAATTTAGAGTACTTTTTAAGGTATGCTAAGAATATCAAAATAAAGGTCTCTACAAATATCCAGCTTGGTCGGATTTTTTTTTGAAGTTGTGCCTTTATTGTGACTAATTTTATTAGGCTATGAAAAAAATCTACTTATGGTTCCATTGAATAGAAAAATTGAATATTATTGGTATATTGAAATCTAAGCCATAACCAAGGCCACAGGGGCTATAATATTATGTTCTGTCATCATATTGAGGTAACATTCTGCAATGTTAACGTCAATTAAGACCAATGACATATTAAGACAAAAAACATCAAATTTTAACTTTAAAACCATAAATTATTTTCAATAAGTTTTACAATTATCTAGTGCGTGTGTCCTTATTTTTCAGTTTATCGTCTTGTTACTTATTTTATTTTTAATATATAAAGATTAAAGAAGTAATTAAAAATGTTGTATAGCGTGTTGTTGAATAGTTGTGAAATGTTTTGCTCTTAATTTGTAAGTTTGACATTACATGTTTTTATTGCTTGTATATTTTTGTCATTAAAACTGCACATAAACAAATGACAAAGGTCGCGAGATCCATTCAAACATCATAGAAAATAAAAACTAAGATAAATGTAGCTAGCTACCTACTATATGTGTATTTTTTAAATTAACAATCTTTTATCATCTCATAAAAAAATCTCATTTATTTTATTGCCTTGCAAAACTTTTTTTTTCTTAAATAAACAGATTATCATTGGTTAATTAATTGGGAAACTAATTTTCTTGCAAAGATGGGCAATGTATTTAACAGTCATATAAGTATTTTTTTATTGTTACCACCTGCAGGCTGGACCGATGTTCAAGAGTGAGGCATGAAAAGATTCATCTGTATCCTGAGTGATTTTCCCTCGAGACTGGTACAAAACACAGCCCGATCGACGTTAAGGTTAATTTTTGAAAAAAAAAATTAAATGCAGCATACTTGAATATATATATCGCATCTGCGTATCGGTACCTCCTAAGTCAAGAAATTAGTAAAATCTAGTTTGAAAAAAATGTAATTTTTTTTCGTTTTTATAGTCTCACTTTTTAACCGACTCAAAAAAGGAGGAGGTTACCAATTCGATCCTATGTATTTTTTATGTATATTGATTACTCCGCGATGGTTTGATCAATTTGCATACAATTTTCAGGGAATATTCAAGATGATACCAGAGTGGTCTCATAGCAAACATATTGAAAACATATTAAAAATTTCAATGTCACATTGAACAATATAATTTATGCGTTCATTAATATGTTCACCAATCTGTCAGGAAGAAAAAGTATGTATTCTACCATTGTATAAGTTTTATCACTGCATTTTATTTACTTCCTTAAAGCAACTTGCATCACTGCTTAATAAGGGAAGTAAAAATGGACGTAATTATATAATAGTAGTTTTCAAGTTTGGATGCAAAGTTGAAGGAGAAAATACAAACGAAGGATACTTTATATGTAAATGTGTTTGTGAAGGGCGCGCTCCGGGAATAACCGGTTTGCAAGTGTAAAAGCATTTGGTTTTATAATGTTTTAAGGAAGTTTAAAAAAGCCAAAATGATGTAAAATTGCTTAAACGTTGGTCTATTTATCAAAAACAATTAAAAGAAGTCTATTGAATATAATATATAAGAATAATTAGAATGTTGGGTATTTGATTATTTATATTACACATTAAGTTTTCTAAGGAATTTTTTTCTGATATTAAACTTAATACTCTATATATGTTTTTCATTGTTTACATAAACGTTATCATCTTCTATCCCCACTTTCAATAAATCCAAAAAATTGTCGCAGTTATCGTGAATTGCTGTTATTTGTGATTTTTAATCTTATATTAATTCTTTATTAAGAAATATTTCTTACGCAGACGACTAAGAAACACTACTATATTGATGATTTTGATTTTCCATGGATAACTGACAATTCCTGATTTTATAATTTGTCTTTTGTTTTTAGAAACGTCCAGACTTTTTAAGTTATTCCACTTATTGTTTGTATTAAATGAATAAATGAATCTAATTTTAAATTTTAGTAAGTAATTCTGCAAATAAGTCTTCTTACCAGTGAAGCAGCCAGGGGGAGCGTCGTCCCCCCCAAACCATATTTAAACAACGGCTTTATAGTATTAAAAAAAATGGCAGTTGGTAGTTAAAAGAGTGCAATTGGCCTGTTACATAATTCGAAAAAATCGATGTTTTTGTAACGTCGATATCTTACACCCATCCCTACGTCAACCATCCTAGTTGAGTGATTCGTGCGTTACACCAGCGCCCCACGCGTATCATTAGCTTCTCGTAGAATTTTTTTTTTGTTTGTTCATTTAGATAACTTTTAATATTTTGTATTTTTTGTTTTAGTAAAGGTAATATATTAATTAGTAGGATTTTGATTTTTTTTTTATATTTGAAATTAATTCATAATATACTAAAATGCAATATCGTTCATCAATTAACTTTATCACAAACTTGACTTGGAATGCAATGATTACTTTACTTTTGACTTAAAATAATTAACAATTTTATACAGGAAAAATAATTACTTTAAAAAAACAAAAATTTATTTACCGCCTTAAAACCAATTTGGATATTCCAAAACATTTTTAAAGGCTATGTAACTTATTATAGTTGTAAAGAGTAAACTGTTTTAACTAAGCTATTTAATGACTGTCTTAAATAATTATTAAAACCAATTTGAAATAAAGGGCTAAAAGTTTTATGCGACTGCTTTAATGTTAACATAAAAACCTATTTATAAAACCTTTAGCTCTTAAACTTTATCACCTTAAAACCTTCTTAAAATCCTTTTAAACCAATAGGCATTTAATGTGCTTGATTAGAGGTCAATCAGTCTTTTATTTCAAATATACACATTATTCATGAGAATAAGAGAGAGGTACAAGTTTTGAACCGATCAACTTAAAGAGCAAGCAACAAGAACATACAAGAAATCAACGACTGATCCAAACTGAAGGTGAGACTACACGGTGATACGAAAGAAGTGAAAATAAGAAGAGGAGTTGGTAAAGGTGATGTAAACTCACCCAAACTATTTACATCTTTTTTAGAGGACAAGAAGTCGCAATCGTAAAAGTTAACCCTCTATTGCATGACTTATTTAAAATTTTCGATTTTTTTTTATTTATTTATTTTTGACGTTAAGGGGTACTAGAAAGAAGGTACAGTTAAGTTTTTTGCACATTTTATTTTTTATAAATTTTTTTAAAAAATGTTCCCAAATGGGAACAATATGCACAAGAACTAATAAACATGAAAAAACAAGATGCTTGAAAAACATTTCAGCAGTGGAATTCTTTAAAACAATTGTTCGTTTTATTGAGACACAAGTGCACTTTGCATTTGTCGCACATTATGCGCGATTTTCCTTTACAACCAAGCTTCTTACACCTCTCTCTATTATCGGTATGGGACGGCCAATGACCAATATTGTCACATTCTATTATGTTTGTTGGACGCGATTTTAGACATCTTTTTGGGGTAAAATGTATGGATGAATTAGAGGGGGTACTAGAACTGGGACGCCCTTTTCTTCTATCTGTCGTTTTCCCTGCCAAGCATAAGTTTTGGGCCAATGCTATTTTGAATTCCAATAGAGACACATTTTCATTTCTTTTTAGCTGCTTATTGATCCGTCGTGAAAGAAGCCAAGCATTGACAGTAACAACATCGATCATATGACAAAATATGCGCATATACCATTTTTTACTCTTCAATTTGATGGGATACAGCCCCAACAGAGAATCCTGCAAATCCACTCCTCCCATATGCATGTTATAGACCGATACTATATCTGGTCGCTCGATATCTTTTCTACAATTTTCCGATTTGAAAAATCGTTGTACTTTGGTTACTGGTTCTGACCCGGAAAACGTAGATATTAGGGAAACTATACGATTATCGTACCACTGTACAGCGTGAAAATTCACACCATCCACATAAGCAGTTTTTTCGGTATATGTGCCTCGCCCTTTCTTTTTCATTTCTTTTTCAGGTATAGTTTTCAACCTTTTTAGGCGATTTGACCTTACTGTCGCAACACTTTTTATTCCTAATTTTTCTAAATAAGACAGCAGATACAGGCCTGAGAAATAATTGTCATAGTATACTTTATGATTCACATTTCTGGGAATAGGTCTGCATAAACGAACTATGATGTTACTTGCTGCTCCAAGATCCGGTTCCTCGGGCATTATATTTATTTCAGCTTTACTGCTGTAAAGTTCGAAATTTGAACTGAAACCACTTACGCCAGACAAAATATACATTTTATAGCCCCATTTATGGGGCTTTTTTGGATTATAGGTTTTTAGAGAAGTTCTTCCTTTAAAGGGAATAATTTGGTCATCACAAGAGAGGTTCTCCTCAAACGGTATTTTTTGGCACGCAGTCTTTATCGGATTTAGAACAGGCAAAATTTTATCTGTATTTTTGGTAGACACACTGTTGTCAGAGAAATGAAGGAAACGTTTTAGTTCTTCAAACCTATTTAGGGGCATTATATCTGCGATGAGAAGTGCGAGTGTTAGTAGCCCAGTACCTGCGAGTAGAATGTTGTCTTATCAAAGACATCCATATCATTATTCCTAAGAATTGCTCTATTTCTTTGCAGGGTGTTACTAAAGGCTTATTTGGTCTCTTTTGTACAAAAAATTTGAATAAATTGTATGCCCCATCCAACTGTAAAATGTCTTCTGGTAGATCACATTCACCCAAAAATGTATTTTCTTGGGGATCTCTACAGTAGTTGACTCAGTCCAAGTTATATTTTCCTTATTTTTCGAAAAATAAATCTTTTTATTTGCAGGAAGATTGAATAATTCAGAGAGGAATATCATCTTCCGAATCGTCATTGTTCTGCAGGTCCAGCACTTCAATATCATTTTGGCGAACTTGTATTTCCAATGTAAACAAAAAAATTTCATGTATATTTACTCAAATAACATAGTATAATAATTCACCTCCATCCTCATCATCTGATAGTTCGGAATCTTCACTATCTAAAGGAATATCGCATACAACATCAAGGCTTTTTCTTCCATAAAACGTAAGTGGCCTTATCTCCGAAAAATCCATTGCAGCTCTGCAATACAATGTTGACTCGTGTTCCTATAAAAAACACAAAACTTCACAATTTTTCGTCATGAACTTTGTAAGCACAATGTTCCCGAAGGGGAACATATAGGTTATGACACGTGGACCCAACAAAAAATAAATAAAAATCATCAAAATTGCCACTAATTTACTCCTAACGATAAAAGCTAAGTTTTAAAAAATAATCACCTACCTGCAACAAGTATAAAACACTATTACAAACACTAAAAGTACTCCCGAAAAGATAACCGACGGCCTACTGATCAATTAATCTATTAAATGAGCATAAAATACTGCGAGAGACAACTAGCGACAAACACATTATAAAAAGTAGAGCACTTTTGTCTTAAATATAAATATGTTTTATTGGTTTCACACGAAAATGTAAGATGGAGACACTTTTCGTAGTTTATTTGTTATGTTCCCATTTGGGAACGCTATGCAATAGAGGGTTAACCAGGAATTGGAAGTCAATCGAAGGATACGCCTGGAATGGGGGCCTTACGGCAGAATGACTGCCTTCAAAACTGAATAGCAAAAGCTATAATAAAAGTATCCTATCAATAACAACATAGAGATGTGAGACACGGGTTCTGACCAAGAAAATTCTCAACAAACTACAAATTCACCAAAGAGCAGTGAAAGGAAAATGATGGAAATATCACTTACAGACCCATAAGTCCAACGACTGGGTAAAAAATAGAACAAAACTCCAGGACATAACAAGAAGAATCTGCTCCCTAAAATGGAACAGGGTAGGTCCTGTGGCCAGAAACACTAAAGGTTGGCAATTGCTAGAAGAAGAAGAAGAGTTAACTAAAAGTTTCTAATATTTCATGAATTACATGTGTTATTTACTACTTGGGAAATATATTACTCAGGATTTAGGGGGCTTTATATGAAAATGTCTTACATCCAGACCAACTCTGCTTTATTATAGTTTAAATAGCGTAACAATTTCATTTTTAAAACGGGTTTTTGATAACGTCATTAATAACATTATTGACGTCACGGATTTGTAAAAAATGATCTCTAAAATATAACAATATTGTTGACTATTGTTTTGTGTTTGTAATTTATGTGGCAGCTAAAAAAGATGTTTAATACTAACCTCCCAAAATTACCACATAATGTTTAAGTATAAATTTTAAAGAAAATTACCTGTCCCTGCCAACGAGTTTGTCACAGCACGATAAGAACAAATGAAGTTCATTTTATTTACTCTTATGCAAAAAAGCCTTAATGTTTACCACTGTAACAGTTAAACTCTTTTACAGGTTATAATCAACTGAGACTGGGAATTATACACATAAAATAAATTGAGGTAAAATTGACCATGTTGACAAGTATACTCTATTTAGAAACCTGTGACGTCGCAGTTTTTTTCAAGCAATTATTTAAAAATCATTGGTTTTAAGTGAGTTAAATAATTTTCATGTGAATAAATTAGAATTACTTAATAGAATCGATCACTAGGTAAAAATGTGACGATTCATTTGGCCTTCAATAACTTTCCTAATCACTGTAATTAAGATTTCCTAGTTCTTTTTTATCGTTAGCTACACAATAAATATGTTAAAAACTTTGCACTAAGTTTTCGAAACTTTTTTATATGACAAATGAAATGGCAATGAACTGAGAGGTATAGAGAAAGCTCAAGACCGTTGGGAAAAAGGTCAAACTCATCATTTTATGTTATAACATGATTCTTAAATATTTGTTTCAATCTATTCAAAGTTAGATATTTTTATTCAGTTCGGAAAAAGCCCCAAAAAGGAATTTGTTTGTTCTTTTTTCCAATGGAATTTTTCATTTTTTACACGAAAGTGATTAAGCTAATACCACAAATTAACTATAAGTACTAGTTAATTTATGCTAATACATTGATAATATCCACATTTAACAAAATTCCTGAAGTCGCTTACTAGAAATAAAGCATTAAATAGATTGTTCTAAAATTTAAGAATTAATCTGAATTGATAGTAAGGTTTCTACATTTTTCTTAGGATTTCTAGTGTTATTTAAGAAATCGATTTCATAATCTAAATGGTTACTATATATACGTTCATCAAAATAGAGTGATTTGTATTCTACCAAATAATCATAACCTTAGTTAATAACAACTCGAATTTTACACACTAAATACAATCACTGAACGTGTAAAATATGTTATTTAAAAATCCAATAAACATTTTAGATTTTAGATACGATCAAAAATATATATTTTATCAGTTATTTGAATATTTCACAACGACTTTAATGTTTATACGATATCCTAAAATTTATTGAACGATATAGTACTTAACAAAGATTAACTCAATTAACAATAGGCGTGTCATATCTTTTAGTGTATTGCTTAGATAAAGTAAATAAGCATTAAACACAAAAAATAAAATATTAGTTTTGTGAAGTTATCGATATCCTTTATTAATCAGATTTTTTATTTATTTTTTAATTCTTATTCTGTTTCACGTGTGTAAAAATGTATATACAATTTTTGCTGTTATCCGCTAAGAATTTGTAAGGTACCTACCGTTTTTTTTTTATAGAATCGCTACATTTTTTTGAAATTTACTCCACAATTATAGTCGCAGTTGCATATTCTGATATGGTGGATAGGATAAAACATCACCACTCGATAACCTTAGTGTAAAGATATTTGAATATAGTTTCTTTGGGGTCTAATAAAATTGAAGATATTACGCAAAATGCTAAATAGTGACATAATTATACTGAGGGACATACATATTACAAATTAACAGAAAATATTTAGGCGGATCCAAACACTAACCATATACATGGAAGTGTCTTGAACTGACTTGGATCTGATTGGCTGAATGCGCTTCAAATTCGACGATATACTTGTACTCATAAAAAATATAGAACATTGGCAATGATTTGTCACTGTCATAGAATTAAATGACACCATAGACTGATGTAACATGATGAGCCTACAAAGTATGACTGTGTTTTATAGATTTAATGTCTCCTTCGGGAAATGGGGTGGACTTCCTTCGTTGCTCCGGCTCGGTTTCTAGCTCGTATCGTGCCTTAGCATGACTCTTCTTGCCACCCTCAGCCCCTAGGAGCCCTTGGCCATACTGCTGGTATCATTGGCATGCCAAGCAGCTCCACTTAAAATGTTTCGATTTCTAGACATATTTACATCATCAGGTAAGTATTTTCTTACGTTTCGATTGTTACTTGGTAAGTGCCATCATCAGGATCATTGTCTTCGTCTGTACTGGTTATTAAATTCTGAGAAGTTAAGCATTCCTCCTCTATTGAGTTCCTTTGTCTTATTAGGGCGCCATCTGCGTGAATCGCGGTCGCCTAATTGGCGTCTCTGCCTAGTGTTTCTTTTAGTCCTGTATCCCTCTGGGACCGTTTGTGCCCCATTAGAAGGGTGACCATCATCGTCGAAGGGTGGCCTTCCTTCTAGAAGGTAGTTTCGTTGATCTAAGGGAAATTAATTAGGGGCGGCCAGCCGCCTCGTCGATTGTCGTGTCTTTCAACATTGTCTCTCTATCCTCTGAATGGGCACCTTACTAAATGGTGGCCGGGATACTATCTCCTATTCCGGGACTCTTATTCACCTGTTCAGGCCTAGGCCAATATTTTTCGCCCTCGCCACATGCCTTCCTTCTTCCTGCAACCTATTTACTTTTCCACAAGATTTTACACCCGGGCCACTTTCGTCTAGTGGGTGGCCGAGGATATTATTCCTCCGGGAACCATCTTAACTATCTTTCAGAGTCACAGACTTATGGCGTTGTGTCAATTCTTGCCACTTCCGACCCGTTTACACATCTACCGCCTTCTGCAGCACTTTTTTACCAAGTGTCACTCCTTTCCAACTCTCCTGGCTACCTTCTGGACCTTCTTTAGTGTCCCTCCTGCTTGACCTACGGATTTTTCTGCATAGCAAGCCCTTTTCCTTGGATGACGACCCTTCCACTGCCGTCGATCACTCTGCACAGATTCTTGTCCTCTGCCACATCTTTTCTGTGATCTGCCTTCCTGGGGAATAGCTCTAGACTCTCTCGGTATACTTCTAACACGCACTAGTTAGGCGACCGACCACTTTTACTGGGTGGCCTTACCTAAACACTTTCTTAACCCTTTGAACTGATAGCCGTCACCTCCGATGAAGTTTCGGCCTATCTGTTTCTTTCCTCTGATACCACTTACCCTAAAACACAGGGATTTTACAGTAAACCACCACAGTGCTTTCACACCAAGTGGCATCTATAATTAAAAAAACGCCCTGTATCTTAAAAACCAAAAGGGCTATAAAAATTTTTCTGGCGCCATCTTTAATTTCACAAAAAATAGCACTCTTTGGCGAAAACCGGAACCCTCCATCTTTAAAAATAAGGGAGAAACACCGCAAAAGTGCCGAAAATGGGATAACCTGTACAATTGATCTCTGGTTTAACTTAAAGATTGAAGAAAGAAGAAAATTGTCCATAGTTTGGAAGTATTACTACTGTTTGATTTCCATTGCATATTTTAAAATACTTATACTACAGATTACCGAATAAATGAACTTTTATTTGTGTTATTTGTTTAATTATAATATTCATCTGAGAATGTTCTACATATGTTAAAGTCAAATTATATTTCTCTTCATTCTAAAATGACATTTAGCAGTTTAAGAAAAAAAAATGAAAGGGGCGGTCAATAAAATATTTACACGTGGGCGGCCGACTATCTAGCACCAGCCCTGATCACACCTGTACAAGTGGCAATGAAACGTCATTTCAAAAGTTCATATTTATGTTACTAACGGTCGCAAAAATTGCTGCAATAAGAAATTAAAAAATACTCACCTGAATATTTCCCCAGGTCTGGAAAGCGGTGAACACCAACATAAACGCAAGTCCCAGTAGCAATACATTGATAAAACCCCGGTCGAAAGCCATTTTCACTCAGTAAAATTTGTTTAAACAAAAATAGCAGTCAAAACATAGAAACGAATAGAACTGCCGCTTAATGTAGATCCATCAGCTAAACTAAATATTTCTTAAAGTCGAATTTCCTTTTTGTGGAAAATAAAATAATTTTTCAATTTTACAAGGCAGTGTCAAACGTAAGTATCGTGTTCAAAAAACACATCTAAAAATGCAGACCCCCAGATTCAGGTCCAATGGTTAAACAAGGTAAGTTTAAGGTTGGTTGTACGGTTATCGGCAAGCTGACACTTATACAGGTTCACTTTTACTTTTCAGGAATTTCGATGTGGTACTACACGGTACTTTACACCGCCGTGCTGTATTTCTATAAAGCGTTCAAGTGAGTGGTTTCGCGCGTACTGCAGTTATCAGTTTATAAACGAATACTAGATACAGTAATATGCTTTAAAACTAATTAGGATTTTTATTTCTGGTGGGAGTGCCATGTCTCAACTCTACTGGAAGATGAAAAGTATATCGCTGATAAAAATCTCGACCTTTCGTAAATTAGGTATAAAGTACACCCAATACAAAACAGTTATTGCCTGACTTAATCTGATTATGAAATTATACTAGCATTATTTTCCTATAAGTATTAAAATTCTGTCAGACTGCAAAAAAAACATTGTAAATTGGTGGACTGGTAATGGTGGCGAAGCTAAAAACGCCCCAAAGCCTTCAACTCCAAGGCAATTTTCTAAATTAATATTATTTTCTCTATTTTACAGTTTGGAGGCATGTATACAGGGTGTTAGGGGTTTGACTACAAATATTTTAACACGTAATAGTATGGACCATTTTGATTAAAATATGCTTAAATAACATAGGGTCAATTTCTTACCATTTTTGCGAAAAACGGCCTTAAAGTTGTATTTTGTTTTATTAATTTTTAATCACATCGTTAACACTTTTATTAATTTTATTATGTAAAACAATGAATTATATGATTTTCTACAAAATTCCTACAAATTTTTTTTTAGTAAAATATCAGAACGACCTAAATTTAAAAAATAAAAACGAATAAATTGTTTTATTTTACCATAGAATGCTTATTTAAAAACGGCAACACTGCTCTCTCTAAAGAAACGAACATAACAGTTCGCAAATAGGTATATCAGTTGCAGTTGTCTTTTTTTTGTGTTCTTTCACCTTAATTTTTGCTGTATGAGGCAATTCCATACCGTTTTAATACGTAGTTGGGATTTAAAGCTCTTTAAAAAGGTATACGAATATTGAATATGCAGACGAAGAAGGGAATTTTGCCGCTGGTTTCTCCGAAAAAAAAAGAACACGAAAACTTTACTTTAAACATACTGACAACCGATGAATGTTGTTTTACGAGAGATGGAATTTTAAATTATCATAACATTCAAATAAATATTTGGGCTGGAATAATCCACAATCGGTTAATAGGACCTTTTGAGCTACCAAGGCTTAGGGTTAACAGGAGTGGCATACCTACAATTTTTAACTAATGACTTGCCCATTCTTTTAGAAAATATTCCTTTAGCTCAGAGAGCCAGTGCCTGGTTTCTTCATGATGGGGCCCCTGCGTACATTCAAAGGAATGTGTTACATCTGGATAGTTTTATAATACGTGGATCGGTCGAAATGCCCCAGAACCTAGAAAATGGCCTTCCTTAATTTTTATTTTTGGGGCCACATTAGTGTCTAATAGGGCTGAAATTGAAAATGAAGAAACCGTATTTTTGCTGCAGCGGAACAAATTAGACAAAGACCTAACGTTCTTAAATATGTTCAAGAAAATTGGCTTCGCCGTATTCATGCATGTTTAAATAGTGGCGGTAGTAATTTTCAGCATTTACTTTAAGTTTTTAAATTATTTTTTTTAGTGTGTGAATTACCTACCTAGTGCTATAAATTAATATGCTTGCTTGGTAAGTTCATATTCTTTATTAATTTTTGGAAACTAATAAGTTTAATTAGGGTTGCGCAGTTAAAAACTATACAAATAAATAATCTACAAAGTTTTAATAACAGGTTTTTACAATTTTTTTTATACACGCCGATATTACGCTAACAAACCACAAAAATAATCAAAATAAAATAATTGAATCGTTTTCAAACCTACAAGTTTTCTTATACTTCTTTGTTGACAAAACACAGCTGATGAGAATGTCAATACATTGACGTCCAAGTGAATAGCAAGGTTGCCATGTTGTTTTGGAATTAGTTGAAACGTTCTCCAAAATTAAACATTATAAAATTAAATATCTTGAAAACCCTTTCGAATTTACCGATGGTATATATCAATATTTTGTTTAAAATCGTTCATACAATCCTATGTTAAAATATTTGTAGTCAAACCCCCAACACCCTGTATTGTCATCATTCAAAATAAATGAAATTAAGTTTCTTATTATCATCATCATTATAACTATTTTATATTCTTTAATATTTGTTTATATCGATTGTCTATTTTATGATACCATTTTCGTTATTTCGTAAAGCAACTCAGACATGTGTCTAGTTTAAAAAAAGACGTATTTTCTTTTTTTTTGCCTGACAATATTGCAGTGTAACACAAAATGGAAGCTTTCACGGCTTTGGTCAATTTAGAAATCGTGGTTCGTGACATTAGACCGTGTTCACCTAGAATTACTATCCGACGTTTCGCCTTCACTTGCACAAGGCATCTTCGGGGATCTTTGCTTCAAGAGATCTGAACGCTCGGAGAGATTCAGGCGGGCTTTTATACCCGACTTGCGCTCGCCGAACCGTAACCCAGTTTTAAGATTCGTTTCCACCTCATTCATGTAGACCGTAACTTGTATCTCTGCATGATTAAAAATTTCTAAATTTTCGTCTATAAAATCTTGAAACCGACGCACACTCGAACTTTGGTTTCTTTTACATTTATAATCTGGCCAGTGATATGCTAATGTTCACCTACTGCAGATTTGACAATTTGTTTCTTTTTAAAAAATCATTCATGTTCACTGGCGCAACTAGGGAAGCTAGGGGGAGCTTAGCCCCCCCCCCCCGCCCGAAGATTGGTTAGGGTCAACCAAACCATGTCATGTGGCGTGTTTCTGCAAGCAAAGCCGAGCAAGCGAAATGCCGATTATTGTCGGTCGATCGTCAGGTTCTCAATGTTCTCATTTTATTACGGTGCACCACTGAGGAATGTTATTAAGTTTGTTTTTTAAGATATTTTTGATTTTGCTGTTACAACCCAGGTAAGATAAAAACTTGAAAAGACATCGGTGTCGAGGTCAATCGACCGGCAGGGGCATAGTTTCAATTATATGTTCGATGGCAGGGATGCTTCGCTTTGACGCGTTTTGTTCAATTTTGTTGTTGATGTTCTCGCTTAATAAATATTTTTAAGAGGCATAAAAGAGTAAAAAAATCAAGTTTTGAGGACACAAAACCGATAATAATCAAATTGAAACCCGAAATAGGTGGGGTAAATGTTCTAACATTGACGTAGATACTTAATTTTTGTCGACTAGACATATTTAAAATAAACAAAATCGACCCTCTGAGAGGACAATTTAGAATGTGATTCAAAAATTCGAGCAAACTGGATCTACAGCTAATATCAAAACTCCTCGACACGCTCGTAGAGGTCGTTCGGAAGAAAATATTGCCATTGTTCGCGAAAGTGTGGCTGAAAATCCAAGCACATCGATTCGTCATCGATCGCAGCAAGTGGGCCTTACGTATTGCACTACACAGCGAATTTTAATCAAAGATTTGCTCTTACACGCCTACAAACTTCAAATAACACAGGAATTGAAGCCTCGAGACCGTGAACAGTGCCGTGTGTTTGCCGAATGGATACGAGAACAAGGAGTAAATTTTTCAATGAAAATGATCTTTAGCGATGAGGCACATTTTCATCTTGGTGGTTTCGTAAACAAGCACAATTGCCGTATTTGGGGATTAGAAAATCAAAAAGAGGCTGTTTAAAGGGAAATGCATTCTCAGAAGGTAACTGTCTTGTGTACCTTTTGGTGGGGAGGCGTAATTGGCCCATTTTTTTCGAGGAGAACGCTGTTACGATTAATGGTGTTCGTTCTCGGATCATGATAACGGATTTTTTGTGGGAGCAGTTGGAAGATATGGACATCGAAGATTTTTGGTTTCAACAAGATGGTGCCACCTGTTACACTGCGTGGCAAGTTTCCAGGTCGCATTATTTCACGTAACGGCGACATCATGTGATTTAACTCACACAGATTTTTCCTTTGGCATCATATATGGCACAACAAACAAAAATCGATGATTACTTTGGTGGTTCAACATACGTAGAATCTTCAATCCACGTAAGAAGATTGGACAATGTGTGCGATTCCCGAAAGATGTACCTTTTCTAACAGAATGAGTATATAAAATCCCTTGCTCCCGTGGAGAAGTGTATGTGGGAGAAATAGGACGTTCAATATCCCCTATATTTAGGGAAGATGAACGATCTGTTAAAAAAAACAAATGGTTTGGTCTGCTGGATCTGAACATTAACATACCACTGGCTCTATTATAAACGCAAAAGAAACCAAGGTTCTAGCGTCGGTTCTATCGAAATTTTTAAACATCAAAAAAACTTTAACAGATATACGAATTACGGTCTACATTACACGTGGAAACCGATCTTAACCCACGGTCACGGTTCGGCGAGAACAAGTTGGGTATAAAAGCTCGCCTCTAAGAACTCACTCAGTGTTTAGATCTCGTGGAGTAAAGATCTCTGAAGATGTCTCGAGCAATCGAAGAAGAAACGTCGGATAATTAGTCAAATTGGGCAATCCCAAGAACCATGATTTTTTAATGTTGCGGAGTATTGTTAGGATTTTTTTATAAAAACTCCTTATCGAATTCAATATTGAAGCCCAAACTGGTACTCTTGACATGACATACTCAAAGCCAACGAATCTAGTGATTGTTGGTAAGGTCTAATAAGGTCTTTGGATTGACGGTCATCCATAAGGTCTCCACAACATCAACGCAAAGATTTCACAAGATTCAGTGTGTCACCTATCCTAATCCTCTTTCACATCAAAGACCAACTTTCTTCCTTCAATAATCATATCTACAACCACACAGATGATAAAAATCATCACAAATCACATCACATATCACAAATCGAACTTCACCTTAAAGACAGTTTATAATATGGGAAGCTGCGTCACCTTGAACACTTGATCATAATCTGTTCATGGGCAATCTGCCTTCTTTGAACATATTTGTCAGGAAAGCATGAATTTCGATTCCTTTTCTACTCAATTATAGGTTAAACTTTCCACTTAATTAATTCTTTTTTCCCCAGACAATCCCAGAGTATTTCGTTAATGACATCTGGCCGTAACAGATTGCATAGTCGATAATAATAATAATAATAAAGATCTTTGCCTCATTCCCTAATCTAAAATAGTTCCTGCATCAGCAAACTTCCCCTTTTACAACTGAAGGCAACCATTGTACCTGCTTCCTTAAGTTTTCATTTCTAATAGACTGCCAGTGGAAAAATCCTGCATTTGTACATTGTAACAATGAGTATAAACTCACACATATGTTTTATCATTCCAAGATTAATTTATCCCACAGCATTTTTGTCTTAACAGTGTGCATGAATGTTAGTAAAGCTGCCCATTGCCTCACGCTTCACAACAATGATTTTCTTTGTTCCCAGTCCTCTTTTACCCTTTGCTTTCTCCTGGATTTTTAATTGCAGGAACTCATATCTGTTCCGTATCATATATCCTAAATAGACTGTTCTTTCAATCTTTACAACATTGAGAACCAGTAACCACATCATTTTTAATGAAGAATGAGAAGTGCATATCAGACATAATACTCTAAGATTCTCATTCTGAAGTTATTGTCAGTACAGGTAAATACTTTCTTTAATATCATGAACGCCTAGCAGCTTGCTTAATACGACATCTTATTTCATTGTCTAATATCCATTTTTCGTAATGCCATGTCCCAAATAATTTTTAAAATGTCTACTTTTTCAATGGCTTTTTTATTAAAAATTACGTTGGAATTCTCAGATGTATTCAGGTTTCTGATGTCAATGGTATAATGTCCGACTACGTTAAGTAGTGGCTATCGATCGTTATCTCAAAATTAGACCGTGTCACCAACATGACGAAATATTACTACAAAAGAAACGTACTCAAAGATAGCGAAAGTAATCAAAACTAATTCCATCCTGGATCAGTCAACAATTTTAATGTACGCGATCTGCTTGAAAAGCAAAGCCTCCCAGAAGTGCAATAAAATATAGGACATTTACCTGTGAAAATATTTCTAAAGTCTGAAGGGCACGAGGCAAGAGACCTCAATGATATAAAAAAAGTATGGTACTGAAGAATATTTTCGTGTAATAGTAAACAAATATTTAATTCAACTTTAGCGTAACAAATAGTATTACCCTAGTATTATAAGTGTTTGCTTGAAAACAATAAATTTTCCAATATTTTTAGGAGACATGGAATTATTTTTCAATGATGTAAAAACAAACAATATCGGGATTTTATGTAGGAGACACAAATATTCGTCAATAAACTGATAAACGTTAAACATATTATTATACCTAACTGACTACGTATTATGTGAAACTAAGGAATTTTTTTCTTACCTGATAAACAGTGAGAATATGGCCGATCAGGAATCACATATTTTTTGCAATTTTGATGAAACAATATTAAAATTCTTATTCTAATTAAAATGAATGCCTAATTACGTACTATACTCTTTAAGATGTTATTATCAAAGTCTTTTAGAGCTGAATATATTTCTACTACTAGTACTTCCCAAAAGTACTGTTTTTCCAGTAAATCACGTAAAGACACGCAAGGTATATTGGAAACTTTTTTACAGGAAAAAGATTAGAATTAGATCGTTATTGCAGTTAGAATTCGGTACTGAGTTAAATATTTTGATGGAAAAACAAAAATAGCACCAATTCTTAAAATTACCCTATTTCTTATTTTAATTGGAATGTGGATGTTCTTAAATTAGAAACAAAACCCCATTATTTGCATGTTTTAACACCTTAATAAAATACACTTTACTCTATACGTATTTAATTTTTTTGTCAGTCCCCCCCCTCGACATCGTCCTAGATCGGTCCCTAAATGTATGTCAAGTGATCGAGGAAGCCTTCTTCTACCTAGTTTGGGTTGACGTTGTTGAGATGTTCCTACGCAGCAATGCTAAAATAAGGCCTTCGAGTGGCTCATAGTCTAATAAATCGTCTCGTAAATCATCTGAGGGATGATACTATTAAAACTGTCTAGACAAATGAACTGTTCTTGCACTAGAATTGGTAGAATTTTTACAAACGTCCCAAAAATATTAAACGTCGCTTGGAATTGTTTTACCTAGACAACTTGGATTATCCACCAACATCCCTTAGATGTTGTTAAACACGTCCAAATAGCTTCCAATCAGGAATTGTCCTCCTATGTAGAATCTTTCTTGATATAAGGTTTACAAAGCATTATACAAGATTGGAATACATCAGATGTATATCTAATAATTTAATAAACCGTTCAGGTTCTATCTAGTGGATATGGAGACTCCTCTTTCCCCCACATACTATTCATGAATACTAAGATCATTAAAAAAGTATTCATATTTAGGAGATGGCAAATATTGTACAATCTTATGGGTGTTGAAAATTATACGTATATTGGATTGTAAAGTAATCGTCTTGTCTTATATTGGCTAAGGTATCATGAATTTGAAAAGAAAAAGAACACTAACTAACTAACCTAATTTTCCTGTTCTGAAGTTCGATTATCATCTTCTAACACTTAAAATATCTCCAGTGCAATAATAGTCATTCTTCTTCAGTTTCTGAGTTTCCAATGATAGAACAAGAATCTTGATTAGAAATCGAAAGGACATTAATTACTAATGAGTTAATAACGTTATAAATTACTTTTGTGCTGAATGGTTGTCGGAATTTTCATATATCTTTTGGTTTGTCATGCCAAAATGTATCATGCTTTGAGCAAGCAGATTTCAAAAAGGAATCGTTCCATTTGATTCAATCTTCAATGTGCAAATAACAGGAGATTTTCCAAAAACACAAGTATCATCTTTATATCTGAACTGATGTTTTGATTTTAGTGGAGAGGATATTAAGCCATTATAATCCCAAAGCTTTGCTCATAAAATGTGCCTGGAAAATTAAATAAAATCTCTGAAGGCGTAGGCGAAACGTTGTTCTAATCCCAAGACATCCCATGATTCTTTAAATGACTAAAATCGTGATAGCATCGGTTTTATATTAACAAGAGTTTTGACAAAGAAATTTTTAAAAATTTTTAAAGGTGTAAGTATCGATAAAGATATTAATATTTTATATTTTAAATATAATTGGTTTTAAATAGAGCTGATACATTTTTAATTTGCAACTAAACTCGTTTTTAAATACATTTTGTTATTTTATTTCCTAGTTCAGCGCAAACTTTTTTTATTATCTTCGATAAATCTTTGATGATGATTTTTTTGTTTCAAAAACTGTACATCCTATCGAGTTCACTAAGAATACCTTTAGAAAGTTCGAAAAAATATTGAAACATAATAACGACCTTCATGCAATTTAAGAACTTCGAGTCCATTATTATCAATATCATTAACTCAAAATAATTTAACAACTTAACAATTTGATTTCTTTAATAGCGAAAAGAATAAATAAAAAAATTTCTGGAAAATGAAAATATCAATTTACTCCCTTATAGCTTTTTATATGAATCAGATTCAGCTGAACATCTAGTTTGAATGCTCAATACAAGACAAGACATAATACAGAATCTTTCACTTTCACTTTCACTGGTGTATAATAAATTAAATCACTGCTAAATACACAAATTAGATTCGAGTTATGTCACATCTTCATCCTCACCGTATTATGTGAAATGTTGGTTTTATCAAATATTTAAATTAAAAGGTTATTCACTTGAAAAAAATATTACACCAAAACATTGCCACGTTTTCATGTACTTATATTCATATTTATTTCGATCAGTAGCTACTACAAGCAAGCAGCAGGACGAAGCGGGACAAGCAGCGTGGACCCGGGAACACAAGTGTTAATCAAGCCTTGCAATGTTGCCAAACACTTTACAAATGATGACAGGATTCGCGATTCTTACAAGGGGAACTAGAAAAATAGTACATTGCAGTTAGGGTACCGGGCAGAAACATAGGCGCCCACTCAATGGGGACAAGCACCCAAAGGAACTCATAGCATAAATTGTGAAATTTGTGTTCCAAATCACCAATTTTAATAAAAATGTTTCTTTAAAGGATTTATTTTCCCAATATTATAAACTTTTAAAATTAATTTATTGCTCTTGCGTAAACATCAAGCGCCTTAAAAAGGAGTTTTTTGATTCTGTGACACCTAAAAAAATTGCAATTGAATTCATCGAATATTCTTACGTAATATTTTACGAGTCGAAATTCGCCTGTAAGTGCGTTTCAAACGCAGCAGTTAGTTAGTTGGTTGAAGTTTTTTGACTGATTTGTTTCCTTACTTTAAGAGTGTTTCAAAGCTTACCTTTAATTATAATAATTTGCAATATTTAAAAATCAAATAATTATTTAAAAATCCTTGATTTATGTCAAATAATAACGTGTTTTAATGTAACTGAACTTTTTGTAATTATTTTTATGGAAACTCTAGGTAAAATCTTATATAAGAAGAGGGAGGGGGTTCGTGTGTCCTTATATGGAGGTGGAGGATCAAAAATGGCCCAAAGTCCGTAATTAATAACGGCCCCTAAACACCTTAACTGCTTAGCATCTTTAAATAGGACGCAAGCAACAAAATAACAACAAATTGCCAGAAGTGTCTACTTGGTTAGAAATACAGTATAAAAATTATACAAATTTATAAAGGAATTTAAAAAGTAGATCGGAAGTAAATGTGCTACGCAGAAATCCCTTGATGGATCCCAACTATATGGAATATAATACAAAGTTTGGGACCTATTTAGGGATTAATTTATTTTACATTGGATAGCTCGTCTATTCAAAGTCATGTATTATGTGTCTTTGAAATTACTTACACTGGACCAAGTACTGAAAGAAAATTTGTTTTAGTTACAAGTTAGGCCGTGTTTAGATACATTACGATTTTTGATAAATTTCTAACATTTATACCAAAGATTAAATTTAAATCTCTTAATTTAATATAGATGGTATTGACTCTTATTAAACCATACTTACTATGCGATTTACAAATCTTTGCAATTTGGGCGAAAAGTAATTTATTATTAGCAATTCCGACCTATAAGAGGAATTTTCTGTGTTGAAAAAAGATCACTTAACCAACAAACAGAGGTTGTTGAACTTTTTTCTGTTTATGCCTATAAGCAAATAAATATCTGACTCTTAAACAAAACCAATATAAGAGTTCTTTACTTCTGAAAAGTTTGACAATTGACAACAAATTAAAATGTGTAAACCTAATTATTCCTTATTCTATCAAACGATACAAATTAGCAAGTGATTGTTGCCTTCTATAGTACATTAATTTATGAATGAAATTATTTAACTTGTAATTTAAATACTCTTACCTCAATCCTGTTGTTCTTAAACCCACTCCACTACCAAAAACACTTATTACAGTTAATATAGTCTAGCCAAACAAGTCTGTTAATTACCGTGAATAAAACAATATTTTTCTTTTCCGTGAAGACAGACATTTAACTTTATCTCCCTTTGTTCTCTGATATTTACTTCGCATGCAGCATTTACTAACACCTTAGGCATTAGGCCTAAGGAAATTTACTTGTTCTGAGCTATAGTTCACTTAATACTTGATAACACAAATTACTTTGCCTTTATTTTGGCTAAAAGGCAATCCCTTTATTTAGATTCCACTTGAATCTTATTGTAGAGAAATGAAAATAATTAAAGACCCTGAATAACATGGGCAGAAAAGTAAGATATAATTCTTGTCTTCTATTACATTTCAACTCATGCAATGGATGTAAATTCGTAGTTATAAAAGATGTGGAGGTACAATCTGCCGAGCGACGAGTTTAATGCCTAAAACTGAACTGAATTTTTAACCAACGACGCAAAAGATATTACTTCAATTTGTCTATATTATTTATCTGTGGTGTCTTCTCGGGTAATGTGTAATGTAAAACAAAAAAAAATGTGAATAAAAAGTTTAAATTTCGCCTGTATAATTGAAACGGCGTTAAATATATATCTTAAGTATTGTATTAAATAAACAACGATAAACAACTTCTAACTAAAAAAGAATAACAATAACAAGAATAATGTTTTATTAATATGTGGACGAGTTTTACGATTTATTTGAAGAATTAATCGTTGATTCGCTGCCTTCCCTACTGGAGATTTTTTAGTTAGCGAATAGAAAGACGTATTTTTAGACCAGATGGTTTTTTTATTATAGGCGTTTTGTTTCCGATATACCTTTTGCGGCGTTTCGGCATTTTTTCAGCAGAGTTTGTTTTACTGAAGCATGAAAAAGGTTTTTTGATATTGATAATATTTCCGTATTGCTGTGTCACTTGACGAAATTGAACAGATTTTACTTAGAGGATTTATTTGGCGGACAAAAATGGAATTTGATGCGTTAGGACGTTAGTATTCTAGGAGTATAGAAATAATAGAAATAAGTTTTGATAGTTTTTAAAGTAAAAGTAGTAATTTCACCGGGGTTAAATTTTCACTTGATTTGATTTTAGCAACGGAGTGCACATAATTTGTTTAAAAATATTAGATATTTTTGGCTGTTTGTGAAAGGTTTTCCAAACAGCAATTAATTTTGAGATTTGCATCAATGTTTTGGCACATTCATGAAGGAGCATGCACAACATTATTGATGGACTATGTGAATGATAAATTCGCTATTTCGTTGATGCAGATAAATTATGGAATCAGATTAACGAATCGCACTAACGCATCGCATCACGCATAATGAGTAGAGGGTTTTATTTTTTATGTGCAACGTATCAATTACACCACTTAATAAGATGAATGTTCGACATAAAGGGAGCCGAAATATGTTTTGGGTTCATCCGAGGCAAATTACATGTTTCTCAACTTTTACTAAAATATTTCATTATTTTAAAAATATTTAGCTATAAAAGCAAATGTAACACATAAATGCGCATCATATTTTCGTTTTCAAAAAACCGGCATTGTGGGTGATCACTTAATAAGTCTTTTTTACTGCATATAACATAAAATTTAAACTTATTTTTTTAGAAAATGAATTACACGCTTTACTTTATTTTTTTAGAAAATAAATTAGACGTTTTGCTAGAAGATGTGTCTCTCGTCAAGAAGGATGATTTATGCGTAATGATGTCCAGCTTTTATAATTAATATAAGGGAAAATGTTCGATATCCCGACCCGTGCATTGGAAAAGAGAACCAGTAGTGTAGACACGTCGATCTCCGGACTGCAATCCTTCGGATTTTTACCTTTGAGACATTTAAAATCATTAGTTTCTTCTGAACAAATAACAATGATTGAAGTTGATCTTCGACAAAGAACTTTAGAGGGATTTGAAAAATTTCATTTTTATATATTTTTTTATTTATATTATTTTTTTTCTGACCAGATGCACCACGATGAAAAATAAGAGTGTTTTACTCTCTTATTGATAACATTTTTCATATTTTTAATTATAAATCTGCCATATTCTATCAATCCGAGTTAAACGTATTTCTCAGTTTCCATTTGTTTTGTTTGCCTGCTCGTAGCATATATCTTAGGACCTACTAGTAGTAGTATATATCTTAGGACGACCTAGAAGTAGTAGAAGGAATAATACTACTAGTAGTAGTAGTAGTAGTAGTAGTAGTAGTGGTGGTAGTAGTGATAGCCTTGGAACGACAACTGCTACAGTCTTTCCAAGAAGGCTCATCATGTCCAAGAGTCAGCTTTTGATCCAATGACTCCCCCAAACAGTGAAGCTTATGTAGGCCGAAAAAAGTTCTGATAACCGTTTCCTCATGTCAAGACTAAGAGAGCCTGCCATTTTAAAAGCCTTCTAGTTATATCTCGCCTTTCTACATTATCAATCTGCGTCAGTTCACTTTGAAGGATTTACAAATACCGGCACCAGGCTGTTTTTGGCTTCTGAAGGCATTCATATAGATGATAAAACCCTGCATAAGGTTTACTACGACTTCCATGATGCTTATGGATTCAAACAGTAGAAGTGCTAATTAGTCTACCAGTAAAAGGCAGGAAAATTCTATGCGGGGCCCTTAATATTGACTATGCTACTGTTTGTGCCACCCAGAAATATTTAATTTCTATATTCGACTCGCAATTCGGTCTTGCAATGCATGTATCGTCTCCAACTAGAATTTCAAAATACTCTTCTTTTATCATTGATTACGCAACGTCTGATTTTTCTCCATCAGAGGTTCAATCTCAGGTTTGTAACACAGGTCTTTCCGATCACGAAGCAATATTTTCTATATTTTAAATTTGAAAATGTTAACTCAGATTTTAGAGCTTTCTTAAATAAAATTTTAAGTGCTTTTAATAGAACCTTCCCGCTTAAGACTATCAAACCTAAGCGTCATAAACCGTGGACCACGAAAGAACTACGCATTTCTCATATATATAAAAAAATTCACCGACTCTATTCTTATTCTCGACTATATCTCTAATATAGGAGGTCTATATTAAACTAATCAAGTCAGCAAAAAAATATACCATCAAAAACGTCTAAGAAAGTCTAAACACGTTTCAAAGGAAACCTGGTCTATTATCAATGACCTCAGAAACAAGTCAAGCCCTGTGACTCAGATCTTGCCAAGGCCAAATGACCTAAATGATTATTTTATTAATGTAAGCAAAAATGTTACCTCTGGTATCTCGCCAAGTTTGGACCTCTTTTCGTTTCTCCCTCCATCGAAAAATGTCGCTGATATTATCATCAAATCATTGAAAAGTTACTAAAGAATCGTCTTATGCCATTTCTCCTTAAACATCAGATAATATCCTCGGATCAGTTTAGATTTTTACCCAACAAGTGCCCCAGTGACGCCATGTTCTCGTTACTTAGCGACGTCTACTTATCCCTCAATAACAACCCTACCGCCTCAGTTTTTTGTGACTATGCAAAAGCCTTTGACTGTGTTAGTCATGAAATTTTGATAAGCAAGCTAAATTTTTATGGAATCCCATGTATTTCTTTAAATTTCTGATTCTGACTGTAAATTGATTACAAGTGGAGTCCCTCAAGGTTCGGTCTTAAGACCTATTCTTTTTTTGTTATACATTAATGATATCATTAACCTAAAAATTAATGGAAAAATCTCTGTCTTTGTTGACGACACAAGCATAACACGGAGTGATTTTGATACAACGTCTTTACATTCTAATATTTCCAACGATCTTGTTATGATTAAGGCTTGGTCCGATTCCAATCTGCTTTGCTTCAATGTGGATAAAACGGTGGCGTAATCTTAATCGATGTTTCGTTTTTTCATTGTTTTTGTTTTTTTTTTTTGTTTTAAGGTAAATTTCGCTTTGTCCATAAAGTCGTAACAATTTTCCTACGACAATAAAGCATAATTTTGTTTGTTTGTTTATTAGAGAGCCGAAGTCCAGCAAATCGCCATCTTCTGTTTGCTATGTATTACCTTCTACCCTCGCTTGGAGTCCATCTGACCTTATGGAGGCTATCAAAATCGAGCTAAGGTGACCGATTCGAAAGTTTTTCTTCCCAGTCTACCCCACCTATCGCAGATCCCCATTCAGTAGTAAAGGCACATGATAGATTCTCTATCCCTATCCCTGATTCATTAAAGAGAAAGGTAACAGACCTAGGTTATTTAGTAACAACAAGAAGAGACAAAAAATAATAAATGGTTTATCATACTTTTTCATAACACCCTATATACATAAAGGTAGAATAGGTACGTTAAAAACTGCATGAAAAAACGTACCAAATTTTCCTCTAACTTAGTAAACAAAAAAGTTGAAGGGGATCCATTTTAAAGAAACGACGCGTGTACTTGTAGCAAACAAAAATGTATTTAAATGGCCATAATTTAACCACTTTGCCCATTTGAGGCATTATCTACAGATTTTGTTCAAATATTTGTTTAAAAAACGGCTTTAGATTTGAAACTGTAGAAAAATGAGAATGAGAAAAATTCTAAAGTAGAAGAGAATCTCGTTAGAGCTAAAGCAGACCTAGACCATCGCCCACTCTGAAGAAAAAAACCTACACAAGCTCGCATAAGCTAGGCTAGTGGTAAGCCAACACTCTCCAAAAATTGTTCCTTTGCTTGAAACTGTTTCGTCTTTCTCTTGGCGTCCTTTTCATAACAGTGAAACGGCTTCCTTTGCACGTTCTGTTCATCGGAGAAGTGTCAACGATTTACCTTGCTATTTCCCCGTGGTATGTCACTTTACCTTGTTCGCTGATGACAATATTGACACCAGAATTTTCTGCTGTAAGAAAGATCCGAATGGAGCTGTTTGAACAAAATTCAAAGAAACTAAAAACATTTTTATCCAAAAGATTGTGTTTTATTCTGAACTTTCTGTTTAGTACCTGTTTGTCTAGCAACGTATTTCTGCCGTTCGCAGTAACGTAGCAAGGGGAGTGTTCTGCTCAGGGTACCACTGCTAGGGACGTTTCAGTACACTACATTTTTTTAAATTAATTTAATTTTTTCCAAATTCAATACTCCAAGGAATAAAATGGGTTAGCTAAATATTATTAATTTGATAAAAATAATATAAAATATACATTATTTTATACATAAAACTCTTAAGCAAATAAATAAGGAACACATAACATTAATCTTAACACTATATGATAAATAATAATCACATAGATGTATAAACCCCTAAAATTTAGATATTAAAAAAGCATCAATCAAGCTCATGTTAACAAAATCATGTTAGTTCCCACAAAGGGGTTACTTACCAATATTGCATAATAATATATATATATATATATATATATATATATATATATATATATATACAGTGTGTCCCAGATTCGCTTCTCTATACAGGGATCTCGGCTCCTATTATACCTACAGCAAAGGTTAAACGGAGAAAGTTTTAGAGGAAACTTATTGCATTCGATATCCGGCTTCAGATTTACGATCGATCAATTGTTTTTGGAAATATCGGAGAAAAACCGAAAACGGCGGATTTCGTTTTTGGCCAGTATATCCAGAACGGTAAATTTGACAGCTGCCAAAATGTAACATTATTCAGACACATTTTTAAGACAAATGAGATGGCGTATACGAAACGTCTTCATTATTTTTTGTTAACCCGCAACCCGCCTCAACTTTCATTTTTCTTATGGCCGCCATATTGGATTTTTCGATTTTTGGAAAGAGCCTAAAATTTCCAGTCTAGTGATATCTCACAAGTGCATTAAAGATTTTAGTATCATCGAAATATTACACTTCGTAAAGTTAGGTTTCAGTTTTTTCTAAGGAGGCCATGATTTATCTGTAACAAAATTGGGTTTTGACTTTGACGTTAAGTTAAATAGTTGAAAGTATCAAAACTGTGTTTTAATAAGTAGTACGTACGCTTTTATCCCAATAAAATCATAAATCTGACACATAAATTGTCAAAACTTATAGAAAATGGCCGGCATTCCATATTCAAATGAAGAAAAGGTTGACATGTTAGCTCTGTACTTTCAATCATACAGAAACGCCGACGTTACCTCAGCAAGGTATTTGGAGATGTACCCCGAACGACGGCAGCCTCATAAAACCCAATTCAGGAAAATCTTAGTTAATTTAATTAACCATGGCGACTTCGAACAACCTAGAAGCGGATACAATAATAACAATGAAAATCGAGACAAAAACATTTTACACGCTATCAACGAAAACCCTAGTGCATCGGTAAGAACTGTAGAACAGGAAACTAATGTGCCAAAATCAACAGTACAGAGAGTTTTAAGAAAGAATAAGTACCATCCATACAAACTCATAATAGTACAAGGACTTAAGGAAACTTTTTTTTCCAATTTTTTCCAAGACGACTACAGTTCTGTGAGTGGTATACTAATGAAAATCCTGATTTTGTAAATCATGTCTTGTGGTCCGATGAGAGCAGGTTCACGAATTGTGGAGTCTTTAATAGACACAACTGTCATCATTGGACTGTGCAAAATCCTCACGAAGTGGCAGAGCGACGTCTACAGATCAGAGAAGTAACGTTTGGTGTGGGATCATTGGTAAGTTAATCTAACCAATCTTTTTTAAATAGGCACCAAATGATGGCCAAATAATAATCTTTTTTTTTTCGTTTAGTTCTTTAATGATACTAAAAGAGTATAATCTAATAAAAAAAAGTAAAACGTTCTACTCTAGTCAGTCAACTTTGATATTGTATTACATTTTTATTCAATCATTTTTGTATTGTAGTTTCGAAGAACCTATAAAAATAGAATTGGGTTCTATAAATTTATTAACACTTTGTCTAAATTTTCTGCAGATTTAGCTAATTCTCTAAAATTATTTTGATTGTCTGAATTTAATGATTTATTATTACCCGGGAAGCCTAGTTCTTGTGTTATAAAATAAATACCAACACCAATAAATTAATCAAATGTCGAATTATTTTTCGATTTTCATTATGATTTATAGAAATATAATAATTTTCCCTTTATAATTTCTAGTACCACCCGGCCGACCCTGCCGCCCTTAACTGTTGGGCACCTATTTATAAATTATTAATCATTTCAGGAAATCGACTTATTGGACCATTTTTGTTTGACTACAACCTAAACGGGCAGAGGTACCTAGAGCTTTTGCGAAACCAGGTTGTACCAGCCTTACGAGCTATTCTAACGGAAGGTGAATAAAGAAGAACTTGGTTTCAACAAGACGGATGTCGGGCTCACAATACCAGTCAAGTCAGGAACTTCTTAAGCGAGCAGTTTGACGAAAGAATAATTTCCTTAAATGGTCAATATCTCCTAGATCCCTTGACCTGTCGCCCTTGGATTTTTACCTCTGGGGTCACACAAAGAATGAAATCTATCAATTTGATCCCCCCGTGACCATAGAAGTACTGAGACAAAGAGTTCTGGACACATTTAGAAATATTAACCGAAATACACTTACCAGGGTTGTACGTAAAACTGTAAAAACAGTCACCAATTGTCAAAAATGTCTCAATGCAAATGGACGTCATTTTGCAGATTTGTAATATATATATATATATATATATATATATATATATATATATATATATATATATATATATATATATATATATATATATATATATATATATATATATATATATATATATATATATATATATATATATATATATATATATATATAGCTGATTCAAGTTCTACAATGTACGTTTATTTATTGGCCGCTCATAAAAAATTCCCAGTCCTCAGAAGTAAACGCCACAACATACCCCATTTTTTATTTTTGAACTGTCCGCAAAAAATATGAAACATTCTTAACAGCTATCCAATTTTTATCAGTTGTGCGAAAAACACAGAGTGGGATTTAGGATTGGAAACCTATAATTTTCTTTTTATTTATTTTAACTTGAAACATGATATCAAGCAACTGTTCTTTTTGGGGAATGGCTAAAGCCCCTTCATAGTGGGCCCTAGACCCTTATCCAATCCGAGGCCCCTTCAAGAAGTTCTTTTTAAGCTAAAGTGTCTATATATTTGTGTCTATATATAGCCACATTTTTCAGGAAATTCCTGAGAGTTGTACTGCACCAATTTACATGTTTTTGTTTAAACGATCGTCTGGTTTCCAACAACTTTCAGCACTATTTTTTTGTATTGTTTTATTGCGTATTTTTTCTATAAAGCTAATATGTTTTTCTTCAACAACATTTTTGGACGATGTGGTGAATGCGCCACACATTCTTATAATTCTCCTGGACTCATCGCGCCATCTAACGGAAAAAGCACAACAAAGTCTGCCGGGCCAGCTAGTTGTAAATAAAGCGTTTATTACAAACATTTTTTACACAGTTCAAGAGGTTTTATAAATAACGCATATAATTTAAAAAAATAACTCCGAGATATTTGCACAAAACACGCAAGGATAAGGTAAAATCAATTTAAAAGATAATACAAGTATCAGAAAAGCAAAAATACGTCTATATAGACATTAATGGTCACCTTACTATAAATGTTAAGCCTATGTCCCAGTCGTACACCGTGAAATAAAATTCAGTTCTTCGCATCATCAATATAAATGTGTGACTTGGAAAAAAACACAGTGACTATGGTTGTTCTATTTTATTTATTACATATAAATAAATTACCTTGTAAGAATAAACAAAAAAATATTTAAGAACAATACTATAACCTATTCATCTGTAAAGGGAATGCAAGGTATTGAACTATAATGTTGCCGATTTCGGATGACATAGATCCCTGTATTGCCAAGGTTTAGTTCTCGTAATAGCTTTCCATTGTTTGTGTGTTAAATTGGCATTGAATTTTTGATGTGTATTTAAAATATATCATCAAAATCCAATATCCTCATAGTCTTTGTCTATCAGGAAGGGCTTTGCTTAAATGCCTTGTAAATAAATTAGGAAATGAAATAGAGGATTTTCATTTTTGTTTTAACACCTATCTACAGATGAAATTAAACTGCTGCTCAGAACTGGGTCGGTGCAGGGCAGGTCTTTAAGGTTCCTTAAATATAGAATGAGGCAGAGAGAGCAATGGAGATCTTCCCAGCAGAGTCAGTGTTTTAATTCCACTATTTCGATTTCGTCGGTTTTTCATTCAATGAATTTAAATCTAAATTGAGATCTCTATTGTTATTTTAAGTAAAGTCTGATGCACACATCGTGAGCCAGAGAAACTATGCGGGCAAAAATATTCATTTCAATAAACCGGCAAATATATCGAGAGCAACAACACACAAAGCAATGTGTATTTGTTTTTAGGCGTTTTACCGCCCGGCCACTTCAGACATCGCAGCCCAAGATCCGTGCCTCGGACAATAGGTACAATATTTTGTAATATTTAAATGTTGGATCTGTGGTTTTTGTTTTTTAACGTAATTAGCACAGAAATTTTAGGATAGGTCAAAGGCTAATAAGGTAGTTCCTATGAAAGATTTTTATTTAAGAAATGTTGTTAACGTTGAAATAATAAATAAATAAATAATAAGTGGATCACTAACTGAAGTTGTTGGGAGTAAATTTGAAGTCAAATAAAGTTAAACCCCGATTTTCCGGCTCCGATGGGACCAAGTGGGGCCCAGGTAATTCAAAAACACGGATAATTGATATTTTAACATATAAAGGATGAAACTAAAAAAATTTGACTTTCATATTCAGATACTTTTTATGATATATATATATACCATTCATGATTTACGTAATATAGTAAGTATTGTATAGTTTTTTGACAACAAATGTACATTCCATATTTTATTAATATTACACTTTGTTGTATGACGTAAAGTGTTGATTAGTCAAACGCATCTTGGTTTTACACATCAGAAAAAAAAAATGAAATATACAGGAAAATTACGAGCCACACAACAAATGTAGGAATTCAATAAGACTGTGTTACTCAATGCGGACGTGATATTTTTAAAGGTACATTTTAAACTCACGTTGTATATAGCAGTATTAAAACTTAGAAATGTGTTGCCTTTAAAATCACCCAGAACATAGATGTCACATCATGGATGTCACTATTTACGTTTTATGGCTAATGGAAATAAAACACGTATTCCGCTAACCCTAGAGAAGCCGAGGCGCACACGGATAATAAAAGTTTTCAAGTATTTCGAAAACCAAGAGATATCGGCATGCTAGCATTTAATGGAAGAATTCTTTGTAAATAAATTAGTTTTATAATTTATTCCAAATTATTAGAAATATTTGATCAACAGTAAAGGTTATGGTACGGGCGGGGATCGAACCCACTCCCCTGGATCTCTAGTGTCATATCCATTACTGATCCTGCCAAATATAATGTTATTTTTTAATACAGTAAACTGGATAAATGCTAGTTCTCTTCCACAAAGAGAATAAATAAATTATGCTCTCGAAATGGTTTTGCAACTTTTTTAAGAGTCAGGCGCAGATATCTTTATTCCATTAATCGTGTGGCTCGTTTATCATATGAGGCTACCTTATTTCAAAATTTGTAAACAACATTTAAAAACTTAAATACGGAAGGTTCTTAGATGCATCTATACTTTTAATATATATTTTTTTTTATATATAGTGTTTTCGATTTTAAGAAACCCTTAAGTTTGTAATAAAATAGTGTGTAAATTACTTTGTCTAAAACTCTGGAAGATGATTTATTTCTTAAAAATAAAAAACGTTATATAAACTGCCTCAAACGCTTCACCTGCGAGATATAGGATGTTTAAATATTAATATGTTTAGATTATTTTGTAATAAAATTTTATAGAGGTTATACCATGACTAATGTAAAAAAGAACCTAAATAAGATTTACATAAATTTACAGGGTGTTATTTCTCCAGACTGCTCCTTTAAGCCTCCCGAACTTTTTATTCGTCTGTTTTTGAACTCCTTGGTTTCTCGGATTTTTTCAATATTTTGCACTGTTTAAAAGTTATTTAGCAAAATTTACAGTGTAATCAGTCTACCTTGATAGCATTTTAAATGTTAATAACTTAATGGATCTCTAATGACTTTTTAAATGTTTGATATTCATAAAACAAAAAAAATATTTCTATAATTGTAAATATATTTAGTTTTTTTTGTATTTTCAATAGTTAAAGTTGTAGCTAGGTGTCAAAATATAAATGATATCCCTGTACATACTCCCAGAATGACTCCGTACTTGGAGTTTTACCCAATGTAGCTAAGCATCGTTTTCATAGTTGGCCTAATTCTTTTTCTGATCGCCGATATTTTGGATGGACTAAGCATCGATCATAATTTTGTTTATGTTTGTAAAATGTTCATTCAAACACAGAAAAATCTGCTAATAACAGTGGTCGATTAAGTCATATTTAAGTAATTTTACATGTGAAATATATGTGCGTTACTTAACTCTTATCTCAAATAACTAGCAATTCAAAATTTCATATGAACTCTTTCTTGATTTAGAAAAAAATTACTTATAATAATCATAACGCTAGTAGCCAATTAGAAAAGAAACTTTCATTAAATGTCACTTTTAGGAGAAAAAATGTAGGTAGCATTGACCCAACACTGAACGAATTGTATAATTCAGAGACTAAGCTAACAAAACACAGAAATCTGAAAACAAATAAGACTGACTTGACATCCTGACATAATATTTCTATCTATTTAATATGTCTGTACCAATCTTCATATAACTTTACTTTTGGATATTTTAGTAACTGACACTAAGTGTACACTTAAAAACAATCTACTACTAAAAATATTTTAACATAATATAGGTAGGTGCCTACATCAAACAAAATAATTGTTTTAATGAAACAACACCATCTAGGCATTCAATGATCATGGATTAACTAACTAACTAACATGAAATTTAAAGAATTGCAGATTAAACTATAGCAAGTTCCATAACCGTAAAACTCCGAGAATAAAGAAATGAACCAAGAAGTGCTTGATATCTTTAACAAGGCAATGTAGGGATGTATACAACTCAAGGATCTCATTTCCCTGAAAGGTATGGCTAAAGCAGAAAAAGTGCAAACTGTTTACATTCAAACGTTGCTTATCTGGGGGAATTTTTCTAATATTTAGATTTCAGTTAACCAACTGACCTAAATCAAGTTTTTTGATCCCCAATCTATGCTGATTTAAGTGTATCTCGATATATGAAAAATTGTATGAACTCTAGTAAGCTATAAATCTGCATGATTAGTAAACCAAATTACATATTTTTTCTTCCAAACTTCCTAATTTGATAAAAAATGTGTTTTTTAAGACATTTATGCTTTGAAGCAGAGGCTTCTGCAAAGATGTTCACAACATACCTATGGAAAACATTTTTTTTAAGTTTATGGTAAATTATCTTCGTAATATGGAGTTGGGCGACAAAATATAGGAAATAGTTAAAATAAGAGAATATTCAATGTTTTGCAGTAAAATTATTCAAAATAGTTTAATAGCTTCTAGAGCATTTAATATCTTAAACCCTTGAGAAAATTTTCAAACTTTTATTGCTATTACATTTCAGAAGATCCATTATTGACCAAAATATTATTTACAAATGTAATAATTTAAGATATGCGTTTCAAGAAATAAGAGGATATTTGTAACTTGGTAGTTTGCAGACACTCTAATTTTCAAATTATGCTTGTTAAAACTTAAGTTGTTGAAAGATATTATAGATAAAATAACTGTCTCAACATTAAATTCGGATCAAATTTCTAAAAGATTTAATTTTCTGCCAGTGAAGATTGACAAATGTCAAATTAAATTTGTGGGTTTTCCATGCTCGAAAAAAATTCCATATATTGTTAACATTATATTTAAAAAATTGTATTGCATGAATAAAAACTAGCAAATGCTTTAATTATACAGGCAACACTTTCTAATGTTTACTTGGTATATGTACTTTTCTGAAAAAAAAAAAATTCAATAGCATTTGCTACTACTTTAATTTTCTATCGCATAATCCCCAGTTACTTATATTTATACTGTTAGATAAGTATATGCGATTAAGAATAATTAGTGTAGTAAACAACACTCCAAAACAATAAACTGGTGTAAAAAGTTCTGTTATTCAAAATAACATTCCTTAAGATTTGCGACTCAACTCGGTGGTACAAACACATTCCCTCTAGAATTGACTACATTAATTCAATAGCTATTTCAAAATCATATGTCCTATATTCAGAATCACAGATTTCAAGAGACAGAGTGTTGGGGAAAACCGATTTTACAATTCAGTTGAACAATTTATAAATTAAAAGAAAGACACAGTATATATGCATATATATATATATATATATATATATATATATATATATATATATATATATATATATATATATATATATATATATATATATATATATATATATATATATATATATATATATATATATATATATATATATATATATATATATATATATATATATATATATATATATATATATATATACCGGGTGTCCGGGAAAATGTGGGAGATCTCTCGGACTCAGATAGAACATTAAAAAATAAGATGACAAGTTCCCATAAATTTTTTTCCTAGCGGCCCTCCCTAGGGAGATACGGCCCCCTAAAGAACCCCACTGGAAATCGGTTTTTCTAGAATAACTTTTAAACGACTCAATATAATTTAACGAAAATTTAATATGATAGACAGTAGTAAGGACCTCTCAAAATACTCCCTTAAAACATAATTAGCTTGTTTAGTTTACCAGGGACGGACTAGATTGTACATTTTAACGCTCAAATTTTTAACACCCTGTATGATAAGGAGTTAAAAAAAATAAATTTGGATACCTTGAACATTAAGCTAAAGAAAAGGTACTCTTGTTCATTGTCGATAAAATGAACCGTTTTCGAGAAAAAAAATAATAAAAGTATTAATGTTTTATTATTGTTTATTTATCAGTATTAAAGAATGCACTTTTTTACAAACGTTACTATGGTACGAAATAAATAATCTCGCATTGACGTGTGCATTTGAAATCTTCTTGACACGTTGATCTTTTTGTACCTACTTCGATATTAATTTATTAAATTTTGAATACCTTGGTAAATTTAATTCGATAATGGGATACACATTTAGTGAGTATGCAGATATGCATCTTATGTACGGACTTGCATCTTGCAATGCTTATGAAGCAAGAAGGTTGTATGGAGAAAGATATCCTAATCGCAATATTCCAAATGAGAAAACATTTCAGCGAATTGACCAACGTCTAAGAGAAACTGGTGGGCAATTCTCAATTAATAAGGTAACATTATTGACGTTCATTAATTATTTTTAGGAAGTTTTGGGAAAAGGAGTACTGATGCTGGTGTGAGGAGAACAGTACGTACGGTGCAATTGGAGGAAGATATTTTGGATACTGTAGCTGATACCCCCTCAATAAGCACTCGAATATTAGCCGCGCAGCTTCATGTGTCAAAAAGTACAGTTGCTGAAGTACTTAAAGAACAGTTGTTATACCCTTATCATCTGCAAAAAGTGCATCAACTACTTCCTGAAGATTTTCCTCGAAGAATCCAGTTCGCAAACTGGTTGTTAGATCAACAACGAACAAACCCAAACTTCATTAGCATTATTCTTTTTACCGATGAAGCAGGATTTACCAGAGATGGTATTGTAAATTTACATAACTCGCATGTATGGGCTGATGAAAACCCTCATGCCACTGTCGTTCATCATCATCAACATCAGTTTCAATCCATTAATGTTTAGGCAGGAATAATCGGCAATTTTTTCATTGGACCATGCGTATTACCGGCACGATTGAATGGTGAACTTTATTTAGAGTTCCTTCAGAACGCTTTTCTAGATTCAATAGAGCATTTGCCACTTGAAACCCGCCAAAGGATGCATTTTATGCATGATGGAGCCCCACCCTATTTTAGCGTTGCTGTACGGGACCACCTAAATAACGTCTATGGAAACCGTTGGATAGGCAGAGGAGGTCCCATTGCCTGGCCTCCACGGTCTCCCGACCTAACGCCAATGGATTTCTACCTGTGGGGTCATCTCAAAACCTTGGTGTATTCCTCTCCGGTTGCTACTAGGGAGGAACTTTTACAGAGAATCACGTTTCATTGCGATATGATAAGGAACAATGCTGGGTTGTTGTGGCGAGTACAGCAGTCCTCTATTCGTCGTGCCCGCGAGTGCATCACAAATCACGGAGCACATGTTGAACCCACTTATGAAGTTTTTAATTGACTTTTTTCTATTTAGCGTATTAGGTTGTTCAGGATCAAAACATATTTAATACTCCCAAAGTTGTATTCTTTTATTATTTTTTTTTCTCGAAATCGGTTCATTTTATCGACAATGAACAAGAGCACCTTTTCTTTAGCTTAATGTTCAAGGTATCCAAATTTATTTTTTTTAACTCCTTATCATACAGGGTGTTAAAAATTTGAGCGTTAAAATGTACAATCTAGTCCGTCCCTGGTAAACTAAACAAGCTAATTATGTTTTAAGGGAAGCATTTTGAGAGGTCCTTACTACTGTTTATCATATTAAATTTTCGTTAAATTATATTGAGTCGTTTAAAAGTTATTCTAGAAAAACCAATTTCCAGTGGGGTCCTTTAGGGGGCCGTATCTCCGTAGGGAGGGCCGCTAGGAAAAAAATTTATGGGAACTTATTTATCTTATTTTTTAATGTTCTATCTGAGTCCGAGAGATCTCCCACATTTTCCCGGACACCCTGTATATATATATATATATATATATTTATATATATATATATATATATATATATATATATATATATATATATATATATATATATATATATATATATATATATATATATATATATATATATATATATATATATATATATATATATATATATATATATATATATATATATATATATATATATATATATATATATATATATATATATATATATATATATATATATATATATATATATATATATGTGTGTGTGTGTGTGTGTGTGTGTGTGTGTGTGTGTGTATGTGTGTAATATGTACTTGGTGGAATCCGTTACGAGGAAAATTGTGGGTAAGGCGACTTTACCAATTAAAGACATCTGTCAGGCAAAATGCTACCCAAAATTATTGTCAGGTGAATCGGGAATTTCTAAGTCATCAGGGCAGGCAATATCGGGGCAGATCAAACAGGCACCCATCAACTGACTGAAACATTTTTAAAAACAAATGAAAATTGACGGTGTAATTTAAAACTTTTAACTCAATACTACTCAACAAATTGCCTAAATAGACCCCACAATATGTGGAACAAAAATGTCACTGCAATGTCAAGGCAACAAGAAGTCTCCACTGCAGGCACTTAGCCAGAAGCCAGGAGGATCCAAACCTAACCAGATATTAATTATAGGGAGGGGGGCAAATGGTCAAAACTCATGCCTATACAAACATATTTGTAAAATTTTGGGGAGATCCAGATGGCTACATGCTTGCTCGACTGTTATTTTTAGACAAGTTCAGGATTGTAATGCTTTACGGAATACAGAATAACCTTATCGAATTCAGTAGGGGTGTCTGCAAAATTGTATAAAATAAATAAAAAATACTGTTCAATTTCAACTATTTGATGTGAGTTACTTTGATGGAAGAAAGTACTTGATTTAAAAAATTCAAAGTATCTGAGAATTAACTTTGAGATTTTTTGGCTTGTTATTAGAACTTCTACCTACGTTAAAACACAAAGATTATCAATACTGAATTCCATTAATATAATTCAAAACTTGTGTAAATAGCCAATAGCGAATACTATTTATGAAAACCATTCAACTGCCCTGGGAGCCTTCATTTCTAAATGTCATGCTAAACTTCTATGTAGCAACTAAAAACCCATATTTTACTGGCCCTTATTCACAAAAAACATATTGAAGATCTCCAGTCTACGTGATGTGCAAGGACCACCTTAACATATATACTATGGCATAAGAAATTAATCTATATCCATATTTATACATACCCAAATATCTACAGGCATTATTTTATATTTGTTTTTTTTTTGCAAATTGAAATGTTTAACTATAAGTGAAAATCCTATTTTATACTAATGGATATTAATTTTATAAATACCCTTGTACATCTATTATCCTGGCAATTTTAGCCTTTGTTTGTGTTAAAAATAGTTTAGTGCCTTAGAAAGCTATTAGGAGAAAATGATTTGAGGTTTTCCTAGTAGACACAACTAAATAAGAGTATAAAACAGAAGGAACAGCAGAGGCAACAACATAAATGTTAAATAGTGTGTTTTTATTGACTAGATAAGTATTTATCAACGAAGAGTTTGATGTCTCTCATTTCTTCTTCACTTGAACTATGCATCAGTCCCCTATATGTTTTGAATTCAGTATTTTTCAAAAGAGTTTTGAGTGCTGATGCAGTCATTTGGCCCCACTTGTACGGAACAACTGGATCACAGTCACCATGACACTGGAAGATCTGAAAACAAAAAGTATAGCATTAAAAATTATAATAATGCATTGTTGTTTGATAACACAAATGTAATTGTTGGAAGGATGGACCTTATGTTCTGTCAATGACCAAAAAATTTTTTATAAAATTTTATGAACTGCAAATACACACTAAAGATTTTGTATTTAAAAGATTTAGTAATGAATGGATACCACATTTTAATTCTATATAGTATATAGTACTAAAGTTGAATATCATTAACACTGTGTGTAAACTGACGATCTTATTTAATGCTGTCAATAACAATTTAATTATGTCTGATATTTTCTATATGTTTAAAATATAAGTTTCTTAAAAAAATATAATGAATAATGACATTATCAACCACCAGTTACATACCAAAGATTTGTAGATGCATAAATAGCTTACTGAAAGTGTAGCTGTTAAAAACTTTTTTCTAGTTAAAAACAAACATACTGACCAAGCATTCTATGACATTAATTTTTATTTAAAACTTAACTACTTACTGGAATGTCATCTGGACACTTCATAGCTGCTGGGAAACTTTTTCGCAAAGGCAACCAACATGAAAGACCTACAACCCCTCCTAATTTATGAGGGAACGTAAGTGCTGTGTATAATGCTAACGCGCCCCCTTGGGAAAATCCACCGATTACAATCCTTTCAGATGGTATCCCTGCTTTAATTTCTTCCTCAATTAATGATTGTACTTCAGTGGCTGCCAGTTTGATTCCTAGAATCAAACACAGACAGAATAAAATATACTATTTATTCACAAACAGTAAAACTTTAGTAAGGCACTTCTTGGTCAGATGCTCTAAACATAGGGTATAAAAATCCACTACAAACTAGATCTCTACAAATAGGTACATACTATTTTTCAAGATAAGTACTTTACTCTTTTTTTTATGACACTATATTAAGCATCTAAAAATAAATATTTTAACCACTTTTAACTGTTTAAAATTTTACCTAGCATGATCTATGATCATAAATACCATAACCCTTAGGTACCTTCTTTGTAGTCAATATACCAGTATTAAGTGTTGAACTACCACAATTAATTCATTTCATTATTCCATTGCTGGTTGATATGTTCCTTTTCAGTAAACACAATATTTTTGTAATATACCTACTTTCAGTTTGAGCAGCGAATCTATCTCTTAACTCTTACTGTAATATTTATATGTTCAACCAGCCTCATAGATTCATCAATGTTAAAATTAACCTCCCAAAAAACCACCCAAATACCTAATTTCTGTCAATGCCAAACTGTTTTGTATGCAAATTTTCCTGTGCCATTTAAAAGAGGTGTAAAGCAAAAATGGCTTATTAAATACATCAATAAATAATATATTATACAATAAAATACTTTTTTTAGTAACCAAAATTAAAAACATTAAATTGTAACAAATTATAAGAACCTTTCATTGGAAGCAAAACATAATTTCTTTGATATAGAAAACGAAAAACCAAAAATCAGTTGCCCAGAGAGGATGATGGTCGAATAGCTGCCAATGAACTTATGCAAGTTTAAAAGTGTTTTTTTTTATGTACAGGATGTCTGGTTACTTTTAAATGGTTTTAAAGACTTTGTTATATAAGAATTTACAAAGAAACAAACAAAAGACAATCAGAAAGTTAATCAATTAGAATCAACTTTCGTTATGTTAAATAGAATACCCAGTATAAAATATGTCAATCAATTGAGTCTCTTCCACCTGTTTATAAATATTCTAGATTTGATTGATACCTTTGTCTTTAAAGATACCCAAGAAATTTGAGAAAAATCTTGCCATAAAAGGCAGTGTATTCCAATTGACTCGACTATGTAGTAGAACATCCTCCTTCTCTCTTACAAATACAATTAATTGATTGAAATGATAAAATACAAATCCAATGGGAAATTTTGACAGCACAGCTGGTGTTTGCTTCTATCTAACAACATAAATACATAAAAATATAAAAAAACAGTTAAAATCAAAATCTAGTACCCTAACCTACATGATTTTGAATAAACAGTGAGGTAAAACACTAAGAGTGGTGAAATTTATTGGGCCCCGAGATTTAGCACGAGGTTTTGTAGCAATTACTTAAAATGAAATAATCTTAAGGGGTAAGCACAAATAAGTTTTCCAGTAAAAATATTCCGGCAACTGCATACCCAAGGCTCTCTCTACAATTTTGTTGATGCCAGTTCCCAGATAGGGTTGCCAACCCTCCCTCTTTAGGCTTTATATATATACCTCCCGCCTCAATCCAAACAGTTCAAAACCTCTGTTTTTTAGGAGAAATAAAAGATTAGTAGTTGCAATAAACAAGAATAATTATATTTTATGCAATTTTGTAATATAGTGCCCCTCTAGCAACCAAATATCTAAATAAAGTTATTTTAGATTTATTCTTCTCTAGCTAAGCAATAGGTAGCAATATATATCTATCGGCTATTCTTAAATAAAATCTATTAGCAGTGACCTATAGTTAAGCCTCACCAATATGTCTTCTGCTTATACTTTTGCGAATCTGGCAACACCTATTGCACGAATGTATAAATTTAAGTGCAAGGTAAGAGAAATGCCCTACAAACTTTGCTGTTCAGTATTGAGGTATAGTGTAAGAATTTGCATTTCTGATATTTATATCACGTTCCTGATTTCTCATTGTTAAAAAGTCAAATAACTATGCAAGTGATCTATTTTTTATAACACTATAAAACTGTTTACAAAAAAGTAAACCCAGTTTTAATTTTATTTTAAGAATTGTTGAGAAATTTTGCAACTTCGGCACGTCTGACTTAACATTCTCATCTTTACATACACTTGCTTATCGATACACAGAGAACCACTCAATTCGAAACTCAACAGAAGAGTGATGTGTAACGTTTATTTTATGTCTAAAGTTGTAAACAACCTAGTCTAGGTAATTTTTCTGTTGTAAAATGGACTCATTTTAGCCGCCCCACAATAAAATTGTTTACCTGCCAATATAAAAGGCTATTAAAAAATGGTACGTATTAGGGCTTTCCGAATATTTTTTTTTTATTATTGGTAGGGTATTTCTATTGTGAAAATAATAAGCTGGCCTGTGTTAGAAAAATCTTGTCGGCCAGTGTTATTATAACTCACCATGTGGAACTTTAACCACTGCCCATAAAAAATAAATTTGATCAAAATATTTAGTCTAATCATAGTACTTATTCCTTAAAAAATAATATGAGTATAGCTTGCAGATCATACCAAAAACTGTCTGCCCAACCTGCAAAATATTAGCTTAAGCTTATTTCATTTGATTAGCAATATTACTCAATTCTAACTGATTCTCAAAAATCAATTTTTACATAAAATGATAGACTTCTTCATATTGTTTTGCCCAAATTGTTGCCCTTTTTAAGATTTTTAAATTTTGCAAGATAAACTACATACTCACCTTCTTGATCCTCTGGACCTGACTCATCAAGAGTTTTCAGATCAAACCATGATGGCATTCGAAAACCAGCATTTAGAGTTACAGGTATAGTCTTGGCAGTAGGACAAATTACCTTCACAGAAGGGTTCCTTATAGCATTCATGGCTTGAGCCCAACCCTGCCTAAAAGATAAGGGAAACATTCCAATTATTACCCTTTTGTATATATCATATTTTGACTTATGAGTCGAGCTTTTCTTCTTTCCTCATTTTAACTAAGCACATATTTGAAGTATATAAACCACTCTTACCCAGTGTCTCCCAATCCATGCAAGAAAATAAGCTTGAAAAAAATAATAAAAGTTAGAAAAACATACAGAAAAATTTAGTAAGTATAATAAATACCGTAGCTGTGTGTTTTGCAGTGGCAGCCAAGATCACTGGCGCGACTATATCTGGTCGTTTGAACATTATACTAATCAAATAGTTCAAAAACTATTAAGGTATATAATGGCGCAAATTTTGTGGCCTCATAAAACAACAACCAGACCTTAACTTTCGATATCGAGCAGAAAATACGAATATGAGATTGTCAAAATATCATGTCAAGCACCAAAATGTAAAACGTAAGGGCCGAAAAAAATGTCGTTTCCTCTTCTTTATTCTTCCTCATTAACTGTTTTTGGCCGTCAGGCACTAGGCACACTTTGGCAATTGCCTAGAGGCACACTTTTAGATAGGATTACCAATCGTCCTGGATTTGGGGCCTACTTTTTACCTCCTTCTGAAATCCTGAGAAGGAAGCCTTATGTCCTGGATTTTAACATTGGTTCTAAGAATACTGAATTTTAAATTTATTTAAATGAAAAAACTAGATACTGATAACTGCGTCAACACGGAAATATTGCCTTTGGGGTTGGCGGCCGATCCGGCTAAAAGTGGGAATTGTAATTGTATTTAGGTAGTACCAAAAATATATAATACTATGAATACACAATCCAACCAACGTTAAATATACACCCCCTAAACGAATCCCAAATTTACATTTTATTCCCTATAGTAGGTATCCATTGAGAGATTGCCACGCAGCCCAATACAATTTCAAGGCTAATGACGCCTGTGTGCAGTAATCTCGTTCCCTTAGAATTGTATTACGTATACAAATATTTCTAATTAAACTGGCCTAATCCGCACTTTCGGCAAATCCGCACCCAGTTTTGTTACACGCGAGAGTAAACTGCGATACAAACGACTAAAAGTGTTTAAATTTATTGTGGCCCGTATATGCAGAGTATAGTCAGTTTTTGGTAGTACCTAGTTGAAGAACCTAGTACGCGCACGTGCCTTGTGATATTTGGCGCAGCGTTTTGTAGCAATTATTTAAAATAAAATAATCTTAAGGGGTAAGCACAAGTTAGTTTATAAAAATATATATAAGGGGGCTAGGTGTAATAAGATATTTATTTAGTATTTTATATATATTTTGGTAGAATAACTAAATTTCAAAAATAAATTGAAGTGCGAAACAGGAATCCCAAACCCAAATGTCCCCACAGATGACCATAATAAGTCCTAATTAAAAATCAAAACAAATTTTTTTGAGAATTCCAAAGATTTTACAGATATGTTTCCCAAAATAAAACATTTCGGCAAGCCGCTTAGTTACAGTAAATATAGATTCAAAAATTAAATAATTGTAATAATGCATTTATTGGAAAGTTTAAATTCTGCTTCTTTTTGACTCAAAGTTTTTTGTTTAATATTTGTAATTATCGAAGATGTATTAAGTAAGTATATCAATCATACACTTAAATATTTTTTTAAGATGTTTTTTATTTATATTTTTACCTTTTTTTATGTAGCGGCAGTGCATATAACATATAGTTTTATATTTTGGTTAAAAATAATATTTGATCGAAATTTTTTTCCTCTGTGTCACAAATATTACAAATATAAAGTTCGCCACCCTAGGTTGATCAAATAGGGTGAGCGATACCGTGATTTTTAAATCAAACTGTGAATCGTTCTCGTGATTTTAAAACCTGACGTGATCACAATTTTAGTTGTATTGAAAATATCTCGGTTGTTTATTCTCAGAATCGCAGTTTTCAGGTGTGAATGTGATGACAGCTAATAACGTATGGCAATTGCCATTTGGCGAGTGCATCATAAACCTATTTTAACTAAAAATATATTTTCAAAATCAAAAATTCATGTGGAATTATGAATAGGTATATATTGAATACATAAACGGTATAAACAAACATTTAGCTTATTATATTCGTAATAAATGAAACAGGTCAAAAGTAAGACTTTTTTTATAATGCCTAGAGTTCTTAAGCGAACTTGTTAATATTATTTTTTACCCAATATATGTAATCATTCATAATTCATCATATATGTAATAATTCATTGATTATTAATTATAATAATACTTTAGAAGTATAACTTAACAACTCTACTGTACTTATCATGCTAGTGGGATAAATTGCACCCAAAACTTATGAAATCCTCGTTTTCTCGTATGGCGCCACTTTGTAACTATAACAAACTCGAAAAAACAACTATTGGAAATTGAGGATTATGTCAAATAAACCTCATTCATTTTAATTTAGGAGCTACAAGCCTGTTATCAGCGGTGATTTGTTATTTAACGATCTGTTATTTTGCAACTGTTATTTGATAGTAGCAGTTGACAACTGTTGCGACGAAATAAAAATAATACGTTCGGATTCAGCAGCGGCACGGTAGGCAAGGAAGTGGCACACAACGATGCAGAAAAACAAGTTATTTTTAAACATCAACAACATTTGCAACTGTTATTTAAAATTAAAAGTTTTTCCCATCTCTACCCGTTATCACAGTTTTTTGCACGCGGTGGGATGTTACCTCAAGTAAGGTGCAAATTAGATATCCCAATACCATAAACATATAAACAATGTAGTTATTTTTGTACAATTGTGTTTTTTGTGGCCTCCCCGGATTACAAAGCTGAAGCTGACTTCGTGTGTAAACAAAAAAAAATATTTGAGGTTAAATTGCTTGAAGTTTAGACGTTTTCGTTTAGACTTAATTTAAGTTTGTATTTTTGACTCAGAAATAAAATGCACGCCGACAAAATCGAGGAATTTCAAAAATATTTTAAAAACCACAATAAGTCAAAAGAATATGTTGGTCACAGTTCGAAAGTTCATTCAGTAGGATGGAGTTCGGACGGCAAAAGGCTCGCTTCAGGTTCATTTGATAAGTGTGTTTGTATTTATACCTTGGATCGTGATAGACTGGTAAATATTTGTATAGTTTAAAATTTTAATTTCTAATGCAATGTTTAAAGTTTAAACTAGTGCCATGTGCCATGAAACTCCAGAATAAAACTAAGCAAAGTAAATGTTTGAAATTTTAGAATAAAGAAATCACATTCAAAGGACATGGTGGCTCAGTAGACCAACTGTGTTGGCACCAAACAAACCCTGATTTGCTCAGCACAGCTAGTGGAGACAAATCTGTCAGAATATGGGACACAAGAGTACAAAAAAGTGTTGCCACTATAAATACCAAAGGAGAAAATATAAATATTACTTGGTCTCCTAATGGTAAGAAACTGAGTCGGGTACTAATAGGCTTTCTTTTTGCATATTCGAATGTTTTAATTTATACCCATCCCAACCTGATAAGTGAGGATTATCAATCATTCACTTCCACATTTTATATATTTTGAAAATTAGCTTGTTAAATAAAATTATCTGTTCTTTAGTTTAAGTTTTGTCCAAATTGGTGTTCTTGTGAAGGAACTGTTGTCCCATTTGAGAATCAACATTGAAAAGATAGTGAGTTATTTGCTGTATATTTATTTATTAACTCAATTTCATACAATTTGTAAAATATATAATTGATCCAGTTGATTATATTGGTTTCATTATTAAATTTTAAGGAGTACCTAAATGCAAGAGCATCTGTATGTACTCATGTACTGTCTCTTCTTTGTTGATATTTAACGTTATGCTATTACAATATAAGTCTATTTCTTATTATAATGAAAACTCAAATGAAACTAAGTATACATAGTAGCAATATAATGAGTTAGTATAAATGTGGATGGGGAAGGCACGGGGGTAACCACAAAACTGTATCAATCAATAATTATTTTATTGTTAAGTTAACAAGTAATTATAATTAGCACCTCCTCTTTTAATTTAAAAGAGCACAAAATGTGTCAAGGTTGTTATATATGTATGTTTTACTTTTTTTGTTAAATATTTTTATATTTATATGTTCTCTTATTTCATTAGGCAGCATGTTGTAAAATTTTATGGCCGGGTAATCTAAAAATCGTAAATATCTCGATAATTCAGTGGTAAGGTCAGATGATTATTTTTATTTTGTCTTGTGTAGTGGGCATGGTTAATATGATTTAGAGTTTTATTTGTTTTGTGTATAAAAGAGCATAGAGAATGTATGTACAAAAAATTTATACTACTAATATCTTCGCTATATAATAGCTTTGTTGAGTAGAGCCTATTTTTATTGAAAATTATTTTTAGGATATAGTTTTGCATAAGTTGCAGTGAGCAAAGATTACTTTTGTATGTTCCTCCCTATATTATTAGTCCATACCTAAGTAGAGTTTGTACTAAAGATTTATAGATCAATTTTATCAATTTACTATTCAAAAACTCTCTCAACATATAAAATTTGTATATAGGATTGCGCAGTCTGTTTGTTAAGTGTATAATGTGGTCTGTCCATTTCAGGTGCTGATCGATTATTATTCCTAGATATTTTATGTTCTTAACTGCTTTAATTTCAGTATATGGGTTGTTGATAACAATACTATCAAAGGGAGGTCTATTAGCATTTGTAATTGAGAAAGCTATATAATTTGTTTTGGTGACATTAAGTGAGAGTTTATGGGAGTCAAGCCAGTTTTTAACTATAATAAAACCGTTTACTGCCTTTAGTCTTGTTTGTTTTTTAAGTTTAAAAGCGAATTTAAATATGTTATAAAAAGTATAGGGCCTAGAATAGTACCCTGAGGAACACCTATTTTAATTTTTAATGGATCACTAATAGTATTATTTATTTTAACATCTTGATATCGTTCTGACAGGTAGCTGGCAAAGACTTCCAACACTGCGCTCCGTATCCCACACTGCATAAGGATATCAATCAGTTGGTCATGAGGAACAGTGTCAAACCCCTTTGAAAGGTCAAGAAAAATTGCCAAGCTTTTTTTACTGGTATTCAGACTATGTACAACGTCTGATGTGAGGCAATACATGGCATCTGATGTACTTAGGCCTTCTGTAAAACCAAAATGTTTTTTTCTCAAAAATTTTTGAAAAATTATTTAAAAGGCTTATTGGTTGATAGTTTTCTATATTGCTTTTAGAGCCTGCTTTATATATGGGAGTAATTATTGATTCCTTAAATTGTTTTGGTACTATTCCTGTTTTGAAAGTTAAATTTATGATATGTGTTAAAGGCTTTATTATTTCCAAATGAAACATTTTTATAAGTTTTGACGTTATTCCATCTTTACCGGGGGCACTATCGTTTTTCAGAGCAGCAATTTGATTTATTACCTCATTTTCTGATACAGGTCTTAGATACATGGATGCCATATTACTAGTTTTTGTTTTAAAAGGATGTTTGGGTCTTTGTATCTGTTGTGCCATTTTTATACCAATATTTGTAAAGTAATTGTTGCAGTATTTGGCCATCTCAAGATTATTTTGAAATGTCTTAGTGTCGGCTACAACAGCACAAGGAGTGTTTATTTTTTTGTTATGAATATTTGTGGCATCATTTATTAATTTATAAGTTTTTTTAATATTATTGCGATTTTTTTCTATTTGTTCTTTATAAAATCTAAATTTTTGAGTTTTATTGTATTTCTAAGGGTATTGATGGATTTTTTAAGAGTTGTTTCTTTAGTTTATCTTTATGTTTGATAGAGGTAATTAGACCCTCTGTTATCCATTCCTTTATTTTCTTATTTTTTTTTGCGTCTGATAATAGGTTTTATTTATATTAATAAATTTATTGATAAACATATTCATTGGTTCCTCAGAACTATTTAAGTTAAAAATTTCACTCCAATCCTGTGCAGATATTGTCTGCTTAAATAAGTAATTATCTAGATAAGTATGGGAATCAGGGTTGATATCTCTATGCATATTTGTAGTTACAATTTCTTTCTTATTGGTTATGTTTAAAATACTGGCAAGTGATCAATAAGATCACTGTCCAGTCTAAATGATTTAATATTTAGTCCCTGGTTTCTTAGCTTTGTCTAACAAAAATATGGTCTAAGCAAGTTGGAGTATTATGCGTTATTCGAGTGGGTAAAATGATATAGGGTAAGAACCCATGGCCTCCAAGCAAAGAAAGGTAGTCATTAACGTGATTACATTCCCTATTTATAATATCAATATTGAGATCTCCTGTAAAAATGTCTATACAACCAGTAAGATTATTATCAAAATATGATTTTAGATCCTCAAGAAAAAGCATTTCAGGTATTGGAGGGGGTTTATAAACAGCGGTTACACCAATAGAAGTATTTTCAACTCTGATATTAAGTCTTGTAATTGTTGCTTTGGAAATATTAAACCTGACATGCCTCACTTCAACATCAAGCTGTGAATTGACAAATGTTATAATACCATCATTTCGGTTGTAATTACCTCCGTTATAGTAGGTATTATATCCAGAAATTTGAAATAAAGTTTCATTCAATTCGAAACATTCACTAAAAATAACAATATCACAAGAATGCAAACCAAATTGTTCAAAAAACACTAAAAACTGATCGAAGTTTTTCTTTATACTATGTATATTTATTTACATGTAACACATTCAAAATTTTACCCTGTACTACTACGTTTTACTTCAAGGCAGTACAGTCTACTAGCTGGCCATCAAGATCCCTCCCGACACTCTCCAAATCATTTAGCAATTCATCTTCTAAAATAACGAAAATTATTAAAAAAAAAATTAATTTGGTTTAATTTTTATATAAATTCCATAAAAGAGGGTGATTAGGGGAGAATCACAAATGCTCAGCAGGGTCAAGCCAACGGTAACCAACAAATCTGCAAAATGTTCCTGTAAATAATCACAATATATAGTTTTAATCATCAATGTTACCATAATCTATTTTGCTTTTTACTACCTGCAGGTGATATTGGTATGTTGGACAAACCCTATGGTCATTGGCCGCGTGGAGTATATCATATTTAGTTTTGTATTTATTGTTTGCTTGTTCACAATTTATGTATTTTTTACTTTGTTTTTGACAGTCCTGTTTCAAGTGTGCACCACCACAGTAAGCACAAATCACATTGTTTTTACAGGTACTGCTTTTATGATATAGTCCGCTGCACTTGAACCACTGTAGTACCGATACATCTTCATAGACATAAAATCTCTCCCAGTCAATATGTAATCTTCTATCACACATAATCTTATTATATAAGCTGGGTGTACATTCCATGTATAAATTGCAATTGCCATTTTTTAGTTTTTGTATATATGTAACTTTGAGGATATCTTCATCCTTAATAAAGCTATTCTGCTTCCTTATTGATAACTCAATCTCTTTTTGAGTCATTGTTTTACAAAGTCCCATTACTTTAATTCTTGGATTTCTTAATTTAGTTTCTTGAACATAATAATCTTTAAGTAGTTTCTGTTCTGCCACCTATTTGAGTTTGTTGTTGTTGAGTTGTATGTCTTCATTTGTACTACATCTTATAGTTATGCTTCATTCAGAAGTTTCTCTCACTTTGCTTACAGCAATATTAAGGTCTGATGGATTTATGCTTGTAACAATGTCCATTCTGATGTTTTGAAAAGTTTGGCGTTTCTTAGGTTTTATTATTAAACTTGGAGTATTTGTTACAGGTTTTGTTGTCCCTGGTTCTCGATTCTTTAATAAACTAGCATAGGATCTTTCATCACTTATTCGGTTGTTTTTCTTTAATTTTAACTCTTCAATCTCCTCTTTCATCTTCATTATAATCTTTTGCTTGGCTTCTATAACTTGATCTTTTGCATTCAGTACATTTTGAAAGAGCTTAAACACTTTATGCAATGAAATTTCATTATCCTTTTATTTAGCAAAGCACCTTAATCTCTGACTATGTTAGCTCTCCGCACTGTTTACACATTCCCTTTTTGCAGCCATTACATTGATAAATGTCACGCGTTTCAGAACAAATATCGCATTCCATCTTGGTTTCACTTCATGTTTTATAAGAAGTAAACAGGTAGAAAACATCCAACTGAATTTTATAGTTTATGGACACCTTTACCATAGGAATGTCCCTAATGTCTAACACAAAAAACGTTTGTTGAATATAAGATGCAGTTATTCCAAATCGAATTTATCGGTAAAATCGGTAAATTTGAGTATATACAAAACTATGTAACATCTCAGATTTCCGAAAATTATATGTAGAACAGGTTTTCAATATTTTAAATACCAACAATTCAGATTATTCCCAAAAGTTTTTAAGAGCACATAATCGACGTCACTCATCAACTAAAGGCGACCACACACTATAAAACTTAATAAAAATCACATATTTATTTTTATATAGTGTTCACTTTTGCATTCCCACATTGAAATTATCTCATGTATTTTTTTGCATACCTAATACATTTAAATGGTTTGTGATGACTAAAGACCGGATTTTATGCAACATAAAATGCTTGGAATATTTATGCAAATATTCAAAATAAAAGGCGAAATTATTTAAGAAATTAGCATACGTGTGCAACAATTTACAGAACATTTTTAGTATACACCACTGAACATATTTTATTAAATATAACTGCAATTTTTAACATTTTCTATAGTTGCTGCATGGTGTAATTATGATGTCAGTCATCCAAAACTACTCGAACATAGAAAAAGATAGTTATATATCCACTAGTGTTACAAAGTACTACTTAAATTTTGGCAACTTCTCTATGGAGTCTGGTTAATTGATGTATTCACATTTATTTGACATGACATAGTTCCTGAAAAACCAAGATTATTTTCCAGCCTTCAATTAAGTTTTTCTTTAAGTTTCTCAGGAAGGATATTAGGGAAATGAAAATTCTTTGTTGCCATTTCTTTTAATTCTAAGTTTTATAATGGGTTAAAGTATATGTGAAAAATACATTTTATCAAGAGCAATATCTTCTTTTTTTAAATTGTGCCTCACTGCTGTTGAGGCCAGAAACAACATCAGGTGCCAGACTATCATGGCTGATTCTTGAAGGATTCTAAATATTCTTTTAAAAAAATAGCCTTAAACTAGTGCCTAACTCATTGATCCATAATTATGGCACATTTATCCTTGCATTTATCTTATAAAGTAGCAATTTAATACCTGAAAAATTTACTGATTACCTATATTATTAATTTTTGCTGTTCTAGGAAATGCAATCGCTGTTGGTAACAAGGAAGACTTGGTTACATTTATAGATGCTAGAACCCATAAAATAGAAGCTGAAGAGCAGTTTCACTTTGAAGTAAATGAGATTAGTTGGAACAATACCAGCGATTTGTTTTTCTTAACAAATGGGCAAGGCTGCATACATATATTGAGGTAAATTTTACCTTAGATTCATATGTCTATATAATCTGCTAATAAAACTGTTTATCTATGTTAGAGCAGAAAATACTCCTGGACAGACAATAGTTTGAAATGGTATCAATTTTGTAAAAGATGTTAACCTCTAAACATGTGCAAATAATGAGAAAAAAACTCTTTGATAAGATTATCATCAGATATGAGTTTTATAGTATAGTTCATTTATTTGATGTGTATATAATACAATTAAAGTGTTAAACAGTCAAGTTATCTATACTGTTGAGTACTGCAGATCAAATAAACACAAAGAGTTTTATAAAGAGATTAAAATTTGGAAGTTGTATATTTACCACTAAATCACCTTTTTTGGCTTTTAAGCTTTTTTGTTTCTTCTGAGAGAGTGAAAGGGTGTAAACTCTTGATTTTTAAATGCAACCCTTTATTCAAATTTATCTTGTTTTGGAGATCTCTAAAAGAGAAACATTTCTGCTTAAACTGGAGGACTTTACCTTGACCCATTTTCCAATGGTAAGAGTAGTAGTAAGACTTGGGCCTTCATAAGAAAGGTCAAAGGCAGATATAGAAAAAATAAGGTAAAATTCATAAAATGTTAAACACCCCAAAAGGCTATGCATGGTACATATGCTACTTCCAAATTTTAATTTTTTTATGTTTATAGTACTCAAGATATTAACCCATACCAAGATTTTTTTGGATATGCTGTGTACTAAAATAAAAGCTTGATTTTCCAGTTATCCTGAATTGAAGAGACAGCATATACTGAAAGCCCATCCGGGGACTTGTATATGTATTGAATTTGATCCTACAGGGAAATATTTTGCTACTGGCAGTGCAGATGCATTGGTTTCTCTTTGGGACATTAATGAGTTGGCTTGCCGAAGAGTTTTTACTAGGTAAATATATAGGAAAGTAACACAAATAAAAAAGTTTAATATCTTCGAACATTAGAGGTTTTTTTATTAAATAACATCACATCTGTAAAATTTTCTGACTCATTATTAAATATAACTAGACACTATATTTATCAACTCATTTAACTAATTTCTTCAAACAAACAAAAGTATGCTTTATTGTCGCAGGAAAATTGTTACAATTTTATAGACAAAGCGAAATTTACCTTAAAACAAAAAAACAATGAAAAAACGAAATAATTGAAAAAAAATCATATTTTTCGATAGGTCAATGCAAGTACAGAAATTGTAAATATAACATTCGTTATATTCGTAACATTGCCATAAAGCGGTTAATGAATCCAGGTGACCCTAACAAAAGGAAATAAACAATACATATGCGAAGTGAATAATTTCGATGACATTGAAATTAAAATTATAGTCAAAAGCAGTGTTATCGTGCGGGTCATACGGGTATACGATTTATCAACGACAAACTTTTTAAGTTTGTTTTTCTTTTATTACGTGTAATCATATCCTCTGCATAAAAAAGATGAATTAGATACACTTATGATATTTTCATATGAAAAAAAAGGATAAATATATAAATACCAGCAGTTGCAAAAATCTTTGAGCAATGTCACTTCAAAGTCAGCTTGACAAGTCAGTGACAAAATGACTAATAGAAAACAATTTTCGGGTGTTTTATATCCACAAGCAAAAAAAAAATGGTATTAAATCTAATAAAATATTACGAAAATAAAAATTCACCGGCCAATATCCAGGAGACAGTAGCAAAAGCTCTGGGAATTGGTATAAGGACTGTGCAGAAAATTGTGCATGAAAAAAAGCGTAATTTACTACCGAAGAAGATTAAGAAATGTACACGAAAAAAGCCAAGGACAGAAGACTTAAATGACAATGTAAAAATGGATGTTCATAATGCGATTTCCGATTTATACACATCAAAAACTAATATAACCCTTCAAGTTTTAAAAGAAGCTTTAAAAAATCGAGGCATGTTGGAAATTGGACTAAAATCGTTGTCAAAATTAATAAAAATGTTGAGTTTCTGATATAAAAAGGACCGAGGATTTTTATGCGAGTCGCCACATATAGCAAGTCAGCGTATCCAGTTTTTAAAGAAATACACGGAAAATGTTAATTCAAAATTTAGAAAAGTGGTATTTTTAGACGAGACTTGGATATTTTCTAATGGAAATCTTGGCAGGCAAAATTTTGCATGCAGGTTCTTCAACAGGATTTCTCCCAGGTGCAAGTTTACTGTTTTCTTCAACATCCAAAAGTATACATACCATGATGATATGAACTGTGAACTGTTTGAAAAGTGGTTAAAAGAACAACTGATTCCAAATTTAGATTTTTGCATTGTAATTTAAGTCTTTTGCCTTTGGATTCTTTCGTGTACATTTCTTACTCTTCTTCGGAAGCAAATTATATTTTTTTTTCATGCACAAGTTTCTTTACATTCCTTATACCGATTCTCAGAGCTTTTTTTTATTAGATTTGCTTACTTTTTTAGTACATTTGTAATTTTGTAGGCAATAAATAAATGATTATAGAATACTTGTTCTAATTTTAAAGCGTGTTTAAAATAAGTAAATTTTTTTATTAATTATAAGACAAAATTTGATATATAAAAATCGGTAAAATCGCTTTACCAGAAACTCGGGGCTAACGAAAAATACAGAATATTATATATATATGTATATATATATATATATATATATATATATATATATATATATATATATATATATATATATATATATATATATATATATATATATATATATATATATATATATATATATATATATATATATATATATATATATATATATATATATATATATATATATATATATATATATATATATATATATATATATATATATATATATATATATATATATATATACGGTCAAGTGGGGCAAGTGCGATATAAAAATTTTAAAATTTGAATTCGAAAAATCACAAAATTTTCTTTTAATGACATAGATAAACGCTATTTTATGAGTTTGTACCTGATAATATTAAGTATATAAAATAATGGTCGAACTGCAGGTAATTGATATATTTAGCGAGATACTACACATTATTTAAGATGAGAACACATGGTCGCACTAACCCCATAATGTGGGGCAAGTGCGTATATTATATACTTTAGCATTAGAATCAATCTGGAGGAAGAGCACATTACACACAAATTTCCAAATATATAGCTTTTTAGAAATTGCAATTATCTTAATAAGCAAAGGAGAATCAACTTTTTTTATTTGGAATAAGGAACAAAATGTTAACTTATTTTTTCGGCACAGTTTTCTTAACTAAGATAAAGAAGCTACAAGTAGTGTGTAAACAAAATAAAGTATTCTATATATATTTTTTTAAATATTTGTTTCTATAAACAAATCGAAAAATATTTTTTCGTACTAAAGAAAAACGTTAAAAAATACATATTTTGATAAACGTAAAACTAAAATGAATATTAAAATAACTTACTGGAGATTGTAACTACTAAATGTTATATCAAATAAAATTCCTCCTCGTCGTCCTATATGAGGTTGTGGAAGAATTGATAAAATTTGATCATCTTATCTCAGCTACATTTTCAACAACTGGGTAAGTAAATGTTGTATTGTTGTTCGTGTTTGGTTGTTTTCGAACGAATTTTACTAGAAGTTCTGTGCCTGTGTCATTTTGAATTTGACCCACAAAATATTTTATAATTTTTTTCCGGGATATTTAATTAAAATCCAGTCTTGCACTTTCCTTAATGTTATATCTCTAATAAATTCATCCAAATCTTTTTGATCATCCACTTCCCGTTGTAAAATATCTTCTAAAGCCTCGTCATCGCTTTCTTGAGTCCTATATTTGCTTTCTGATGATTCCTCAAGTGTAATTTTTCTTTTGCTAATTTTACATTTAATATTGATTTTTCTTTCTTTTCTATTTTCTCAACCTCTTTATTCTTAATAAGAGCAATCGCCTCGTCCGAAGTTAGAACTGTGGCACCTTCAGTTACTCTTTTTTGTTTATTTTTTTCCAAAGGATAGAATCTGTAATATGAGTTATTCAAAACTAGTTTCTGCTGAGTGTATTTTTGAAATGTCTGCCGGTGAATTTTTTGGCACATCTGATAAATGTGAGTGCTCGGCATCAAAAGAACAAAGTTCAGTGCTTTCTATGCCTGATGTTGAAGGAACATTTTCATTTTGAAATGAAGTCGTGTTTCGGTTCTTCCACCTGTTTAGTGCTGCCGGTTCAAAGTTTTCATCTGGGATGATATTACTGCTAAGTGGAACGACTCCCCCTTTTCTAAAACCATTTTTTATTATCATGGGATCAATGTTACCAAATCTCACCCATGGTTTGATGATATTTTTGACTGTTGCCTTTGCCATTTGCATAAAAACTGATCAAACTTTTGAATACGCCTAAGTCTAGCGGCTGCAAGAGATGACTGGAATGTGGGGGAAGTTTCAAGATAGTTACACGATTTTATTTAGCTAATTCTATTACATTTAGCCCCACATGTGTAGAATGTCCATCATAGATGAGCAAAACTGGTTTCTCTGCGGAAGGTGATACAAATTTTAAAAAACACTTCTCAAAATAGTTTTCAAAAATTGAAGCCTCCATCCACCCATTTACGCTGGCAGCATACACGGTACCCTGAAATCCTGAACCATTTGGTGCATACCAGTCAGACCATATATTTTTGCCTTTATATCTCATGAGTGGAGGTGCCCTTGATCTTGTTGCGCTGCAAGCCAAAACTACCGTCGTGTTTTCTCTTCCTGAAGAGCTTGTGGTTCTGGTTGTTGGTAGGCCTTTTGAACCAACAGTTTTGGTTTTTGAAGGGTCATTAGAAAATCTTGATTCATTCAACTTCAAAATTTGGTCTGGCTTATCTTCTAATCCTAATTCTCTTATGGCATTTTACATGAGTTCAAAATATTCTCCAATAATAAAAGGATCGGAGCTTAAAAATTCCACAGACTGTGGTTTTCGTAGTGACAGATTTTGCCGCCTGTTAAACTGCAAAAACCAATCTTTTGAGGGAATGCCATCTTTAAATGGGGTCTTTATACTATTAGCATTAGCATATTCCCTTACTAAATGAAGCACTTCCTTCCTGTTTAAACCAAATCCATACTTTTGCATTGTTTTTAAATGGCCCGCTAATTTTCCCTCGGTTTCTAAAGAAAGTGCTGTCGCCCTACCGAACGAAGATGACTTTTGTTCCCTCCTTTCTTTAACATGATCAACAATTGTGGTTTTTGGAATTTTATAATTCTTACTGGCTTGGTAAACATTAAGACGATTTGATAAAACATTATCGACGGCATTTTTTAAGTCTTCTTTACTATATGACGAACCTCTTTCTGTTTTCCTTACATGATTTCTGACCATGTTGAGTTTAAATTCTGAAAATAAATTCATTAAATAGAAATAATATGTTTTATTAATATTTAATAGCAATTGTCAATTGAAATAAGGAATTGTTACACTGGGGTAAGTGTGTACGAGTCGCACTTTCCCATTGGGGTAAGTGCGTATGAATCGCACTTTCCCCGAGCGCGAAAGGCGTACTTGCCCCATCAACAAATTTATTTGGGGTAACTGCGTACTATCAAGTATTTTTAATTAAAACTAAATTATTCCCAAAATACATTGTTCTTTAAGTAGTTATAAGGCTTAATGCTATTACTCATCAATAATAATAAAATAAATTCTTGTAACTACAAAAATAAATGCGGATTTAAAATTCACTTGCACACTTTAACAGGTATCAGAATTGCACATTATAAAATAGAACGGACTTTTTCGCTTCACCTAGGTCAACAATGAGGCCCTCTATACTTTTCCGGCTAAGCCAGGAGCTGCTTGAAAGCTATATTAATTGCATTCGCCAATATCTCAAGAAAATTAGTTATTATGTTGCGTATCCGCACTTGCCCCAACAACGCTCTTACCCCACTTGACCTTATATATATAATATATGTATATATATAGCCTGTATTTTTCGCAAACATGGCCCTTAATTTTAGACTGAAATTTGAAGAAATCGAATAAGTAGTTTTGTAGCTATGCCGCGAACAGACAGACTGACGGACAGACATACCTACAGACAGACGGAATTGAGGAAACATGTTTTCCGGCATCTAGGGACCCTTAAACGTAAAGAACGGAAAAAATCTCACGAGGGAAGTAATAACTAATTATCTTATGTTTTTAACAAAAGTGTATAATATCTTTGCAAAATAAAATTTTTTTGTTATCACAATACAAAAAAAAAAACAAGTTTTTTTGCACAGGGGTGGTCCGCATTTAAATAAATAGCACTGTATAAGTGGTTAGATTTTTAGGTCAAGCGGGGCTTATAATTTTTGGTGATTGATAAAAAAAATCTCACTTTCATTAAGTTGCTGTATAAACAGAACATATCCTGATTGTTCCACTGATTTGAACCTCCTTCCGATTTTATTAAGGCTCTTGCCATTTTGTGTATTTTTGTTTTTGCCAACCAAAAAATTTTAACCAAATACATATTTAGCGAATTTTCTTATTTAGTCCCTCGGCATTTAATATATAAAATAATATTAAGTGGCTATCTTAATAATATTGCGTAATATAATAAAAAAAAAACTATCTTCTTTCTCCCTGTATATTTGTAAATAGCCCAACGGGATTTAATAGTTCGATAAAAGAATCACACAACATTTTGGTATTCACTGTGTTTTCTGATTTGATTCATAATGTTGTTGACTTTTGGTCCCGCACGATAAGACCGCATTCGACTATATGCGACCTTAAACTCTATTTTGTTATCGTTATACAAGCAAAATAAGTTAAACATAGAGTGTACTGAACTAATATAGTAATTTAAGTGTATTAGAAAAAAAAGAGAATGTATAACTTTAATCTAATAAGTAACAAAAATAATTAATGTTAACAGACTATTAGACAGTTCATTCCTTATAAAATATATTCAAAAGCTATGCAGCAACATGACACCCAAAAATATTTAAGTAAAGAAGCAAATAAAAAACATTTTAAGGAGATTTATTCATTATAAAAATCATTAAAGCAGTAAAAAGGTCTTTCAATGAGGTACGCTTTGGTTTTTTTTCGAAAGAGTGCAAACATAGAGAATGTCTTTAAATGTTCTGGAAGATGATTGTAAAGTTTTATGGCGTTGTAAATAATTGTTTTTTTTTAATTTATTATTTGTATATGTCGTGTCTAGAGTTTCTGCTAGGATATACGTGTTGTGGCCGTTCAGGGAATGTGTTTATATGTTTTCTCATCAAACAGATGGTTTCTAAAATAAATAATGCAGGAAGTGTTAATATTTCATGTTTTTTGAAATAGTATTGGCAGTGCGCGAATTGCTCTCTTTTGAAGCCTAAAGATAGTAAGAAATTACTTGGTGGTACAGCAGCCCCTAAAGGGAAGGCCATAGAGGAAATGGGATTTGAATAGAGAGAAATAAGTAAATCGTCCAGTTCTTTTGAAACTGATCGATTGACAAAGCAGGCGGTAGAAAGTTTTTTAGTTAAGGTGTCAATATGCTTCCATTTTAGGCTGTAATTTACAATTTTCTCTCAGTTTTGACGTTTATTACTTTATTAGAAGGTAGCTCTAGAATACAATATTAGTAAACAACAGGAAAAAAATTATAATTAGTGGAAATAAAATATAAAATTACTGGCATTTAACAAAAACGTGATATACTAGCTCAAATACTTCAACATATAAAGTACTACCCACAAAATTCATAACTATTCAGATATTATTTTACAAAATGTGCCAACAAGGCAATTTTTATTTAAAAAAATAGTACAATATGTCAAGTTAAAGCCTGTTATGTAATATTTTTGTTTTAATCATGTAACTAATTGGGCATTGTTGTATTTTTATCAGTAGCAGCTCGTGGGTAAACAAATAGGGGAAGTGTTAGTTAGAGAAAAGTAGGACAGACAAGGTCTAAAATTGGCACCGCATGCAAAACATTTTTTTCAAATATCCACTGCTACATAGCCACTTAAATTCAGAAAACCAAGAATTTTTGAAATGAATATTGTAGGATTTACCAGAATTTTTAATGTCTTTTTTAGCACTAATTGTCATCACACTTGTTTGTCGACCCGTAATTAAAAGGTCCTTTTTGTCATCTTCTTTCCAATGGGAAATGGAGTCTCTAACAAACTACATCAATGTCACTAAAGGGCTCAAACGAATTCATTTTCAACCACACACACGCGCCACTCCTCCAAACAATAAAGTAAAAGACCGCCGATAAACGGAAGCGTTAAACTGCGGCTCTTCCCTAGAGGCGCGGTCTTCGTACATACGATACTCTCGTTGCCATAGCAACGCATTGTTTTCAGGCATTGTTTTCGTTTCTCGCTGGAAGATTCCGTTCCGTTGGATCGACACAAACGAGTTTGCTGTCGGTGCCGTGGACGCACATACGGATTTGCTTAATACATATATATTTTCATTTTGTGTTTGCTTCTAGGTTTCTGACGAGCAGCCAGCGGCAATACTACGAATGCATTCAATTTAACATTGCAATTATTGATAATTTTTAATGAAATGAATTAGATTTAATATTGAAAATTAGTATATTGTATTGATTTTTAAAGTGTGTTAAAAAATAATTTGCCAGGTTTTTTTCTTGGGGAAGAGGCACTTCCCCTACTTCCTCCGAATAGCCGCCACTAATTTTTATAGAAATCTCATGGAAAACCTATTCACTTTAAATTAACTAAAATGTTTGTTTATCTTCTCAATTAAATTGCAAACACAATATTTTTAGGATGGATTGGCCTGTACGTACTATATCTTTCAGTTATGATGGCCAATTACTAGCATCTGCCTCAGAAGACTTACTCATCGATATAGGTAAATAAATATTAGGTTATTTTATTTCAAAAGGTTATATTTATATATATATATATATATATATATATATATATATATATATATTTTTTTTTATTTTACAATTACTTTGTAATTTTGATTATATTTTTTTAGGTTTTGTGGAGACAGGAGACAAAATAGCTGACATAAGCGTTGAAGCTGCTACTTTTACTGTTGCTTGGCACCCTTCTCAGTACCTGTTAGCATATGCATGTGATGATAAAGATACTTATGATAGGAAAAGAGATGCAGGGAGTTTAAAAGTATGGGGATTTCTCTCTGACTAATTGTTAATTTGTTAAGTTTTACAGAAAAAGTAACAGTTTTCAACAAATATTATGTTTTCTTTAAACATGTTATATTGGTTTGAAAAAACTATGTAGAAAATTCATCATCATTGTTCAGCCAATCTGAATTAAAGATAAAGCTCTAGATGCAGTATAGGTCCACAAGTTAATAAAATACGTTTCCTTTTAATAAATCGCGCATGTTCCTTAAGTCTAGTGGATATTGAGCATCCTGTTTCTCCCACATACACTTCACAGGAGTTCACAGTGTGTTTGAAATTGTCCAATCTTCTTATTTGTATTGAAGATTGTACATGTTAGACCACTGAAGTAATCGTCTTATTTTGTCTGTAGAGCCATATATGTAGGGAAGAACAACACTACCTAACGGTGGCATCTTATCATTCTCCTTTCGCGGAGTTGGATTACCATATCTTTTAATTGAACTCGTAGTATATTCAATACAATAGCCATCTCAGAGCTTTAGACAGTTTTACTGTTTCCGATGTTAGAGAATCTTTATCAGAAATAGGTGTAAAAACTAGTGAGTTCATAATACACATACAAATAGGTACTTAAATGCAATTCAGCACTAAAGATAGGACTTGCACATAGATTAGGGTACCCCATAAATAATCAGAAAAAGACAGCCGGAACGCAACGAAAGCTATTCAGTTGGATTATGATGGCAGTTGCAGACTAGGGAGGAGGACCAATTTAAAAAAAATAAAATCTTAGCTGACAAACATGTTAGCGTACAGTGGCGGCTATTCAGGTGAAGTGCTAATTCACCAGGAAAAATAAACAAGCAAACATCTAACTATATGTATTATATATCTCTTAAAATTTAAGTTTTTACGTTCATTTATTCACCTAATTGGCAAAACATAAACTGTACATCTCGAATAAATATTTTACTTGACCGTTGGCGGCATGTCTTTTTAAAAGTTTCAATCGAACTTTATTATAACAACTATAGCAGTGGCGCAAACCGCTTCGACTTTGATGGAGGTGCTATGTTTAGTTAACGATTTTCCTACTACGTTGGCATGACATAGCGTGCGCGATGACGTCGAGCGCGTGGAAGAATAATGTTAACCAGCGCCATACAACGCAGTATACTACACCCACGTGTCGCTCAGTTTGGGGTGGTTTACTTTTATTTTAGCGGATTTCGCTGCAACCGTTTAGTTCCTTTGCAGTTTGCTTGACTATTTTGTGTTATATTTATTTATGGTGTTGTTACAACTTTATATTTGGTGTCGGGTTTATTAATTTACATTATTGATGAATTCGATCACGGATGTGGTTTGCATTTTGTTGGAAACTCCGTTTAATCGATGGAAGGAATAATCGTCATCCTGGTTTTCGGCGTACAAATGGTTATGTAGTAGTCAAATATTACAAAAATGTTTTGCTGACTTTGTTTACTAGTTTCCAATAAACATTCAGTGTGGAATAAGGGAGGATTTGCAGATATGTTAAATATATGAAGGTCTCTACATAAACATGAACACTCGGCGGAGCATTTAAAATGCGAATTAGTGCTAATAACATTTTTAAAAAATCAGAGCACAATAGCTGACACTTTAAAAGAAAATGCTCAACTATATAAAATACATTTTAACGAAAACGTCCGATTAAATAGACTATTTATGTGCTTGGTTATTGACGTAAGTTTTGTACCTCGCAAAACAAGAGTTAGTCTTTCGCGGCCATGAGAGCCGCGAGTCAATAAATAGGGGGAATTTTAAAAAGCTTTTAGGTTTATTAATATCGAAAAGTTCCCAAGAACTAAAACTAAAAATGTTTTTACTGGTGACTCGAAAACTATTTAAAAAGAAATAATTGAAGGCATTTCTGATTATTTAAATGATCATGTAAAAAAATAAATAATGAACACACAGTTTTTTTCTGTGCGAGTAGATGACACCACTGATATTAGCAAACCTCCCAATGCTCCATAATTTTCAGATACGTTAATTCAGAAGGTTCAGTAGTCGAGAGATTCTTAGGATTTTATAATGTTAGGTCCGATAGAACGTCGGAGAATTTATATTCTCTATTGGATCAAATTTTGGACCAATTTGACTATAAATATAAATTAGTATGGCAATGTTACGATGGCGCAAGTGTGATGTCTGGCCATGTAAATGGCCTTCAAAAAAAAAAGAAAAAGGTCCACAGGCTGTATTTGTCCATTGTCTTGCGCATCTTCTTAACCTTGTGATGCAGCAAAGTTTAAAAATATTTCTAAATGTCGAATTTTTTTGCAAGCCTTAGTGGTATTTCCTCATTTTTTCATCACTCGGCCAAACGAACGTATGCTCTTACATCTGCATCTACGAGGCGTATATCAACAATTACGGAAACTCGTTCCTCTTCAAATTCGAGGTTAGTAAATGTGATTGTTCAAGACGTCTTTGAATTTATTACAAACTGTAACAAATCTGATGAAAAATCAATCCGGCTTGCGAAAGGATTTTTAGGTGAGATGAACGATTATTCACGTTTCTGGCATTAGTGTTTAATGAGATTTTCTCAATCACGGACGTACTATTTGCGTTGTTCAAAAAAAATCGCTAGACATTCATTTTTGCATAATAAAACGCTATCGTGGGGCGCTCTGTAGAAAAAGACATGATCATTTTTTTAATACCATGTTTGATAAAGCAAATTCTGTTACAGAAATAAATCATGACAAACGTAAGCTTGCTAAGCTTTCACCTGAAGAAATTAGGACTAAGTATAGAAATATTCAAATTGATTAGCTCAACAAAAACTCCTTCATCAACACGTCGAAATTCGAAATGTTTTCTTAGATTTCTTTTTGATGTTAGTAAACATGTAAGCAAAAATCAGCCTACTAGTAATGAACGAATTTAGTTTTTGAAGAGATTAATTTTTCATTTGCTCTGTGCTTTTTTCCGAGTGAGAATAATTAAATAAACTAACAGATCCAAGGTGGTCCATTGGATCTTCAGAAACAATGTTTTATTGATAATATGTCACCTACATTAGAAGCTTTAAAACCAGCAGTAAGAAAGCTGCATCTAAATTTATCATGTGCAGACAATAATGAATGAATTACATGGAACTATGACTAAAGATTCCAAAGTTAAGTTTTAAAATGAATAACTATACCCAAAGATGTAAGTGTTGCCCGAGAATATACCCTTTACAGAAAATTGGGAATATAGAGCAAAATAAAATCGACATTTTAAAGAAAAATACCTGGAAATCGGAAAATTCCTCCACCAACGAATCTTACAAAAAATCAGCATCTTAATTATATTTTTATTTAACTTTAATATAGGTACTAAGCCGTTTAAGCATTAAAACTGAAAATAAAATATTTTTTTCTGAATATCACCATAGTATCTTCACAGATAAGTTTATAATAAAGTTTTAATTTAATCCTCCCTTTGGTATGTTTGCAATTGCTTGTAATTAGGTTTATTCTTCGAAAAAAAAGGGAACTTGAATAAAAGTTTGCTTCGGGACTGATTATTTTTTGTGGTGGGTTTCTTACAGGAAATTAAATAAAATAAGAGCAGTGCATGCAACTCCCAAAAGAAGATGGCCAACTTCATCTTATTTTATTTCCAAAATACGCCTGATGTATTGACAATTTCGTCCGTCATATTAAAAACGTTCAAAGTACCCTTAAAAGACTGCTTTTATTTCAAGCTTTCAACTGATACCGAAGTTGATCTATTAAATAGAAAAGACATGTATTGCTTTTTTATTTAACAGCCGCTTATAAAGGTAAGGGTAAATGACCAGTCATTTTATCTCATTTATGCAGTAAGTTACAAAAATTGGGGAATTTCAGTCACTTTTAAAAATGACTCCGTCATTTATGAAAGTATACAGTCAATAAATGACTCCCAATTGTACTTAAATGAGAGTATAGTTGTTTCTTGTTTCACAGATTAACAACCAATGTTGTTTGTTGTTTCTAGATTGTTGGCGCAGGTATTATCTTTACAGAAACGAGGATATTAGTCTATTTGCCAGATTGCTCTCGGTCCGGGATTTAGTCAGAGCTAGGGCAACCCTTCCAGATGATTTACATCTTATTCCAGTTTGGAGACATTATTAATGGGATATCCGAGCTCTAAACTCCTGGTAAACCTAGTATACTCCAAAAATGTTTATACCTTTCTTTCAAGCTAACCACTTATTCCTCCTATTCTGGCCATTACGCTAATATTTTATGTAGAATTGCGCAGACGAAGAAGATAGAATATAGGAACATCAAGGCCTCGCACGTTCAAACCGAACACGTAGAATCACTTGTGTTAAAACACAGTACTTTTCACGAGGCAGTTCGAAAGACAGCAGATTATGGTTTTTCTCACTTTGACCTTGTGCAACCCTCCCAGCCCATTTTCTGTTCTTCATTTGATCCCCGACTTGTTCATAGGTATTCAGATAGTATCGTCATGTTTAGCCTTTCTGTGTTTTTCGAGGTGTTTTAGGGGAATCAAACAGTTCACAGACGGTGGAACACCTTCACGTTAGAAATAATTCAAGTGCTGCGTATATTCCTAGTTTTTATCCATATTTTACTTCATCTACATCTACAATTTCCGGAAAGATTTTATAGCAAGTGGATATGTGCATGACCGGAAACAAATTTGATAGATATAATTAAACCTAAAGTAATTGAAAGATATTAATTTATAAACATATAACATTTGAAAAGTAATACACCGTATCGTTTTAATAGATAGAAGTATAGCCGTATAATCCTCAAATCTGAAATAAACGCAGCGAACGAACCATTCAGAGATAGCAAACAATATGGAAGTTCGTATACTGCTAGGTGATTTGTTGCCCCTTATGCTATGCCGTTGGGTGTTTTATTATAGAACACGTGAAGTTAAATCCCATACGGCCCCCGCCCATCACAACATAGATTGTTCATTGTGCTTCCTATTGGTTCCCGTTTAACTTTTGTTGAATGTTATTCAGTGTGACTTTTTTGACGTCAACGATGCAACGCATACGTGTTCGAATCGCCGTTCAAGCATATGACAACATTTGGGTTAGGTTAGGATTGGTTAGGTCTGTTGTAGAGAAAGCGCGCCAACAAAATTCTGAGTCTATATTAAAACAAGAGTTGTGCTTGGCTGGAACCTATAGGATTTATAAAACAATAAGGTCCTCTTGATAGAACTGGGTAGTCAAGCGGAATAGAAAACCAAATTAACTAGGAGGATGCCCGCGTCACAGTGTCTACATCCTTTTGCGTACAATTCCACTCAAGGCCAGTTGAGTTTCTTGCAAGTCCCAGAACAGAAAAACCCAGTCGCAGGGTATTTTTCTTAAGGACTCCATATTACAGATGGAGATACCGAAAACTCGAATTAGCTATTAAATACTGAGGTTTCTGAAACTTGTCAGCCTCAGTCGATTAATTAATAATTCGATTGTGCCCATCACTAATCCTACAAAAATTCCTGCCAGCACTGCATTGCAAGCCATTAAATCTCGAACCAATCTGTGATTAAAAAATATATATTTTTTTTACAAAAAGAGACCTAACCAGGATTATATAATTGTATTTTAAATATCGAATTGAATTTTTGGCCAGTCCTGGTTAGGCCTTTTTTTTTGGGTTGATATAAAAAAAAATATATTTATAGTAAAACATGTCCCAGATTGGTTTGATATTTAACCGCTCCTACTGCAATAGCCATGCGTCAGTGTCACCCACGCGTCAATTAAATTGGAAACAAGAAAGGAGAGGGAGAAAGAGTGACCCAAAAAAATAATTGTGTGTGGTTTACTAATCGTATTATACATCTACAATGTCTACTTTAAGACCAAAAAGTCCACGACCCATCGTAGAACCCAAACCGAAAGACGAAACTATTTGGGATAAATTAGGAACTTTGGGACGCAAAAAACGAATCAAGGAAGGTAATTTTTAGTTGTTCATATAAGGTCATTTCCAAATTTGGTTATGTTTACAAATTTAAGGTGTGTATTTTGAGACATTCCTATTTTTTACTGTTTGTAGTGCAAGAGGTTCAGACTGAAGGAAAATATGCTATCGATTCTCCCGGATACCCTACTGCTCCTATTATACCCCCTGAAGAATACAATTTGGGTAAGTACAAGGGTATTCAAGTACATTAATATTTTACGTTTTTTGGTTCAAAATATCAACATAGCTCTTTAAATTTGCAGAGGAGAATGAAGAAAGATGTCTTATAGACCAAAACTCATTGCTTGATCCGAAATTTAGGGAGCTTAATGATGTATTAATTGAATGGATTAATGATGAACTAGCTTCACAAAGAATTATTGTACAAGATTTAATGGAAGATCTGTATGATGGGCAGGTATTGCAAAAACTCTTGGAAAAGCTGACTGGTGACAAATTGGATGTACCGGAAGTAACACAAAGTGAAGAGGGTCAAAAACAAAAACTTGCGGTTGTTTTGGCCCATTTTAATCAGGTTGGTTATTGATTTGCTGTCCATTGACAGTTTAATAGTGGAATAAGCTGAACAGTTCTTCTTTTATTATGCATTTACTGCTCTGTATTTCTTGCAATATAAATATCCATATAACTTATAGTAGAGATGTGTCATAAATTAATTCTATTTTATTTTATAATGTGTGTAATTTGTAAAAGTGGGTTCATGTAACTTTTTCTTTTTTTTTTAGTTTTATCAGTAACTTAAGTAATAACTTAATGGCTAATTACTAGTTTTATTCTTAAGCTAAATGTATGCAGGCAAATAAAGTAAAATAAAAATAACATAAGAGTTAAGTTGTAAGAATCCCAATAGACCATTTATTCATCAGGCAAATAAGATAAAATAACATAACAGATGTCCTTGAAGATTGCCAAATTTCAGCTTTTATTTTTATTCTATTTGAAAATTGAACTGTGCAAGTAGTCATATGTACATGGCCTGTTTGATAGGCAAACTGACAGCAAGCACCCATTTAAAAAGATGTCTTATTGGTCAGAGTTATTTTATTTTAATTTGCTTTATAAAATGCCAAAATCACCAATTCTTATTTTGTTATTTATCTGTAAAATTTAAGTATAAAACTATAATTTAGATATTTTACAGTACTTGGCTTGCTGAAATACATGAATTAATTTGTAGAAACCAAAAATTAACACCTGGAATCTGCTAAAAACCAAAAAAGTTAAGTTTGTGATTTTGTCACTTTTTAAATATAAGACACATAAACATGTGAAAACAAATGATTACATTTATAGTTTAATGTAAGGGTTAAGCCATAAGAAATAGGAACTGGTTCATTTCCATTTCTTATATTAAGGAATCGGATAATTCTGTGTGTCACTCATTGTTTATAATTGTTTGAACCTAACTTTTTTTGGTGGTTAGCTTGGCTTGGTTATTTATTTGTTTACAATTTTGTGGTATATTTCTTTTTTAATTTTTTAAAATGAATAGTTAGGACTAAAAAATATTAATTATTAATTCACTGACAGTCGATAGGAAATACTTCCCATGTATTCGTACATCTTGGAACTATAAATCAAAAGATGAAAAGTCTTATGTCTTATGCTTATTTCTTATGTTATGAAAATTATAAATCCAGCTTAAAAATGTCAAATAGCTATATGCATGCTCATATATTGGCCAGAGTTTAAGTCATTAGCTGTAAAAGATAAAAATAAATGAACTTTAATGACTAGTGATTAAAACTAAGCACTTAAACAAAAGTTAAAAATCTGTATTGTACCTTTATATTCTTAATGTTTAATTAACAATTTGATTCTTATTAAGTAAGTATATCAGGAAACTGTTTTATGTATATTTTTAATTGTATTTGTACACTTAGATAAAATTATTTAATATTTATAATTGATTTTTAGGTATTGGGTATACAAAGGTTAGGTCATAACAAGTGGAGTGTAGAAGCAGTTCGTTCAAAGAATATAGTTGCCATTATTCACCTACTGGTGGCTTTAGCCAGGCATTTTAGGTTAGTTTGGGTTAGTAATAAATTTTGCAATTAGGGATGATGAAAAGGTTATACATACAAATTTAAACTAAACTTATAAAAGTAAGTCATTACATTTTGAGATAAATGCTTACATTTATAGTACTTGTTTAAAAACAAGTTACCACAAGTTCATATATTTACAGCTTATGGATAAATAAGAAATATAACAATAACAAGCAAGATGTATTCTAAAAATTGAAGAGAATATATATTAATATGTAGTCATGAGGATAGTTTGAGTCATAAAAACATTAATCTTTGAAACCACTTTTTGGGGCTTTTTATATTCATAAATATATCTTTAAATCTCACTGAAAAGGACTGATACCTTTAAAGTAACTAATAAATTATTTGTTTGAAGTTTGAACCCTGTTTCTTTTAGGCCACCTGTACGCCTAACTGAAAACGTTTCAGTGAATGTATTTGTAGTCAAGAAGCAACAAGGACAATTGGCACATCAAAAAATTAGAGAAAATCTTACCACTGCATATGATGATGTTGGTATGAGATGTGAGAGAGATGCTTTTGATGCTCTGTTTGATCATGCCCCGGACAAATTACAAATTGTAAAAAAGGTATCAATAACTTATACAACTGTAAACAGTTCATGAATATTTCAAACATATTAGATTGGTCATTTGAATTCATACAAAAAAATGTCCCAATTTTTAAAAATGTTAAAACAATTCCCATATTATCATTTGTGAATTTATTTGAATTCTAATATTTATTAATTATTTACAGTCTCTGGTGACGTTTATAAACAAACATTTGAACAAAATGAACTTCGAGGTCACCGAACTAGAAACTCAGTTTCAAGATGGGGTGTATTTAGTAATTCTAATGGGACTACTCGAAGGTTTCTTTGTACCCCACTATGCGTTCCACTTAACACCTCAAGAATTTGAGCAGAAAGTTCATAATGTCAGTTTTGCCTTTGAACTAATGGAGGAGTGTGGTCTAAAAAGGCCCAAAGCAAGACCTGAAGGTAATTATTCAATTAATTTAAGAAACAAAAATTTAAGAATCACTGATTTTAAAAAATAGACATATAGATAGTTTTTACATAATATGGTCTGGAGTGTGATTTTAAATGTATGTTTTAATTGGCTGTCATCTGATAGTTTTGTCATTCACTTCAAACTAGGCAAACTTTATGTGGTTTTAACCACTCTTATATTTTTACTAACATCGTTTGCCTGTAGATCTTTAATGTATATCCACCAGATATTGTAATAACAAATAATAAAACATGCTTTCTATTCTTTCTAGATATTGTTAATATGGATCTGAAATCAACACTTCGTGTTCTTTATAATTTATTCTTGAAGTACAAAACCATTGTCTAGGAATGTAATCAAATAACTTTGGTACTTTGGAATTTATCTTAATTATAGTTTAATTTGTTTTTAATTGTAACTGACATTTTTATTATTTATAGTTTTATGTTGTAATTATATAGTCTATACTTACATAAGTTTAATTTTAACAGTTTTTTGTTTTGTATACTCATATTTATACATTTTAGATACTAAAAATATAAAAATAAAATAAACCTAACTATGTTGTATCTTTGTGATAGCCCAGGTAAATTTTTTCTATTTGTTCAAATTCAACATCCTCTTGAAATAAGACAGTATCAAAATACATGTCATAAAAAACTTTCAGTCGGTCTTGCAAAAGTGCCTCATTTTTTCCCTTAGAACAGGAGATTAATAAAAATGTTTTCCAGCCTCTTTTTCTACTTGAATAGGAGATACTATCTAGCAGAGAAGCCAAGAGAAAACCAGTTTTTTGTATATCATACTCAAGTTCAAGTAAACTGGTGTATTGTTCAAAGTTTTTAAGTATCAAAACCCTAGGAATATGTTTCCACTTGTGAATACTATTCAAATGTTTAATAAGGTTGGCATAATCATTTATATATCTAAAAGAAATTAATGTTACGCTATAGATATACTTATATTTAAATTGTAATGTATTTTGAAACTTACATAAAAGTAATTAACTTCAAAATTTCTTTACAGGGCTTTTCTATTTCTTTGGGTATCTCTTCAAATGGTTTAACAGAAATAAACCAGACCGTCAGGCCTTGTTTGGCTGAATCTATTGCTACTTTAAATAAAGTATAATCTACATCATTTCCAACTAAAAATTTTGTAGTAGTTTTGTTAACATTCATAATAGCATAATATAGATTTTTAGCGCCCGATGAAAAATCTGTAAACAGTTTTAACTTAAAAGCCCCTGAGTTTTTGACATTTGACTCGCTCTTCTATTAAAAATATTTGAATGCGCTCTAAGATAACTTGCCAGCTCCAAAAGTAGTTAGATGTTGTTAAGTTCAAACTCCATATGAAACTAAATAATTTTGCTTTATACATATTTATTATATTTCTGATGTAATTTTTAAAAACCTTTTTCGGTAATTTTTTACTACAGCTTTCTCGCTGATTTCCGTAATTTTTAGCACATTAGTAGATTTCAGGATGCTGATTACGAATCTATTCGCAACGTTTCGTTTCAAATTTTACTTTTCAATGTTCCTTCTTTCTTTAGAAAATACCCTTTGTTTTAACATAAATTTGATGGAAGTGATATTAAACTGTATAATTATTAGACGTCTATTTTATTGTGGTTTTTTGACTAAAAAAACAATAAAAATCTAACTTTAAAACTTCCTGTTTTTACATTACATCAGCAGCAGGGTTTTTTTCTAATATTGGTACAAAGTTGCGGTATTGTTATGATTTTAGTAGGTACTGAAAGACTAGAATTATAATACGCGGTTGAATTAATTAATATCACTTTTATTACGTATCACAGATCGGTTACAGTAGTCAAGCCGGCAGCGGCGCTTGTTGGTTTCGAACGGTACAGCAAACAGTCGTAGGCCGTAGAATGCCCTTCCTTTCACTTGCTTTTCCTCAGCAGTATGACAGAGAGGTTTGACGCATGTGCGTTCGATTTGTTCTGCATGTAGGTCTTTCAGGGTTGCTGTCAATCTAACAGTTATTGTTATTATTCCGTAAAACGCCCAGTTCAAGTCGACGTTGCCTGGCCCGTTACTAATTTTCTAATATACATATGCGTGGAGGTACTAGTTGAATTTGTACCATGTTAACACCAGATTATGCGCCGTAGGTATCATCAGTAAAGCTGTAATACAAAAGGCGATCAACATTAACCGACAGCGAAGTGCACTACTGCTGGAAGTCCCGGAGGTCGATGCCGAATGTTGGAGTTTCGCCAGTGATGTATTTCTCTTTTTATGTTAAGGCTTTAACTGTGATCCCTACGGCGCCTAACCTGGTGCTAACACGGTTCCAACCCACCTAGTGCGTTAGCGGGGTCCTCAAGATGACAACATGGAAAAAAATTACTAGCTCAAAAAATATGAAATTTTACATCTTTTTATAATTGTTTGTAGTAGTTTCATACAGAACCAACGAATTTTCAAAAAAAAAGATAGGAAAGAAAAAAAGTAACTTGGTTTTAAAATGTTTATGAAATTTGAAGATGGATAACTCAAGAACGAAACGTGATCGAGAAAATTTGACTTCGGATCCATGATCAACACCCTAAAATCCATTTATACCTAAAAATTCGTCAAAATCAGCGATGGTGTAAGAAAGTAAATAATTAGCTTAAATTAAACCGTATTTGGCGGAAATAATCTTTTAAATATTTATGACAAATCGAGTGGTGGCGACAGTTTCGATTTGCACCAAAATTACAATTTTAAAAAGTAGCCGCTTTCCCGCATTTTCATTTGTGTAAAACTAACGTTTTCAAATTCAAATTACGTAATTTTCAGTAACACCAATCTCGAAAAAAAACTTACGGTTGACATAGATTTTAAAACTATGTTTTTACTGGTCAATTGTTGTGATTTTTAGTCATAAAACCGCAATAAAATAGTTATTTCCCATTAACAAAGAAAAGATATTTCCTAAATAAAGAAGGGAAATTCATTAAAAAGTGAATCTTTGAAGAACATTTAAAAAAAGACACGTTGCCGAATGGATCTGACTTTAGATCCGTGATCAGCGACACGAAATATACCAGCGTGCTAAAAAATCACAAAAATCGGCGAGTAAGAGCTGTAGTAAAAAATTACTTTTTTTTTATCACATTACGTTAGTATTCATCCCATCAAACATTTATTACTTTTGCTATTCAATTGTGGAACACGTATAGGCTCGGTTCGTGCGTTTCCATTTCGGCGTCCAAAATCTCAAATTCCCAGTTCCGGCGTTCAAAAAAAAAGATTATCTCATTCCAGTTTGGTCCGTTAAGAGGTTTTTTATAATTTTCAGGTACAGATTACCTACTTTATACTACAAATATTATTGAATACACAAACCATTGTATTATACTAAATTAATCAAAACGGAATGTGGGCCTGTCGGGCCTGATGTTGCTAAGCTCCGGATCAAGACTACTTATAAACATACAGATATTTTCACAACTGCAATTTTGGCTCAGCTTTGGTACAGTCTATTAGGGATATTTTGTTTTATGTGAATCGGTACCGGGTTAACTCCATTTTAGGCGTCGGAGCGTATCAACGTTAAAACTATAACCTTAAAACTTCAACTATAACATTATTAAAGTACGGGAAAAGCGGCATAAACTTAAGATTAAGATACAAAGTAACCTTTGTAGTTCCATATTGATTATTAGAATAAAATATCTAATTCATCTAATGTTGGTTTGCACGAAATATGAGTTGGGACATATATTATGATCCTTTCTACAGTTTGAATGTTCGAAACCGTAGAACATCACCTGATCTTTCCTAGCGGTACAGTTTAAACTCAGAATGTGTTGAGTATCCCCGAAACAACATCGGAAACTCGGGACACAACGATACTCTCTACGTTGAACGGCCAAATATTGTATTTGACAATGCAGTAATTAAATCAATCCTACCTCCCTTAAACGCAATCCGTTTTCAAAATCCATATAAACAGTACCTTTTCATAGTTTCACTGATATAAACTATGATACTATTAGAACTATTAATAAAACGTGGTAGTTTTGGTGACAATTTTATTATATTGACTTTTTATTATCCTGGGGTGTAGACGTGGACCTTTGTATAAAAAAAATGACACCGGAAGATAAATTTTTATACAATCTGTTCCGTCTCCTCCTTTTCCTTCCTTTTTTGTTTTATGGCTTTGCTCCAGGGCAATCGCTAGATTGCTCTTCGTCCGGGGCTTATTCAGAACTGGGTCAACCCTCCCAGATGATTTACACCTTATTCCAGTTTGGAGAAGTTATCGTTAGGATGTTCGGATGGCGAGCTCTAAGCTGCCGGTCACCCCAAATCTTTCAAATACTTCTTAATTTTTCCTCTTTTAATTTTTGAAATGCATCTTGGCTTCCACTAGATGCTCCTTGAGAGTACTACTGGTATCACGAGGTGACCCTTTCTTTCAACCTATCTCCTTACCCCTTCCACTCCCGCCACATAGCGGCCATTACGCTAATATTCTATGTAGAACTGGGGCAGACGAACGGGATAGAACGCAGGAACAATTAGGCCTCACACGTTCACAGCGTCCCTTTCTAGCGGGGTCGTTAGTTTCCACACTGAGCGGTTGAGTCTCCCGCTTCCCCCCCAAATAAAGCGGACACATGACACGACTTATATTAATAACACAGAGGTCTGCCTTCGACGAGACGAACTGTAAGACAGTGAGTCCCGTCTCTATATTTCTCTCAAGTGTACACTAACCTAAGAAATCCTGTTTTATAAGCCATCTTGCTTGTAACATAAATGGAAGGAATGTGTATTCTGTAACGTTTTCAGACATGAAGTCAGCTTATCGTCTAGAATCTTGTATATATCATTTGCAGCGTTATATTCACCGATAGTCAAGGCGTCTATAATAACTTTTGCATATGGCGCATTAATCAGTTAAGTCGCTGAAAGTGACGTCACAGAATGTAGCTCCCCTGGGGGTGTCCTAATTCGAAACTAGCTAGATAATAATAATAATAATAATAATACATTTATTGTTCAACCAGATTTACAATATAGATTTAATTGAAAATACACTAGTTGAACAATGGGTCTTATGGTACTCAGATATCCATTGGCCAGACACTGTTCAAGCCCTAACTAACTTAAATCAAAACTAACCTAAATCTAAGTCGAGATATTTCATTTATTTCTACTGAATGAAAGGCACATGCGAAGCTTTGTAAATACAAAAATGAATCAAAAACCAGCAACAATTTTTAAATTATCAGGCGGCTTAAGTCGTTGGTGGGGGAGCAGACACGATCACAAGCATAAAAAACAGTACTATTGCAGTGAAGGAGACGTTCTTTCATTACTTTTTTAAATTTACACGTAGAAAAATTCAAATCTATATTCTCTATTGAATTAATAAATTTGGATAAATTGTATGAAAATGACCTCTTAAACATCTCTTTTCTATGTGGAGGTACTGTTAATAAATGTTTTCTACGTAAGTTGATTTTATGAATATCGTGTCTAAAGGATACTTTCTCAAATAAATAATTCGGCTGTTTAAACTTAAGGATCTTAAATGTAAAATTATACATATGCAAACGGTACCTATTAAACATATTGAGCCATCTTGATTGTTCTAAAAATGGAGTAATATGATTTCTCCTTTTAACCCCATATATTAATCTCAAGCACGAATTCTGCACCTTCTGTATTCTGTTTCGATCGGAACCGTCCAGACAGGGATAAAAGACAGTCGAACAGTGACTAAAGTGAGATAATACGAGAGAATCGCATAAAAGTTTTTTGCTCTCTCTGGATAGGCAGTACCTCTGGCCATAAATAAGCTTTAAATTACTGTACGCTGCACGCAATTTAGAGGTAACATGCTCTTTAAAACGGAGTTTTGAATCCAAAGTAAACCCCAAAGTCTTACAGGTAGTCATAGCGGGTATGCTTACATTGTTAATTTTGACCTCAATGTTGTTCTTAGCATATGTTACTTGGATTTGATTACCGAATAAGATTATTGACGATTTATTAGGATTGAGTGTAAGTAAATGATTTGATGCTACGTTAAAAAAGTCAGCCATATCTGAATTTATTAGTTGTTGGGCTTCAACCGTTTGATTCTCTGAGAAAGAAAGGTATAATTGGGTATCATCCGCATAGAAATGCGATTTACAGTATTTAATAGATTTATAAAAGTTGGAAGTATAAATTGTATATAACAATGGACCCAAAATACTACCCTGTGGTACTCCTATACTTATACTTAAAAAATTAGATGGACGCACGAATCTGGTCTGGTACAGTTTATTCATTACCATTCTATAATTCCATTTTAATTCCGATAGATTTTGGCTGTAGAGGTCTGTGGTAGGAATGTCTTATGCCAAGCGTATTTTGCTATTGTTCTATAATTTATTACTACATACTTTATCGGGATTATAATGTTAAGTGGGTACCTAGAATAGATTAATATCTTCGTATTGGTACACCCGTACGTTTTGGGAGTTAACTCTAAATGTGAAGTCAGATTTATTTATTTGGTTGGGTGCTGATTATAAATCCGAAGTCCGATATTTAGATCCAAAACTGTTGATTTAACCAAAACCCGACTTAAAGTATCTATATGTGTTTCACCGTAAACACGCATTTTCACAGGTTGATCTGCAATGGGCTATTTGAGTCGTTTAGTTGTGGTTCTTAAAAAGAAAAAGGTTTAGAAGTGCGCATCTAACTACTTTTCACCCATATTGGGAAGAAAATCAAGGTGCGATATGATAACGTTACTAAAAATGACGACTTATCTGTTCCCTGTCAACAGACGGTGTCTGCGCGTTCAACTACAGTCAACTCGACTATCTGAGAGCTAAGCGGCAACGCTCGACCAAAAGTACACTTTCGTCGGATATACTGATTACGCAGAACGATCAAGTCGAAAGATGGTTTAATCAATCAATTTAGCGTTCGATTCAATGACTTAAATCGGTGATCCTAGAGGAACTCGTAAAAACGGTGCTTAATTCAGCAGTTTCTTTTATGAATTTAAAAAAGCCTCTCAATTTAGTTTTCTCTAATAACACCTTATACAGATTTATTAATCCTAGAGGTTAATAATTGTCGATAATAAAACAGGATTTATGTGAATTATTTATTTATTTTTTGACGTTACACAGAATAAATATTTTTTCATGATTTTTTAGAAACCTAACCAGAAACATTTTCTAAAACATGTAAAATTTCATCTGTATAAATATAATGATATCATAGAAACATACAATTAAGTAAATTTCATGTCTTTAAATATGTAGGTTTATTTTTAGGGCCGAATTAGCAATACAAGAAACAGATTATCTGGAATAAGTCGTATATGGGAATATAAGATTTTTCTCTATCGATAAAAAGGAAGAACTAGAGCTCTGGTTTGATAACTACTTCATTTTACCATAATAATAATAATAATAACAGTAAAATTATATATCTTTTTAATTTGGTACCTTATTTTATCCAAAGAAAAAACATAACTAAGTACATCTGACATATATATATATATATAATATATATATATATATATATATATATATATATATATATATATATATATATATATATATATATATATATATATATATATATATATATATATATATATATATATATATATATATATATACATAGCCAACTTTGACAGATCTGCGATGAAGGCATCAGAATCTACTAGTATTCCAAAAATCATGACCATGATAAGCATAATTTTCAGCTATAAAAATTCTTTAGATAGTTTGTAGATAATGGCTCCTAACTTGGAGGATTTCTTATATGTGGATAAATTGTCACTTATCATTGGCCGAACTTTCGATATAAATTAATTACACTTCCGTATCTTATGACGATTTTTACTTTTATCTTTTATCCCAAATATTCTGTTCTTTATGTCTGAAAGGGCAACGACACCAAATAGACTGCTTAAGATAAGACTGTAATTATAAAGAAACGTTTTTATTTATAACAAAGTAGGTATATAAATAAATAACAACGATAAGTGTTGGGAAGTCCTTTTCAACAATCAAAGTTTTATTACCTAACATAATGAGTGGCTATCGACTAAGTGCCCTTGTCGTGATTTCTGTGCATTGGGCAAGATGATATAAAGAGTTTTGAGGACTCGGGGCTCTTACAGAAATAACTATTTTGAAAATTGCTCGGTTCTTATGCAAACATATTAATAATTATTCACGGTGCTTGGTTCTTATCTAAATTGAAATATACAAATTGATTATGCAGAAGCTAATCAAAACTCATATACAGATAATATCCCTCAACACATTTTTTTAATCTTCAGAACAATCTCTAGATTTCTCAGGTAACGGAAATGTAATCAAGGTCCGGGGTAAAGCAAGGAGAACGTGCAAAGAGATTATAGCTCTAGAGAATTGAAAAAATTAAAGAGAACAAAATCAATAATTGAAATAAATAACATTCAGAAGAAGATTTTGAAGCATCAAATTAGTATGATGAATGTCTCACTCTGTCGTTCCTATTAAAAAGCATAAACTAATAAAGGGTCTGGAATTATAGCTTCTCCCAATGCTCCCTGCCCTTAATTCTGTATTGTTAAGTGAAGATCGTTGAAGAAGGGATAACTTTTTTATGTTTAGTTATATTCTTTTATTATTAACAATAGAGGTCTATTGTAATTTACCCAGAAATTGCAGTTCCGCAATTTGATGATCGTTAAAAAAATATTTTTCACAATAATTGCTCAAACATTATAGGAAGTATAGAATACGCGTAGAACAAGCACTTCCCGAAGTGAAATCAGGGCTACGGACCTGAGGTATACGTATAAAATGTTAACAACCTTTAAAAATAAGAACAAACTGTGACATATTTTCCCCAGCTCTTATTTTGTGCAGGTTTAGTAATGTCAATGAATACTGAAAACCTTTTCGTTAATATTTGATATACGGCTTACTCACCTTGTTCATTGTCAATACGCTTTAAACGAGGTAACGCACTTTTTTTTAATTGGATAAGGAGAACTAGAGAAATTTGTTTTATATTTGCAATTGGACATATTTAAAATGTCTGTTTATTTTTTTATATGGATGTCATTCTCTGGAAATTAAGTATAAAAATATAGCCGACCTTAAGGGCATAATCGAACTCTCAAATTAAGCCGATAGAAATTATTAATTTGTAAAATTAACAAAAATAGACTAGAAACGCTGCTACAGTTGACAGATAGTGACTGAGTAAGAAAAAGAACCCAATTATTAACAGAGGTAAGATTGAGGATAAAAGTGGTATGGGTCGAAAACCGATTTTACCTGACGTACCTTACCGTACCTTGGAAAAAGCAGGCTACACTTGCACTCAACTTATTATTGCAAAATCTGTGAAATATATAACATTCCCCCTTCGAACTGTGGACCTAAACGGTATTTTAGGTTTAGACTGGCCGACTAGGCCGACTAAGGCCTCTTGTGCTCTCTCCCAAGAAAACGCCTTAGATCAAGAACCCACTATTTCTTTAAAAGAAAAAAAACCTTTCAGACTGGACACGTCTTATAAGCTTGGGCTCCACACAGGTCTCTCCGAAACAAAGCAGTATCCTGTTGACTAAAGCGTAACTCATCAATCTCTGCACAAAACCTGCAGAATGGATCATTGCCGAGTTCAATTTTATCCAGTTAATTGTTCGTGCAGATCCAAGAGCAGGTTCCGAATACCAGCTTCTCGAGTCAACTAATCCACTGTTTCATTTTCCCCAATGCCCTGATGGTCAGTGACCTAAATAGGGTTAATCCTGTTGGACTTGCAGAATCTCTATAGAGTTCTCCTGCTTTCTAGTGTAAGCAGTAACTCTACTGGAAGACTTAGGCTTTACTGGTGCTTGATTGTCGCAACATAATAATATAATTTCCGATTTCAAATTGCTTGATGCATGAATTTTATTTAAATTTATGTATCAAAGTTCAAACATGTAATCTTTTTAACTTCCGTTAAAAAAACCAGCATAATTTATAATTTTTCTAGTTCTCCACATTTACGTACTAACAAATCGACATAACAGCATATTTGGATCATTAATTCACACGAGCAACAAATAACGCAGCAAAAACAATTGCGCAACGTTCCTATTAGCAACAAACTATAAATGATGACCATTAGAGAAGAAATTTATACTTAACAGGTGTGTAACAACATATCAGAAAGTTATTGTATCTGCATTGTAGGTATAAGAATGTTCATTTTTATTTTAATTGACGTTAACATTAAAATCCTTTGCACACACTTTAGAATTTTTAGAATAACACGGGAAAAACCTTCTCATCCTTTGAAAACTGCACGCAAAAATATGTATATATATATATTCGTTTTTTTTTTCTTTAACCATATATATATATATATATATATATATATATATATATATATATATATATATATATATATATATATATATACACAGCGTGTCCCGAAAAATTCTTCAAATTATGAAAAATGTTACTTTTCATACAAAGTTCTGCTTCCTCCGAAAATATTATTGGAATTATAAAACTTAAAATATATTGTGCAGGGTTGCCAAAAACATAGAAAATCTGAAATTGCCTGAAGAGAAAGCTACCCATATGTTTAGTTTTATAGCAAAATGCTATAAGAGAATTATTTTGAGTATTCAGAGGTGTGATAAAATAATAGATTTCATAAAGAAATTCAAATCTGAATACGACGTACGGGGTATACAAAAAGTTATATTTAACAATACCGTATAAAAAAAATTAACTAAGAATGAACAATGAACAAATTATGCTTCAAAGTGAGCGCCATACAAATTATGGTTCTTCTACTGAACTCTGCTATTGCCGCTCTTACCATAGCTGGCGTAATTTCTTGTACACACTGCCATTAATGACAATTCTTCAACAAATTCAAACAATTGGGTGTTTAAAAAATTCAAGTAAGTTTAGCTTGTCCAATTTTCACGAAAGAAATTCGGCCCTACTATTTGGTTATCCAAAATACCGCACCAAATATTTGTTTTAAATTAGTATTCATTGCGACACTCTATAAGAAAATTAGGATTTTCGTCACACCACCAGCGACAATTCTGTGAGCATACGACTCCGTTTGACGTAAATGTTGCCTCATCGATAAATATTTTTCTGGCGAAGAATCATCTAGAGCTTCTCCTTAGAACCATGCGTTGAACAGGAAACGAACTTCAAAATCTCTAGGGAAAAATGTATGGATATATCTAAGTTAGTAAGGATAGAAAAATTATTAACAGACCTAGTGGATTTAAACATGGTCATGACATTTGCAACAGTAACATAGCTTATTTGTTTATCTGGATGTCTATCATTAAAATTTTCAGACGTTTCACAACATGTTTTATAATGATCTCCCACAATTAACAGAATTAAATTTTTTTTCCTGTTCTATTAATTTAACTACCATGATCAAAATAACAGAAAAATATTCGATGTAATAAAATAACCAAACACTTCAATTATCTACTGTCAGTACAATGCCAGATTATGTTTCCATAACAACTGCATGTTCAATTTTTACATTACATTTTCTGCTACTAGAAAAGTAGGTACTTCCGAATTTCTTTATGAAGTTTAGCATTTTATCACACTTCGGAATACTCAGAAAAATTTTTTTCTCATTTCTTGAAAAACATTTGGTTTCTATTTCTCTAGGGTCTAGTTCCGGGGTTATGTGCATAACCTTCTCTCCCTAAACAAAGTAGTCGTTACGCTTGCTATTCTGTTGCAGAAACTTACAGGCAAAAGAACGGAAATCTGAAAAACTATAGAAACCTTAGCGTTATATGGGCCCTTTCAAGGGGATAGTAGATATTCACAGAGTTTCATTTTCAAATGTAAACATGAATCTTTATTTAGACAATTTAAGTTTAATGTTTTATCTATTGTGATTTTTTCTCAAAAAAAAAAGAAAAAAAGTTATTGTTTTGTTTTTTACCTAATTCAGCGTAAATATTATGAACAACCAAAAAAAATAAGGCCATCATTTTATTTTAACTATAGATAAATCTGGCTCTGGGGGGGTTTAACTGCCAACCCTGAAAAGAGATCCCTATTGTAACTATTTGTATCATTTTAGCTTAAATAAGAGTGGCTCTGAGGGGAGGGTTAACCTCCAAACCCCCGCCTTGTATACGCCACTGCTAGTGGTAATGGCGCGTAGGGGGACGCCCATTTTTTATACTTAAACATCCGCCCGAGTCTCGACGCATGCGATGTATTTCGTTTGACATACCTGCTTTAATATAGATACACTTTTGTATAAAGATACGCTTTTTTACATCATCCCAAAAAAAAAAACAAAACCTAATCAGGGCTAACCTAAACGCAATACGCTTTTTAAAACAATTTTTTTATGGCAACAATAAAAAAACATTTCAACCAAATCTCGGCAAGCGTGCTATATTCCTTATGTGTTTAAACGGGTGCCAAAAAGCCACACCCCTCCCATAATGCCTTTCTGTATTTTAATTGGTCGATATCCGATAATACGTCCATAACGGAACTGTATGCTAAAAGGGTGCACAACTGTCAACTCAGGGTAAAATAATTGCGTATTATGAGAAATTTCGAGAATCATACATGAAGTGCAGCTGACTATAGCACAATAATATTTGAAATAGATGTATTGGTCATGTACAAGAACTTTCTATATGTGAGTGTACAACAAATACAACACGCAGATCTTGTTTTTTAACGACTAACTATTTAGATTTTCGAAGTTAATTAATTTGTGTTTGTAGTTAGATTCATAATCAGTATAATAGTACAGTTACCATTGACAGATGTCAAAATTGAAAATCGTATATAGTCAATTAACAATATTGCTCATTGACTCCCTGTTTTCCCATATCTAACAGATGGCAGCCAGTAAGAACGTTTCCACTGTATTTTGTTTCGTCACTTGGTCCCCTTTTTTGACTTGACCTTGTCCCTTTTAGCCTTCAATTGTAGGAGAAAAATGTACCGTAGCTTGATGCGATCTTCTGATATCATTTTCTGACGTAGAAGTTCCCGCTTGGTCTTGATTCTCGTGGTCTGTCGAGTTGTTTCTTGAAGGTTCGTGCGAATGATAACATTTTGGAATTGCTCCCGTCAATCTAGAATCTAGAAAAAATTAATTAAAATGTGTCAATTACAAACTTTTTTTTATCTATAAAAACACTACGAATGCTAAATGCTTAAGTAGTAGGTGTCCTTCCAAGGAGACCTGGCAGATGGTAGTGTCTGTAAAACGGAGATCGATCGCCCACAATCCAACAATGCTCCAGTGAGGCAAGATTATTTATGATGTTTGAACCATCAGTCAGACGAATAGTATGTCTTTGGACAGAGTCAAAAATGTTGGTGGTTAAAAGAGAGGCTGTTCCCATGCATGTGAACATTATACTCTCAAGGCTGGGTCTGATTTGCGATGTGTACAGGGTATACAAATTAACAGGAGATCTATTTGCTTAGAAACATTTTAATCTGTATTTAAAGGCTGGCAAGACGGGAAGCCGCCGTGGACCGGCAACTCTGGCCATGCTATGAGTTAAGTTCCGTGGAAATCTCTTGATGTACTTGATGAAGACGGTAAAGTTTGAACCCATTAGAGAGCCTTTTATTTGCCACTTGTTGGATCGTCTAGTCGAAGTATGACCGGTCTTTGTTTATTAATCGCAATGTAACTTAAATTGTTAACTTATTAATTTTGTAAACGTCTCCAATAAACAATAATATGAATAAAGTAGTAGATATGATTTGTTTTATATTTATATTTCTCTTAATTAGAATAGAAACAGAAAACATATATTTTATTTAGCGTCTTACCTGAGCTTATTGCTCTTTCTAGTTTTCCTCTCGCATGGTGACAACTGTTTGACTCCCGTCTCCTACTTCTGGACTTATGGGTACAATCAGAAGCATTCGAACTTCTCCTTGCTGATTTATGACAAGAGTGATGGTGCACTGCATGAGATGGTAAATACTGGGCAGAACCACCTTAAAAAAATAGGAAATGTGTTTTTGTTGGCAGCATCTCGGATATTAGGATAATTAAAACTGATTGGTGGCATGCCTACATAATATATTTCATCTTTATTTACCACTTGCACTGTCTCTTAAATGATATTGACCCGGCAACCGGGGTGAACATGAATGGGAATGAGAATTCCTCCTAGAAGCATTATTTTCGTGCTTATTTTCATCTTCTTCTATCTTTCTCTGTCTCTTTAGAGGATTGCGTCTCTTATCCCTTATCCTCAGTGTTACCGATTCGAGATGAAGGTCCATTGCCATCGAGCCTTGAGAACCAGTGCCATGTTGCAGTGATTCGTTACTTCTATAATAAGAAAGATTTGTGTAATGTCTTTAAGCACGCTTAAAAATTATGTTTATTTAAATTAATAATCAATTATATCACACATTTGGTTCGTTTGTAAAAACCTAATAATAAATACCGGTAATTAGCAGAGGTTTCATCAACACTTAAAGCATGTCTATGAAGAAGGCCTGGATTGAGCAGAGCGCACGCGGCGAAAGTCCTTCTAGATGATTGATGTCCAGTGACGGGCGACTTATGTAGTGCGTGATGATTGACTGCTGTGGGCGACGTTTCTTTACTGCCAGATGACGTATGCATCTCTAAAACTAAGTCTGGGGCGGATGGACTGCGGTTAATAGAACCCTAAAAATAAAAGGCTTATGTAATATTATGCGGGTAGCTATGTAGTGATGTTATACCGGAGACAATGTGAACATATAACGCTGCTGAGTGCAAATGGACACCTGAGAAGAACTACGGAACGCAAAATAAAGGAGTTTAATTGGTTATTATACTTAACAGCCCCAATAACATTTCATGAGTATCTGCAAAGCATTTATAACAGCAATGTATTCCTTAAAGCACTTAAATGAAGAATCATATAATGGTCTACCTAACCTAAATTATATAACTTAAATTATATAACTCTTATAGAACTAACTGACTGTCAATATTATGAAACCTAACCAGAGGTATGTTAAAGTGTTAAAAGAAATAACAGGAACCTTTAAATGAAATAGGCCAATGATTAAATAACCTTTACAGGGACTTTATAAAGTCGATTGTTCTTTCGTAAATAAAAATGTCGTTAGCGTTATTTAACAATATGTACACATTAAGATTCTTTTCTGGGTATTATTATTGTTTGGAATGTAAAAAAGAAAGGCCAATCTTGGTTTACTGATAAAATGACATGTTGCACCCTTCCTGATATTCAAGCACCACCGGTTAAACAAAGATTGAAACAATTTTACTCTAAAAATACATATATAGTGATAAAAAAAATTAATCTATACCACTGTTCCAATCATTTAGCTAATAATTTTATTGAAAATTGAAATGGGTATATTATATTTTATTTTTAACACCACCTCTTTTATCTAACATGGCCGCTACAAGCATCCGTTTCATTCCCACGGCTATTGAAGTTTTTTTGGGATATCAGTTTATAAATAGTAAATTCGTACGTGCTGCTATATTACTGAAAGTTTCTAATGAATTCTTTATAAACCGAGGCAAAACATCAACGCCACCTACAAGGCGTTGGAGTTGATGTTAAAAGGAGAGTATGTTTTAAGTAGGCGGCTTTAATAAGTTTTCTTGTTTAAGAATATGCGGTAATATATTCCTTTTTAAATACACCATTTTACCAATATTCGGATAATTAACGGACACAACCTTTTATGATTTTTTTAATGGTAGGTAAACTATTAATAGTCATGTTTAAACAATCACAAAACTAGAGTATGCCTAGAGTAGTTTAACTTCTGCTCTGTGTAGACTGAGCAATAATTGACCAAAATTATATTAGTTGAGCAAAATTATATTAGTTAGCGCCTACAAGCACTAACTACGCTAAGACCCTTTGAACTATCTTATTTTACCTGTGGAACCTTAAGAGAACTGCTCCTCGTACCACACGGAGAAGTACCCTGTACGTATTTGTGGTGGCCAAAATTTTTCGACTCTAGCGCTAGGCCTCTAGAAAATTGGACAAAAGACTGAGTGAGGGTGTGCCGGTCTGATTGATGGTGGTGGTGTCTATGATGTTCTCCATGGTGTGCGCCATGTAGACTGCCGTGGTGGCTATGGTGTGTCGAAGTAGCAACGTTAGCTAAAAAATGGTATAGTTTATTTGTAAATATTTTGCTTTGTGTTAGTCGCATGGAAATTATTTTATTCTGAGAAAGATACTATATTAGAGTTTATTGGGTGTTCAACATCAGAATGAAAATGAAAAAAGTTAATAAATAACAGTTTTCTTCATATATTAGTGTATGTTTAATGTATCTTCACCTGCAGTTTGAGAACCAGCAGTCCTAAGAGAGCCATGACCACTTCTTGATGCAGTGTTGTGCCCACAAGGACCAGGCGGAGGTCCAGTAGTACTCAACTTAAATCTCGCTGGTACCACTTTGGCAGCTGAGTCTCGAGCTTCAAATGTCATAACACAAGCTGCAACTACGATAAATCCTAGAAACATAAATAGTTAATTGGGCTTAAAGATAAGAGTATTTAAAACAGGGTATGATAATAATGATGACTATTTAGAAAAAATGTAAATAAGAACCCTATGAAATAAATTTAAATAAAAACAATTCAGTGGTTAATGGATATTGTCACCTTGAATGAGTGTCAGCAACAAGACAAAGAGCGCCGCCCAAATCAGACGTATACTAATGATTTTAACACTTCCTTTGATATTCTTATGTATCCTGTAATGCAGCAAGGAAACTTTATAATGCGACAACGTCGAACAGAATTTAAAACTCTATGCAAGACGTGTAAATAATTAGTGATTTAATATTTTTCTTAAATTATCGACTAGTATAACGCAATGAGCATACGATAATATTAAGTTTTTAAATCATAAAAAAAATCTGAAAATTCTATAATCCTTCTTCACCCTTAGGATGTATTTTATAATTTATAATATACCGGCAAAAAACGAAAATTTTCATTCAAATAACGCCAATAATGGAAATGGAAGAGGTCAAACATTTACAACTAGCTGGCCCCGCAGACCTTGTTCTGCCGTTTCCGTTAGATGGAGCGATGAGTTACCAGTGGAATAAGAATCTGAGGGCATTCACCACATCGTCCAAATTGAATTGGTGACTTGAAAATATCAAAGTATAAAGTTCATTTAATTGATGTGAGGTTTGCTTACTCACTGGTAGTGGATTAGCATTGTAAAAGTCCTATGTTCCATCCCCGACGACCGAGAGGCGTTATCTTTTTCTATTTTTTTAAAAAACCTATAATTTTGTATGTAATTGTGTTTTAAATGTCTATATAATATATAAGTGTATACATTTTGAAACAATGATGCGTTTTTGCTTAGCCCTGGTTGGGTCTATTGTTTTTGGGTTGATGAACAAAAATATAACTAACAATGGAAATATACTAATATTATAATTATACCATGGTTCTCTTTGCCCTGCCTACTATTATTTCATTGGACTTTGTGTTCAGTGGTATAGGATTTAACGGCTCTGAATTATAATGTATGTACGTATACCGGGAGCCTGTGTGCTAAACCTACTGGACTTGCATATAAGAATGCCCTTATTGGTTGATTGTAAGCTTGTGGTCTCTCAGCCCCCTTTAGTCAGGCGGAATATAAAAGGCAAAAAACCCGACTAAAGCGAGTTTGTTTATTTTCTAAAAAGCTTTTTGGTAGTAGTGGTTAGAATAGCTCCCAGTCACTTGGGATGACAAGACCCAAAATTTCCAACCTAACCAATTACATCACTTTAGAGTGGGAGCGTATTTCAAATCTGATTTCGATAACATTGTAGGTTTTGTTAAAAAACTCTTGTTTTAAAATAGAACCGGAATTTAGTTCAATTCTTAGAAAGTTCGCACTATCGCACGTATTCTTTCCATCGAACCTAACTAATTCTAACCTAACTTATAAATAATCCGCATTTATCATCGCCTGAACTGGAATTCGAACACACATGCATTGAATTCAAAGCCGAGAATCTTACCACTAAAGAATCAATAAAACTTCTTTATACTCCACCCAAATAAACGACGAACCAATAGGGAGCACATTGAAAAGTCTATGTTAGGATTGGCGGTTTAGATTGATGTCTTGGTTGAAACACACAAAACCTTAAATACGCCTGGGATTTTACCAATCACAACATAGATTGTTCAATGTGCACCTATTGGTTTGTCATTTATTTCCGCTTAGTATAAACAAGTTTTGTTGAATGTTCAACGTAGATTTCCTGGCTCAGTGATAGGATACAAGGTTTTGATGAAGCGCATATGTGTTCGTAACCCCGTTCAGGCTGATGCTTTTTTCTAGTTTCTTTAACAAAACGTATAATTAATAAAAATTTGGATTAGGTTAGATTGGGGCTGGTTAGGTTTGCTGTAAAAAAAATCGCGCGGTAGTTCGTTCACAAAATTCCCAGTCTATAGTACAAGAATTTTTTAGCAAAAACTATACTGTCAGGTAGATCTGTCCCGTTATCGTGAGGTTAACTTAGATCCATCGATAAAACCATCATTAAAGCTATAAACCATCATTAATGCCATAAGATCTCATCTCAAATTATGGAGAATCAGATTTGAAATAAGCGCGAACTCTAAAGTGATGTGATTGGTGGATTCCCCAGTGGATTTAAGGTCTGGAAAATTTAAACGGAACGAATGCCTGCAGGATATGAACGGTTGTCAAATACTGAGACGTCGTTGAACACTATCTTTACCCTTTTAAGTAACAGACTTGCGCAAATAATAAAAAAAGTATATTTGGACTTTAAACGAAAGAATACATAGAATAGCACTGCATTAGTCGAGTAATTTTAGAACATGAGATATGAAATAATTAAAGACTGATGGTCGAGAAAAGAAACCAAATAATCTGAGAATTAATATCTCATTTTGAAACATACTAAAATAGATTATAAAAATCTACCAATTTTAGCAAACTCTAATAACTAAGTTGACGTAAACACCCGTTATTTGATAAATAATATTTTCATTATCGGATTGCGATTTTGGTTAGTTCAGGTTAGTTTTTTTTTATAAAAAAGCGTATCAACTTTGGATGCGATTCCTGACCAATAGGAGCAATCCCATATGCAAGTACAGTAGGTTTAGAAATCACCGTACCCGTGAATCTCCTAAAATGAAAATAGAAAATCTACCATCTAACAATTAAAACATATTTGTTTAAAGCCAAAGTTCTTCAAAATAGCTTAAAAAAATATCCGTATTACTAATCACCTGAGTCTAGCCGGACCCCAATGATATTGGTTGTGAATTGCTAATAAACAAGTTTGTTGAAAGTTCTCGGCTTTGGATGCGATTCATATATTATTATTTTCGAATCCCCGTTCAGACAGACAACTTTTTTAAGTTTTTTTTTTGTTCTATTTATCTATACTGTTTTTTTTTTTTTCATAAATCTGAGAAATAATTTTTGATTTACATAAATATGTACCCACAAAATTAATACCACATGGAAGAAACTCCAGCATAAGCCTCCATAGCTCAGGGGTTAGAGCACTGGTCTTGTAAACCAGGGGTCGTGAGTTCAATTCTCACTGGGGGCAACTTTTTTTAATTTTTAATAGTTGACACTAGCATAGAACACATTTTTTCAAGTTGCGTTAAATTCGAAATTGAAATATTACATACTCTAAACCAAAAGCTTGACCCAGGAATACGGTATTCTCGTCCAAGATCCTAAGTAAATAAAGCTTTAAGATACAATTTAAAAAAAAACTTAAAAAATATATTGGGTGATTGAGTATCACCTGAGAGTTGATGATCACCCCCGAAGTTGTTAAAATATACTGCTATAAGGCACTTGTGATTTTAGTTAGGTACATATACTCTTCTGCCAAAGGCAAATTAAAGATAAAGTTTACTAAAGATATAAATAGTAACATAAAATGATGAGTTTAATAACTACATTTACGTATTAAAGTTTAGTTAAAAAATGAATTACCTCCGACACCCATTACAATAGGGCCTGCATATGAAAGATTATTAAGGTGAAAACCTCTAGATTCATTTTTGACCGCCACTGTATGGTTGCCTCTTATTTCTTGAGCAACGGATAGCTGATCTGCGTAGTAGCCTGAAAAAAAAATAGCATAATTTTGCCGTTTTGCACAAGCTTTTTTAAAGAATTGGATAAAAAATACAACAAAAAAACAGTTACCCTTAAAGACAACAATAGACCATGACCACACATTTTTGTATTTTTAGCAAATGACGAATATGGCAAAAAGTGGCGTGCCTGTTAGGAAGGATAGTACCCTTTCATTTTCTCCTAACCAAACCTGTGCGGTCTGCGGACCCATGTTCATGTTAAATCATTAAAAAATTGAGAAATATACATAACCTATATTTTTTTTAAATGTATATTATTATTTCATTCAATGGGTCTCGTCTTAAGGGTTATAAATGTTTAAAACGTTTTGTTGTTCTTAAAAGATAAAGTTTTTTCTTTTTGTAATAATTAAGCATCTAATTGAAGGATAAAATGTAATAGAAAATTCGGTACATATTTGCTCTACCTACAATATTTTGGCAGATTAGAGACACGAATATTTGTAAAAGTTCTGCATTTTTCGAGGTTGCAGAGGTTGTAACAATGTAAATTATTTAGTTAAAAAGACTCTCCAAGAGCTACAACAAAGAAAATGTGCCCGCTTATTTATTTTCTTGAGTTTTGGCATTGTTTTTTTTAGTCTTTTGGTGAAAATGATGTTTAGAGGTTCAGACCCGCTTCGAACTGAATTTTTGACTATGTGCCTGGGCCCTTGCAAAAATACATACCTATAGTTGCCATAGCCGCCCCCAATACCATTAATAACAATCCCAAACTCAAAGCTTTGCAGGCATTCCATAAGCATTTGCCATTCACCTTGCCCCGTACGACCTGAACGTTCCATTGAGCACCTGATGCGGGGTGGGCCCTTCTCACGACTTCCGAGGTTCCCCCTCTGGTCCACCCTCCTGACAAAAGCGCTCCTCGGTGGGCTGCGCTCATATTTTCCCCTGAAAAAAATGGTATCTACAGTAACGCGAAACAAAAATAAATTAACATCTACGGTATTACTTATCCTAAAAAAACGAAATTAATACTGTTCTTAAAAAATATATCTTATTTATATATTACAAGAAATATCGGATTTCAGGGCACACTAGTTCGGCCCATCGTTGAATTCAGAGAGTTTCCTCCGGGGGGAAAAAAACCTATGTCAAAATACGATGATTTTTTAGGTCTCCCCTGATGGGGGAAGTATTATAATCATGAAAAATTACTTTGTATTAATTTAACATATTTTAAATGTTGTAGTTGTAGTCATTCTGGGGCGGATGCTCTCTTTGTTTTGAAATAAAAATATGAAGCCATTATTCTGCTATCCTCAAAATAATGCTCACATATTTAATAAAAGATTTAATTTTTCGATATAATTATGTTTACCCTTAACTTACTATGCATATATAAAAAAGCTATATAACTGTACTGCTTTTTAGGGTGACTTAATGAACTTTTTAAATGTATAGCATATCACACATAGTGATCAAATATTATAATCGCATTAAACAACCTTATTAGGTTTAAAAAATAATTTATTCATTACAAAATTCAAAGAAAACTACATTTTTTAAGCGGCAAACTAATTGGAAACGTATTTCTAAATCAACATTATCTAACAGGTAGGCCCATTTTAAAATTGAAAATCAACAATTTCTAACAAGAAGGCTTATTTTAAAATTGACAATCGTTACCATAGAGCTTTACTGGGTTGTTGACTTCCGTTCCTGTCAATAATTTAATGTTAATCTTCATTCGAATTTCTGCAAATATGGGTTCGCGAAAAAGTTGTAACGAAAATGAAGTCATTATTAATCTTCATAAGAAAAGCTATTCGTATCAAAATATTGCAGAAATGGAAATGGAACCACTAGAACGGTTCCTAGGAAGCCAGAATAACAATAGCAACAATGATTATAATATTCGAAATATCTTAAACCAATTTCCTACTAGCAACGGTTCAGATTTTCGTAAGGTATCGTTTCCAATTAATTTGCAGTCACTGTATATAAAATGATTTTTGGGGTAGATCAAAATCTCCATTTTTCTTGCTTATTGGGAAATTTTTTTGTCTTATGGAGAAAATAAAAAAAACACCAATCCAGAAAAAAACGTTTTTCTCTATGACAGGTAAGTAACCCAATAAGTAATCAATATTGTTTGTTTTTGCCAATTTTTATTGGAATTTTTGCCAAACGGGGATATACAGGCAATAGAGGGAGATCCATTAAGAATAGTTTCCGCTCTCCGCTAACTGAACTTGGTAACCGTTCATTACATAATTATGTTGTATTATAAAGTGGTGGGGGAAGGTCAAACTCTTTTCTTTCATAGCTATTTTGGATGAACCGGTGGGACCAAAATGTCTCTCTACCGGACTGGCACAGGGATCGCCCCTCAGTCCTCTTCAACATATATAGACAAAAACACAAATACAATAATAATAAAATTAAAACACTACATTATGCAGATGATTTTAGCATTCAGCATGTACAAATCCTAATGGAAGAAATGAGCATCCATCTAAATACAGTAACAGAAATATTCCAGGATTTAAACTTCAGAATCAGTGTAGAAAAATCTGGAGCAATGCTATTTCAACCAATCACCCACTTGGTACCATTAAACAACATACAATATCAAAATAGAAATATCCCATGATTCCCATGGATAAGAGAACATAAATATCTGCGTGTAATACTCACTGATATACTAAGTTGGTCTAGACAAACTGAAAAAATTGTGAATAACGCGAGAAAAGGTGTTAACATACTGAAAGCTCTAACAAGACTATGGTGGGGAGTCGACCCCAGTACCTGGGATTGTCAGATCACACCTTGACTACGGGTCCCAACTACAAACACCCAAGCTAATAAAAGTAAATTGGATTCTATACAATATCAACATTTAAGAATAGCACTTAGGTGCATGAAAACAATTCCAACAAACTTACTTTTATCTGAAAGTTCTGAAACAGACTTAGAAGACAGAAGACTATAGTTAACAAATAAATTTATATCAAAAACCATCCATTTAAATAATAATTCTATAATAAGAGAAATTGAGGAACTACCTAGGTTGGATAGATCCAGGGGATATTTCTCATTTCGACAGTTACCATACTTTGTACAAGCTTTAACTAAAACCCAAGAATATGAAGAAAATATGAAAAAACATGATAATATGCCATGCTTCCTGTACGATAGAATGTGCCAAATGAAGAGCATCCCTACAATCAATTTTAACTTATTTAAGGATGTGCTCACTGACCATAGATTTAAGAATGAAAAGAGTAAACGGAAAACTTATCACTATAACTACACAGACGCATCAGTTCGAGAGAACACAGCAGGATTTGGAGTCCACTGCCCTAAGGAAGAATTTAATTTCTCATCGAAAGTCCCTAATATGACTCAGATATGTACAGCAGAAATAGTAACTATCCACAAGGCAGTAACATTTATCCTAACTAAAGATATAAAAAAATCAATTATTTTCACAGATTCGCAAAGTGCAATAAAAAAGATAAATAACAACAAGAACAAAGACTTTAATCATATAGCCTTTCTGACAACAACAAACAAATAATAATTGATTCATTAGTAAATCAAAATGACATTAAGCTGTGCTGGATCCCGGGACACTCAAATATCAAGGACAATGTCATAATTTAATTTAAGGTTATAAAAGGTACGGAACAGTGAACAGCAAAAAAACCGACACCAAGTACAAAGTAATCGGTTCATCCAAAACAAAGATATAAACATTTCAAAGAAAAAAAGTTTGATCCTCCCCCACCACTTTATTTTTGAGAATAGAAAAAAAAATATAAATAGCAAAAAGTTGCATAATGCCTGAAGAATACAATGCTTATATTTTCGACAAAAATTATTTTGCTCTCTTTATTCATACCTTTTAAAAAATATTTTCAAAACATGTCTTGTTTCTGTCTCTGGTCTGGCTTTGTATCATAAATGCTTAATTTTTATTTTCCTCACTTTTGTTTTACTTTTCCAAATTACTTTTTCTTTATTGCGTACTGATTTAGCAATTACTTGTCCCCATTAGCTACGCCACTTGGAAAAGGATATCTTCCTATACTAATATTATAGAGAGTCCAGATTGATTGATTGACTCATTAATGCATAATTGAAACTACTGAAGCCAGAACTAGGAAATTTGACTAGCAGATTCCTTTTGTGACGTAAGCAAGCAAAAGAAAGGATTTTAGGCCATTTCAGTGGCGCAGATACGAGGGTTTACCCCCCCCCTCAAAAGGAGCACAAATACAATAAAGATAATGAACCCGAAGCTTGCTTGGGACCAAAATCCTGCGTTATACAACAAAAAACTCCGAAAGCATGTAAAACAGTGGCGTATTACGCATTGCTTTTGAGGGGGATTTTCTAAACTTTTACAATCTAGAAGCGAGAAAGCGATGAAACATTTTAACAACAAAAAAAAACCATTTTTCTATATAAGGGGACGCACATAGGTCATTTTCGCTAATTTAGGCGGTAATAAATCGAAAAAATGAGTGTCGTATATATTTTTTTTGTATTTTATTTTGAAGCTAAGATTTCATAGATATTATTTGTGGAATGTTATAAATTTTAATAAACACAGGCGGCCATGGCGAGATCCACAACTGCGAAGTGTTGTTCAATTGTTTCGCGTTGCTAAGAATCGGTTGTTGATTTATAAACTTTAACATTTTTTTGCTACGAATACAAAGTGATTTTAAGAAGTTGTGTTGTATTTTCTTATAATCTAAGGTAAGATTTACTATTAATATATAATAATATTCCTGTAAAAAGAATTCGTGTTGAAAAGAATATACAATGTTTTAATAGTGAAAAATTAACTTTTTTTTCTGTAATCCTGCATTTAAAAGGCTTGCTAATTCAAGATTTATATAGATTTATTTCAAAAACATTTTTTTCATAATTATAATCTTCTTATCAATTAATTTATCATAAATTTAGCTGCCAAGAAGTGCCAAGAGCATAAAGGTATAATATTTTTTAGGAACCATGTCAATAGAAAAAACCTTAATGTTTTCTGCTTGGTGTGAAGGCAGTTCTTTGGAGGAGAAAAATACATCTGTTTTGCGATTTGTTGTAGAAACACTAAATTTAGGACAACAAGTTGACAAGGGTCAACATTTTAAAATTATGAAAATGATAAAAAATTTTACTTCTTCTGTGGCAAATATGTGGCGGCAATGTAAACGTACACGTTCGGTTTTTGAAACAAGGCACCGAGAGTGGTTAAATGGCTCAATTAAATTTATTGACCAAAATCAACAGGAAAAAGAGCCCGGATTAAGCAAAGGTAGACCTTGCAAGCCTTTCACAAATCTTGGCAATCAACGGAAAAAGCAAAGAATAATGCCATTACTACAGAACTATTCCACCGCAGAAATTACATTCGCTGCTAGAAAAAGTCTAGAATTTTCAGGCCAAAGAAATGCCTCAAAAATTATCCAAGAAGTCTCTGAAAATTCTCCCGAAAGAGCTACAAAAATCAAAAAGGCAATAAGCGGCCCCTCAGATGTGAAGCCTATAAAGTACACCCCTGAAGAAGCTCTTGCTTTGTTTATTGATGCACGACTGACAAAAAATTCTTATATTTTAATGCAAAAGGGAGCAAAGCCGCAAAACTGTAATATTTATCCTAACTACAACATTCTCCTTAAGGCTAAAAAGGAATGTTATCCAACTGAAAATAACATTACAATCAAGGACGTATTTGCTGAGGTAAATCTACAGGCTCTTGTTAACCAAACCGCGCAAAGACTAGTACTAACACAGAATGACATTATATCAATATTCAAACATGATCTTCCTACAAAATTTACAATAATGTATAAGTGGGGTTGCGATGGAAGCGCTGGTCATTCCATGTATAAACAGCAGTTTACTGATGACAATAATACCCAATCAAAATCAGATTTTTATTTATTCTCTGTTTGCATTGTTCCACTCCAGATGACTGCAGAAAATGGAAACATAGTATGGCAAAATCCCCGTACCTCTTCTACGCGATATTGTCGACCAATTAAATTAATACTTGAAAAGGAAACACCGGAAATAGCAAAACGTGAAATCTCATACATAGAACAGCAAATACAAAATATTGAAGACACTATAATCGACCAACAAAATATTCACATCCATCATTCTTTTAAATTGACAATGATAGATGGTAAAATGTTTAGCGTAATTAGTAATTCGTCAACTCAAACTTGCGGGATATGCGGTGCAACCCCGAGACAGATGAACAATCTAGATAAAGTCATGAGCCTTCCTGTAAATGAAAACCTCTACGAATATGGTATCTCCACATTACATGCGTGGATAAGAAGTCTAGAATGTTGTTTGCACATTTCTTATAGAATTCCACTAAAAAAATGGCAGGTTCGGGATGCAAATGAAAAAAATATTCTGAAAGAGAGAAAAGACTACATAATAAAAGAATTAAGACAAAATCTAAATTTGCTAGTTGATTCTCCCAAACAGGGTTATGGCACCACCAATGACGGGAATACTGCCCGGAGATTTTTTAGAAATTATTCTGTCACATCCAATATTACAGGTAAGTCCGTTTTTCTTTCATTGGTTTTCTTTTTCCAAAAAATTATTTTTAGGTCTAGACAAAGATTTTCTGAAACGTCTACATGTTATTTTAACAACCATGTGTTCGGGATATGAAATTAATTTGGAAATATTTGCTGAGTATTGTAAAACAACAGCAATGCTTTTTGTTAGACTTTATTCATGGTATTATATGCCAGCGAGTCTTCATAGATTGCTTATACATGGTCCGCAAATAATAAAAGCAGCACCTCTACCTATTGGAATGTTTTCGGAGGAAGCACTAGAGTCTCGCAATAAAGACTTCAGAAAATATAGGGAGTGTTTCTCAAGGAAGTTTTCACGGGAAGAAACTATGAAAGATGTATTGTGCAGACTATTAATATCATCTGATCCATATATTTCCTCTTTGTCCAAATGTGTGGGAGCACGTTCAAATAAGGAACCACTTATCGAAGAAGTTATTAATTTGCTTCGAGAACCTAATTTACAGGCATCAGAACTAGGACAAAATAATGAAGATCATCAGCATATGTCTCTTAGTAGTGACGATGATGACTCTGACAGTGATGTTTAGTTATTTCAGTACTTTATTTGTTACATAAACTTTTACATATACAATAAACTTTTCTAGTTAATAGAAACAAAAATGGTCGATGCTTTTCTCACAATATTTTTTTTGTTATAAGGGATTTAGTTTCTTTTTCTTGTCTAGTGTAGTTTGATAAAAAAATTGTTTTTTTTTTAATTTGGTATTTCAAAAATATTTTTAAGTAAAATAATGTTTTTAGAGTATTTCGATTTACTAAACATTTGAATAATGACCTATGTGATCGTTATTGAATTGTTAGTGGTCCGGTTTATTTTTAAATCAGGATACCTAAATCTTAAATAAATCAAAAAAAAACAAGAAAATGCTGTTTGTTTGAGTCTAATATGTCAAAAAAGAAAACAACTACAGTCCATCAAAATATTATAATTTTTGAGAAAAAATAGTAATAAGAAATTTTGGTAAAACACCCTGTACATGCCTAAAATTAATTAAAACACAATAATTTATAGAAATAAATCTTTGTATGAAAAACTGAACGAAATTTGCAAAAAAAATAGTCAAAGTTTTTACATGTATTATTTATTACCGCCTAAATTAGCGAAAATGACCTATGTGGGACGGTCTGAACTTTTAAACGACGTAAATAATATAGACACACAACCGAAAACAACAGGTCAGAGTTTCACCCCCAAACCCCCTCTTAAATACGTCACTGATGAATAACAAAATATATCGAATGCTGCGGCCGGAGGCTGAAAAGTTTATAGAAGCAGCTTTCATAGAAAGGAATCCGGGAATTTTCAGTAAACCAAACGTTGATATCCCAACTATACGAAAACCGCTTTTTGCTCAATACTTGCTCCTGAAACTTCATGGAAGCTTTAGAATTCTGAATTAATACAAGATTCACCTTGAAAACGATTGGAGGTAGTTACCCTTCGAAAAGTCGTGAGTTTATTAAACTACATCCAACATTATCTATCACCTTCAAATAAATCTTTGATTCCTTACCAATTATAAATTAATAGTTTTGATTTAGATACTATTGCTGATGAAATTATAAAATAATCTTTATTCATTATTCAAGTTATACCTATGCCAGTCCAAAAATGTTAAAAATGGTAAACTACTAAAATTAAAACAAATATGTCATACAAAATAACACGAAATTTAAAACAGTTGATTATTTACATTTAAGCACCTATAGACTAACAGTGATTGACAATATAAGATAATAAACAACTACATTTATACACACAATGCGCAGAAACCTACATACACTACATGTCGCAATGCTAAATATTCATTAACATGATAAAATACTTGTCCAACCAAAAAATGTTACAGAGTTTCTCACAAGAGAAGTCTTATGCCTGAATCCAGAATGTTGCAAGTACTTGTTAAATAAAATCATTCCCTGAAAGGCAGGTGAGATTATTTATTTGCAGAATAATTAAAAATATATTCAGAGATGGAAGGGTCAAAATACCCAAATCAATAAATGCTTACCTATAGAGAGCTTTTGGTGGGAAACCCAACATCTTATAATTCATTTCTGTATATCAAACCCCCCATTAAAATGAATAGAGTTTCCCCAAAATATTAATCTATATGAGATATTCGACTGAACTAGACCATAATATATTAGTTTTAAAACGTTTATTGAGGCAGAAGCCCTTAAAAATCGGAACGCGAAACAAGATTTTCTTAATTTGGCTTTATTGATGTGATTCTGCCAAGCCATTTTCTGGTCCAAGGTGATACACCAAGGTGGGACAAATGTTTGAATTTGTTTAAAATCAGACCTGCATGAATCCACCATGACCGCCTGTACACTTTTAGCCAAATATGATGATATCCATGGATGGACAACTCCCCTGATACCAAACACATACACATTTTCCAGAAAGAGATTAAGGCCCACAATATCAAAAGCTGCTAAGGTCAAAAAATAATGCCACTGAATTATTGCTGTTAAATTGGACTTGTAGTTCTTGAAACCATTTTCAAAAAAACCCAATGATTTAAATTTTTCTAAGAATTCCATTAATTGAGATAAAGAAAAATAACCAGAGAAGAAATATATACACAGAACATAGGATACACGCAATATTTTTTTTACCTTTTCAGATATCGCTTTGAAACTTGGTATGTTTAGTAACTTATTAAAATGCATATTTTGGCGGATAATTTGATTATACATAATTTCCTTTTAACTGGAAGTGACCTAAACTTTAATATATGAAATGAAACCCTGTATATTTTTTATACTCGTATTCTGTGCAAAATTCCCTTTCCAACTATGTATTAGAAGTTATATTTTTCTTCCAAAAAGGCGGCACTAAAACCGGTTTTCTGAAAAACGTTATATTCACCATAAAACATATGAAACAAAAGACAGTCTGAAATTTCTGAGGTGACCTGATTAAAATGAGACTTTTTAGGTTAGAAAAAGCATGAAAGCATGTAATTATGTTTTTTTCAAAATTTTACGCCTCTTCGAAAAGAAAATAAAAATGTCTACTTTTAATATAAATTTTCTGCAAAAATTTAAATTGGGCCTTGTATCTTTTATTTATCCGTTTAATTTCACGTTAAAGTACGTTTCCAATAATATGCCACAAGTTATCCTGTTGTCATTAAATTACAACAATATTTCGATTTTTCCTCCGAGCTACATAATTTTTTATCGGGCAAACTACTAAATCAAAATTTACCGTTTTTATTAGTTAATTATTTATTCTGTTTAGTGTCAACATATGTCAGATTTGTTTATAATATTTAAACTTAAATGACCACGCTTAGGTTGACCATTTTGTACCCAACCTGTATAAGCAGTGTTAACAATTCTAATACTTTAACGTCAATATTCCAGTTTATAGAAATTGGTAAACTGGACATTTTATTTTTATAAAAACGTGACAGTTGATTAATATAAACATTGTAAAATAATTTTGGCTTATAGTAATTTTAAGTTTAATTGTTTCTAGATGCTTGCTTACTATTGTTTAACGTGAATGCAGCTTAAATCGCATATAATGAGAAAAATAGTAGGCAATGAAAAACAAAATAGCGTAATATGGCCATTATTTTGGTTTATTGGCAGCTTTAATATCTGATCATTGAGCTCTTTGACTCTTAGAGAATAAGGTATTTCTTTTGTATTTAATGCAAAATAATAAATAGTAATTCTTCCCATTTAGAAAGAAATACTATTTATTATTTTGTATCAAATACAAATACCTTATTCTTTAAAAATCAAAGAACTCAAATATGAGGTAGGTACTACAACTGACAATAATAACCAGAGATAATGATGGCCGTATTATGCTATTTTGTTTTTCAAAGCCTACTACTTTTTCTCAAAGTATGCGATTTATGCTGCATTTACGTTGAACGATCGTAAGCAAGCATCTAGAAACAATTAAACTTAAAATTAATACCTATATGCGAAAATTATTGTACAATGCTCACATTAATCAACTGTCACGTTTTTATAAAAGTTTATAGAAATTTACCAACTTCTATAAACTGAAATATTGCCATTAGGGTATTAGAATCGCTAACACTGCTTATACAGGTATGGGTATAAAATGGCCAACCTAAGCCTGGCCATTTAAGTTTAAATGTTATAAACAAGTCTGATACCTACATGTTGACATTAAATAGAATACTTAGTTATTGTGTACTAAAAATGATGGGTAAATAAATCTAACATAGTTCTAACTAATAAAAATGGTAAATTTTGGTTTAGTAGTTTCCCCGATAAAAAAATAATGTAGGTAACTCGGAGGAAATATTGTTGAAATTTAATAACAAAAGGATAATTTGTAGCACATTATTGGAAATGTACTTTAACGTGAAACTAAACGGATAAATAAAACACACAAGGTACAATTTAAATTTTGGCAGAAAATTTATATTAAAAGTAGACATTTTTATTTTTTTATCAAATAGGCGTAATATTTTGAAAAAAACATAATAACATGCTTTTATGCTTTTTCTAACCTAAAAAGTCTCATTTTAATCAGGTCACCTCAGAAATTTGACACTGTCTTTTGTTTTATATGCTTTATAGTGAATATAACGCTTTTCAGAAAACCGATTTTAGTGCCGCCATTTTGGAATAAAAATATAGCTTGTGATACATCATTGGACAGGTAATTTTGTACAGAATACGACTATGAAAAAAATATACAGGCTTTCATTTTATATATTAAAGTTTAGGTCACTTATATGATATATAATGCAATTATGTGCCAAAATATGCATCTTAATAAGTAACTAAACGTACCTAAGTTTGAAAACGATATCTGAAAAGGTAAAAAAATTAGAGCGTGTACCCTATGTTCTGTGTCACCCGGTATAGGATAAAAAGTGTGTTCTTTTTTTATTAATAAGTATTCAGGTTGCTGTTTGTGTTGTTACTTTATATACAGGGTTATTTACTGTAAGAGATTTATTAACAATTTTAAACAACAACTTTTAATTAACCACGCTGCTCCGTATATGCCTTGTGTGTACAGGGCACCACTTGCAAAGTCGGCGCCTTTGGTTAGATGTTTAGATTGAGCTATGTCACCAGGAAGGATGTAGTTACATTCTAAGATGCTTAGAATGTAATGAGATCTTCGCCATCTTCCAATTACAGAAATTCAGAATGATTTTATGATATTTGATGATTATTTTTTCTAATATTTATTTCTAAAAATATGCGTTCATCTACATTTTTTTCTATCAAAAAGCATTAAATTATATTTTATAAAAAAATCGTCTTACGTATACTTTTGTCGTAACTGTGAACAAAGAAACTGTCATGATGAGGGTGCTTAACAAAAATTCTCACTCCATTTGCATTTATTGATAAATTACCTGATTATATTTTATCTTTCTAGTCAAACTGTTCCTCGGGCACACTTTAGGACTACCCTGTTTTATCCAACAAAATTTCCTTGCAACATTTTTTTCGTTTTTCCTTGCTTTGCTATACCATTTTATTTACAAATTTCACGATTTTCAGCTTACATAATTAAAAACACAATTTCAGATGAAAATATATGACACACAGCATCTTTTTCAACAGGTTTGTGCATGCGCAATCTTTGGTTTCCGATATATCGACCTATAAAATGGGCGGCTGATTTTAACATATTTGCCTTTCAACTTGGTTTAAAAGCTATATTTACTTCGAATTTTCTTATTATTTTTAAATGTATTTTCATTAAATTTTTGTTAAATTTAGTTTCTTTCTATTTCGGTGCTCGTATCTGTGAGATGGTGTGCATTGCAATGATCATAGCTCCTAGAAATTTAAAATCGGAAACTTTCAGATCTTGCCGAGAACAGATGTATTCTAAAATAAGGGATAGGTCATTTAATCAACAGTGTACGTAGGAGGGCTCGATTTCAGGAGAGTTCCAAGTTTCAAAATACAGTTTTTTAGACAGATATGTAAAAAATACAGAGGTAAATTTTTCGCGTTATGCATTTATTTCAGGGTTTAATAAAAAGCGGTTTTAGCTTGGTTTATATTTTTATTTCCCTCCAAAAATGAGGTAAAAGTGAAACATATACGGAATGTTTTTTATGACGTCACGTCTAATGATCCAGGTTTGCCAATTTCGATCGACCTGCCATTCATCCTTTCGGTCTGTTTCAGATTTAAAAATTAATTGTATTACAGGAGAATAGCAATTTATTACAATTAATGCAAAGATTTGTTTCATTAAAAATATCGGTTAAATACGTATCAATAGAAAACAAGGGATAAATAAAGAAAAATAAAAGGGCACATATTATAAAGTGTACCTTGACAAACATAGCACTTGCCCCATAAGAATATTGAAAAAAAATCTTGATTTTGTTCTTAGGAGGCTGTTTCACCCTTTCTATAAAACAAATTGCTTTTAAATGCAAGCGTTTTTTGAAAATGCTAAGCATTATAAAAACCAAAGTTTTATTTTTTATACAGGGTGTCCCTAAATTAAGGATTATTATTATTTTACAGATCATGTAAATATATATCGAAAATGTGTTTATTAGGCAGTTACAGCACCGAAAATGAGTTCCTCTGAAGACGATTTTTCCTAAATATTTTTGAAAATTAAAAATATTAATATTAAATCAGGGTCGTCCCGAATGAAAGGCGAGAGGGAACAGTCGCTATAACTTTTTCTGGGTAGATTTTTTCAATTTACAATTCCATATTATAAAAATGTAAGGTTTTCTAGTAAAGAACTCTTGGTAATATTTGTTAACCGTTTTCGAGAAAAATTGACCTCAAGCTTGTTTTACATCAATTAAATCATTTCGTTACTATTTTCAGTCTATTTTCAACTTCAAGAGTACCTTTCTTTTCCAGAAAACTTTAGGCTTTTATAATTTGATAATGTAAATTGAAAAAATCTGCGCAGAAAAAAGTTAGGACGACTTTTCTCTCTTCCCCACCCGCTTCCGATTTAGTATTGATATTTTTGAGTTCAGGATTCGACTCGTATAAAAGTTACAAAAATACCCAAACTTATATATATATATATATATATATATATATATATATATATATATATATATATATATATATATATATATATATATATATATATATATATATATATATATATATATATATATATATATATATATATATATATATATATATATATATATATATATATATATATATATATATATGTGAGAAAAAAGTAAAAGAAATTTTACGAGTTTCACCGTTTGTTAAAAAAGCTAAACGATTTTTAAGTTCATTTTTAATGATTTTCAGGGGGTTGTTTCATCCACCTAGGGCTAAAGAAAATAATAAAAAAATACTGAAAATAAATCTTTCATCGTTTTTTTTTTGTTTCTTTTTGGAAGGCTGTTTTATGTTTTTAGGTTTACCCTGTATAGCTGTAAAATTAATAAAATTTGGTTATTTAACTATTTTTTTTCGTTTTCAGAGGACTGCCTTATCTGTTTAAAGGTACTCTTTAAAGTGGGGAAAAATTATTTTATATGCAAAAAAAGATTTAATTTGATGTTTTTCACCGTTTTTCGAAATATTACGTAATTCTTTTTTCTATGTATAAACGAAAAAATCGGTAAATTTCCTTTACCCGGAACTTCCCTCATTATGAATATTTCCTTTTATGAAGAATAGTGAAGTGTGAAGCAATTTAGATCAGTACATAGTTATTTAGGAACTCATATGTAGGTACAGTGTTTTCAAACATTTTTATTGGATGCCATTTTGTTGTAATATATTGGATCCCTACGCCTACCAATATTTTACCAGTTTCAACCTATATCACACTTGATTTTGGACATAATTTAAAGCTAATCCAATAAGTAGTTTTTACATTGACACACCGCGATTTTGTTACGTCATGTTGAATAAGCACCAGTTTATCCTTCCAAAATTTACAGTCAACTGTATAAGAAGATTTTTTACGCTATTTTTTTTAACATGTTATTTGGTCGCCATTTTGTTCCGCTATCTTGAATGATGACAAATTTACCAGCTTATCTCTATATCACACAATTAATCTAATAAGCAGTTTTTTTCAGACTGATTTTTCAAATAATTTAATAAACTGCCATTTTGTTTTGCTATCTTATATTTATACCAAAATGTTACATTTTAAGGTAAATTGGATAATTAGTTTTTTTAGTAATAATTTTTTAACGTTTCACTAGGCCGCCATCTTGTTCCGGCATATTGCATTTTTATCAAAATATTACTAGGTCATCCCCACATGAGCCTTAATCTGATGAGTTGTTTTTAAGCTATGCCGCGAACTGACAGATAGACAGACAAACCGATAGGTGGATTTTTTGGCATTTAAGGACGCTAAAACGCGAACATATTTATACCAATTCGTACCAAAATTTTACCCGTTGATTCCTAAATAATACTCTAATTAGTTTTTCAAGTAATCATTTTTTTTTTAATTTCATTAGGCCGCCATCTAGGGACGCCAAAACGCGTATATATGTAAAACCTGAGAGGGTGATTTTTTCAGATTACAAACATTTTAATTGGCCGCCATTTTGTTCCACCATCTAGAATTAGTACCACACTTTTACTAGTTCATCTCTATAGTACAATTAGTTATGGCACAGCATTTGAAATCAGTTCATTAAGTAGTTTTTTCAGGCTGATTTTTTAAATATTTTATTAAGCCGCCATTTTGTTCCGCCATCTTATATTCGTACCAAAATTTTACTAGTTGATTACTACATAATACTTGATTTTTGTGCAAAATTTGAGATATATTAGATAACTAGCAATATTTTTTTAACATTTCACTAGGCCGCCATTTTGTTTTGGCATATTGGATTTTTACCAAAATGTTAATTTTGGTAAAACCCCAATCGGGTAAATAGTTTTTTAGCTACGCCGCGAACAGACATACCGACAGACCGATAGACAGACAGACAGACAGACCGACGAAACGAGAAAACAAGTTTTTTATCATCTAGGGACCCTGAAACGTAAAGATCCGAAAAATGTCGGAGGGTGATTTTTTCATGATTACATTACCTTTTATGAGGGAAGTAAAAAAATTAAGTATCTACGAATACCTTGTCGTGTTCTCAAAATATATTTTTTCCGCTTTTAGACCCCTTAAAAATATTAAAGATCTACGCCCAGGCACTAAATATTTAATCCCTGTGAGACACTGATCTAGACTATTTTTTGTGTAAACTGGAAACGAATGGGTTTGAAGGCTCTCAAGTTATCGTTCGAGCAAATTTTGTTTGCACACACATTCCTACAGACATAAAAATACGCTCTTCGTATTCTTGGCACTCTGAAATGTCGAAAAATCCAAGTTATACTTTTCCAAAATTTTTGCGATTACAATATTTCCCCTATAAATTATTAATAATAGAATACATGGCTTGTTATACGTGAAAGTGAAAATTTGGAGTACTGGTGTTTTTGCATGGGACAGTACGAATAAGTTAGGTCTGGATCTAAGTCTGGTAACCATATGCATTGCTGGTAGTAACTTCTCCTGAATAATTAGCTTTCTACACGTTTATGTATTTAGTGTATCAGAGCCATGGCTGCCGAGAGAAAAAAAATTAAATACTTGCAATTAGGCAGTGCGACGAAAAACCTTTGCGAATTACAGATTCCATAACCAGGCTGCGTTGGAAATAAAAGAAAGTGCAGAGTGAGTGGTCCTTGGTCTCTGTTGTTTAGTCGATGCTCGTATTTTCCTGACAGAGATGGACATAATCAACTAACTTTGTACTTTAGATATCGTCAAGAATGCTAAGGGTTGAAGGCGAAGGAAAGGCAATTCCCTGTTCTAAGGGAACTATTCGAGGTTGAATCTAATTTATCATTTACAAGACGTATCGAAGATAACAGAAGTTAAAACCTTCAGGCTTGTAAAAACTCAGACCTTATTTCAGGAATTTGATTGTTCATTTGAATTGTTTAAGGAGAATACGTTTTGTGATAGTAAACACGTGTTCGGCGTTGAACTGGGTAAGGTCCTTTGTTCCTCATCCTACAATTTCTGAGGTTCCGGATCATTACTCTGTATAGATTCTATTTCAAGATCATTACTTTTATAGATACTATTTCAAGCCTTGAAGATCAGTTTGGGATATTATTTGTTACATTGAAGTGTGCTATCATCTGCGTAGCTATGGATAGGACTACTGGTGAAAGCAAGCAACTCAGTGATGTGGTGGAGGGATAGGTCAGGTGCACACATTGAACCCTTACATTGATTTTGTGCAAATTTGAGCAGTGACTACAATCATGATTGGTTATCGCAACCACTGATCACAGTGCCTCATGGATTTTTTTGTGCTAATAAGTTTGCCCTTAGAGGTAGCTGCTCACAGTGGCGGCGGCTCTTCCGGTCATTTGGTCAATGACCCCCCAAAAATATTTCAGAAAATAAATTATTAGTTTTACCGTCCCTCCTAATAGTTGTAATAAAACGCGAACCTTGGGAAAATTTAAATACGCTACACTATTAGCCGCGCGCGGCGGTTCGAATGGTCTCGTTGCGTTCCTTAGGCATAATAAAATACGCTATACTAAGCTAGGCTGGGCAGTCTGAATTGCCCTGATTATCTTAAAGCTTGACGAAAGTACCCGAAGATTTCACAGCTACCGAGCGGCAGCCGAACGTGATAGCAAGTGGAATATGAAATCACGATTTGGGTCATCAGCCGGTCTCTTCTCATAATTCGATCGACCGGTCGCGGCATCACGTCGGCATGCAGAGGTCGCGCGGGCGATATTCTAACTCGATATTGTTTCGGACGTTTTTAATCGATAAAAATTGATTTATATACTGTTTTTTGTAATATATTTTTTTTTTATTTTTATGTTCCATGTGTGAGTTGGAAATATACAGGAAACAAAATGTTGGTAGTGACTAGTGCAAAAAAAATATACAACTAAAAAGTGCTTACGAACTTAATTTTGCAAAAATAACCAATTTCAAGGTGGTCTATGTTTGAGTTGTGAATGTAGATGAAATAAAATGTCGGTAGTGCAAAAAATTAAACAACTAAAGAGTGCTAACGAACTTAATTTTGAGAAAATAACCGAATTCAAGGTAAGTGGTCGCAATTTGCCAGAACTTAGTATACAACAAAGTAGTAAAGACAAAAATAAAGAGCTTCATCGAAACATTCGCAAATGTACGATTTAGCTAACTGGATATGTGGTTGTGAAGTCTCTAACTCATTTTACTGTTATGTTTGTTTGTTGTTTTCTAAGGACTCGTCGGACTCATTATGGTGCAAAACCGGTGTTAAAGACTTAAAACACTTAAAAGAAAAAATAAAAAAACATGCGTTTTCTGCAGATCACATGAAATATTCGGTGAACTATGCTACGGTCGGAAGTGTTGATATTCGCACTTAGCTAGAAAATCCCTTAGAGATTTTAACGAAAATGTATCGTAATATTTTAAACAAAATTATAGATTGTGTAAAATTTTGTGGGCCATTCGAGCTGGCACTACGTGGCCATGATGAAACGGCTTTGTCTGAAAATCCAGGAGTTTTTCGAGGGCTTATACATTTTGTTGCGGAGTTGGGCCAAAATAGACTATCCGCTTTGGCGATGTTAAGTATCGAGAAACCGTGTATAAAAGGAATGTGCGTGCCATTTTAACGAACGTGTCATTCAGCATTTTTCCAATTGTAAAGAACGAAGAGTAGACCGGAACTTCAAGAGAATTTAAAGCTCAATTTAAAGATAAGATATTTGTTTTTATTTTAATTATGCCTTTGTATGTATTTTTAAATTTGTTGTTGACCTTCCAATATAATTCACCACGAGCCGCCACTGGCTGCTCATAATGTTATTAACTTTCTTCTATTCTTGGGAGTATTTCCTGGTCGATTTGATTATCAGCAAGTGAAATGAATCAGGTAACAGAAAAAAGGTTTTGTTCAAATTCAAAATTATTTAATGTGATTTTGATGAATATCAGAATCGGAATTATTTTCTTGAGAATGCTGTCAATCATTTATTAAAATTAAATACGTATAAACATACACACGTATTTAAATAAAGTGTGATTCATTGAATGTGACACACATCTAGATAAGATGAGTGTAAAATATGATTAACTGGAGAAGGTACAGGGTGGGCCAAATTGGACACTTTTAAAGGGAAACTCCCTTTTCTAGAGGAGATAGGCAAAAAGTAATGTCGGTGTCTGGGGCTCAATTTTGACAAAAAACATAGTGGTGGAAACCGCACATCGATATCTCTTACCGTTTCAGAGTTACAGGGTGTTTTTCGAAAATGTGCATTTTTAACAAGTAGCTGTAATTTTTTTCCTATTGATTTTTTTTTGTTTCTGTAAAAACATTTTCAAAGCAACTTTTTACGTAGAATTTAATGGTTTTAGAATAATTTAAAAAAAATTAATAGTTTAATAGGTATAAGCAAAAAAAAAATTTTTTTATATGGTACACCCTGTATATTATTGAATAATTGAAAAGAGCTTAAAATTACCTTTCCGAAAACATAGCACACTTGATATTTTGCTCAAGTTCTCTTTGAAATAGAGAGTTTTTTATAGTTTACTCATTTTAAACCAAGTAGGCTTTGGACGCACGCGGCCTTAAATAAGAAACAATTGCGTAAGTAGTTGTCAAATTGTTATTTTAGCCATTTTGGCTGTATCGACGATCGACGCTTTGTTTTAGTTTAGGCCGGTTTAGGCTTTTAATTAAATTTAAAATGGAATTTGACAATTATGAAAAATGGGATATGATAGTGTGTTTTATAGAAGCCGGACAGAATGCACAGGTAGCAAGTAATTTGTACCACGAACGATATCCAGAGAGAAGGCAACCTTTTAAAGACATCTTCGGAAGATTGCGTTACAATTTAATTAATAGTGGCCAGTTTAAGAAAAATAGACCAAAACAGTATGCAGCAAACAGAGATAAAGAGTTAGAAGAAATAGTAATTTTAGGAGCCGTTCAAAATAATCCCAAAACATCCACACGAAAACTGACTACAGTAACAGGACTGGGACGAAGTAACATTCGACGAAGTTTAAAGAAACATAATTTTAAACCATATAGAACCAGAAAAGTGCATCACCTTAGACCCGGAGATTTTGGACGCCGCATAGTTTTTTGCCACTGGTTTTTAGAAAAATGTAATGAAGTACGCGATTTTCCGTTAAATTGTATTTGGATAGATGAAGCATATATAAGCAGTGCCGGTATTTTCAATCGGTATAACTCCTATACTTGGGCACAGGAAAATCCTCATTCAATAGTAGAGGTAAGAAATCAGGGAAGATTTGGATTTAATGTATGGGCAGGTATATTTAGGGGTAGGATTATTGGGCCAATAATTTATGATGGAACTCTCACCTCTCAACGGTATCTACAAATATTACAACAACAAATAGAACCTCTCATTGATGATTTACCCTTAATGGCACACCGTAACATTTTCTTCCAACAAGACGGGGCACCGCCACACAATGCTGAAATCATCAGCAATTTTCTAGCCGTTAACTTTCAAAATAATTGGATAGGTAACCAAGGTCCTAATCGTTGGCCAGCGAGGTCGCCGGACCTAACATGGATTTTTATCTTTGGGGAAGACTAAAGAACGTTATTTTTCAATTGCCCATAAATACAAGAGAAGATTTAGAAGTCGCAGTTATGATTTGCATCTCTCACCCCTCTTGAATTAATGAATTCTGCAAAGAGTGTGATGAAACGATGCCGTCTGTGCATAAGAGAAAACGGTCGACATTTTGAAAACCTCCTGTAGGAAAAATCTTTTATTACTATTTCGAATTTTTTTTAATTTTAATTAACCTTTTTCTAAATTTGTTATTTGTTTTTAAATTATTAAATAATAAATGATTTCGTTGTAAATAATACACTTTTTTGCTAAGTAACTACTAGTAGCAGTACGCAATTGTTTCTTAAAGGCCGCGTGCGTCCAAAGCCTACTTGGTTTAAAATGAGTAAACTATAAAAAACTCTCTATTTCAAAGAGAACTTGAGCAAAATATCAAGTGTGCTATGTTTTCGGAAAGGTAATTTTAAGCTCTTTTCAATTATTCAATAATATACAGGGTGTACCATATAAAAAAAATTTTTTTTTGCTTATACCTATTAAACTATTAATTTTTTTTAAATTATTCTAAAACCATTAAATTCTACGTAAAAAGTTGCTTTGAAAATGTTTTTACAGAAACAAAAAAAAATCAATAGGAAAAAAATTACAGCTACTTGTTAAAAATGCACATTTTCGAAAAACACCCTGTAACTCTGAAACGGTAAGAGATATCGATGTGCGGTTTCCACCACTATGTTTTTTGTCAAAATTGAGCCCCAGACACCGACATTACTTTTTGCCTATCTCCTCTAGAAAAGGGAGTTTCCCTTTAAAAGTGTCCAATTTGGCCCACCCTGTACATATAGAGTATGTCCAAGATTTGACTTAATGTATTGTTCCATCGAAAACTGATATAGCTAGAAATATGGTATATTAGGAGAGTTGTAAAGAATTTCATTCATCTTCGGCGGTTTTTGAGATAATTAGGAAAAACACAAAAGGGTATTTTCAATTTTTCTCTATAGCTTACCAAATATGCGTGAAGTGGTTTTAGGAATAATGCATTATTAGGAACTTTTTTTTAAAGAATCTCAGAATCTGATGGAGGTAAAATGGATATTGCATTTTTTGAAATAGCTCGTTAAGATCTTTCAAATGATGTATTACAAGTCAAGATTACTATTTTTCTTAAGCTCTAAAACGGAATATGTGTGGTTAGTTTTTAAAAGTTTATCTAGTAGTGTGGCCGATACTTATTATAACGAGGAAAGATTAGATACGATAGAAGTTTTGGTTCTAAAAAAATATCCATATAGTTCAGGGTCTTCACGGAAATTATTTTACAACACGAACAACATTTTGTGATTAATTCTTGTTTATAAATAAAAGCCGAGAAATACCTGGTTTTTAATCTAAAGTTCTTGGAACAGACGAAACGCTATTTACAAATTGTGGAATATTCAATCAACTCAGTCATCACTACTGGAGTACAGGCAATCCGCATAATTTAGAAGAAAGACGATTCGAAATAAAATTTTAGATTGAATGTGTCAGTGGGGCACCCAAGGGGAGTTTTGGGGTTAGAATCCCTTCCCGAAATTTGTAGAAAAATTTATTGTACTAGTTTCACAAATAAATAAAATGTATCGTTAATTTCCAGTTTCACTAAGTTATTTATAAAACCCTCTGTATAATCCAACGCATTTGTAAAATCGTTTGTATATATTAACATCGGCATTTATTTAAAAGAAAAAAAAAAAGGTTTAGACGGCAGTTCGATATGCTTTGGTAACAAGAAGCCTGAATCAACTTTTTATTATCGGTTTCGATTTACGATGTTAACATAAACATAGATTACTTATTATGGTATCGACGAATTTGTTTAAGAAATTGAAAGCAAAAAAATACTTATTCAGTTCTTTGTAAATATAAATAGGTTGTTATTATTTGATTTTACAAAAACTTGGATTTTTTTATTTTAGAGAACATTCCATCTAATGAATTGTGCAACACTTAGTTGTAGCAAGATCGCAGTCCAGCTCACAATATTAGAGATGTTACCGAGGTTCTTATAGACACTTTTGGTAATAAAATTACTTCTAATAATGGTCCCATTGGTTGGTCGTCGAGATCACCTCCCGATTTTTATTTATGAGGATACGCTTTTGAGGTGTATATATTTTTTCCACCTGAAAATCGAAGAATTGGAACAGATGGTACGAAATCTTCTTACTAGAATCAACCGGAATAACTTAAAGAGAGTTGCCCGTAAATTTTCAGTCAACAGTGTTGCTTAATTTAGTGATTAGTTCAATGTTGGAAAGTATGCCTTAACCGCTTATTGTTTCATTATGGCGGTCAGACGTAATTAAAGCCTACTCTGAAAAAAAAAACAGTACTTTGGGCTTTTAGAGCTTAAGAAAAATATTAATCTGGACTAATACATCATTTCAATGCATTTAACGAGCTCTTTTAAAAAATTCAAAAATCCAATATGGTGTCCATTAGTAATTTGAAAATTCCTAAACGCATCTCGGAAACAGTGTCTTAATAATGTATTATTCCTAAAACACTCGTATTTGATGAAAAAGAAAAATCTTCAGTCAGAATTAAAAATTGTAATGTAAGTGGAACAAGCCCATCGAATTCCACGAGGAAGCTCAAATTATTGCCTCAGACATATCCAAAGCATTTCCTAAAACCAGGACAACACTCTTATATAATGAGCTACAGAGAAGAAATAAAAATGCCCATTTTTAAGTTTTTCCTAATTATCTCAAAAACCGCCAAAGATAATTTAAATCTTCAGTCAGAATCAAAATTGCAATGTAGGAAGGAATGTAGGAGGAAGCTCAAATTATTGCCTTAGACATATCGAAAGCATTTTCTAAAACCACAACACTCGTATTTGATGAGCAACAGAGAAGAAATGAAAATTCTCATTTTTAAGTTTTTCTTAATTATCTCAAAAACATATCCAAAGCATTTCCTAAAACCACAACAACACTCGTATTTGATGAGCTACAGAGAAGAAATGAATATTCCCATTTTTAAGTTTTTCCTAATTTTCTAAAAAACCGCCAAAGATAATTTAAATCTTCAGTCAGAATTAAAAATTGTATTGTAACTGAAACAAGCCCATCGAATTCCACGAGGAAGCTCAAATTATTGCCTTAGACATATCCAAAGCATTTTCTAAAACCAAGACAACACTCGTATTTAATGAGCTACAGAGAAGAATTGAAAATTCTCATTTTTAAGTTTTTCCTAATTATCTCAAAAACCGCCAAAGATTATTTATATCTTCAGTCAGAATCAAAATTGCAATGTAACTAGAACAAGCCCATCGAATTCCATGGGGAAACTCAAATTATTGCCATAGACATATCCAAAGCATTTTGATCAAGTCTCGCGTGAAGCACTTCTTAACAAACTTCCTGCCTATGGTCTTCCTCCAAAACTTAATACTTGGATTGCCAGTTTTTTTCCAGCAGAAGTATTTCTGTAGGGGTTCAGGGACTTTCACAAAATTAACGCAGGCGTTCCACAGGGTTCAGTGTAGACACCTCCCCTATTCCTCCTGCATTCCACTCCAACATACAATTTCTGAAACAGGTTTTTTTTAATCAATGATTTATTCCTGAGAAACAACATTGTTTATAGTAGGGAACTAATTAACAGTTAATATAAAAACATAAAAATGTATACACATTATTATAAATTACGAATAAATTAAAAACTGTAAATATTAAAGAGAACTAATTAATAACTAATAAGAATAACTATAACTTTTAAACAAATAATACAAATAAATTAAAAACTGTAAACATAAAAAAATATATCAAACGTGAAGATATTAATTATGCAAAAAATGTTTCTTTAAGTGTTTTTTAAAAGTATCTATTTTGTTAATATTTTTTGGTAGATTATTGTAATAATTAAACCCACTGGGTTATATACATTGTTTGCCAAAATTACTTTTAAATTTTGTGTTAGAGAAACAATCAGTTTGTCTTGTACTATGGTCATGAATGTTATTATTTCTAAAAAAAAATAAATTCGTATTTTTTATATTTTTACCTGACGAATGAATAAAAATCCATAATTTAGTTTTATACATAATAGTAATGTTTAAAAGATTTTCAGGCTTATATAGGTTAATGGTGGGCTCCAGATATGATAAACAGTAAATACATTTTATTGACTTATTTTGTAATTTTTCTAATGGTTTTATTGTTTTTTTACATGCAGCGCTCCACACTGGTATTAGATAGTGTAATTTTGAATAAATGAAAGCAAAATATATATATTTTAACAAATTAAGAGGAATATAGTTACGAATTTTAAACAAAATTCCTATTATTGGAGAAATTTGTACTCTTAAATATTCTATATGTGGCTTCCAAGCTAAATTTTGATCTATATACAAGCCTAAAAATTTTATACACTTTGAATAATTAATTTGATTATTAGAAAAAAATATTGGCGGAATATTTGTATTTTGAATAATATTCGATATATACATGAAAGAGGATTTCTGAAAGTTTAAAGTTAATTTTTGTGTCTGTAACCAATTAGTAATTAAGTTTAGGTCTTTATTAATGATAACATTTATTTGTGCAAAATTATCTGAAGTATAGAGAAGGGTGGTATTATCAGCAAATAATTTATTGGAGCCTTCTAAATTTAACAGAGATACAGAATTTATAAATATTAAAAATAAAATATAGATCCTTGAGGCACACCACATAATTTTTTTTGATAACTACTCTTATTTTTGCCAATCTGAAAAAACTGCCTTCGGCCCAACAATGAAACAATTTTTTAGCAATATTTTATGGTATACAGTGTCAAAAGCTTTACACAATTCCAAGGATAATAGGCAACATTTTTCATGACTATCTAAAGCAAGTTGAATTTGTGTTATTAAATCAATTGCTGCTACCTCCGTGTCCTTGGATTTGCGAAAGCCGTATTGATATTCTGATTTTCTTAAAATAGTTTTCAACTTTATCCCAGATAAATCTCTCAATTATTTTTGAAAAAACAGGCAGGAAAGATATAGGCCTGTAGTTATTTAAGTCACCTTTTAGGCCGTTTTTAAAAATTGGAAAAACTTTGGCAATTTTTAAATTGTTCGGATAAATTTGAAGAAGTATTGATTAGATTGCATAAAATTGGAGTAAGTTCGCATTTGGTAATTTTAATAATTTTTACTGTTATTTCGTCATATCCACAGGCTTTAAATCGATCTAAAGAATCTATATCAGCAATTGTTTCTGTATGTATATCTTCTATATTTAAAAACATTGAATGTGAATTTTCGGTGTATTTGGCATCCAGGTGGAATCTGTTCTGCTAATCGTTGTCCAACGTTTATGAAATGATTATTAATTTCCTTGCAGATCTCTTCTTCAGCTGCAATTTGTTTATTATTAATATAAAGGTGGTGGAAAACACAAATTTTCTTTTTCGCTGGTTTTCCGTGGAGTAAAATATTTATATTTTCCCATAATATTTTCTGATTCCTTGTTGTAAATATTTGGTTATAATAATCTCTTTTTTTTTTAAGCGAATAATCTTCTTTACATTTGTATTTAAAGTTTCATCAATTAATTGAAGAATTATTTATTGGTTGGCTGTTTTTTCTTCTTATGATAATATTTATTTCGGCTTTTAATTAGATTTGCTAAAGATTCGTCAAACCATGGTTTTTAATTTTCTTTAATTTTTATTTTCCGGATATAAGAGTTTACTTCAAAATCTGTAATAATTTTGTTATATACAGTATGAGATGTTTCATCGTTTAGTTGAATTAAATTACGTTTTAATTTGTGTAAGTTAAATGTTTTGATATTAATATACATATATTTGGTTTTTTCTTTGAATGAAATTGGCATATTAATATTTCACGACTGAAATACATGCTAGGCGTAAAGTAATAACTTTATTCCTAACCAAGGGTGTCTATAAAATAGTAGTAAGAACCTTACCCAGTTTAACATGACAGACACACTCATATTTAGTATCTTACAAATTATCTCCCAGTACCTATAGTATTGAAATGAATAGTCAAATGCTTGAAGCCAGACAATCTTTTAGCCTAGTTGGTATCACTTTCAGGAAGATTTGCACTGGCAAACACATGACAACACTATGGCTTCATCAGATGTTACATCTCAAATGATTTAAGTGTTGCCGAAACAATAGGGTTTTTAAAATTCTGTTGGAACCGATTTGTAATAAAGTTACAGTAAAGAAAGAGACATTTTTATATTCATCAAGGGGGCTTCTTTGTGCTGATTATAAATATAATAAATTTGATACATTCACCTTTAAAGATGCCCAAGAAATTTAAGAAAATGTTCAATTTAAAAAAAAACTAATACTCCCTATCCTTAATGTCAATTTTTTATTCTTGGTGCAGGGGTACGCCTCCTTTAATAACCGACTTATCCTGCGCCCTAGTGGACACTCACTAAAAATTATGTGCACACATCTATCATGAAACTGTAAACAAAAAATAATTATATTTTTCAATTTTTCTTTCTAAAATTTTAATTTTTCTTTTGGAAAATCCCTCGTAATACAAGTCTAATGTCAGATGACCCAATCGACCAATGAATACGGAACTCGTCTCTTACCGAACCGAAAGAGAACGAATACCTATTTGAATGATTTGAGTCAGAATCAGCACAAAACAAAGGTCAGGAGTGCATGGAGTGGGATGTGTTTATATTTTTATCTTTCTTCAATTTAATAATCTTGCCCTGATTGAAGTGAAATAGAGATATCTTGGGTTGAACTAATAAAATGAATACCAATTCTAAAATCAGCTGCGTAATTTCTGTGACACAAGCGCACAAGTTCGTAACTTTCCACTAATTTTATTCGTTCGGCACTGTAGTTTCCTCATTATTCTATTGTAATTCTAGTGATTTGTGAATATAAGCCGCACATAAACCAAAATAAAAACATTCGTTGGGAAATTGCTGTATCCAGTTATTCCAATTCGTGTTTTGATCGTGTGTTGACGACGTAAAGATCAAAGTGTTTACAATTAGAAAAAAATGAGTTTCAAGAAAAAAGATTTGGAAATCGTATACAGTTTGCGATGGAAAAATGGCCCGAAGAGAGAAGACAAGAAGCAAATGTCCATTGTTGCTGTATACGATATTCCAGAAACTACACTGAATTTCCAAGTTTTTAAAAGCTATCTGGTAAGTTTTAATGCTGTAAATAGCTAGAGTACAGTTTTAAATTTATACACTAGTAAATATATGATTTTGTTGAATATTCGCCATATTGATTTATTTGATAATGATTTTTGTAGGTAGGTAAAGTACCAAGTTCAAAATGTAATTGAGGATGAGGTTTAGTAGAAATTCTTGGTACCACATTTTGAGAAAAATTAAATTATTTTTACTCAAGAGTGAGAATGACAGACCAATTTTTTCTTTGTTTTGTAATTTTTAGGGGAATCCCAGAGTACCTATTAAATGTATGATTGTTTTGCTTGTTTCATTGCACATTTTTGTTCACTTGTAAAATGTATCAGTGTAATAAGTTTCCATTTGTAGTACTCAATAATGTTATTTGGATACATTTTGAGTTCCTGTTGTATAGGTATATTGCTTATGTTTTGATCCAATTGGGGAATCCCTCAGTAGAAGTCGTATATGGACAAGGCATCTACCTTAAGGTTGTAGTGCCTTTAAGTGGTGATTATTTAACTAATTTGAGCAAAAGGTTTGGTGTCAAGGCTCGAGTAGCTAAAAAAGACCCGATTTTTACATTTATGTTAATAGGTAAATCTCTTCTAAACACAGTTATTAATCATTGTATGCGTGGATTAAAAGAAATTTGTTACTAAAATTGTAGAAGTCATATATCAGTATACAAATAACTGTTAAATTTGTGCTACCAACAGTGTTGCCAGGTAGCACACAAGATTTAATGGTAGCTTATGACCAATAGTAATACCTGTGGTAATACAGTAGAAAATGGTAGAATCAGGGGGCGCATTAACAAAAATTGTTTAGGTTGGGCAGGGGGGGCAACTAACAAATGTGTATTAAATTAAAATTGAATACAAAGCTATACAAATTTAAAGATTTGGTTTTAACAAATATAAACTGCCGTAATTCCTCATTTTCTATGGCTTAAGCTTTTTGCCTTTATGACAAAATATGATATTATTGCCAACCATTGGACTTTTTTAATTATTTACAGTCAATGACATAAAATGTACTTTTTAAATTATTAAATGAATTATTATTGTCATGGCTAGGAATATGGAATATTTATCAGTATAAATGAGATAAAATGCTGGTTTTTAAATGATACATAATTTAAATCTTAGTTTATATTATAAAAGTGTTAAAGAATGGTGTAACTCGAATTCCCTTTGCTTCAATATTAAAAAAACCAATATTTTATCTTTTAAATTTGCACTTAGTTCTCTTTAGTTTAATGACCAGATCATTGAGAGCATACCATTTATTAACTTTTGGAAATGATATTGGATGATAAACTAAGGTTCACTGAGCATATGAATAATTTAAATGCAAAGGTAGTTTCGGCATGCTTTGCAATGAGGATAGTTTCCAGCGAGCTTGGTTGATCTTCTGCAAGACTGGCATATTTCTCTCTGGTCGACTCTCAGTTAAGATATGGTATAACTTTTTGTTTTCCTGAATCAGTATTCACATAACACATTTTGTTTCCCTGAATCAGTATTCACATAACAGAAGAGAGCAGTTCTATACCTTAATAAGGTTGAGCCATGGGATCATTGTAAGCCACTTTTTATTTTTTCAAGGATTCTCACATTGATATGCTTGCTCATTGTAGAAACTGTGTGCATGATTCACAAAAGGTGCGGTGGTAACCACACAAAAATTTGACTCTCCAAGCTACTACCTTCAGGATATCTGCTGGACAACAAATGCATCCCTGCAAGCTTGGGCAGTTTAAACTAATTTTTTTTTATCAATCCTAATATGTTTACCTTTTTTTTTGCAGTTTTTTCTATTTATTTTTGTGATTTGAATGTCCCTTGTAACTTAATTTAAATAAATATTTTATTATTAAGTAAACTATTTTGGGTTAGTGGATTTAGGTAATTCATCACAAATTACATCTCGGAATTTGTAGATAAAAACAAAAAGTAAATCCTAAATTTGTTCCAAATATTACTTTGAAAAAATTGCATTACAAATTCGTAAGTTAAGTGCATTAATTGCCAATAGCCCTAATTTCTTCTTAAAGTATTTTAAGGAAATATGCTTGGAAATATGTTTTTTTGCAAATATAAGTTAATTTTATTTTAAGAAAAAAAGTATAAAAAAAATTACACTTTGTTGCTTTTCATTTACAGCTTAAGAATTCTGGGACTGCTGAGGAAGATGTGAGTGTTTCTTGCATTATGGATAATGGCAAAGAATACCCAATTCAATCACAAATTGATTTTCAAGTTGCTTTATATGCTTTTAGACGTAAGTATCAACATCATCCAAATTAATGGCAATTTAATTAAAGAGGTAGGAAGGCCTCAGAGGTTGTTTTTTTAACAGCATTCCAAAAATTCAGAGTTTTAATATTTTGGAGAAATCGTCGTCCATGGCCCTCTTGGCAATAAATGCAACATTTCGATATGTATAAAAAGGCCAATATGGAATAATTACAAATGGTTTTCGGTTTTTGCAGTTGTTTTAACTAATTAATAGGGTATAAAACCGCGATAAAATCGATTGCATTTAATTTTTTAGAGAAATCCCAGCTAGAACATTTTTTTCAAGAAAGCGCCCTCCTTTAGCAAACGGACTAACTAATTTTAAGATCATTTATAACGTTATTTATTGAGGATAAAAATGCTTTTAAAACAAGCCATAGTTTATTAAATTTAGTTCATGTGAACCGAAGTTATAGCTCTTTCAGTATTTTCAATTGTTACACTTCCCCACGCCGTTACCATAGTAACTAGAAAAAAATACTTAATACAACATTTATAGGAGATTATGTAGAGATAATAAAAAAGTAATTCCTGACCTACATTGCCTTGAAGATATTTGTAGAAAATAAGGATTTTGTATATTAGCATAACGCCTGCGCCCCCTAGCGGTACAATTAGGAACTTAAAAATATTTTCTAGTGAATTCTTATAGTTATATTTGTTAATATGTTTTTTATTCCAAAGTTGTAAGATGTATGGTTTTGGAGATACAGCCTTTATATATATATATATACTAAATTTCAGCTCCATATACATGCTTTATATAAGTTTAGATGAAGTCTTTAAAGCCTTAAAATGAATAAGAAACAAAAACGCCTGTTGCAATAATGAGGATGTTGCACTATCTGCAATTAGTTATATTTCGGGTTCTGTAAAGTATCCATTATGTTACCTTTTTAATTTATTTGTAAATACAGGTACATTTCTGGAAAAGTTAAAATGCATGGAAACTATACCACTTTATAAAAAGGAAGGTGTTCAACTATTTGAAAACTGTTGACCAGTAACAAGCATTTGGTCATTTTCTAAACTTTTTGAAAAAAAATCTTAACTTGGCTTTACTAAACATATCAGTCCTTACAACTGTTATGTCATTTGCTTATACACAAATGCTTTTTTTTGATCTTACTGGTGCTTTTGATTGTGTAGATAATAAAATTTTAATGAAAAAATCCATGCCTCAGACTTTAGAGGTAATACAAGTGAGGCATTACAATCTTTTTTAGTTAATAGGAAAATTAATGTTAAAATTGGCACTATTATAACATGAAAACTTAAAGGGCTGTGTACACGTGTGGAAGTAATGAAGCAAGAAAATCTGTTTGTATAATGTGTAACATATCCAAAAGAATTATCAAGGTGATGACTAACAAGGCATCCTTAGTTATATCTGCAAATAAGTACATCTAGGCTAAAAAAGCCTTTACTCATCAGTAAAACAGGCAGAAAAGATACATGTTCAATAAATCACTGTAATTTAAAACTCTACATGTAACAAAAGCTTTGCTAAAAGCAACTCTTTTCTACAAAGGCATGATGGGACAGACAGGGTACTGTCTAAAGTTTTTAAAAGAGATTGAAAATGACAATCAAGATGGTTGACAAATTGACATAGGATTAAAAATAAATATAACTACTCAAAGATGAATAATATTTAAACTTATGTGTAATTATCAGGCATTGAAATTTAGCTTTAGCAAATTCAACTTGTGAAAATTGAAAAAACATAACACAATTCAATTTGGAATGTGATGCAAAAGATAGATCAACATACATTAACAGCGAATACAAATGAATTAGAATAACCCACCAAACTGTGACCAGTTATGTACAACAAACATTCTACACTTATGATTAAACTGCTTAATATTTTGTACATCATCATTATTAAAGGTCAGTGCAATTATTTGAATGGATGTTAGTAAATTGTAACTAGAATGACCTCAGTGTCAATAACAAAGATGTGCAGTAACGTGTATCATTTACTGACCATACAAGAACAGCCTGGGATCCATAAACATGATTAAATGTAAGGATGAGAAAATCAAGGAGAAAACTTTAAAAATAATAAAGATCAAGTAATCTTTGTAAAGTCCGACAAGATTAAGAAACATAGATAAATGAGTTTAGTAATATGAGAAAATATAGAGAATAAATATTTTAATTAGGTATTATTAAGCATAAAATTGGAGTTATTGTAATCAATAAGTTTAAAAAAAAAAAGATAATTGTCAGAAAATACAATGTATTTTCATTTAAGATGGAAAAATTGATAAATAGTTTTTGAGAAAGGAGGGGTGGAGTTTGGGTAGAAAAGGGAACAGGAAAGTTAGATGACAAATAGGATGCTCAAAGTCAAAATGTCAGAATTGACCGAAATGTCTTGGGTGAATTTTTATGAAAGTTCTATTGAGATTAACTTCTGTGTTAAGACAGTTTGGGTTTTGCTTAGGTTCATTGTTGATCTCAAGGTCTTCAAGCAAAACAATTCTTATAAAGTTTTTTGAATGAACATTAACTAAAATCTTAGAATTATTATCTGGATCAAATATATGTTGAGACTAGACTAAATGTCACTATCAAATGGTGATTTGTTAGGGTTATTAAATTGTTCATTAATGCCAACTGACAAAGGTCTATGGGCTTACTTGAAACAGTAATCTTGATCATGTAGCCAAAAAACTAAAATCTGCATATTTGCAGATTGCTACTAAGACCAACTAATTAATTAATAAAGGTCTAATATACTCTAGTTTATAGCAATTTGGGTACAGGCAACTCATTTAAATCGGGTTTTAGTTAATTAGAAAAATATTTTTGTTTTTATATAATTCACTTGCTTCTATTTTTATTTTATTTTTACATATTTTTCAAAAATTAGGTATCTATACAAACAATTATATTGACCTAAAGAAAGAAAACTGAGAAAGATTCTTTATACTAGTAGGTAGGTCATTCCACATTTTGATAGCAACGAATGTAAAAGATCATTGAAAGGCCATTGTTCTATGTAAAGGGATCACAAAGTTTTGAATATTTCTAGTTCGATGGGTGTCAGAAAAGTTGGAAAAATGTTTGCTTAAATATTCTGGTTGATTTTTTTTATCACTCTGTATATAAATTTGTACATATGATGTTTCCTACGATTTTCCGTGTTTTCCATGATGTTAATTATACCAGCTTGATTTAGATAAGGAGTTATATGATTTCTATAAGTAACATCATGTGAAAACCTCACACAAGAATTTTGTATTTTTTGAATTATATATATATATATATATATATATATATATATATATATATATATATATATATATATATATATATATTGCAAAGGACCGTTCGGATTACCGGTTTGTTCGGATTATCGAGGTAATATATTTAAACATAAATAATACTAATATGTTTATACAAAAAACATCATTTATTAAACAAAATAAAACATAAAAACGTAAGACCATTTATAGTAAGTAAACAACTTATTCAATTCTTAATTATGTAGCTTCTATAACTGTACAAAAAGCTTTATTTCTTGAACTGAACAAAACACAAAAAATCTTCTAAATTAATAGGAAGTTTGAATCCTACCTAACTCCTAACTGTAAAAAAATGCAGAACTTAATTTCTTAAACAAACTAAAATTATATAAATAAAAAATCCCAAACCATGTAAACAATACACTTAGGTTGTCCCCTAATGTTTGCCCGTTCCAAACAAGTACTAAAACATTTTAATGCTTCCCTGTGTGTTACTCTATGTATCACTTCATTTTTTTCTTCACCATCATCAGATGAGTTATCGTCCTGAAGGTTTTCTAGAATGTCATTATCATTTATAGTTTCCCAAGACTCTTCTTGCCCGGTCGCCCATTCTATGATTTCTTGATTTGTAATGTTGTCAGCCAATTGCTTAGTTAGTTACTTCTCGGTAACTTCTTGTATTTATTCGTCAATGCTTTCTAATTTATATCTTTGCGTTAATCTCGACAAAGAATTTCATCTTCTTCTCCCCAGTTATTCGTATTCCCATTATACTGTGTAAATAAAAGTGGGTTCCAAGACTTTCTTATAAGTTCTTCCCTAACATTTTTCCAGGCATTGTCTAGACTAAATACCACATCTTTAAGATTGATTTTTTTAAGTTCTGCAGAAATATCCGAAGTTTCAGATGCCACAACCTTTCTCAACAAACTTTTCCTGTAATTTAGTTTGATTGCCAGAATCACATTTTGATCCATAGGTTGGACCAAAGGGGTCAAATTGGGAGGCAAAAATAAAGCAAAGATTTGTTTATCTTCCGTGTACAAATTTTGTGGATGCCCTGGAGCATTATCTAACAAAAGAACTGCGTTTGGGGGTAAATTAAGTTTCTTCATTTTAAGTTTAACAGCCAGTACAAACTCTGTATGAAACAAGTTTTCAAAAATGTCCTTCGTCACCCAAGCTTTCTTTTGACCTTTGTAGCTTACGGGGATATACGAGTTTCCAAAAGAACGTGGTTTTTGCAACTTACCGAGTACTAGCAATGGTAACTTGTGTGAACCGGTAGCATTTGCACACGGCATAAAAGTTATCCGCTCTTTGGACGTTTTTCTTCCAGCCGCAACTTCTTCCGATCTATGAGCAAGTGTTTGAGGGTAACATCTTAAAAAAAAGTCCACTCTCATCCGCATTGTATATCTGGCCCATCGATAAATGAAACTCCTCAATTTTACTAAACAGAAGTTTTCTAAAAGGTTCTACAGCATTTACATCACTCGATAACTTTTCTCCTGTCATAGACAATTGCCGAATTCCATATCGATGTTTAAAGTTATCTAGCCACCCCGAACTTGCTTTAAAAGTTCCTTCTTGATAAGTTTGTGAATAAAAAAAACGTGCCTTTTCACAAAACATTTCTCCCGATATCGGAGAAATTAAAAAAACATCAAATTTCGAACTAGTCGCCTACCTTTAGACCTTTCTTAAACCATGTATAAACTGCTTTGTCCACTTCAGGAAACGTACTTAACTTAAGTGTTTGGCGTTTGTTTTCGTCCACATTACATGCCGAAAAATAATCAACTATCTTGCCTTTATTTTTTCTTATCTCAGAAATGATAGCTTTACCCACATTATACTTTTTTGAGAGGGCTGTAACCGTGGTACCAGTCTCTAAACTTTTAATTATATCAAATTTGTCTTTTATTAATAGCGTAATACGTTTGCGTTTTGACGCCATTCTGACCAGTCACATAAGTTATGTTTACAATTGTTTCATAAAACCCACTGACAAAGACGCCGACACCGCGTAATCGGCGTAATAATGAGAATGCGAGTCCATACCCGCCGCAGAAGCGATCGGCAATAACCGTCACACGGGGGAGAAACTTTTGTTCGGATTAGGGCAAATTGCTTTTGTTGTTCGGATTAGCGGGTGTTCGGATTATCGAGGTTGTACTGATATATATATATATATATATATATATATATATATATATATATATATATATATATATATATATATATATATATATATATATATATATATATATATATATATATATAAATACATGCATTCTTGAAAACACATACCCTTTTGGAAAAAAGTACAATTTATTTGAAGATCTTAGACCCATAAGTATACTACCAGCAGTTTCTAAAATAATCGAAAAGCACATCTTTTCTCAACTGTCAGAATTTTCACAAGAAAATAAAATAATACGTTCATGACAATCCGGTTCTCGTAAAAATTATAGCACCACTACCAGTGTAGTCAATATCGTGAACAGAATTCATCTTAATGAAGAGGAAAAAAACTGTACATGCATGGCGTTTTTGGATTTCAGTAAGGCCTTTGACAGTTAGAACTACAAAATGCTATTGGGAAAACTACACTAATATGGATTGTCGAAAAATGCGATACAATTTTTCACTACCTACTTACATAACCGCCAAAGTAAAGTGGTAGTCTATAGGGGATCTAAAAGAATCGCCTCCCAGTTCTTGTCTATTACACAAGGAGTTCCACAAGGTTCGATTTTGCTTCAGCAGTATGCATATGTGTGTGTGTTAAAGATAAGGAGGGCCAGTACAGGGATCTCCAAAACCATAAAAGATAGACAGTTGTGACGTTTGGTGCTTAATAATAAAAAAAAATTATTGTTTTAGAAGATATCCATAAAAAAATAAATTTTGGCAATTTCATATAGCCCTTTTCTCCCTCTACAAGATGGCGTTGTTAAATTTCAAATCCGACGTTTCGTCTTCGGACCACCATCATCAACTTTATTTTTTTAAATACTGCCCTGGTTTCTCAATATCAAATTCCGAGAAGTGCTTTTAATTCTGAATTCGACGGTGTATCACAAGTTGTGGTTTAATTATGATTTAGACCTTTTTTAAGCATTTTTAAATGTTTTCGTGCTTTATAATAAATTATTACCCAGAACTGTTTTAATTTATTAAAAAAAAAAAAACAAACTAGGACCCTTTTTGATTTAATTATTTTATTGCTGGTTAAAATTAATTATATTAAAACAATATTAAACAACATTAACAGACAACAACAATAAACAACATCAATTAACAATACTTAATAACAATAAAAGGCAAATAAAATAAAAGATGTAACAAGGATAATAAAAACATCAAAAGTAGAATCTACATCTCTAAGAGATGAGAAAAAAACCTAAAATTTGTAACTTTTTGTCCTCTATAAAACAGCAAACTCAGATTTTAATTTTAATGTTTCATATGCTCATTGCATTTCACTACATTGTTAGTTTAATGGCATTACAGCAGTTTGAATATAATAAAACATTTTTAATAATTTCAATAAATTTGTTCCTTTCTATTTTTTTTTACTATTAATGTTGGTAATAGTCCCATCGAAATTAATTTAAATATGCAGTAAAAAGAACCAAATTTATTGAAAATATGAAAATTTTTTATTGGGTTCAAAATGTTCCAATCCGGTTAAACTACTGTTGTTTTAAAATGTAATCTGGATATGCTTCAAAATATCTTTAAAAAAATGTTTAGTAAATTTCTAATAAACTGATGTTTTCTCTTCATATAAATTTTGAATATGTAAAATAAAAAAATGTTCCATGTTCAGCTCTTGCCTTCCGTAGGATCTAACATAATATGATAGATATCACGACTTTTTAAAAGGCCTCATAAATAAATTATGATAGACTTTTCTTAATGTTTCATTTAAATAGGATTATTACAAATATGAACAGTACCTAAAGAAAAAAACTCTTTGAAATTATTCAAGAGGTTTTATTAGGTTCGAAACGTTGTAAACGATTAAACCAATGTCATATCATAATAAAAATACATGTCCTTATTTAAAAAAAAAACTTCTTAATAATGCCCGCCAGCAGACGAAACGTTGGAATTAAAGTCTGAGATTACAGTTTTATAGGTAACAAAAAGTTGCAATTTTAATGAAAAAATTATTTTAAGTTATTTTCTCAATTAAAGTCAGAAAAAAATAAAAACAAAATTATAATTTTTCAGCTTTTTTTGCGACTACCTTCGGAAGTACTTGGAATATTAAAAAATTTCTCAAGGGTATATTAATATGCTTTTAAATGTACAACTTTGCCCCCATTTAAAAGACCATGTATCTCTACCGTTTCCGAGATCCCAATGCTTGTACCTCGAATTTGTGTATTATTTGTTGAGAAATCATGGTTCCTGGTTCTTTTTTCTTTTGAACTTTGGCCACATTTATTTATAAATCAATTTCTCTCAGTATTCTGAACAAATACATAGAATATTATTTTTGCTGTTACATTAGATTTATATATATATATATATATATATATATATATATATATATATATATATATATATATATATATATATATATATATATATATATATATATATATATATATATATATATATATATATATATATATATATATATATATATATATATATATATATATATATAATCGAGGTTTTAACATGTCCTTTCACGTTAGATTACATAGTACTAAAAAGAATATAGAGGAGGTGAAATGTAATGTTTTGTCATTTAAATTATTAAGATTTTTTTGTCTTTAAATAATATGTTTTTTTAACAGGTAAAGCAAGAGCTGGTGAAGTAATAAATTTATTACTTGAAAGGATCTCGCACCAGTCGGTAAAAAATTTGAGACACTCAAATGATGTAGAGACCCAGTCTGACTATATGGAACAAAATTCTATTCTGTCAACTTGTTGCAATGCTGATACACCTCCTGAATGGTTTATCGCAGGCCTGGCTCAGGTAAATTTTTATATTTTTTTACTAGGAAGAGCGAAAAAAATTAAAGTAAGTAAATATAAATGTAAACTAATTACATTACTTAATTAATATTCTATTTAGAACACTCGTTTTAATTCTTATGTGTATTTTATATCTTATTTTATTTACAAAGAGTAGATATTTTAGAATGTTTTGGAGACAAACAAACCAAAATACTTACTCTTTTTAAACCAACTATGTTAATGCCTCAAAACTGCAGCTCACGAACATAACTTTTTTTCTTTTTCAAGAAATTAGAGTAATGTTTTTTTTTAAATAAGTTATAATGTTGCATTTTTTCTAATTCTGCTACTTTATTATCAGTTGAGAAATCCTATGAAAGAACAAAATTTCATTTTGACATATTGAAAAAGTTAGCAGTTTTGCAGGTTAGCCACTATTTTAAAATTATTAAAACATCATTATTTAAGAAATATTCTTTTTATTTTTGTTCTTCTCTTTATCTTTCTTTTTAAAGATTTTAAGTGTAGAGTTCTTTAATTAAAATTTTGAGTGTTATTTAATAAAATAGTTTCAATGTATAATGTTGATATCATTTAGTAAAGGAACCCCACTTTTGTTGCATATTTTGCTGATATTTTAACTTATAATTTAATAATGGCACATTGAGAATTTTTATCAAATATTTGTGTTACTCCTTTAAGGTAACATGAATGACTTATTCATTGTTTTTACCTAATTAAGTTCAGCTGGCAGTTATCCTGATAGCTTATAGGAAATGTGAAATATATAATCATATTAAACTTATAAAAAAATCTAGAAAATATTTCTTTTGGGAAACTTATATTGGTCTTAGACTATAGATGTTATACTTTTTTTTCTTAACTAAGAAATAAGATAATTCAAAATGTTATTTTACAGCTCAAAAAGGAAATCAAAGAAGAAGTTATATCTAATGTTTCTAGCATTGTTGCCAATGCTCTTGCTGATTTTAAGTCACCATTTGTGATGCCACAACACCCACCTCCACATCATTCTATGTGTCCTCACTCCATAAGATTGAGAAATAAGGCTGAAAAACGCCTAAGAAAATTTACGCCACATATGACTGAGAATGTTTCTGAGTGAGTATGGATAATATCTAAACTATCATTGCCAAAATGGAAATATTTTTATGCATTCATTAAAACGATTTGCAATATTATTACTGTCATCATGAGCATAATCATATCTGACCTAACGTTTCTTATCTTTCGAGTATTTCTCGCTATTTTAGTATTCCAATATCTGTGCTGCTAGGAAAGGAATGATTCATGTCATTGTTTAAGTAATTAAGCATGCAGTTATCCTGATAACATTTCTGTTAAATATTGTGAAATATCTATTTAAATTAAACTTAAATAAAAATCTGTTCTGTATTGAATTTCATCAAACCCCGATGTGTTAAAATGCAAAGAAATGTGGTGATATTAATATATTTCTTATTACATTAGATGTATATAAAACTAAAATATAATTATTTTATTTATTGTTATACATTAGATTAGTTGTTGGCAAATACAAATTTAACATAGAATGTCTGTGAAATGGGCATGATATTTTGTATTACATTTAATAAAAATTAGCATTTATCCTTTTTTAATATATTATTAACTCTCCAATAATCACTATGAATTTTAGTGCAATAATAGTAGCTACAGTGCCTGACACTAACAAGTCAAAAACCAACACTTACAATGCAATTTTGGTATATTTGACAAACAATCATGTATATTTCTTTTGAATTTCTGTTAAGAAAACTTGAAAATAAGCAACAGTTAATATTTATGCGTTCAAGCCATAAATAAGTGTATTAAACAAACAAACAAACAAATACATTTTTTCTCCATATGGAAATTGAATCCATAAGTTTTTGGAATGTCCTTTGTTCTGCTTCATAACACCTCTCTGTAAATTAAGAAAACATGGTTGTTTGGATTAGAATATATCAAGTTGGAATTATTGTCTGACTTTTCTCCTTCTATTGCACGAGACATATTCAGGAATCTTTATTTCCCTACTGATCACTCGCGGAGTAAAAATACCTGAAGATGCCTCGTGAAATCGAAGAAGAAATGTTGAATAGGCATTCCAATTTGTAAAAATACCTGAAGATGCCTCGTGAAATCGAAGACGAAACGTCGAATAGGCATTCTAATTTGACACAATGTTATTCTAGGAACTATAATTTCTTAATAAGCCAACGCCATGAGAGCTTCTTTACTTTATTACCTCCTTGTAAACTAAAATAATCAAAAAATATATTCGTAATTATTTTCGGTATTCCAAAGTATATTCAGCTTTCAATATCAACAATTCCCAGTATTATTTATGAATAAATATAAGTGATCTTTTTTCTTTGCTTTTTGTTCAGATTTTGTTTTTAAAGGTAGTTCAAATAATCAAGTAATTAAAAGAAAAACAATTAAAACTTTAGTACTTTACACATTTTGGATCTGAAGATTAAACATCTTAACTTTAAATAGTAGGAATGCATGCAAAGATTCCCTTATTTAATGTCATCAAAAACACGTTTAAAGTTTAAACATATTATCATATATGAATACAGGCTTAAATTTTGCAGTGCTAAGAACCTGATAAAATCCTTAAAATTAGAAAGCAAGCTTGAGCATTTGGAGCACAAGGCATCCAGGTACCGTGAAAAACGTCTTGCTTTGCAGCATGGCCAGAAATCTAGTGATAATGGTCCTAAATCTAGTGACAGTGAAGCAGGACCTAGCAGCAGAAGCCGGTAAGAAAAATGTAATTTTGCCTGTAAACACATTAAACTAATAAATAAAGCATTCTCGTCCCACCATAAAACACAACTGTCTAGGTCAGAGGATCTCAAATATTTTCCTCACAGTGATGTGTATCCTGGATCAGTCACATATCTCCAAACTATTGAAAATTTCTTTAGTATAGAGATGGCACATATTTCTCAGAAAATGTATATTTGGTTGGGTATCATTTTGAGAATCTATGTGTATCACCTATGTGTAAGAATACCACAGTTTGATAACGTTAATAATTTTTAGGTCATCTGCATATAAAATTATCCCACCTATCAGAAAAAGAAATATTTTTTAACGACTAAATATTTCAAAACATTCACAATTTTTTTATTTTTCATTTAAAAAATATAAATATGGACACCTTTTTTAGTATAAACTTATTCATATCTGGAAATTGTATATCCTTGTTATAATTAGAAACCTTCAATTGACATATTACAGGTCAAGAGATAAGGAGGAGAAACACAAAATGGAAGAACAAAAACCTAAGGCAGAAGACCAAAAACAAAACAGCAGTGAGAATCCTAGAATGCAGGCAAGACCTATTAATGTCCAAACATCAATTCCTCATATGCTGGGTGGAGAGATTTATTTGCACCAGTGGGAGGTACAGAATGTTGGAGAAGCGCAATGGACATCTTTGGTTAGTATTGCTTCTAAATAGGAGTTAGGTGTAAGAACAGATAATCACCCTCTGGGAGATGTACTGAACCTCGCCCAGTATATTGTCATTATTTCTGTTTATATTTATTTATATTATTTAAGAAAAGACCTTTATTATTATTATGTAATCAGTGTCTATGTCAAAATTTTGGTATGTTTATATTCTAGCTAAGGGATGTTTATATTACTGAAATGAAAATATTCTTTTCTTATAAAATATAATTAAGAGAATATGATTGATAAGTATTTTTCATTGACAGACTCAGTTGCTATATACTTGGGGTTCTAAGATGTTGGTTCCAGTGGAGAAAACCATCTCAGTACCCTATTTGAAGCCTGGAGAGAAAGGAGTCATATCAGTGCGTTTGCATGTTCCGAGTAAGTTTTTTTTTTTAGGTTTAATAAGGTCAGGTTTTTGTTGATGGTTTCGACACAATTTTAAATTTCGGAAAAATGTCGTTTTCGATTTCCTGCGGTGCCAAAACTATACAGGCTCTGAAAATACTTATTCAAAATGAGTTCTTGTATTTTCATTTCACGATATAAAAAAAGATTTATTTGTTTTCAGCTCAGAGTGGAAAATATGAAAGTTACTGGCAGTTTCACCACAAAGGACGACGTTTCGGACACTGGCTAGGAGTTCAGGTTATTGTTGATTCTTTTGATTTGAAAGGTCATTCTTCTGTGCTTGAAAAAACATCGCCCCTTGATCTGGATTACAGTTTTAAACACTTGGGTGATGCTAAAGGTAAAATCAGTTTGTCTGTATTGTTATTTACTTTTAAACTGTTTTATTCCAAACCAACTTTACAAGTTTATTACATGGAATGTAACATATAAATAAGAATAGTTGTAATAAATGACAAATTATTGTTTCATATAATATAAAACCAAGTTGAAATGAATATTAAAAATCTATTAATTTCTCTTATTATAAAAATACATTACCACGACCACGAAATTACTAACAAGGCTGTAACTTTTTTAAGATGACTACTTTTAACATGAAATTTTACAATGATATATAGTTACTTATGAGGAAGATTTTCGCTGTATAAACAATCGACTGTCTTTTCCAATTTAACTGGAAATGCTATCAACTTTAATATTTTAAATAGAACACCATGTATATTTATTTATTTTTGAATTTTACACTAAATTCTAAACATAAAACATGTATCATACCCTATGTCAATTCCTGATAGTTTTCGAGAAAATGGAATGAAACTAATAAAAATTTTAATGAATAATTGTGTTTTTTGGAAAAACAAATGTCGATAGTTCCAATTTAATACTGTAAATAGTGTTTGTTATGCAACTCATTGCATCTAATGTGAAAAAAATTAGGATACTTCCGGTTTACCCGGAAACGTAGTGAAAAATCACTTTCAAACGATATTTTCTCGTTTTATTTTAATGGGATGACCTATAAACCTACTTAATATCTAAATCTTCCAACAATTTTAAATACTTTTGTGTATAATACCCGATACCTATATCAAGTACTTTTCGAGATATTTCCAATTGCACTGTGCAATTTCCTTTTTAACTTTTCGGCTGATAAATGACAAATATTAAATTTCTTATCCAAGGTGGCTGTAAAATAAAGAAACACTACAGCTGCCATTCTTTTATCCACCTTCTAATTTTTAAAGTAGGTACTTTAGTTCAGAATTATTATTTTGTTCAATGTACAAATAAAAAAAACGAGCTATTAGAATTTGCAATGTATTGCTTGAAACTGTTTTTGCAGATAGTGTATTTAACGTTTTGCGGTCGTCAAATATAGGTACTAAGGAAGGACTGAGTTTTTTAATTTAAAATTGTTTGAAGATTTAGATGATGAGTAGGTTTATAGGTCGTTCCACTATCTTCATTTGTTTTTCCAAAAAACGGAATTATTCATTGAAATGTTTAAAGTTTCATTCGCCATTTTCTCGAAAACTAAATGACATAGGGTATGATGCATGTTTACGTTTAGAATTTAGTGTAGAATTCAAAATAAATCGAGATACGGGGTGTTCCATTTAAAATATTAAAGTTTATAGCAATTCCGGTTAAATCGGAAACGGCAGTCGATTGTTTATATATTGAAAATCTTCCTCATAAGTATATATCACTGTAAAATTTCATGTTAATACTACTTATCTTAAAAAAGTTACAGCCTTGTTAGTAATTTCGTGGTCACCCGGTATATTCTCTTGAAAGGTATTGTATATTTTTAATCTATCATGCATGATACATTTTTTCCAAAGCTACTTTTTACTGCAATGGTCTTTAATTGTAAGCAATCTTTTGTATCGCGATTATGTAAAGTGTTAATAAAATATATTAAAATACAAATTTTTAAAATATAAATATTTTGAAGGTTAAAAATGCTTAGGTTTCTATAGTTTAATAGAAGGCTCCAAATATGGTAGTTTAAGGTTTAATTTGTATATGACGAACAGGCAGAACCTTAAATTGAAATTAAATATTGGAATTTAGAGAATATATTAAAAACTAATATGTTTCTTAAGAATTTTAATGGTATGCAATATCGTGCTTTACTTTGTATAATATACCTATTAACGGAATTATAGCATTCCTTACATTCAGAATATTAATTTTACAATTTAAGTTTTCATATATAATATTCAATCATAAAAATTTCGTTGTGTTTGAATATTTAATTTTGTTACTGTTTATAACTAGCAGGCAGATGCCACGATTTATCTTTGTTTTACTTATTATAAAAGAGCATTTACCAAAATTTAAAGTTAAGCCAAGAACAGATTAGTTCATTTAAATGATCAGCAAAATAAATAACTGTTGTTTCAACACTTTAATATTGCGTTTTAAATTTAATTTGGAAACTGAATTTATTTAAAATAAAAATAGCTCCAATATTGATCCTTGTGGTATTCCACAAACTATTTCTTTTGTATTATTTATTTGCTAGTTTAAAACGTGTATGAAACTTTTATAGTTTATACGAAGTCAATTGAAATTGCTCAAAAATCGGGGTATGATCAATTTACAACAAAACAGATTTAAAGAAAATAGCATTATTTTTATTGACAGCTCCTCATATTCGTCCTCCTCGGGTTAACGCGGATTTGATGTGTGCCTGTCCGACGAATTCAATTGGTCAATGACAGTGGTTCAAAATTTCTAGGATGCGTTTATTTTCGGCGGAATAGGTGATAATTAAAAAAATTTAACAGGCTATTTTCATAGTAGAGATGGGCGTTTTAGTTCACTTTACTAAATAGTTCGTACCGAAACATTTTCTTAAAGTGAATAGTTAATTTTTATAGTTCATAATGAACTATAGTTCTTTAATCTGGTATACCTACCTTTTTACCGTTTTCATATTCACCTTGATCTAACTATTAGAATTAAATAGATATAGTTCGTATCCCTAATAATGAAAAAAATCGGCGTCATTTTTGCTATACTTAGTTTGAATACCTAATAAATATTTTTGACATTTCGATTTCAGAGCTCCGCCAGTATTTTACTATAACCATATAATTTGCTTAAGTAGGTAACATGTAACATATAGTTTTTTTTAAGTTTTACACATATGTATTTATAGCATGTCAAAGTTAACGCTTATCGCATAGTTTGGCAAAGTGGTTCTTTGTATTGAATATCCATCCATCCATATCCATATGTAAAATTTTGAGAAAAGTAACTTAAATTCGTTAAATAAATATAACAAACAAGAATTGAATAATGTAGATAAAACTAAAAACATGTATTTTGCCTAAAATCGAATGTTAAAATGGCAATATAAGTTCAAGAATTATTTTTTAAATACATTTATTTTAACAAAGTGTTTATATGTATTAGCTCTCTGGATGTTTCTACTAGGCCGACGAGTTTGTTTTACATTATTTTAATAGTTAGGTTAGTATTTATAGATTTGTGTAAATTTAACTGTTTTGATTTATCGGTAAGATATTACATATATTTAGCAACAAACATATCCTGAGTTTAAAAGGCCCATATTTATATTAAAATACTATCTTAATTTCACGAAATTATTTACATAGATTTTAATGCGGCCCTGGCCTGCTGACCACCTGCATTTATTTGTTTTTCAAATATGGGCCTTGCTTACAGCTCGAGCTTGGGGATTCCCAACACGTGAAATATTGGGCAACATCGCCTCCGTCTCGATTTTTCTTAGTGGCTTAGTGGTGTTTGGCGTTTGAACCTATTTGCCTTCTTTTTTTAATTTCAACCGATCTGAGTTTAGTTGAAAAATTAAAAGTGTGATGTGGAATCATTTCCGAGAAATCGAGAGTGGTAAATTAGCAAAGTGTTTATACTTTCAGCTTTAAAATTTAAACAACTTGACGATCAGTTAATTACAATGATTGTGAAAGAATACCAACCTTTTTCAATAGTAGAGGATAAAGAATTTTTAAAATTTGTTGCAATTCTCAATCCGAGTTACAACGTACCTTCAAGAAAAACAATTTCGACCAGCCTTTTACCCCAAATGTTTGCGAAAATAGAGGAAAAAATGTTAAGAAAATTAGAAAGTGCGCGGGCCGTATGCCTCACTACAGACTGTTGGACCTCTATAAACAATCAAAATTTTATGTCTATTAACTCACAATTTATAGAGTGCGATGTTTCTGAACTCAAATTAAACTCCGTTTTATTGGAATGTGTGGAATTTGAACAAAGACATACAGCGAAAAATCTCTCGGAGCGTTTAACTGACGTAGCTAGAAAGTGGAAAATTGAAAATAAAATAACAGTGTGTGTAAGTGATAATGCTAGCAATATCGTAGCTGCAATTCGGGAATGTGAGTGGAGCCATCTTTCATGTTTTGCACATACAATAAATTTAGTGGTTCAAAAGGCGGTACGGGAAGATTCCCTTTCTGGAATTTCGAAAATCAAATCCCCTGTAGAATATTTTAAAAGAAGCCCCCAGGCTATTGCAAAGTTGCATGCCACTCAAAAGCAAATGAATTTACCTCAATTGAAACTAAAACAAGATGTTGCGACGCGTTGGAACTCAACACTAGATATGTTAAATAGATGCTTAGAAAATAAAGACGCATTAGTATCAACAATAGCCCTTTTAGATTCTAATCTTGAGAGTATTATGTCATCTGAATGGAAAATAATAGAAAGATTAATTCATGTTTTGGAAATATTTAAAGTGGTCATGGAAGAAATAAGCTCGGAAAAGACAGTCACAAGATCAAAACTCATTATTTTGCTTAAGACTATCAATAATCGAATGCTTGCAATGAGTAAACAGCCAGGTATGCCGGAGGAAGTGACGTCTGTAATTTGCTGCCTACAAACAGAAATGGATAACCGATTTAAGGATATTGAAGGTGACGACCTATCTGCACAATGTACAATTTTAGATCCTCGTTTCAAAAAACTTGGTTTTTACGATGAAAAAAAATATTCAAATGCTGTCCAAAAATTAAAAAATAAACTATCGAATTTTACTATTCCAAATTAAAACCAAACAGTTAGGTTACCAGAAGCACAGATTCCGACGTCATCGACTTCTGTACTATGGGAAGAATTTGATCTATCTACAACAATGCTTCATGCTAGTAACAACCCAACGGCAGCCGCAATAGTAGAAATGGATAAATACCTGCAAGAACCTCTTCTAAATAAGAAAGGCGATCCTTTAAAATGGTGGTTTGACAGAAAAAAATGTATATCCACGCCTTTTTAATATGGCACTCAGAAGATTGTACATCTCAGGTAGATCTATTCCGTGTGAACGTATATTTTCAAAGACTGGACAAATTATGTCAGAAAAAAGAGCAGGCCTAACTATCAAAATTATCTCAAATCGTTTTTTTTTGCAATACAACTTAAATTTATAATTTATGTAACACTTTTTAGGTTTCTCTAGGAATTTAGAGTTTTGTTTTTGTATTTATAACTATTAATATATTATTATATGACTAAAGTTTATGTTTCCTAATTATAAACATATAACCACATTATTTTTAGTTTTTTTTAAATCTACATTTATCCTCTAAAATATTATACAATATGGTAGTAGCTATTTGATGTTATATCTACGTAAATATATAATTTTCGTTACTATGGTTGGTGATCCGAACTATTTCACAGCAAACTGCAAAATATGCAAATGAAATAAACACACAGTTCGTTTTTAACTATTCAGTACGAGCGAGGTGAAACAGTTCGTTCAGTTCACATTAATTGAAAAGTTCTTCAGAACTATTCGTTCACGAACTACACACCTCTATTTCATAGGAGCGTAAATGTTTCTATTCTTAAGTTAAAATGATAAAAAGAATTAAATCTCGCTAATTTATTTCGTTCCATCGTGCCAGTTGTTTATTCGGTATTGGTTAAGAAATGCAATTTGAGGCTCCGGGCGTAGATTTGAAATATTGTCAAAAATTAACTTTGGTTTAATGTTATTGTTTTTATTATCTATCTGTACTAATATATAAAATCCTTAATTGACTCACTGATTAAACACGCTCCTGCTCAAAATTCTTTACATAAGAAGCGAAATTTTGGCACATTTTTTTCAACTTCAATTTTTCAAAACTCAAATTCCAAGGGGGTGAAACCGCCCCCTTAATTATTACAATATTTTTTATCTAAAAAATGGTTATTGACGAACGCTATTTAGATAACGAAATAGAGCGTCTTTTAGAGACACTTCCCATTCGTCAGTACACTAGATTAATTTGGCACCAAGATGGCGCACCGCCTCACAGTGTCCAACCGATACCAATTTAATTAGATTGCATTAGTGGCTATGGTTTATGGATTGGAAGGCAAGGCCCAATCCGATGGCCGGCCAATAGACCCGACCTCACACCCCTAGATAATTTTTTGTGGAGATACTTGAAAGATAAAATCTACTTTAATAGGACTGATAATTTACAAGAAACGGCAAAAAATCGAGCAAGAAATAGTAGTTTTAAATACCGAATATCCCATCTATGCTATTAATAAAATGGGATACGTGTTCCAAAATTGCTTGAACAATGGCGGTGGTCATGTAAATAACTTATAATACAGATTTTATAGATGTTGTTATCTTTGTTTATTCACTAGCATTTGTATTTGTTGTTTGTTAATTACATATATTATATCAGAATAAACTAGTTGTTTTTTTATAACTTATTACTATATATTTAATTTACTATAAATATATAAATTTAACGTAAAACGTAAATAAAGTATATTATTTTTATTCAAAAAGAATAGGTAATTTCGGTTTCATTTCACATTTCATGGCTAGAGTGATTCACGAATCATAATGGCCGAATGGCACCCACGGCCACTCACGGCTATCTAGATCCAATAAAGTAAGTTAAGCACCTCATAATGTGTCTCTTTGAAGGTGAATAGTTCAAAAACTACTTTTCTAAATATAGACATGTTATATATTTTTGAAAAGAGGACAATGAGGCGCATCTAAACATTTTTAAATATACAGGGTGTTCTATTTAAAAAACAACAAAGTTCATGGTGATTTCTATATTTTCCGATAGTCATTTGCTTTTGATTTTAGCGCTATGTAAATCTTCAAATGAAATCCTACAACTTTCGTATTAAACACTTTTTTGTATCTTTTGAAATAAAGATTTAAAGGGGTGGCAAATTATAAGGAAAAACCCTGTTCGTAATCCTAACTCCGAACAAATCGACAAGCGAAGGTACATTAGTACAATACAGAATACAATAATTGCTCACACGAAAAACCATAAGCGACCGCCAGCATCTGAATAAGTTAAAATTGTTGGGACATAATTCAATATCGTTAGCGCCGGAGTCCAGCCAAGTCTCGGTCAGGGCGACATCATAATTAGAATGAGTCAAGTTATTGTAAATATAAAAAGTACCATTTTTGATGCTACGGGTATTTTGGTATTAAATTATTAACATTGTCGCTCAAGGAGGTTGAAAATGTGGGCAAAAAATCGATCTCTGTCGCCGATGATCACTACTGAACAGTTACATGTTCCCAGTCAAGCCACCTTAGTCCGCCACTGGAGAGAAACACCGTTTACTGATAAACTACGAAATAGTACAGTGTTAGACATTTCTCAGACTTTATCTTTTTATACCGTACTATATTATTTAATCATAATTATCCAATTTAACTTAGATTACATTTTTACCAAACTTTATCTTTTGCTACCGAATTTTTTCTACACTGATAATTATGGATTTTAGCAACTATTGTCAATTCTCATGTTTTATCTATTTACATCAAGAATTATCTACTAATTTACTATAAAAAGCTAGGATTTAGAACAAATAAGGAAAAGAAATAAGAAGTATAGAAAATAGTTTCATAATTTACTAACAAAAAATACAGATACTGATTCTGAAGACTCTGAAAGTGAAACTTCTCAATTAAATTCGCCTATTGATTATCAGAATTTTACTTTTGATCCTAATATAGATAATTTAACTACTGATTTAGCTAATATAAATTTACAACAAAATCAAAATATTGAAACAATGCCAAACGATACTAATTACCAACAATTGAGACTATTTTTGGATATAATTCCTAATTTTAGTGGAGATTCATGTGAGTTAAATAATTTTTTAGCAGCATGTGATGAAACATTCAATAATTTTCAAAATGAAAGTGATGTTATTAAAAAACTTATTCTAAGAGGTACTATAGGAAAACTTAGAGGCAAAGTTTTAACTAATATCTAACCGTTTAGAATTAGATACATATGACAAAGTTAAGGATGTTTTAAAACTTTCATTTCATGACCAAAGATCTTTTACATGCCTATTGCATGAATTGCATAGTTTGCGGCCTAATCCTAAAGAGAATGCTTATAAATTTGGTGTACGATGTCAATATACGAGAACTTTAATATTTTGTTCCATTAATAATGATTTTCAAATGACTCAAGAAGGGAAAATTGCGCAAATTTCTAATATTGAAAAACTAATACTTGTAACATTTTTAAAATATTTACCTTTAAATATTCAAACTGCCGTTAGACTTAGAAACCCTACATCTCTAAAAATATTCTAGAATTGCAACTTAATTTGACAACAAATAAAAATATTGGCACATGCAGCAAAGTTATTCAAAAATATAATTTAATAAACCAAGCAAGAACACTTTTGTCAGAGGTTAAGCGTTAAGTATTTATCCTTACAAAAGACAGAAACGTGGACTTATAAACTTAGGCGGTAAAATATCTAAATGGCTATTTGGAACATTAGATTCTGATGACGGAAAAAGAATTGAATTGATTTTAAAACATCTTAAGAAAAGTAATCATTTACTTCAAATAAAATTAATGAGCAAGTATCTCTTGCTAAGGAAATTATGGTAAAATTAAATGATAGTTTTTCTGAAATATAATCAAACATGATACTTATTGAACAGACTATTAATGACTTGTCTGACGAAATAAATTAAATAAATGCTTTAAACCTTATTATAAACTCCTTGTTAATTCTACAAATCCAATTAAATCAAGTTATAAATGCTATTACATTTGCAAGTTTTAATAAAATACATCCAATATTCCTATCATTAGACAAGCTAAATACTATAATTGAAAAGGTTAAAGATATTTATTCTCAGAATCAGTTAGTTCATTTTAAAAATCACCACAGCTTCTATTCTTTTCTTGGCATTCAATTAATATTTGATAAAAATAAAATAATTTTTCTAATTCATTTCCTTATTTTAAACGCTACTACTTTTAAAACATACTTTATTTATCCAATCCCAATAGAAAACAAAATAATACCTCCTCAAAAACCTTACCTTGTCCTAACTGAGAGAAATGAGTTATATCAATATCAAGATACACCATGCGAAGAAATTGAAGAAGTCCAGTACTGTCAAAACTATCTTCAAGCTGAAGAAGACTGTGTTGTTAGCATAATCAAAAAGAACAAGCCAGCGAATTGTTCTACTATACCTGTTCACCTCAGCAAACCAATCGCCAACCAAGTGACCCCACACAATGTTCTGTTCACAACCCCTAGGAAAATAGCTGTCACTGAAAGCTGTTCTATGGAAAAGAAATCGGAGCTGGAGCCTGGAAGTTACTTGTTCACTATTCCAGAAAAATGTTTTATTTCCATTGACCAAGAAAAATTTGTCGCTGGAAATCAAGAAGTCTCTCCAGCCATTCTAGTTCAATTACCACGACTGAACATTTCATTGCTGCCAGAACAGTCCAGAAAAGTGAAGTTAGTCAACCTGGACCTAGAGGAAATCAGACACTTAACAACTAAAGTCAATGCACAACAACAAATTATTATTCCAAATTTAAAAAACAAAAATTGGCCTATATGGATACACGTACTAATATATGCTGTAATCTCAATCCTTATATTTTTGGGGATAACATGGTACTACAGAACTTGTTATCCATATCCACATCCTTTGCTGCTTAAGAAGCCCAAAGAAGAAAACATAGAGATGGAGGAGTCACCTTAGCCCTAGCCATTCCAGCCCTAAGGTTCCATCTTGCAGGGGAGGAGTTACATGTTCCCAGTCAAGCCACCTTAGTCCGCCACTGGAGAGAAGCACCGTTTACTGATAAACTACGAAATAGTGCAGTGTTAGACATTTCTCAGACTTTATCTTTTTATACCATACTATATTATTTAATGATAATTATCCAATTTAACTTAGATTGCATTGTTACCAAACTTTATCTTTTGCTACCTAATTTTATCTACACTGATAATTATGGATTTTAGCAACTATTGTCAATTCTCATGTTTTATCTATTTACATCAACAATTATCTACTAATTTACTATAAAAAGCTAGGAAACCATATATTGTTAACTTAGTAATTACCTGCTATTCTTGAAAGTCGGAATTAGATTTCTAAAAAAACCAAGTTTAAGAGTAATTTTATTAAGTTCAAAGAGGTTGTGCGTGGATTTTTGAAAAAACGAACATCACAAAAGTAACTGAGCGGCGAGTATGTCCGATCGAAGCCGATCACAAGCCTGCTTATACTCGTATGTAAGAGTTAGAGAAAGAGAATAATATCTTTTGGATTTACTTTTTTTATTTCAAATTTTGTTTCTTTTTTACTAGTATGAATTTTCTAGAATATCAACCTTATTGAGAAATGTTCCTAAAATTTAGAATACGAAGATTTTTCCATCAAACTCGGTTGTTTTCCTTTAAAAATTTTTTGAAACTGTCCTTTTTTGCTAAATTTTCCAATTTTAATCGGACAAAATCATGTTTTTTATTTATCTAAAATATTTGTTTTTTTTTTTAATAAATTTTCTTCATTTAAATTTTTTATTACTAGTGTTTCATTATTATTATTAACTCGACTTGTTATCTCACAGTATTCCTGTGGTTGTATTTTATACTAACGGGATTATACCAAGTCTGTACAAAAAAAAATAAAAAAAAAACAAAAAAAAGGAAAAGGAAAAAAACAACTATTGTGTATTAAGGAATAATCTAACTATGCTACATGTTTTCAAAATGACAGATTTATGGATGATCCTGTGAATGTCTGTGTTAAGTCCTAATTGAACCAAATGCGGTGTAAACGTAAAGGGGAGACCTGTTACTGATATGACGAGAGGAATACCAAGTCGATGTATTTGGCGATCTTCTCACTGTATTTCGCTTGGATGTTCTCGTCGTTGGGGACAGCCATGTCAATTAAATAAGTTGGATTGAAAGGTGTTATCGGGGTCTGTTTGCGGGGATTGTTTTATCTGTGTGGATGTCAATGTTCCAGTAGAGCTTGAAGTCTTCGTTTTCAAGTATGGATGTTGGTGTATATTGCGGCTAATGCTTGATGAACGACCTTCGTTGCTGAGTTGTGTCTGGCGGTGTGTTCAGTTCCGGCCATTATTCTACTTGTTATGTGATCGATCGTTTCTCTCTGCTGGTGACATCTCCTGCACCTGTCGTCTTCAATGTATGATGATGTGCTTTTGGTGGTTTCTGGTCGTTATGATTTGTCCTGGATGGCAAGCAGGAAACCTTCTGTTTCGGGGAACAGCTGCCCTTCTTGTAACCACGTATATAAAAGCTTTTTATATATGTAGTCTTGCTTTAGGTGGTATCTGTGTCTTCCCTGAAGTGTTTTGTCAGACCAGGTGTTCATCTTTTCTAGCCGAGATTGGATGTAACTGTGTGCGTCTGCTGCGCGGCTCGTTTGAGATAGGTCGAGCGGTGTATAATTCTTGTCTGCCCTCACTATTGCCTTGTGGAGGTTAGTTTGTTTGTTGTGGAGGAATTTTCTGAATTCGTAAATTTATTTTTTATTTAGCTATTGTATATCTATAATTCCTCTCCCTCCTTCTTTTCTCTCGATGGTGAGTCTTTTCTTGCATGCGTGGGGCTGTAACTTTCTGTGTTTAGTGAATTCAGAGCGTATGAGAATGTGAATGTTTTCTGTCTGTGTGTGACCATTTAATAATACCAAATGAATACATAAGAATAGGTATGACGAAGGTGTTAATAGCTTTCCTTAGATTTCTGGAGTTCAGTTTTGTTTTTAGGTAGTTTTGATGATTTGATATGAGTGTGGTTAATTTTGATGCTTTGATGGAAGCCTAGGTATCTGTATGTTTCTTCTTTGAGCATGTTGTCTATGGTTTCATTGTTGATTGTTTCCGTTGATATGAAGTAGCTTGCATTTACCCTTACCAATTTCAATGTTGATGTCCAAGTTAAACGTTTCTGTGATTTTAAGGAGTTCCTTTAGCTGTGCCTTTGTGCTTGCGTATAATTGTATGTCATCCATGTACAAGAGATGGTTTATTTTGTTTAGGTTATTTTTTTTGGTGTTTAATTTTGAATCCGAAGTTTGTATTATACAGTGTGTTTGAAGGTGGATTGAGACAGAACCACAAAGCGCTGAGTGAATCTCCCTGGAATATACCTCGTCTGATGTAGATCTCTTCTGTTTCGATGTGTTCTTTTTGTGTTCTCAGGTTGATTTTAGTTTCTTACGTTCTCATGATTTAAACAAGAAATTGCCTGATGTTTTTATTGATTATAATTCTAGCAATCCGTTTAGCCAACTGTGGAGTATTGAATCAAAGGCTTTTTTATAATCTATGTAACCAGTATGAAGGTTTTTATAATCTTTCCTGGTTTGTTCCATGATGACGCTGTATAATTAACTGCTCCTTGCAACCTCGGCAGCTTTTCCTGCACCCTTCCTTCAGAATGTTTCTGTGTGCTAGATGTTGTTTCTAACACTTTGAAACAATGTTTTGTTCTTATACACAAAACAGAACTTCGTAAATGTATATTCCTGTCACAGTTAGTATTTTAAGTACCTTAAATGTGTCCCTACATGAGTCCCTATACCCCAACCCAGCAATCAGTCCGACACCATACTTTTGCAAAAGGAAAACTCTATTAATATATGCATTCCTATCCCAATTCAATATGCCATATCGAATTCTTGAGTGAATATTTGCATAATACAAAGTCAAAACTACCTCTAGACTACAATGCATAGACATAAATTTGAGTCCATAACAACCACTGCGTAATTTAGAGCAAACTTCCTCAATCTGTGGTAGCCATTTAAGGTTAGAAGAAGTTACATCCAATAATCTGGTTTTATCTGCTGGTTCAAATGTATGTCCGACTCTTCAAATATATCTAAGTTAGTATCATTAGGACCCAATGCCAAAAAAATGTAATAATGTAGTTTTTTCTTTGTTTAATGTAAGTTTATTTTTATGAGACAAGGGTAATACTCTATTGTATACCACCTCTGCTATTGCCTTTAATGAATCCAATTGTAGGATCGGAGCCTGACTATATGTTTAGATGTAACTCGGTGGTAAGGTGTAAGGTATGGCTGTGTGTATGGTGCTTTGGGCAAATGATTCACTTGCACTGTGCGGAATCCATCACCGTTCGATTCATTTCATCTGTCCATTTTAACCTCTTTCTTGGTTTACCTGCCTTGGTAGTTGCAGGTAGTCATTGCGATATATCCGCTGTTGTAATGGGCTCAAGTTGTGTTTGGCTAGCATCTGGGTCAGATTTATTTGTGGATCCATTTGGGCAGCGCATGATCAGTTCGCTCGATTCTGTAACGCGGCTCATGCGTTGCCCTGCTTTTCCCGCCTTGGTGGGTGCCTGCTTAGCCGGCAAAACACTTTTGGTGGGTCTATTTTCCTTTGCTTGGTCGTGATCGTTTCGGTCGAGCCTTCCTTTCCCGCAGCGTCCTTGACCGTTACGCTGCTCGCCCGATGGTAGGTCTCTTACGTCTAATAATCATAGTCTTTACAAATGATGTGGTGTTAGAAGCTCAAAATGTCCCGACATTAGATCGCCTATTAGTAGAAGGTAGATCATTTTATTGTGCTTGTTTGTCTATTATTGTTGGTCTCTCTTTAAGGCACATCTGTTTTGTTCTTAGTTTTGTCAAAATATGGAAGATGTGCTTCTGGGTTTCGGAGAGAGCAAATATTTCTAGGCTCGTTCCGTATGTAGTGGTTTTGCTCATGAACTTATAATAGTTGTTGAGATCCTTCATGTCGTCGTCGTGAAGTATCGAAAATATTTGAAGTCGTGAAATAGCGAAAATATTTGAGGTTCCGACCAGTTTTTGTCGTAGGTATTTCAATGCGTCTTCTCGAAGTTTGGCAAGATTGTTTTGATGGCCGTAAATGTGCAAGCTGACTGATCGGCGCAGACAACTTCCATCTCTAACAATGTCGGCTCTAATGAAATTCTCGGAAATAAGTTCGGCTGTAACAGTTTTGTCTGCAAACGCCCGCCTGTTCAGCCTTTCGCCGCCACCGTCCCGCATGCTGTTACCTTCAGCAGTGGTTATTATTATTATTGAGTTTACTTAAAGTAAACAGGTGATTCACTGCTGTTTCTTAGATTTTTCTAATACTTTTTCAAAAGCCAGCTTTTAAAAATAGTTTTTGATGGAATATGATTTTTTTGTTGAATTGAACAGATTGAACACATATTTTCATTTTTAGTAAATTTTTGACTCTAAAGATTATTTACTTTTGAAATATGTATTTGTTGAGTTTCGTTTTTCTTTGTATTAGCTGCTTCTATTTTTTCCTGAGTAGATATTTTAAATAAAATAAATGTATTAAATTTTTTATCCTTTGCCATACTCAAACGACGTTGATATCGACGGTTTTTTCCTCTTTTTTTTTTCTCATTTTCAATTAACTTTTTGCCTTGTACTTCAGTCATTGGAATATTCTTCTCAATATTGCACCAATCTTTAGTAAATTTTATTGATAACATTTTTAAATTTTATGTATTTTTTTTCTTCTGACAAAATCAGAACTTTATTAATCTTTGTTACCTATTGAGTGCTTTTTGCCTATCACGTTTGTGTGTCATATTTATGTAGACCTAGTATTATTTCTTATAGTTTTAGTTCTGTATAATATTAATTTTTTTGGGATAATATCTTAATTTGATTTTTTTTATCCAAAATATTTTAAAAATCATAGTTTCTTGACTGAAACAGGAAAAAATATTTTGATCTAATTTATGTATTTACCCCATCAGTAGATATAAATAGTTTTAAAGCATTGTATTTCTTTGAGTTTGAATACATAAACTGAAACCAACGTGGGTTTTGCTATACTCTTTAAGTTTTTAAGATGTTACCTACTATTGCTTTACTTTTATTACAATGACAATTTCTTATGTGTTTTCTAAAACCTTGTTAAAAGACGAAATTGATCGTGGTAGCAAAAATTTAGTATTGTCAAATTCTTTGAAATCTTTATTTGGCAAACAGTCTTATTGACACAAAACAGCAGGTCTATTTATTTCCACCAGCAGATGATCATAATTATGGTACCAATGTTTAGAAATTCAGTATGGCGTTTTTAAAATTTTATACCTCCCAACAAATCTTTTTAAAACCGGTCCTGGTTATGAAGGCAATAAAATGGAGAAAATTTAAGTCATGTTTTGTTATAAAATTAAAACCTCTTCTTTTTCATTACTCTATCAGTAATCTGCAATAGAAATGATCAGTTCTTTTTTTGGTTATTTTAGAATTCGAAACAGTACCAGAGTTGCCTGATGAGGTTATAGCCAACATGATGCGAAAGAGAATGAAACAAATATACGAAAATAGTGAAGATACAGTAAAGTATATGACTGAAAAACTTGTAACAGAAGTTTCTGACAATTTGGAAGCATTCGACGTCGGTGAGAAATTGGAGAGAACAACTAACGAAGACTTTGATTCAGATTGTAGTTGGAGTAAGTATTTTTGGTGGAATCAATCCTGGAAATTTTCTTGAAAAACAAAACTGCTCCTCCTATTAGGCTTTTTTGTAAAAATGTATTGGTGGCTTCACAGAGAAAAGAAATCATAAGTTTTTACATTGCAAGACGACCAAAAGATATGTTTTTTTTTTACTTTTCTCGAATACTGGTGTTTTTTACAATTTTTTTTACTCCTCTGGCAGTTGTGAAAGGGCACCCTCTGAGATTTTTGCGTTTTAGGGTTTCTAGACCCCAAAAAAACATGTTTTCCCATTACCGCCAGTCTATCTCTACGCAGTATAGCTTAAAAACTACCTATCCGATTGACTACAAATTTTGGTCAGAAGTCAGAGCTTATATGGGAATGAAATGGTTACATTTTGGTAAAAGTTTAATATGGCGGCTTTACAAAATGTAAAAAAAATCATTATTAAGAAACTACTTATTGAACGGTCAAAATGTGTGCAAGAATAAAGTGTTATATAAGGATAAACTGGTATATAAAATGTTTGAATAAACATATTATGATTTAATGACCTTTAATGATTACAAACATTTTATTTGGGCGCCATTTCCCATTTATGAGTGAATTAAAAATGAATATTTAAATAAGCAAAACCAAATAATTTTTTTTATTAAGACATTTCTTATTGCCATTTTGAAGAGAACAGAAAACCTATATAAAAAATGACTGGTTTGTACAAGGTATTTTTATTAAAAGAACACTTTGTATATTTTATGTTCATAAAATGAGCATCTTCTTGCTGGTTATAAATATAATAGCTACCAGAGAAATTTGACAAAAACCTGGCCATAAAAAGCAGTGCATTTCCATCGAGTCCACTGTGTAGTACAGTGGACAGATATTTCTGGTAGATCAAGAGGGTAATGAAAAACCAGTACCTCGTCAAATGATTAATGTAACATTTTTGGGTAACAAACTGCCCAAATTGATACATATAAACAAAGTCGAATTTGAAGTTGAACTTTATATTTATCCGGTTATACAATGCTTAAATTGTTTAAGGTTTGGACATGTTCAGCAGAATTGTAGGGGTAAGAAAAGGTGCGCTAACTGTGTAGAAACCCATAACGATACACAGTCCTGCTTAACGAAATGTATTTTCTGTGGTTCTGATGAACATGGCGCTAGGTCCAAGGAATGCCAAGAAAACAGCAATCAAAAAAATATTGAACAAACTATGGCTAATTACAATTTGAGTTTTGCTGAAGCTAAAATAATGAAAGATAGGCCTTCATTATCTAGCGTCTTAACGCAAAATCGTTACCAACTTATAGATAATCTAAATGAATATCCACCTTTGGAACCTCCTAATATCAAACATTTTATTCATAAACCAAAAGTTTCCTCCAGATTCTCCCTAAGTCAACCAGGTCCTTACAATAATGAATTTTCAAAAAAAAGAAAAATGGAGACAAACGAAAATACCGTCTCTGAGAGAACGAAAATAACTCTTTCTTCTAATGGATCATGACATTTTACACAAGATCTTATCAACACAATAATAAACAGCAATAATTCTTTCATTAATCTGACAGAGTTAGAGAACGATATAAAATATAAAATAGCTAATATAATAGACCATTTTTCTGATTCATCAAAATGTTAAAAATCCCACAGTGGAATGCTAGGTCTCTTACGTCTAATAATCATAGTCTTCAAAAATTTCTCTATGACAACAAATTTCATATAGCACTAGTTTCTGAAACATAATAATATTGTTAGGAAGGATAGGACTAATGATAAGGGAGGAGTTGCTATTCTTATAGCCTCCAGTTTGACGTATCAAGATTTAAAAATCGAATATAAATATTTACCAGAAATATGTGGCGTTAAAGTTTACTTTAACAGTCGCTGGTATAATTTTTTGTCGATATATAGGCCCCCCTCAACTAAAGTATCTCTTAAAGAATGGACAAAAATCTTTTCATTATTTCCAAATGTTATCGGTGGAGATTTTAATGCCCATCATGGATTGTGGGGATCTAATTCGGCAAATTCTGACGGTAATATACTGGCTGACGTTATAAACCTTAGTAATTTAGTTGTACTTAATACAGGTGAAAGAACTAAAATATCTCCGCCAAATACCTCTATTATATCTTGTATTGATATAACAATTGTTTCCAGCAACTTAGGCCCGGAGTTGAGTTAGCAAACCCATCCCGATTCATTAGGTTCTGACCATTTTCCTATTTTAATTAATTTGAAAATCGACGATTTGCCTAGTGAATTTTTATACCTAGTGAATTTATATATATTTATATATATATATATATATATATATATATATATATATATATATATATATATATATATATATATATATATATATATATATATATATATATATATATATACACTCGTAAATGGAGGCTGTCCACAGCCAATTGGAATTTATTCACTAGTGAACTAGTGAACTAGTGAACCATAAGGCTATATTCTGGCTTCTCCGATCTTGAACTCTGTAGATGAAAAGTTAACATTTTTTCTTGACTCGCTAAACACTTGTGCTACTAATTCTATCAAACAAAATCGACTTTTTATTCCAGATAGGCGTGAAAAACCACTTTGGTGGGACAACGAGTGTTCAAAAATTTTAGAAAAAAGAAAGTCTGCCTTAAAAATGTATCAAAAATATCCTAACGTAGAAAATTTTGTAAACTATCGAAAAATTGGTGCCCAAGCTAAACGGTTATTCAAACAGAAAGTTTTAAACTGTTGGAAAAAAATCTGTAATAGTATAAGCAGAGAAACCCCAATTAGTCAAATATGGAAAACTGTTACACGTCTACGCAACAGCAAGAGTAAAACAATTAACATGCCCTCAGAGGTTGCTGAAATTTTTTTATCAAAACTGGCGCCTCCAAGCGTAAATAATTTATCTGGCGACTCTTTCAACTTTTTACATAACCATTTTCTCACAATTCCCTTTTCACTAGAAGAGATAGATAAAGCCATTAAAAAAAGAGAAAATACTTCTCCAGGTCTAGATGATATTTGCTATCCCCTATTGCAAAATATGGGTTATTTTGCAAAAAAAATTTCTTTTAGAAATATTTAATGAGATGTATAGGAAATCGTACATTCCTGAAATTTTAAAACATTGTTTAATTATCCTAATTCACAAACCAGGAAAAAATATTCTTGAGCAAGAGTCTTACAGACCTATAACGTTAATGTCCTGTGTAACCAAAACCTTTGAGAGGTTAATTAAATTTGGGTTAGAATATTGGTTATATAACAATATACTGCCTTCTAATCAATATGGATTCAAAGTAGGTGTAGGTACCAATGATGCAATAGCTCATTTAGTTACCGATATTCAACTAGGACTTACTGATAATAAGTGCACAGGAGCTTTATTCATTGACATTAAGGGTGCTTATGAAAGTGTTATTCTCGAAATACTTAGAATTAAATTGAAAACCCTTAGTATACCGGAGCAATTGGTTAATACAATATTAAACTTATACAATAATAGGCAAGTTTATCTTAAACATGGTTTAAAAAATTAGTACCTAGAACCACTTCAGTGGGCATACCACATATTATGATTTCCTTTCATTGTGGCATGATAATATTACTGGACTACAATTTGCTGATGATTTCGTAGTATATAGTGCCACAAAAACCTTTCAAGACAGCGTTACTAAACTTAAACACATATCCTATTGCATACAAGACTGGTGTTCATTAAATGGTTTCTTATTGTCTAACAATAAATCATCTGTGGTATGCTTCAGTCGAAAAAGAATTCCCAACATAACAAATATAAGTTTAAACAATATTAATTTCCCAGTCAGTAGCAACTATAAGTATTTGGGTGTTGAAGTGGATAGAAAGTTACTCTGGAAGGATCACATATCCCACATAATTAATAGGGCCGAAAAGGGTCTTAATTTGTTAAGACAAGTATGCCGGTTTCATGGTTTCATTGGGGAGCACGACAGGAGATGGCTCTGTTATTCTATAGGGCATTCATAAGATCAGTTCTTGATTGCGGTTGTTTGTTCTACAGTTCAGGAAGTAAAACAAAAAATTGACAGAATTCAATACAAATCTATTAAAATATGTATGGGTGTTATGTCATCTTCTCAAAATATGGCTATTTTAGTAGAAGCTTTAGAACCTCCATTAAATCTCCGGAGAGAATATCTAGCCTCAAAATTTGTATTGAAACTTTACATGAAGAACAGTCAACTAACTACTAAAATATATCAATTATTTATCAAGAATCTCACGGACCGCTACTGGCAAAAAAAAGTACTCCAGTTTTGACTTTGGCATTCGAAAATTGTATCAAAAGTAAATACCCAAATTTCACTGACCCGAAAACTAAAACTCTATTTGAAATAATCTACAAGGCTATTTTTTACCAGTTAGATGCATGTTTCCCTAATTCACCGGCCGACAACAAAAAATTCATTTGTTGTAACACAAATCAGAATAGCATAATCTAATAGAATGGACCTATCGAAATACGAAAATGACAAATAGAAAGTTGTAACACGTAGGGTTTTCTTGTTACAGTTGTAAAACCATATCGAATGTTACGATACTTAATATCTATAGAAAAAATGATTTCAGAAAATTCTTAACCCTGTTTATTGACTATGTTTACAGTTTTCGCCTATTAAACATACCATACATCTAAGAGAAAAGCAAACGAGAAAAATATGTATTTCAAACACTAATTAAACTTTATTGTTTCCTTTTATCTTCTCTTTTCAAAAACCAACAGTAGTCACCCATCATGGCTGGATCCCATCGTCCTTGGTACCGAATTTCCATTGTTCTGATATCTTGGTGAAACCTTTCACCCTGCTCGTCATTAACAGATCCCAAATTTGTAGGAAAAAATGACAGATGGGAATGGAGGAAGTGAATTTTTAATGACATTCTGGCACCAAGCGCTTTATAGGCATCTAAGAGTTCATTAACTAATTGTTCATAATGTTCATCCATATTGTTGCCTAAAAATCCTCTTACTACATTAACAAATGAATTCCATGCTCTGAGTTCCTGCCTGGTAAGCTTTTCCGTAAAATTAACATCGTCCAGCAATTTTCTGATTTGTGGCCCAATAAAAATGCCTTCTTTTAATTTGGCATCACTTAATTGGGGAAAGACTTGTCTTAGGTGTTTAAATTCATCACCATCTTTATTCAAAGCCTTCACAAAGTTTTTCATCAGCCCAAGTTTAATGTGAAGAGGAGGCAAAAGGACATTTTTGGGATCAACAAGAGGTATAAATTTAACATTTTGGGATCGCTTCTTTCTGGCCAAATTTTTGTTATATAATGCTGATTTATTGCACGACTGTCCCATAAACAAAGAAAACACAATATTTTGTAAATCCCCCCTGAAGTCCCACTAAAATCGCTATAGCTTTTAAGTCCATACATATCTGCCATTTATACCTATTGTAGTTTATTTTATTCAAAATCGTGCGCATATTTTCATTGCAACTGAATGGGCAACTGGTATAGAGGGTTTTAAATTTCCATTATGCAATAACACAGCTTTTAAGCTATTATATTTAGATGAGTCTATGAATAAGCGCCACTCACGGGGAGAATGTTCAATATCGAGTTCCTGAATTAAACTGTCTATATCAGTACACGCGCACAACGAATTTTCCATACTGTAGAATTCAAAAAACATAGCATTTCTTTTTCTGAAATTCGTAATTTTTGTTTCTTTGGCCAATAGGTTCCATTCCTTAAGACGGGAACCCAGAAGTTCTGACTGTTGCTTGGATAACCCCAAATCACGTACTAAATCATTTAATTCACTTTGAACAATCAAATGTGGCTGGCCGGAACTAGGACCTGTAGTAAAAATGAGATCGGTGCACTGTTCTTCTGAGCTGCCTGATGGTGCGTTATCTCCCAAATCAATAGCTTGCCAATTTAAAGGCGCAATCGGCACTGGTAAATTTGCATTATGAGGAACAGGTCGTATGGCAGATTGCAAATTTGGATATTCTATATTGTGCTTTACCTTTTTGGAAAAAAGAAATTTTGCAACTTCGGCGCGTTTGACTCGACATTCTCGTCTTCACATACACTTGCTTATCGATACACAGAGAACCATTCAATTCGAAACTCAAAAGAAGAGTGATGTTTAACGTTTATTTTATGTCTAATGTTGTAAACAACCCAGTCTAGGTAGTTTTTCCGTTGCAAAATGGACCCATTTTAGCCGCCCCACAATAAAATTGTTTATCTGCCAATATAAAAGGTTCTAATTAGGCTATTAAAAATGGTACGTATTAGGGCTTTCCGAATATTTTTTTTATTATTGGGAGGGTATTTCCATTGTGAAAATAATGAGCTGGCCTGTGTTAGAAAAATCTAGTCGGCCAGTGTATCGTTTAGATAACAATCAGGGTAACAATACATTGAAAGAAATCTTGTCAAAATACAAACCTGGTACTCTAGTAGTATATACTGATGGCTCAAAAACCTCCCATCAGACAGCAGCGTTCTGTATCCTAAATTGAACTATCAACAATCAGTTATTATTAATAAAGATTACGGTATATTTTGTGCTGAAGGTGCGGCAATATATTACGCTATCAAATGGGCGATCACACAAAATGCCACTCATATTTTAATATGTACAGACAGTCAGTCTGTTCTACGAAAGTTGGAAAATTTCTGGCACTCTAAAGATATTTTTCCTAATTGTTTTATATATAGAATATTAGAACTAACCTCTGAAAGTAACAACAATTTTAAGTTCCTCTGGGTAAAATCATATAATGGAATTAAAGGAAATATCATGGCAGACCACGTTGCACAATCTTGTAATATCGAGAATAGAATAAATGATACAACTTTAATCACCAGTGAATATTTGTCCGCCTTTCGTAACACAATGTTCATCCAGTGGAGAATGGTTTTCATACAAATACTCACTACTGCCTAATACATAATAATATTCCGCATTGGTTCCAAAGTACGAATACTACTCTGGCAATTATATCTTGCATAAGCCGCCTTGAATTGAATCACGTTAGACTACCATTCCATCTACTCAAAATTGGAATCGACGAGAGTCCCGACTGTTCATCATGTGGAGAATATGGCGATATCAGCCATTTTCTGTTTAATTGTAAACAATATGAAAATGAGTCCAAAGCAATCTCAAAGGTTTTTATCAATAACGGTTTTTCTGCGCCTTTATGGCAGACCGAAATTTTAAAATCACATAATGTTAAAGTATACAAATACATTTATTTGTATTTCAAAAAAAAATTGTATCAAGCTGTAGCAATAAATATATCCTTTTCTCCAAATCCAAAAGTTTACCTGTGTCTTCAAACCTTTACTTATCCGGTCCACCTTGTATTTTGAAATATTAAAATGCCCCGATCGACCCGGGTGCGAGAAGCGTGTGTCCCAGTGTACATTCCTTTTTACCCATCCTCTTTTAACTAAACACTCTATTGATACACACATAGTACAAACCTATACGGTTGAATATTTCCCCTTTTTATATTTAAAGTAGGTCACATTATACAACTCATTTTATTGTTTTTTCTATAGTCGTGGCTAAAACACTCGTATGTACATACAATATTCATTCGGAATGGGAAGAACAGTATTTTTTTACAGAACTTAAAGGTAAAAATGTATGTTTGTTATGTAATGCCTGTGTTTCGGTTGCTAATAAAAGGAAATGTTGAGAGGCATCATAAAAGTGTACATCCGAATTCTGAAAAATACCCGTTACATGCTGCCAGCAGAAAAGGAAAATTGAAACAATTAAAGAACCAGTTAATTGGACAACAGTCAGTTGATAAAACAGGCGTTTTTAGATGCTGCCGATTCCTTATTTTCCAACTTTAAAAATAAAGATTAGATAGTTTCAGCAATAAAATCTATGCAACTTTCTGCTAATACAGTGATGAGACGAGTGGAAGTAATGAGCCAGGATATTTTTCACAGTTAAAAACTGACGTAGATAACTGTGTTTATTTCTTTCTTCATCTGGATGAATCAACAGATGTGGTTGACACCTCCCAGATGGTTGTGTTCGTCAGGATGGTTTCTAGTGATTTTATAATTACAGAAGATATTTTGAACTTTATTCCACTAAAAGGATATACCACTGGACAGGAATTGCTTTCTCATTTAAACAATTTTATATCTGTTGAGAAAATTCCAATTACAAAATTGGTAGGCTTGACAACTGATGGGGCTCCAGTTCCAGCAAATATTCAGTTCTAAAAGTGAAAGAGTTATTTACTTCCACCTATTTGTGCTTCTTTTTCCAATATGAAGTTTATTAAGAATAAATACCGCACTCGCCTTACGGATGGACATCCGGATAATTGTGTTCAAATGGCTGTATCAAATTACATTGCAAATATCAAAAAAATTATCGATGAGTCCAATTATTAACCTTCTCATTGAATGCACGCATTTTTTATCACATGTTCTTGTTTGAATACTTATTAATTACATAAAGACGTGTACTTATGTCAAATACAACTGTGCATTATTTCGTTTAGGGTGGCTTAAGGTTGGTTACAAGTAGGTAGCTCAACACCTTGAGTCTCTCTCTAACACATTGCCTCTTATGGCAGGCTTTTTTGTCCAAACTTGGTATATTTATAATCAGCAAGAAGATGCCCATTTTATGAACATATAATATAGAAGGGGTTCCATTAAAAAAATGTATGTTAGGTCTGCGTAATAAACTCTACAGTTCCTTTTTTTTCTATCTCTTAAAATTAAACGCATTATGTGGGTGGCGAAATATGAAGAAAGACATTGTACTAGAGATGCAGATTTTCGGTACTTTTGAATACTCGTTACTAATCGTTACTCGATTATCGAGTAATCATTGATTTAATGTTTTTTTTATTACTGTCGTTAAAATCGTTACGTATGTATCTCTATGTAGTGGTACGAATACCAAATTATACAATGTTTTAAATTAATTACAGTGCAAAATGGTGAATTTTCAGGCGTGAATACTTAAGAAAAACTAATATAAATAAAGAAAACACAAACGGTATCACTTTTAAAAGGTAATAGAGAATATTTTTTTATTCAAAATAATATTAGTTATTACCTTGTTCGAATAAATTAAACAAATTGATTTCAACAAACTACTGGCACCTAAAACACTGAATATTAGTATATTTAAAATTTCACCAGATGTTTAAAAATTTATTCTAATGAAATGAGCTTTAAAAAAATATTATTATTAGATATGTAAAAAATCAGTAAATTTCCTTTACCCGGAACTTCCCTCGTTATGAATCTTTCCTTTTATTACTAACAGTAAAGTGTAACCCATTTTGTTTCACACATAGTTATTTACTATACTGTATTTTCAAACATTTTTTTTGTGCACTAGTTTGTTGCACCATATCAGAATCGTACCAATATTTTTCCAGTTTCTACTACACAATTTTTTCTGCATGATTTAAAATAAATTGAATAAGTAGTCTTTACACTGATTTTTTAAGACCAACATTTTGTATCGTCATGTTTAATTTTTACCAGTTAATCTTTGTATCAGATTCAATTTTGTTGCAAGATATAGTCAATTGAATAAGAAGATTTTTTACTTTGAATTTTTAGACATTTGGCCGCCATTTTGTTTCGCAATCTTAGATTTGTACCAAAATTTTACTAGTTAATTACTGTGTAATACAATAATGTTCGGTTATAACGAACATCATGGGACCGGCGAAAACGGTTCGTTATAAGCGATGTTCGCAATAAACGATAAATGCTGACAAATATAAAAGATGTGGTATTTTTATTAAGACATACGTAGATATGGTACATAAAATATATTTTGTAATATGGTATATACATTAACAACTGTTCTTAAGAGTCTAATTTAAAAAAATCTTTTATTTTAGTTTGTTTTATTTCTGTGAAATGAATATCATTAATATGTAATTCTACTTCGGCTAATTGATTAAGAACACTTTGCGGAGTATTTCGTGACTGAAGGAAATGACGAACGTTATCAATATGTTGAAGTGCCTCTGATGTGGTTGGAACTAGTCTCAATTCTGTACTCACAGGTTCTTCATCTTCCGCCTCCTCATCGTCATCAATATAAACTGAAGAAGACACAGAAGCGACAATGGCATCATCATCCAAGTATTCGACACTTACAAGATTATCATCAATATGGACAAATTCATTAAACTCATTTTCAGAACAAGGAAGATTGTCTACAATATTGTTATCATCTTTCTGTCCAACTTTTTTCAGCCATTCGGCTACTGTCAAGTCATCGTCTGAATCCAAATCATTTTCCACTTTCAGGAAACCACCGTGTTGAAAACAATTAAAAATTGTTAGTTTTGATACCCTCTGCCATGCCATTAGAATGAAGTTTATTCCATCCAAGAGGCTAATAGAAAAATGTTCACCCCCACTATCAATAAAATGTACCATTTTCGAAAGTAGAAGTCGACGATAATGGCTCTTTAAGCTATGGATGACACCCTGATCCATAGGTTGTAGTTTGGAACTGGTATTTGGTGGCATGAACACTAACTTCATGCAGTCCAAATTTCTAACATCTGGATAAGCTGGGCAGTTGTCCACTAACAATATGATTCTTTAGTTTTTACGTCGTAACTTGCCATCCCGTTCCCGCAATTCATTCGCAAAAATCTCTGAGGTCATCCATGCTTTTTTATTGAATTTGTAATTTACTGGCAACTGTACGACATTTTTAAAACATCTAGGGTTTTTGGATTTCCCAATAACCAATAGCTTTCTTTTTTCTGTTCCTGTTAAATTGGCCACTGCCAGTACAGTGATTCTTTCTTTGGAAAGCTTTCCACCTTCACATTATCTCCTTTGAATCTCAACGTTCTATCAGGTGTAAGCTTGTAGAATAACCCGGTTTCATCTCCATTGAAGATGTCCTCATCCCCAAAGCCTTTTCTAATTATTGGCCACTTGTTCTGCAGCCAATCGTTTACAACGTCCATATCAACAGCAGAAGATTCTCCAACAATTTTTCCACTGGTTATATTATGCCTTTTTTTAAACCTTTCGATCCAGCTTGTACTAAACGTAGGTTCTTTATTTTTTACTAGCTTCTTTCCAAGGTCTTCAGCCTTCGATTGCAATATAGTACCGCTAATGGTCACACTTTTATTTATTTGCTGAGAAAACCATTTAAAAAGCCCCTGATCAACATTCGTAGGCTTTCTGATTTTTTTTTACATTTTCGTTTATACCTTTTTCAAACATTTTCAATATTTTTTCTCTATTTTTCCAAATTGTACCAACCTAGAAATAAAACATCTAATTTTAATAAAAAATAGACGGGAGAGTAAAAATTAAAATTCAATAAAATATGCTATGCAGTAGGTTAGGTACTCACCGTTGATTTACTTAATCTTATTTCCAAACAAACCTCGTTGCAATCTTTTAACAATGTCGTGTTTATTATTCAAAGTAAGAGATTTGCGGGTTTTCTTTGAAATTGCGTCACTCATATTGACGATTGTACAGTACGTCTTCAACACATAACACAGAATAACGATTACTATTACTGACGAAACCAACTGACGGCGGCCACCACAAATACCGTTTTCGGTTCGTCATAAAAGTTTTAGGTTCGTTTCTTACGATCATATTAAAATTTAGGGTTAGTTTTATCCGAAAGTTCGTTATAAAAGGGTTCGTTATTTGCGAAAAAATTAACACACGTTTAGTAATACCGAAGTTCGTACCTATAGATTTAGTTCGTTATAAACGAAAATTCGCAATAAGCGGGTTCGTTATAGGCGGACATTACTGTACTTATTTTTATGCCAAATTTGAGATAAATTGTATAAGTAGTTTTTTAGTAATAGTGTTTTTAACATTTGACTAGTCCGCGATATTGTTTCGCCATATTGGATTTTTACCAAAATGTTTAGCAGGTCATCCTCATATGACTTTCAATTTCTAATCAGAATTTTAAGTCAATCGGGTAAGTACTTTTTGAGCTATTCCGCGTATAGGTATTAAGAAAATATGTTTTCTGTCATCTAGAGACCCTGAAACGTGAAGATTGAAAAAATCTCGGAGGGTAAATCGTAAAGATCTGAAAAAATCTCGGGACTACTCCTATACACACTGCTGCTGTTGTCCTTGAGATTGGCAGGTCTTTCAGATCTCTTTTACTTTTACTGATGATACGGCGCTTTTTATAGTGGCTCTAATCTAAAATCTCTTAAAGAAATAATAAATAATGATCTGTCCAAATATTCAAGGTGCCTGTTACATAATAAATTAAAAATTAATGAAGAAAAGATATATAATACATAATTTTACCTCATTACCTGTACTGTTCAACAATTTTATATAATGCCAATGAAGATATAAAAAACATATTACAAATATTACAAAACAAAGAAATGCATAGAATTTTAGGCATGAATAAATATACAAAGATATCAATCATATTAAAAAAATTAGAATGTTTAAATGTCAAAAATTTAATATTTTTTCTTGTTTACATATTTATATACAGGGTGTCCCACGACGAACTGTGGCCATGGATTTCTCAGAAAGTAGGCTTTAGAAAAATTTGAAATTTTGGCAGCTAACTTAAGTCGATGGGGGCAATTCGCGCAAAATATTTTCAAGATGGCGGCACTTCCAGTTATACCGGAAGTAGACGTCAACTTTCTCATTTTAAATGGAACACACTGTATATAATCGAATTTTTGGATTCCTCGAAAAATTCTAGGTATATTTCGTGTGTAATATCCTATACCTAAGTTGAACTGTTTTTGAAATATTTAGAATTTTATGTAGAAAAATACGTTTGCAGGTCTAGACATAACTATAAATATCTGCTTATCGAAGTCTCTATTATTTATTTGCGGTTGGCTTCCTTGTACAAAAGGGTACACTTTAGTGGCCTGTGCTGATATTTTTATGATAAATAAATATAGGGTGATCAAAAACTGACATTATAAATTTTTTATTTTTGAGTTATTGACGATTTAACATTTTTTATTCTAATAATACCAGACGGCTTCTAAGTTTTCTTGTTAGTTGGCCCTGACGGGGAGGCCTGGCGAGAACAAAACCAATTGGTTACTATAGAAACGTAATCTTTGTTGTCGTTTGATAATTACCTACTAAAATATTATTTATTGGAGTGATTCGAATCCTTATGCAGTAAGATCGCGGAACTTTCAAGAATCCTGGCAATTTAATGTATTTTGTGCAGTAAGGAACGATGGAATAATAAAACTGAATTTTTACGAAGAAAATTTGAATGGTAAGTTACACATTGCCTAAAAACAAGGACTTTTTTAATGAAAAATAATCCATTTAGGTAATATTACAATAATTTTTTTTATCAAGTTCGTCGTGGGACACCCTGTATAAAATTCAAAATAACTTGCTTCCGGAATATTTATGTAATGTTGTTATACTAAATTGTACTGTATGACACTAGAAATTGTCAAAGTTTTTACCTAAATAGAATTTAGAAATCGTTAAGCTATAAGTCGGTTTTTATAAGTTATAAGGTTGAGACAGTTAAATATCTTGGACTTACTTGGGCAAATCACATTGAAAAAATAAATAAAAAAAAATATATTTTTTTAGATGCCATGCATAGATGTACAAAATATTTCAACACGGCTAATAGACTTTTAATTATTAACGCATATATACTAAGTAACATTAACGTTAGGTAATTAATATATGTGGTACTTATGACATAACAATATTTTAAAAG